>JAKOGI010000064.1:0-650000 GCA_029747015.1 Carnegiea gigantea | reverse complement strand
TTCTTCCTCACAAGTCCAGAACTGAGCATAGGTTTGGATAGTTTGTTTATGGGTGATCCTAGGGCATTCCATGGATGAGTCCTATTTTGTTAGACTCTATAACGTGCCTGATGGTTCAAGGAAAACCCAATTTTAGCCTAAGTATTAGCCATTTTGCTATATTGGTATAAACAAATAGGGTATGTACAAGTGGTTCTATTTTGCCCATGTTAGAAGATTATGTGGAATCACGACATGAAACCTAATTTAGGATCAATATTTTCACTCAAGATGATATCTAATATCCTAAGACACAAAATAATGTAGAGAAATCAAGGCCAAGTTAGTTCTTCGTAGGGATTCAGCTGCACATAGTTGACCATTGTAACTTGGGCTATATTCTAACTTGTTTTGAGTTTCTACCTAACTCTCTCACCTAAGCTTGATTTAGGGATGATTTATCTATTTGGGGTGTTTATTAACATCCTAAGGTACCCAGCCATGCATTAAAATCAGTTCTAAATCAAGTATCAGTTGGAGAAACAGCTTGATCACTTTGTATGCTAAATTGGATTAATTAGGCCTAATTGAACTGTTTTGACTTTGCATTGATCTTCCATAATGGGAAAGGTCTTATGACTTGCCTACTTGTTTCCTTGGCACTTAGATGACAAAGATCATCATCATGAGGCCTTTTGTAGCTTTTGAAGGTAACTTGGCCAATTAGAAGGAAGATTGAGTTCCCCTTGCAATATGACTTGATAGCTGAAAAGTGGATAGCAGTAGTAGCCATTTTCTCTCTCCAATGTGAAAGTAGTTTGATCAGAGTTAATTGGACACGTTCAAGCTTGAGTTTAGTCCCAAGCAGCATGTACTTGCTAGACTCACATTCTGTAGTTAGTTTAGTTAAGTTTGCTTTGTAATCTAGTTAGGTTAAGCTTGATTAGAGATTTCTTGATTAGTAAGGAACCTACTTTCTTACTTGGCTACAAGGATGGATGAGTATATATGCATTTTTGGTTTTTTATTGTAATAAAATTTCCCTGAATGAAAAGCTTAGCTTCGTGTTGTCGAACACATTCCCTTAAATCTCACTATAATTATTGTATTTTGATTGTTAAATTGAGTGGATTAAACAGTGAAATCTTTTTCTAGCCTAGGTGGTTCTATTGTCTTTATCCCCTACATATCCCCTGATTCTATTCAAGACTCCATTATTATACCAATTTCAAGTTCTTATCCAGATTGTAAAGTATCCTTACCTTGACTTTCACCTAAGCTCATGCATCACTATCTTTGAGAACTGTGGCTCAATTTGAAAATGTAATTTTCTCTTGCACATCATCCTATATATAAATAATGTCATTGTAGATATCAACTCAAGTGCAATAACTCACTTTTCTCTTAAAAATTTATGTGTTTCCTCTGTATTTGTTTCTCTTATAGAATCGAAGATCCATTTTAAAGCTCTTGTAGACCCTAATTGGACCTTTGCTATGGAAGAAAAAGTGAAATAATTTAATAGAAATCAACTATGGTCTTTAACTGCTGAGCCCAAGAATCATCAACTTATTGGAGCTAAATGGGTGTTTAGAAACATGATAGATCAGTCTAGGAATGTGGTTAGGAACAAAGCTAGACTTTTTCTGAGGGTTACAACCAAGAAGAACAAATTGACTATGATGAGATCTTTGCTTCAGTTGTTAGACTAGAAGCCATTACAATGTTACTTGCTTTTGTGTCTTTTACAAGCATCAAGTTATATCCAATAGTTCTCCCCTAGTTTTGAAAATTTAGAGTACTTTGATCGCGAATGTTTTATGTTGCATAAAGCCTCATACAAATGGAAACAAGCTCTATGAGTATGAGAGGATAGCAAGTTCTTATTTGAAAATTATTTGTTACCACTAATGATTCCCTGTGCAAATAATTTTCTCAGCTAATGAGCAATGAATTTGAGATGGTTATGATAGGAAAGTTGTAGTTCCACCTCCAATTTTAAATCAGGTAATGATAAGATGACATCTTTATCAATTAATGGAAATTTATCGAAGAACTTCTTCATAAATATGACCTTGATAGCTCCAAAACATGCCAAAACTCCAATGGATTCAAAATGTAAGCTTCACATGGATACAAATGTAAACCAATCTTCAAAAGATACAAGAGGAATAATTGGATCACATTTATACTTACCTATGAGCAGGGCTGGCAATGTGTTTAGTGTTTCCTTATGTGTAAGACTCCAATCAACACTGAAGGGGTCATGACTTAAGTCTGTAAAAAGGACAATCAAATATCTTACTAGAACGAAGAACCTTGATCTATAATACCAAGAGGTGGTGAGCTTGAAGGTGTAGGATACACTGATGTAGTTGTTGAATAGGTTTTCGAGTGTAAGGACGAAAAATTTGTTATCCTCTAAAATATTGTTAAACTCAAATCACTTATTATCCTCCCTCAAATTTTAACCTAAGGAAAGCACTCAATAAATGTTGATAAATATAATTAATTACACTAATTTACTCACTTATCCTAATCTAACACAAAACATCATTCTATGTAATAATAAACTAATAAACATCTAATTGAACCAGGAAAGCATTTGATGGAGTCCCCACCAACCAAGACAAGGAAGAAGGTCCAACAAGTCCAATAAGGTCCTTTGCAAACTCCAAAGTCCAAACAATGGCTCAGATTGTGGAGAAGAGCCAAACTGAAGTAACTGGGTTGTATGGCCAAAATGTGCCCAGTATTGTTCATCTCATAACTTAAGCTATATTATGGCTTAAGTTTGATATTTTTACATTTTTGGATTCCTCATGATGTCTACTTTCAGGTCCAAGCATTAAATTCCAATCATGCACAACCAAAGTTAGGAGATCCATACATTTTGTCCAACCTACTAGTTTTGGTTCAAAACTGCACGATTAAATGTTTCAGTGGAATTCTTCTACTTAAACATGATTTAACCTTGATTTCTTTGCCGGGGGGTTTGTACACACCCTAAGGTTTTCCCCCATGGCCTGAAATCAAAATTGTGACCACTTTTGCTAGGTTAAAATGAAGTCAGCAAACCGGGTTAATTCGGCTCATTGAACCTGGTTTGTAGCAACTTGGCACTTTACCTTCATCTGTGGGTTTCCTTTGCTAGTTGCTTGCTTGCTAGCATCACACGCTCTTCAAAATGTCTAGAAACTCAATCATCAGCTGCAAGGTTCAGCATTTTGGGAAGAGTAACCAATGAGAAGCAAAAGGAAGAGGAAGGTGTCTCTTTGCCCGGATTGGTTAGCCGAAAAGTAACACTACTTTTTTCTTTTCTTATTATTCTAATTGTATTAGGCTTAATAACATGTAACTAAGGTTATAAACATCATTTGTCTTGCTTTCCTTTTCATTTTGATTGTAATTAGATTAAGTTAAGTGAGTTAGTATTCTGTTTAGTGCTAGCCGTGAGGATTTGCTTAAGTTAACACCTTTCCCCCTTAGCAAGGAAACCTCAGTAGCTAGCTTGCTTATCTAGGTGCTAGTTAGGCTTGTACTAAAGTCGTAACTCACGGCCATTAGCATTTCATTACGCACTTGAGTCAAAAATCAGTTTGAGAGCATTTTGCTTTCGCACATTCAAAACACTTCACTTGCTTATCCTTAATTTAGTCGATTAAGGTGGTGATCAAGTAAGTCCTAATCTTTGTTTAAATGGCGTTTCTGTATCTTAATCAAAGTTTAGGGACCTAAACTAGAGTTTGGTGGTGTTTCTATATCCAAACAAAGGTTTAGAACTATCCTTCTCCTTTGATTATCCCACGGGTTTGCTTAAGCTTAACTAGAATTCAGTTTACTAAACCGTGAGTACTTGGATCCTAGCTTGAGTTTTCATTCATTCCCTTTAAGATACATCAGCATTAAATTTAACAAGCTAAAAGGAGACAGAAAGGGAAGTACCTTAAAAGTTCAAGAATCCAATAATAAAAACTAAACATCCATTAAAAGAGCAAGGGGGTGGAATTTGTCACTTGTTTCAACTTATTCTCAACTAATTTACACTTATGACTATTAAGCTAACCCATATGTAACCAAATGTTCAACTTTTCAAAAATGGATTGTCAAACCCTAACATGAATAAAGAAGGAGAGATTTGAAAACTGGATTCAAATAAGAAAGAGGCACATCGAAAGAAGGAAATGGAAAGAAAACGGGACTTAAAAGTAAGCGACAACATTAAAGCATGCGACTAACCCAAAGCAATAAGATTTCAATGTTAAAAGAGAATAGTAAAGAAGAGAGATTGAGCAAAGCAACTATTTAATTGAAGAGCTTTGTAACATCCCAAAGATATATCCCAAAGCAATAATCAATGTTTACCATACAAACATCTCAAGGATTATACCAAAATATAGAATTTTGATAAAATATACAATGTCAACACCAAAATAATTCACAATACGGTATTACAGATATTTCAACGATAATACACCCCCATTCCATAAAGATATCCCGGCTCACTTATCATCTTCAGCCGTTCTATCTGCTTGAGAGCGATTCACTGAACACTTTTCTCAAACAAAACATGAAAACATTTCAAAATGTGAGCCGAAGCTCAGTACATGCATTCCTGCATTGTTAAACATTCATGGAACAAAAATTGGTTGGGCCCGTATTACAATTCATTTTTAATTAAACACAGGGAATAAGATGAATATGAAACTGTATTGTCAATTATTATCTGATAGTGAACCTACCCCTGGTAACTGTTACGATCTGAAGATAGGTGTACACCTGCCAAGCCGATCGGGACCTGGCCTCACGCCGCACAGGTAACTGAAAGGCTATCCCCTATATCAGATAACTGATGGGTCACTAATTATGTAAGAAATCATTGATTAAACTGATTCATTGATATACTTACCAAAACATTATAATTTTGATAAATACGTGCTGATTTCTAAAGATACAAACACTGAACGTACCTGGAATTTTTAAATGTCAGCGCATGGAATAATATTATTCAAAAAGTGGAAGGAATGATAGATTAGGCCCAGATTCTGTACAAAATTATTGTTGTAGGAACATACGGTTAGCAAAAATATTTATTTCATCGCTAATATGTTAGTAAAAGAAAAGTAAAAGCATAGCGTACGCTTAAAACGAATGACTCATAACTCAATCATCTGACCTCTGATTAAGACTCAAAACCCCAATATAGAAAGCTTAGGAAATCCCAAAAAATGTTCATTTTGAACACCAAGCTTGATTCCCACAATAGAATTCCCAAAATGAGGCTAGAATACAAACATGTTAATTTTGGTCCATTCTGCGCAGTTTTGGTAAAATGACCATGACGTTTCCCATAGACCTCGTATTCAAGCAATTCAAGAGTCCTTTGAAAGCTAACACACTGAACTATCAAACTACCAAAAATAATAATTTTTGGTTGGGCCGTGCATTTTTCATTTTGAACACCAAGCTTGATTCCCACAATAGAATTCCCAAAATGAGGCTAGAACACAAACATGTCAATTTTGGTCCATTCTGCGCAGTTTTGGCAAAATGACCATGACGTTTCCGACAGACCTCAGATTCAAGCAGTTCAAGAGTCCTTTGAAAGCTAGCACACTGAACTATCAAACAACCAAAAATCATAATTTTTGGTTGGGCGGTGCATTACCAGTTTATTGCCAAATCTGCCCTGTTTTCTTGAAATTTTCAGCCCTCACTGTTTTAGCTTTTCCCTCTTTTTTCACACTAATTCTCAACTTAAACCACTCTTTAAAAGCATGTAAGCAAGCTTTGGTCCATTCCAACAGCATACAAAATCACCACGCTCAAATTCACTTCATAATCATATCCAAAAGAGATCATTTTTCAATCAAATATCCATATAAACCAAGCTTAAGGCTAAATTAATCCAAACTATGCATTATTTGCCAAAACCCTAGTTTATGGACAGCTTGGACTCTCTCTAAGCCATGTGAAATCACCAAAAACATCAACATAAACACCAATAGCTTAGAAGATAATCAAATCAAAGATAAAATAATCAAAATCCAACACTTTAACGTTAAGATTGCATGATCAAAAATTAACCCTAACCTAGCATGATCCAACCTCAACACCACCATGATCAACATCAAACAACATGATCAAAGATCATAAACATCAAAACAAGAATCAAAACTAAAATAAAAGGCAAACTAACAAAAACAAATTTGAAGATTACTCACTTTGATTGTAAATAAGTAGAGCTACAGATGATGTTTAGTAGTTTTGATGATGGAGGATGGTGGCTAATGGTACTAGGATGTTGGGAGGGGTCGGAAACCATCAAGGCTGGCCGAAAAACTGGCCAGAAATGATCACAAATAGTGGCTGGAGCTGCTGGACGTTTAGGTAGAGAGAGGAGGGAGAAAATGGAGTTTGTGAGTTAAGTTGTATTTGTTTGACTTATCTAATAGCCTGGCTGAGTTTTTAACTAGAAAAGGCACTTTTTTTGACTAACCATGGTTAAATTAATAATGGTAATTAGTTAGATTAATATGCAAACTTGTTGGGCTTCAAAACGGCCGAAATAAATTGGGTTCAGGAATAAAACGCTTCGTAACAATAACGTTTTTATGAAACTCAAAATGAAAGCTTTGTAATGTTACAGAAAGTAAAATAAATTACTTAGATTAAACTTATTAGGGCCTACTATCAATTTTTCAAAGTTTTCGTTAATCAATTAAAGAAACAAATAAAATCCAAATTGCCAAGTGAGGGTCCGAATAAATTTTTTCCATTGGGGTGAATAAATAAATGAATATGAGAGAAGAAAGAAAAATTATGAACTTAAGGTAATTAAATATGTAAACATAATTAAATAATTTTAGGGTTGGGCTATTACGGCCTCCCCCCCTTAAAGAGTTCCACCCTCGAAACTGATGACTTTTTCCATGCGATGTAAGATTACCTTAAATAATTGTGGATATTTGGCATTTATTTCCTCTTCAGTCTCCCAAGTAGCTTCTTGGGAGGTATGATTTGACCATAGTACTTTGACTAGAGGTATATGCTTGTTGCGCAACTGCTTAATCCTGCGATCTAGTATTTAGATTGGTTGCTCTTCATGTACTAAACCTACAGAGATTTCAATAGGTTCAAGTACAATGACGTGGTTTGGGTTTGAGGTATACTTTCTAAGCTGGGAGATGTGAAACACGTTATGTACGTGTTCTAGTTCTACTGGCAGATCCAGACGATAAGCCATTGGATTCAACTTTGCAATGATTTCATATGGTCCAGTATATCTTGGACTCAACTTACCTCGTACCCCGAACCTTTTGACACCCTTAGCTGGCGATACCTTTAGAAAAACTTTATCGCCCACTTGAAACTCCAAAGGCCTCCTTCTCTAGTCCGCATAACTCTTTTGTCGACTCTGGGCAACCATAATATGTTCTTGAATCCTTCTTATTGTTTCCACAGTTTCCTAGATCATTTCAGGGCCTAAAATCAATGCCTGATCCAAATCACTCTAGCACAGTGGGGTTTTACATTTCCTCCTATATAGAGCTTCAAACAGGGCCATTCTAATAGTGGACAGATAGCTATTGTTATAAGAAAAGTTCACCAGAGATAAATCATCTTCCCATTTCCCTTGGAACTCCAATACACAAGCTAGATGTCCTCTAGAATTTGATTCACTCTTTCAGTTTGCCCATCTGTCTCAGGGTGATAAGAGCTGCTGAAGTTCAATTTGGTCCCAAAGGACTTTTGAAGGGTTTGCTAAAAATGAGTTTGGAATCTTTGATCCCTATCTAATACTATGTCTAAGGGGATTCCATGTAGTCGGACGATCTCTTTGACATACAACTGGGCTAGTTTTTCAACTCCCTAGATATCTTTGATTGGCAGAAAATGGGCCGACTTGGTAAGCTGATCGACTATAACCCAGATAGCATTTTTCTTCGAGGCAGAAAGGGGTAAACCTATAACAAAGTCTATTGAAATTGAATCCCACTTCCAAGTGGGAATCTTTAGGGGTCGCAATTCACCCACGAGACGATGATGCTCTGCTTTGACTTTCTGGCACGTCAGACACTTGTCTACATATTCTGCAACCTCCTTTTTCATATTATTCCACCAGAAGTATTGCCTTACATCTCTGTACATCTTAGTGCCTCCTGGATGCACTGAGTAACAAGTATTGTGAGCCTCTTCTAGGATCTGTTTCCTTAGTTCCTCATTTCGAGGCACACATAGGCGATTCTGGAATTGCAGAGTCCCATCCTCATATACTACAAAACCGGGAGGCTTCCCTCTCTCTAGATTTTTCTTTATTCGTTGGAGTTTAGGATCACTTTCTTGGTTCACTCGAATTTCCTCCACTATGGAAGGCTGTAAGGTAAGTGCTGATAATTAAACATATGCTTACCCATGGGACACTAGTTGAATTCCCAAGTCCTCAAGTTCTTTGAAGAGACTCAACTGAGTAATCACAATAGTGTTTGGGCTATGTTGCACTTTTCTACTCAGGACATCTGCTACAATATTTGCTTCTCCTGGATGATAATGAATTTATAAATCATAATCCTTAAGCAGCTCGAGCCAACGCTGTTGCCTCAAGTTGAGCTCCTTCTGAGTGAAGATATACTTCAAACTTTGATAGTCAGTATAAATCTTGCATGGTAATCCATATAAGTAATGTCTCCAAATTTTCAACACAAAGACGACGGCTGCTAATTCCAAGTCATGAGTAGGATAGTTTTTCTCGTAAGGCTTAAGCTGTCGAGAGGCATAAGCTACTACCTTATCTTCCTGCATTAGAACATACCCTAATCCGTTCCTTAAAGCATCACTATAAATGGTATATTCCTTACCTTCCATTAGTTGCATTAGGATTGGAGCGGTAGTTAGTCGCTACCTTAGCTCTTGAAAAGCTTTATCACATTTTTCAGTCCACTTAAACTTGTTCACTTTCTTCAGCAGATTAGTCATGGGTGAAGCTGTCTTTGAAAAATCCTTGACAAATCTTTGATAGTAACCTGCTAAACCCAGAAAGCTTCTAATCTCAATGATATTAGTAGGCCTTGACCATTCTGTGATTGCCTTCACCTTTTGGGGGTCAACTTTGATTCCTACTTTTAAAACCACATGTCCCAAGAACACCACTTCTTCCAACCAAAACTCGCACTTCTTTAATTTGCCATAAAGTTGATGCTCCCTCAGTGTTTGTAACACCATCCTCAAATCATCAGCATGTTCATCTCTGTCGTTAGAATAGATAAGAATGTCATCTATAAACACCAGCATAAATTTGTCTAGGTAGGGTCTGAAGACTCTATTCATAAGATCCACAAAAGCTGTGGGAGCATTGGTGAGGCCAAATGCCATCACTGTTAACTCATAGTGACCATACCTAGTTCTAAACACAGTCATGGGGATATCTTCACGTTTAATCCTAAGTTGGTGGTACCCTGACCTCAAATTAATCTTAGAGAAGACTCCTGCTCCTTGCAATTGATCAAACAAGTCATCTATCCATGGCAAAGGATATTTATTTTCGATGGTGATCTTGTTTAACTCCCTGTAGTTAATACACAGCCTTAAGGTTCCGTCCTTTTTCTTTACGAACAACACTGGGGCACCCCATGGTGACAGACTTGGCCTAATAAAGCCCTTCTGCAATAGCTCATCTAACTGAATCTTCAGTTCCTTAAGTTCAGTTGGGGCCATACGATATGGGGTCTTGGAAATAGGTTGGGCATCATGGTTTAATTCAATTCAAAAATTAATTTCCCTTGATGGCGGTAATCCTGGTAACTCTTCAGGGAAAACATCCTCAAACTCACAGACTACAGGAATATTTTCAGGTTTCTCTTCTTTTGCTTGGGTGTGTCTATAGCATAATACCAATATCCTATGTACCCTTTGTATAATAGCTTACTTGCTTCATAGCAAAAATCAAGAGATGAGATTTTTCCTCTCTCTGCCCATAGAAAAATACTTCTCTGCCTTTTTCATCTTTCAAAATAACCTTAAGATCCTCATAGTCATTGTTAGCTCCATAGGTGTGCAACCAATTCATTCCCAAAATGATGTCAAGATCAGACAAATCGAATTGAATCAAATCCATAGGGAAGGTGGTTCCACCAATGGTGATAGGAACAAATTTATAGGAGATAGGGCATTCAATCACACAATCATTGGGTAGCTTGGTCCTATAATTGGTTTCCATCCTCCTATCTTTTAGGTTCAATTGCATGGTAGATCAGATGGATATAAATGAATAAGCAGCACCCGAATCAAATAATACACAAAATGGCTTTGAATTAAAAAAGAGAGTTCCAGTGATTACTATACCAGAGGTGACAGCTTCCTTCTTACTTATTACATACGCCCGTCCTACTGCTGCAGGCCCTAGTGGTGGGGCCCCTTGGTGCCGTGGGGCCAAGGGTTTTGCTGCCCCTTTATCTACAGCCTTCATCCTTCGGGGGCATGCAACAATCAGGTATTTAGGGCTTCCACACCACATGCACTTATTAGTTCCTACTCGACATTCAGGAGTGGTGTCATTTGTTCTGCCACATTTCGCACAGGCTGCTGTCGAGCCTACAGGATAGCTCTTAGGAGGAGTAGGAGTGGGTTTCTTCTGGTTTTGGTTCACACTCTCACTCAGAGCTCCTCACTCAAACCCCTTTCTCTTTTGGTTGATTGGATTCAGTGCTCTCAACTCCGTCTTCACTTGTTTCACTTCAGCTGCTTGTTCATATAGTTCTTGGTAAGTTAAAATTGGTTATCCAGCTAACTGATTCCGAGTATAGAAGGTCAAACCCTCTTTAAATCTCCTCATTTTCAACCTTTCAGATGATACAAACTCAGGAACAAACCCAGATAATTTTGTGAACTTACTGGCGTACTACATCACAGTCATAGTGCAACTCATCTTCAACTCCATAAACTCTTTCTCCTTCTGCCTTTGGACCATAACTGGGTAGAATTTTGCCCTTAACTCACTCAGGAATTTATTCCAGGTAAATTCAGGCCCTACGAACTTATCCTTAATAGTATTCCACCAAATGTTAGCTTCACCGGTCAAATAATACGTCCCAATGTTTACTTTCTTTCCTTTTGGCACCTCTACCAGTGTAAAGTTTTTCTCCATTCCTCTTATCCATTCCTCCAGTACTACTGGATCATAAGATCCATCATAAACTTTAGGGTTGTGTCGTGCCACCCTATCCGCTAATTTATCCTCTTTAGGAGGGGCTTCAGTAGGTACTTGGGGAATCCGCTTCATCAATTCAGCCGGCCAGTTATTCGGGTCCCCAATATTGTGAGCTATCTCAGAAGGGATCGGTGACATTTGGCCAAAATTTGGTGGCACATGATGGGAGGCTTGATCACCTGATCCCTGGCCATGATCCGAGATTTCCTCTATATGAACCTCTTTATCGCTGTGCACTAATTCAGACATTCTGATTATACATGAAACGAAACAATTCAATCACTGGAATACTCAAACATATAAGATAAGCATGCCCAATAAACACATTTAATATAACTCAAATATTATAGAAAACAACCCAAAGCTTCGTTATATCATTTCATAGCTGCTTATTTACATACATAACTGCCTATATACAATGTCATATCCTACATAAAATACATCCATCCCAACCGACCATACTATAAAAAAATCGGCTCGAAAGAAAACTACTACCATGAACTCCTAGACCCACCTAACGATCCCTAGATGGATCGTAATCCGACTCAGACTCATCATCAGGCTCTTCGCCTGAATCAAAGCTGCTAGTAGATGCCTCTGACTCGGCATCACCAACTTACTACTGGACCTGTTGCCCCTGCTCATCTTGTAACTCCACCATCAACTCATCAATCTCCTGTTCCCATTGCTGCTCTCTCACCACCTCATCAATGTCTTGATCCTCCTCGGGATCATCCTTCTCTTCCTGGTGGCCCTCTTCTTCAAAACTAATCACCACTACCTCTGGTGTGTCAGGTAGGTCTGTCACCACATAAGCCTCCCCTGGACTGTCAGGCATCAATGGGGTACCTGGTGCGGGCGATGAGGGTGGTCTCTATGCTGGTGCAGGGGCTGCAGGCAGGGGAGGTGCCTGATGTAGCAGAAAGACATACTATAGCCTCTCCATGGCGATCCCCCTCTGATCGAACTCTTCCGTTAATAACAACTCGGTAGCGATTGTAGTCCAAACCCCCTGGGCCTGAAACCTAGGCCCGTCCCAACCTGGGTTCCCTGTTACCATATAGTGTTGATAACGAAACCTAAACTCCACCCACTGATGAACTGCGGGTAAGGACGAGAGCCGTCTATGTCCACAGACTGTAACAGTGTGAAACTTAGAGAAAGGGTCCTGTGCATGGACCTCTATACTAGCATGCAACAGTGTAATGTGAGCTACCATAGATGCACCCGGCATCAAGTTAACAGCATAAGGGTCCATCTAATAAAGAAAAAATATATATGAGAAGCATACATAACCATAATGAAGGAACATGCAAATGTAAGCAACCTGCATTTCGAATATTGTTACTATACTTCTAATATTACTCTAGCAGTATAAAATGGCCCTCACTACCCTCACTACCCACCATTCTCACCTTCTTATTTCTAAACTCCACATTCCACAAAAAAAAATTTCAACCTCGCTCTGACACCAAATCTGTAACGAGCCAAAGATACATCAATCACTGTTTGCATCTCTTTCACTGGTTTTCCCAAATTGAAATGTTAACCCAAATGATTAGGCATTACCGCCGTCCAATTAAGGACAAGGCTTTACTTGTACATGATAACTGAGCCATAATAATCAATGTTTACCATCAAAGGCATTCAAGCCATCACAACCTATCAAACCATTTCGATAAATATAGAAATTGTTCTAACATTAAAACCATACAGACATCTCAAGGATTACACCAAAATATAGAATTCTAATAAAATATACAGTGTCAACACTAAAATAATTCACAATATGGTATTATAGGCATTTCAACGATAATACACCCCTATTCCATAAAGATTTCCTAGCTCACTTATCATCTTCAGTCGTTTTGCCTGCCTGAGGGCGATTCACTGAACACTTTTCTAAACCAAAACATGAAAACATTTCGAAATGTTAGTTGAAGCTCAGTACATGCATTTCCGTATTGTTAAACATTTATAGAACAAAAACTGGTTGGGTCCATATTGTAATTTATTTTGAATTAAACACAGGGAATAAGATGAATATGAAACTGCATTGTCAATTATTATCTGATAGTGAACCTCTGGTAACTGTTACGATCTGAAGATAGGTGTACAGCTGCTAAGCCGATCGGGACCTGGCCTAAAGTTGCATGGATAACTAAAGGGCCATGCCCTGTACGGGATAACTAATGGGGTCACTAATTATGTGAGAAATCACTGATTAAACTGATTCATTGATATACTTACCAAAACATTATAATTTTGATAAATACGTGCTGATTTCTAAAGATACAAGCAATGAACGTACCTGGAATTTTTAAACGTCAGCGCACAAAATAATATTATGCACAAAAGTGGAAGGAATGATAGATTAGGCCTAGATTCTGTGCAAAATTATCATTGTAGAAACATACAGTTAGCAAAAATATTTATTTCATAGCTAATAAGTTAGTAAAAGAAAAGTAAAAGCATAACGGAGGCTTAAAATGAATGGCTCATAACTTAATCATTTGACCTCTGATTGAGACTCAAAACCCCAATATAGAAATCTTAGGAAATCCCAAAAATCACTTATTTTGAACAGCAAGCTTGATTCCCACAATAGAATTCCCAAAATGAGGCTAGAACACAAACATGTCAATTTTGGTCCATTCTGTGCAGTTTTGGTAAAATGACTATGATGTTTCCCACAGATCTCGGATTCAAGCGATTCAAGAGCCCTTTGAAAGCTAACACACTGAACTATCAAACTACCAAAAATCATGATTTTTGGTTGGGCCTTGCATTACCAGTTTATTGCCAAATTTGCCCTGTTTTCTTGAAATTTTCAGCCCTCACTGTTTTAGCTTTTCCCTCTCTTTTCGCACAAATTCTCAACTTAAACCACTCTTTAAAAGCACGTAAGCAAGCTTTAGTCCATCCCAACAGCATATAAAATCACCACACTCAAATTCACTTCATAATCATATCCAAAAGAGATCATTTTTCAATCAAATATCCATATAAACCAAGCTTAAGGCTAAATTAATCCAAACCATGCATTATTTGCCAAAACCCTAGTTTATGGCCAACTTGGACTCTCTCCAATTCATGTGAAATCACCAAAAACATCAACATAAACACCAATAGATTAGAAGATAATCAAATCAAAGATAAAACAATCAAAATCCAACACTTTAACATTAAGCTTGCATGATCAAAGATTAACCCTAACTTAGCATGATCCAACCTCAACACCACCATGATCAACATCAAAATAACTCTTATTTCTTATCAAAACAACATGATTAAAGATCATAAACATCAAAACAAGAATCAAAACTAAAATAAAAAACAAACCAACAAAAACAAATTTCAAGATTACTCACTTTGATTGCAAATAAGTAGGGACAGAGATGATGTTTAGTCGTTTTGATGATGGAGGATGGTGGCTAATAGTACTAGGATGTTGGGAGGGGTCACAAACCATTGGGGCTGGCCAAAAACTGGCCGGAAACCACCACAAACAGTGGCTGGAGTTACTAGACGTTTAGAGGGGGAGAGGAGAGAGAAAATGGAGTTTGTGAGTTAAGTTATATTTGTTTGACTTATCTAATAGCTTGGCTGAGTTTTTAACTAGAAAAGCCACCTTTTTTGACTAACCATGGTTAAATTAACCATGGTAATTAGTTAGATTAATATGTAAACTTGTTGGGCTTTAAAATGGTCGAAATAAATTGGGTTCGGAAATAAAACGCTTCGTAACAATAACGTTTTTATGAAACTCAAAATGAAAGCTTTGTAATGTTATGGAAGGCAAAATAAATTACTTAGATTAAACTTGTTAGAGCCTACTATCAATTCTTCCAAAGTCTTTGTTAATCAATTAAAGAAACAAATAAAATCCGAATTACCAAGTGAGGGCCCGAATAAAATTTTTCCACCGTGGTGAATAAATAAATGAATATGAGAGAAGAAAGAAAAATTATGAACTTGAGGTAATTAAATATGTAAACATAATTAAATAATTTTACGGTTGGGCTATTACAAGCTTGAAGAGCAAATAACAATGAAAAAGAACCAAATACTTGAAATGAACACTTAAATAACTTGAAATCCTGGTACATTACCAAATTTGAGCACTATTTACTCCTAAGTACTACCTTGAGAACCCCAAAAACTAAGCTAAACTCCAGCTTTAAAACCCTAGTTCTAAAACCTAGTTTTTCACACAAATTGTGGAAGGGGGTTTGTAAAGGCCCTATGTCTGCGAACTTGGCATAGTCATGCAATGTGGCACATGAAAACTGTGCCAAGTTTCTATATGTCAACATAAGAACATTATAGAAGGCGAGTTTGACACAGGCACGTAGCGTTACATGGGCAGCTCGTGCTAGATCTCTGCTTTGTTCTTCTTTCTTGTTTCTTCGATACATTTTGTGCTTGTTAAACCAGCCCTACTTCATAGGTATCCTAGGTTATCCACCGTGGTTAACTCGTGTTAAAAAGCATGCTTTGTACTATTATATGCCAATTGAGCAATTCCCTATATTGCCTACAAAACAAATAAAACACTGATAAACAACTTAATTTAAAAATTACTATGAGCTAAATCTAGGGAGAACAAGGTATAAAATTCCTCCATATTGAGCTTGAACAAATACCCTAAACCAAGAATTTGCTCATCCTCGAGCAAAACTTAAACAAAACTGCTAGAAACTAACGCATTTTATTGGAATCACGACAGCATTTTGTGTATGCAATAAACTCTTTAAACCCCTTTGTTCCCTTAAGTTGACGAGTAAGGTCTCCTAAGGGCTTGCAGAAAGCATACCCATAAAATCTTTGAAATATTTTTTGGTATTTTTAAAAGCACAGCATATGTACAATGCAAATGAGAAAATATATGCACATCTAAATTAAATCTATCACTTTAACAACCTAGCTACTAAGTCATATGCAAGCAAAGTATACAATTAAGAGACATATAGGCTATGAATGCATCCTAATTCTCATTTTTCACCTCACACACCACAATGACACGATATATATGCCTTGGTCTTTGTACAAAGTGTATTGACTCTAAATGTTAGCTAAAACTAGGCAAAAGATTTTTTTTACTTACTAATAGACTTCCTTTGTTTGATGAACAACCTCTCCTCTCTTTCCTTTCTCCTTTTTTTTGGCTAGTATCCTTATGTTTCTTCACCTGGGCAGGTAGTTCTTGCATTATTAGGCCTTAAAATCCTGGAGGAATAACTTAGCACATATTTGGAGTCCTTTCGTCATTAAGGGTTTTAGTTGGATGTGCAAAGCCCTTATTCAAACCCAAATAAAGATATTAGAGTCAAGCTATCCATTTGCACTCTTGTTTTTGTTTTTTTTTTCCCCAAAGGGAAAGCTAGAAGTCCACTAACTGAGTAGAATGTAGTCAAACCCGATTTCAACAAACTAACACCAAGAGTAAATGTTTAAGTGTATAAGGTAGGCACAGTATTGCATATGTGAGATAGATCTATGTTGAAAAATAAAAAACTACACTATAGATGAGTGTTCTACCATACAAATTCTACTTATGTACAAGCTAGCAGCCAACCCATTAGATATCAAAAACAATTAAAAGAGAATAAATTTCCAAAAGCTAGGAAAGAAAATTATTCTTAAATTAAAAAATTTTTATAAAAATATATACAAAGGGTACATGACATTCTCACCCACACACCTAAATCTTATAATGTCCACATTGGTAACCAGGGAGTCACAATTAACCACAAAAGATACAACATCCACCACAAAATGCACAACATTCACAAAATGGCCTCCAATACCACATATATATAAAACCAAGAGACCTAAGAAAAGAGATGACTCACAACCATTAACATGACACACATATATACAAAAACCAACACCACAACTATGTATAACTACAAAGCAAAACGCATAATCACGAACAATAAGTACATAAATACCACAACAAGAAAACAAGAAAAACATACACAATACGGACAATGATGGTATTAGCCATTAATCTGCTTAACAATATCCCATGTTTTACCTCAAAATTTAACACCAACAAAATCACAAGCTAATATCCACGACCAAATAAAAATAAAAAGAAAGAGAAAGAAGATTAAAGGAAGTAAGAAGAGCTAGAACGATCATGCCAAGTTGAGTATCAATTGTACCCGAACTAGATCTCTCTAAGATGGTGCTATGGGAGGATCAAGGAGCATTAGCCATTCATGCACAATGCACAATGCTCAAGATCAACTCATTCCACTTAGATGTCGTCAAAGCTCTGAAGGGCTTATCATATACCAATGCCTGTAGCTCAAAAGAGTGAATGTAAGAGAACACCAATAAGACCACATTAATAATAGTTAGTATTCTTATGAATTTACCATATGCCATAGAAAAATCCAAAGAGTAATCAAAGAAGGTGGTCTGCATGATTTTTCCTAGTAAGTCCACTAGATATGCATTAAAAGGGTCAAGAAACGGATTGCAACCTCCAAAGATGCCTACAGACCAAATGACATCAAGCATATTCCCCTTAAGCATATCAAGCGTGTGGTCCATGTGGCTCAAGTCCACATTAGCATCATTGCTCACAAAGGAGTCAAGGGGCCACAAAAACTGATGCTTAGGGCAGGGGTGGGTGGTAAACAAGAAAAAGAAGTAGGGATCAAGTCTAGAGGGTTAGGGGACATATATTCAACAAGAGTAAGATAAAGAGGGGGAACATCATACACAAGCATACCGCATGACTCCTCTAAAGAAATCCCCTTGATGAAATGCTCTTCATCATAAGTATTCAACTCATCATTATTAGACTGACCTCAAAATTCACTCTCTCTTCAGACTCTCATAAAGGACTAAAGGAAGAGGGAGGTACCAAATGGTTTGGATATCCTTAAGGGAGTCCAAGGTCAACCTAGTGTCATGAGGAGAACCATATGCAGAAAAAAGGGAGGACAAACCATCATCTCCCTTAAAGTCATAAATAGGTATCAACTTAGAATTTTAGGCTCAAAGGGGGATAAGGCCCAAAAGCACCAACTAGCAACCCTTAGGTGGGAAAGTTTCTACCCTAAGATCGGGGGGGTTGATGGTGAATCCTTCTAGCTCTGGTTGGTGGAAGTAATTCTTTTAGTCCAGTTCATATCTTCTATATTGAGTTACTAGCTGAGTTGAAGTCCAGTAAGCAGTTTCAGCATACATTAGCTGGTATTAGAGCCCAACTTGATTCTTGGTGAGTTCTGTTATCCTTTGCTGTTTTCTCTCCTAGCTTTGTTCATTGGCTGTTTAGATACAAGAAAACCCTGTCAAACCAAACACAATTTCGACCACAAAGAACCAAGCCCCTCAAACAGCCACTGCATTCTGATTTTTAGCCACACACCATGACAGACAGGGAAAACACTTCCCCTTCACCCCAGTAACCTGTAAGAGTTCCTAG
Organism: Carnegiea gigantea; assembly: GCA_029747015.1. Lineage (NCBI taxonomy): Eukaryota > Viridiplantae > Streptophyta > Magnoliopsida > Caryophyllales > Cactaceae > Carnegiea > Carnegiea gigantea. The sequence goes on along the minus strand of JAKOGI010000064.1, from coordinate 631,371 downwards.
AGGTCTCTCTCTAGAACAGGCTCATGAGCTTAGAAGGGATAGGGCTATTCTGGAAATGCAAGAAAGTATCAGAACCCTTGCAACTCAGATTCAACAACTTATGAATCAGCCTATAGGAGGAGAAAGGGAACCACCTCAGGACCCCCCTAGAGGTTCTGATTCCCCTCCTGATTATCAATATGGCAGTGAATCTTTCACTGGAGATGCTAGGCCAAGGAGAAGGAGAATGCACAGAGATGACCTTAAGGACCTCAGAATAGAGGTCCTTGAATTTAATGGAAGTCTAAAGCCTAAAGATTATTTAGAATGGGTTCAGGCTATGGAAAGAATTATAGAAATCAAAGGCTATTCTGGAGAGAAGGCTTTCAAGCTTGCTGTTTTAAAACTAAAACAGTATGCCTCACTATGGTATGAGAACCTGAAGAGAACCAGGGCATTAGAAGGTAAACCTAAGGTCAAAACTTGGGTGAAACTGAAAAAGCATATGAATAAGAGGTTCTTGCCAGCCACCTACAAGCAAGAACTGTATCTGAAGGTCACTTCCTTGGACTAAGGGAGTAAGAAGGTTGAAGAATATATCAGGGAGTTCGAGCAGCTATAGATTAGGTGTGCCTTAAGGGAGGAACCTGAACAAACCATTGCCAGGTTTCTTAAGGGCTTAAACTCTGCCATTTTAGAGAGGGTTGAGCTGCAACCTTTTTGGACATTTGAAGATGCCTACAAGCTAGCCGTTAAGGTAGAAAAGCTGCTTAAGTCCAGAAGACCTTACTCTACTGCCCCTTCTAAACCTGCTGTGCCAGTGAAACCCTTCAATTCCTACAAGCCAGAATCTACCCCTAAGGATGACAAGTGGAAGGGAAAAGAGATTGCCAAGGACTTTCCTAAAAGTCAAAAGAAATGTTTCAAGTGCCATGGCTATAATCACTTTTCAAGCAGACTGTCCTAATAAAAGGGTACTCACAATCAGAGAAATTGAAGAGTTACATCACATAGAGGTAGAAGAAGATGAAGAAGAAGACTCTCCTGAAGAAGGTGAAACCTCTTACTTGCCACCTGAAGAAGGTGAGATGCTCATGATTAGAAGGGTCCTTCATACCACTGAAGGCCCACCTGAAGCTAACCAAAGGGAGCAGATATTCCACTCTAGATGCAAGGTAGCCAACAAGACATGCAACCTGATTATAGATGGGGCTAGCTGCACTAATGTAACTTCCACTGAAATGGTCAGTAAGCTGAATCTGGCCACCATCAGTCACCCTAGACCCTATGCCTTGCAATGGCTCAAAAGGGGGAATGAGGTAACAGTTTCCAAGAAACCCTAGTTCCTTTTTCAATTGGTGAATACCAGGATGAAGTTCTCTGTGATGTCTTGCCAATGGATGCTTGTCATTTGCTCCTAGGTAGACCTTGGCATTTTGATAGGGATGTCACTCACTATGGCCAATCCAACACTTATTCCTTCAAACTGAAGGATAAAAAGATGACATTGACCCCTTTACCCCCCAACCAAACACAAAAACCTGAAACTGGGAGGGTTGTACACAAAGAGAGTGCTTTCCTTGTCAATGGGGGAAGAGTAGAAAGGGCTATTACCAAAGGAAAACCTATGTTTGCTGTGCTAATGCTGGAATCTACTCCTAAATCAGATACAGTAACCCTACACCCTTCTGTTCAGCCCTTGATAGAGGAGTTTCAGGATGTTTTTCCATAAGATTTATCCCCTGGGCTCCCTCCTAAAAGGAGTATAGAACACCGGATTGATCTACTCCCTAGAGCCCCATTGCCAAACAAACCTGCCTACAGATGCAACCCTACTGAAACCAAGGAGCCGCAAAGGCAAGTCCAAGAACAGATTGATAAGGGTTATGTAAGGAAAAGTATGAGTCCATCTTCAGTCCTAGCATTGTTAGTGCCAAAGAAGGATGGCACCTGGAGGATGTGTGTAGACAGCAGGGCTATCAACAACATCACAATCAAGTATAGGTACCCCATTCCTAGAGTTGATGATATGTTAGATGAACTGTATGGTTCCAAGACCTTCTCCAAGATAGATTTAAGAAGTGGTTATCATCAGATCAGAATGGGAGAAGGGGATGAATGGAAAACTGCTTTCAAGACAAAGCAAGTGCTTTATGAATGGCTTGTCATGCCATTTAGGTTGTCTAATGCACCTAGCACTTTCATGAGGTTGATGAATGAAGTGCTTAGGCCCTATATAGGTCAGTTTGTGGTTGTATATTTTGATGACATACTTGTATATAACAAAACTGAGTTTGATCACATTCAGCATCTTAAGTAGGTTTTCACCACCCTTAGAAGCCAGAAGTTGTATGGGAAGCTAGAAAAATGTGAGTTCTTAGTGCCAAGGGTTATGTTCCTTGGTTATGTGGTGTCTTGTGATGGAATTCAAGTGGATGAAGTCAAGATTGAGGCCATCAAAACTTAGACAGTGCCTAATACAGTCACTGCAGTCAGAAGCTTTCATGGATTAGCCTCCTTTTATAGAAGGTTTATCAAGGATTTCAGCACAATCATGGCTCCTCTTACTGAATGCATGAAGAAGGGTTGTTTTTCCTTGCCTCCAACAGCACAGAAGGCTTTTGAGACCATCAAACAGAGGTTATGTGAAGCACCTGTCTTAGCTTTGCCCAATTTTAAAGAATTATTTAAGGTTGAGTGTGATGCCAGTGGGGTAGGCATTAGAGCTGTTCTTACACAACTCAGGAAGCCTCTAGCCTACTTCAGTGAAAAGCTTAGTGGTCCAAAACTCAATTACTTGACCTATGACAGAGAATTCTGTGCCATAGTTAGAGCTTTGAGTCACTGGAGTCACTACCTGAAGCCTAAGGCTTTTGTCCTGCATTTAGATCATCAAGCATTAAGGTACCTTAATGGCCAAGCCAAACTCAATGCCAAGCTTGCCAAATGGGTAGAGTTTCTGCAAGCTTTCAGTTTTTCTGCCAAGCACAAGAAGGGATCAGAAAATGTGGTAGCAGATGCACTCTCAAGGAGATATACCTTAATCTCTATCCTAGGTGCAAAGTTACTAGGACTGCAATCCCTTCAGGCCTATTACCTTGAAGACTCAGCTTTTTAGGAGTTGATCAGTAACACTCCAGCTCAAGGACCTTATGTAATGCAAGATGGATTTTTGTTCAAGGGGAACAAATTGTGTATTCCAGCATGTTCATTGAGAGAATTGTTGGCAAGAGAGGCCTATGGGGGATCACTTGCTGGACACTTTGGGATGAACAAGACCTTGGACATCCTGAAAGAGCACTTTCATTGGCCCAAAATGGGAGAAGATGTGCACAGGGTAGTGTCCAGGTGCTACATTTGCCATAAAGCCAAGGGCCAGTTTCATCAGGGTCTTTACACACCCCTTCTTGTCCCATTAAGACCTTGGGAAGATGTAAGTATGAATTGTGTTGTTGCATTACCTAGGACAAAGAGGGGTAAAGATTCGATTATGGTGGTGATAGACAGATTCACCAAAATGGCCCATTTTGTGGCCTATCACAAGGCTGATGATGCTTTTCATATTGCTGATCTGTACCTTAGAGAAATCATCAGGCTGCATGGAGTCCCCAAAACCATTGTAAGTGACAGGGACACTAAATTTTTGTCTCATTTTTGGAGAAGCTTATGGCATCTATTGGGTACTAAGCTCTTGTACAGCACAACCTGCCATCCTCAAACTGATGGCCAAACTGAAGTCACTAACAAAACCTTGTCCACCCTCCTGAGAACCATGGTCCAGAAAAACTTGAAGGAGTGGGATATTAAGTTGCCTCATACTGAGTTTGCCTACAACAGAACACCTGTCAGGGCTATTGGCTGTTCACCTTTTAAGGGAATGTATGAGATTAATCCCCTGACCCCTATTGATCTTATTCCTCTACGTACTGACTGTAAGGTCAATTTTAAGGTTGAACAGAGGGCCAAAGACATTAAGAGGCTACATGAACAGATTAGAGCACACATTAATAAGGCTAATGAAGGTTACAAGGCTAAGGCCAACCAGAATAGGAAGAACATGGAGTTTCAACCTGGGGACCTTGTTTGGCTACACCTTAGGAAGGAGAGGTTCCCCACTAGAAGGAAGAGTAAGTTGATGGCTAGAGGAGATGGACCTTTCAAAGTTTTGGCAAAGGTGGGAGCAAATGCATACAAACTGGAGCTCCTAGGGGACATGGCTGTCTTAGCAACCTTCAATGTAGGTGATCTGAGTCCCTACATAGAGGATGAAATTGACTTTGGGAATTTGAGGGAAAATCCTCTCAAAGGAGGGGAGGATGATGCAGACTAAGAGCCAGTTCAAGACCCTCATCCAGAACCTGAGAGGAGTTTAATGCTGAATCACCAACCAGGCCTGTTCTGTGAGATAATGTAGCTCAATTTGGAGGCCACCTTAGGAAGGTCTTTGCTTTCTTAGACACCCTAGCATTACTACTCACCAAACCAAGTCTTTTGAGGCTCACACAGCAGCCTTAGTTTCAGTCCAATCAAATAAAGGCAACCTGCAGTCAGTTTGTCTGAGGTTATTTTATGCTTACTTCCAGTAACTCAGTCAGGCCAAAGGAATTCATTCCCTTTTGGACAGTACCCTAACTCATTTATCAGCTCCTGTTTAGCTCCTAAATGATAAAGGTTACTTGAATTTTGCCATGGAAATTAATTCTAGCAGTAGCAGCAGCACAGCAGCAGTTTCAGAGAGGAATTCTGTCCTCTGACTTAGCCGCTCGTTTTGGTCAATCTAAGGGCTTAGAAATGTGTCTAAATATTTATCCAACAAGGCCCTAAAAGTGCAGATTCAGCTCCCTTAGCTCCAGTTTTTAACCAGCTTTAGAATGTAAGAAATACCCTTTTATCCCTTGGATTTCAGGGTGCTGTACTTGCTGGCAGGATGCTAAGCCCTGTGTACTCAGTAGCTAAACCTCTTCTCAAGACCATCATTAGCAGGTACTTGGATGCTATTAAGGGTTGACACCTCAGTAATGGAGATAAGCAAAGGGTTTAGGTGTCAAGAATCCAGCTAGCTGCTATTTTTAAGCTAGTTTCAATCTTTTCTTTTTTCTTAATTTTGGCCAGAATCACTTATTGCCATTGATTTCTTGATTTTAACCTGATATTTAAGGCTTGCCCTTCGTTGTAATACTCAGATTATATTGAAAGGAAAACCCTTTTGCTGGTTTTAAGCAAAATTCTCCCAAATCTCTCTAACTTTAGCCTGTCTAGGTGGTGTATGAGAGTGATTCTTTATCCAACTTCCACGTGCATTCTACTTTAAGGGGTTGATGGTGAATCCTTGTAGCTCTGGTTGGTGGAATTAATTCCTTTAGGCCAGTTTATATCTTCCATGTTAAGTTGCTAGCTAAGCTGAAGTCCAGTAAGCAGTTTTAGCATACATCATCTTTTCTACACAATCAACCTCTTATGGATAGGACAAAGGTAATGGTCCACTCATAGTGTCCCCTACAAGATTAACGTCCTATGGCTAGGATAAAGTGATGGGTCTCTCTTGTAAGACAAACCTCTTATAGTTGCAATAATGCTTTTTATTACCTATAACTAGAAAGGAAGGGATTTAGCCTCAAAGGGTTGGTGATAGAGTGTTTATGTCTATGGTGATGATAAAAGTCTGGCCCCTATGACTAGGAAGAAAATGTTCTAGCCTCCTATGACTAGGATAAAAGGATTAACCACCTAATCTAGCCTCCTTTAATAAGGTTGAGAGGGTGCCTATCTACCTACGAATAAGTGGAGAAGATGTCTTAGCTATTCTACTCGCCAAAAAAAAAGGCCTAAGAGTTTTAGCCACCTATGACTAGGAGAGGACGACCTTAGCTTGTTACAGGCTTTTATATAACTAAGATGAAAGGATTCTAGCCACCTAGCGATGGCAGAATTTAGCCTTCTTGAAAAAGCATCCATCAATGATTAGAAAAAGAGGGTATAGCCACTTATGACTAGGCAAAGTCAATTTGGAATCTACGATATTCAAGGTCATGATGTGTATGATATGCAAAGTTTAGGCCTTAAGTTACTCAAGTGACGTTAGGAACCAAAGATGACTAAGTTTAATGCATGGATGCTAGGATATACACATAATATATTAAGGAGAGAGAGACTTACCGAGCTGCATGTATGAAAGATCACATGCAAGTAACTTACCTTTTCTATTTGGATATTCTTGAGAAGCTATTGGAGTAAGCAATACGGATTCCTAGCCTCTTTTGATGATTCCCCTAAGGTGGGTTGTCTTAGCTCAATTGACTAGATGATTCTAGTGAATGGCTATCAAAGTTTTCCTTTTTAAGAAAGTTCCTTATTTGGTAAACTAGCCATCACCTGATCTTTTGAATGTTTGTTTAAGTCTTAAGAAGAGATGGTGTCAATTAGGAAGAGGGGATGTCATTTATCTCTCATTATTAGAACTTATATTTATTTTGATGTGTGATTATGTATTTGTGGACTGAGTAAAATCATGTATGCAAAATTTATGACAAGTCTAGATAAAAAAGGATTCAAAAGTGCTAAGCCTATAACTATACATGTGTTGTTATGTATATGAGTGAATACATAGGCACACATTAATGCAAGTACTGGATAAATGCATGTGTGTAAGTATATTGAGCGTGACATAATGCAATAGGTTAATCATAGCTCGTCATCAGTTACCAAAGGGCATTCTCGAGATGAGTCAAGCTTGCTTGGATGGTTAGGTTTAGTGAACCTATGAATGTTTAGGTGCGCAAGCTAAGCCTAGATCGAAAAATGAATTGGCGAAAAAGGTTAGCCTAGTTTGAGGTACAAGGCTGATCTTTGAGAATGAGTGATCCAAGTTAGGTAAAGCTTTTTCCTTGTAAGTGATTATCTCCTAGTCGAGGAAGCTCAGGTCTTTGAAGCTCATGTTACTGTTCATGAATGTACCGGTCTTGTAAAGATATATGTAGCTTATTTCTACATATTCAAATTCCTATGTTGTAAGTTAGAAGTGTTTGGTCTGAGATTTTTTTTGTGGTGGTAAGATAGAAAATAGATGTGGAGCAAGCAAAAAATGAGTACTTGGTTCCACATTAAAAACTGGTTTGGACCTGGTTGGTACGAACCCATGCCCAGTTGGACTGGTTCTGGGATCGATTTCAAGACTTACCAAGTCCTTAATTTTTGGAATCGAATCTAGTACCCTATCAAAATTAAAGAATTTGGATGAAAAAAATAAAAAAAGTTTATAATAAACCCTTATTCCTTGAATGATGTATCTTTTAGATTGAAACCCCACTCCCAACTACCGTAATTTAACCCTTTCTCTTTTTTTCTTTCAATTGATCCCTCACTTACTCTTTATGTATCTTAACCGTCATGAATTTCTTCCTTTAAGTTTTAGCTCTTCTCCTCATGGGCCTTGGTGCTTACTACGTATTTTTTTAATATTATTTTTGACATTTTCCATCTCTTTCTCCCTCTATTTCGAGTATTTTAAAACAATTTTTAGATTTATCATTCATTTTTAAATCTTGATTTGTAGGTTTCTAATTAACATAGCCCCTAATTCTCTAAGTTAATTTTAGAGTTCTTGAATCTTTTTATTGCTTATTGCATATTTGAGTTAGTTTTATAATTTGGTTTTTAGGAATTGAGCTTCAAATATGAGTTTTGAACTTTCTTCAATTCCTCTCTCTTTCTATTTTCTTAGGGAAATATCAGGAAAAAATAAAAAAAAAATTACTTAGCAATTGGGTGCCTGGAATCAAACCCAATCCTGACCGAGTTTAAAATCATTTCCAAATTCTAGGACCCAGTTCTAACCGGGTTTGGCTTTTAAAAATCCAACTGGGTACTCTATCCCGCTCACCACGAATGAAGGGTTACGATAAAGTGTTCAAGATCATGAAAGGATATAAACAAGGGGCCAATTATGATTGGAAGTGATGGTCGGGTAATGATGCCCATGTCTAATGAAAGATGGTAGGCAAGATAATATTTTTAAAACCCTCAAAAGCCTAGGTTGCTCTTTTTATTACATTTTTTTTCTTACTGGATATTACTCCTAGATGTATGTTTGGGCTAACAATAGGGGTAAGCATGTCATTTGCTCATGTAACTTGTTTCTTTTGGTTAGCAATAAGATTAAATATGCGAGTTATTTAAAGTTATTAAATTTTAATCGTTGAGAGTCTTAATTGAGCTTTATGTAAGACTACTTCTATGGCTGAACTAGAGAAAGGCTATCTGCATATCCAGATGGGAATTAGGCCAATGGTAGTTCTAAAAAAGTATGTGACTTGAACAATTTTGCCTCCAAGAGAGCTTCTCTATGGAAAGACTGAAGATGTAAGTAGCCAATGAAAGGGTAATCCGCATGAATTCTTAAAATTATCATATCTATAAACCTGACTATATGCGAAGAGAGAGATTCTTACTTTTTATCAATTCTAATTCAAAACGGTCTTGTTTCTTTTCAATATTTTCTTTTTTGGGCTCTTGGCCATTTGACGAGCCAATTTAGATATCTTTCTTCCCATTAATGCAGCCTATGTAGTGTGCACGTTTAAGCCCCCCTATGTAATGCATGCAACACCAGTATGTATTTACAATGAACAGCAATAGTTATTGTAATTCATGCTCATTCCCTTTTTGTTGTTTGCTTTTTATGATAACTATTGTAATAATCTTGCCATCTTAATCAACTTTAGTTTTTGATCTTTTATTTAGGCAGCAGCATCAACCATTCATAATAACTTCACCATTTGAAAAATTAGGTGAAATGACATATTTTTTATGAACGGTATAGTTCTTTAGAATATCCATTTTTCAATGAGTGTCGTAATGTTCCTTTTCTATTAATGAAAGCTTTGAATAATTGGATCAAGAGTTTAAATCTTCTTGATATTATACTAGTTAAGTTTGTATAAGATTATCACATGGGAAGCTTTTAGTTGTTTCAAACTATGGATGCAAGGGCTGTGTCCCCAAAAACATACGAGGCCCACAGGCCAATTATTACATCTTTGCCCATTTCTTTTTTTTGGACTCTTTGTTCTTTGATTTTGATTTTTCTTATGTTGGAGACATGATTGTACTTGATTGATGGAGACATAACTCGAGTTCCATTTGTCAACATTTGCACTTTGAGCATTTTCCCTCTTGATTGCTTATCATTAACTCTGGCATCATACATGTTACATCTTAATTTTTCATCCTAGGTTTAGGTTGACTTGATGAACCACAAAAGAAAACCTTCACCCAAAAGCCCCCAAAACTTCTCAATGATATCCCAAGAGGTTGAAGATGAACCAAAAGAAACTAAAAGAAGATCCAAGCAGAAAAGCCCATGAGAATAGCAAATTAGTGATCGTCAACATGCAAAATAATACAGTAACTTGGATAAATCAACCCACCAATCAATCTTATAAATCCTAAGCATAGAGCATTGAAATAAAGGGAGGACCCTTATTCACCACTCTACATGATAGGTAAATAAAATGAAAATTTTGTACCTAAAGATAATAAGCAATAACCTCATTTAATTCAAACGTCAAAATTTGAAAATTCTACAAAGGCAGGGTCAAGACGATATATAGTTAGTTGTCCTCCTCTAACCTCATAAGAAACTAATAGAATTCCATGGAAAAATAAGCAATTAAATTCTAGCTAGTTGTACAACCAAAATAAAGAAAAGGAAAACTAGCTAAATTACATGGGCTGGAATTTTCTACACATGTACCTGCTTTGGTGGCATCCTCCACTGCCCCAAATTATGAAATTTGGTCACTATCTTTAAGGGCAAATTAGTTGTGCATGTCCACTAACTATGCACATCATATTAACTCCTAAATCACCTATTTTATTTACCAAAGAAGCTCATGATCAAAAAGTGTAAAACCAAACTGGCATTTACTCTTTCTCAGTTATCTTCATAACTTGCATGATACTCGGAATCTAAAGGCGTGCCATACCTTGTTGGAAACTAAATGTCTGAAGATATTCATCAATTTGAAGTTTACAAAATTTAAAGTGCATTTTCCTATTCAAAATTAACATAGAAATTGGAGAAGAACCCTAATTAGAAAATTAAAAACAACTAAGAAGTCATAATAGAGGATAATTACCTAGAGTCCTTATTTATGGCTACTAATTGCCTTACTACCCTTCTAAAACTTACTTAAACCCTCTTTAAAGGTCCTAGGTTAGCAAAAGCCTTAGAGGATCATCCCCTAATGCTCCATTCCCTTGAGTAATTAACGGAACCCCTTGAATCGAACCATGCCATTATGGGGATCTTTGGACTTTGAGGAAAAAGAAAGAGGAATGTATGCAAATATATTTAGGTCAATAGAGAATAAACTTTATTGATATAAATGAGGAGTACAAGACTCAATAGGGATAAGGCGTGGGGACACTCTCACTTGAACAAGGAATTACCCTATAGAATTTAAAACATTGCTTTGTATTATTAATGCTATAGCCTAATGGAAATGTAATAAGATTGGTGCTAATCTATTTTGGTTCTAATGGTGTAGAGGTGAGCTCATTGGGATCTCCATTGAGGTCTTAAGACTTTGGGGTAGAAATGAACCCATTATCAATCATCTCTTGAATAAAGCATTTCTGCCTCGAATAATTGTTAGTAGAGTAGCCTTTTTCTAGGTAGTAAATGCGATAGGTATTCTCCTACTTTTTCTTGGATCTTCTATTTGTTGGTAGGTTTGTTGTAGGTTTTATGGGATTGATGAGGCCTCCTCGATACAATAGTCCAAAATCTTCTTATAACTCCATGTTTAAGGGTGTATAGAACTCCCAGCAAGTGTCGTACTGCCTGTGCACATATAGGTTTTTATTTTCTATCATGAATTCTTGTATGAGGCTTTGTATCTCTTTTTTTTAGTGCTTAATATGGGTGTGAGGCTCCAATCACTTACAAATCTTGGTATTCTCTAGCTATACTATTCACGTTCTTGTTCTTTCGACCTATATCACGAATGGTGACTTGGAAGAGAATGTCAAGGTGAGATTAAGATATGTGAGACTGGATCAATAGTGCCAACTCAACATAAGAAATAATCCTTGGATAAGTGCGAAAATGGTGCCTAAGATTATAGAATGAGACGATGTATGTGGCTAAGGTGAAGGGAAGAGTTAAGGAGACCCAGGTTAGAGATCACAGCAAGGACAAGGGCATTAGTTTGTAGTGAGAGAGGGATGACTGAGGTAAAGGCTTGAAACTAAGACCAAGATGAGGCCAAGAAAAGTAGGTTAAGGGAAGAGACTCAAATAAAAGCTAAGGTTTGATGATGATAATTGCCATGGGTTTAGTCTTAAGGTGTGAACTGGGTGGTCTAGGTGCTTGGATTAGGGCATTAAGGTAAAGCATAGGATCCCTTGTCAAGGATGCAACCTAAACAAATGAAAACGTACATTAAGGACCTCAGGTAAAACTCATGTAGTCCTAAGTTAAAGTTTAAAAGTAAATGTGCCATGAACCTAGAATTTGTTTAGGATAAGTGGAGTTTGGCTCTACACTAAGAGATAAATATCATGGGCTAATCCCAAGTCAAGCTATGTATGATGACACTACTTTATTTTGGTTTAAGGGTATGCATGATCATGTCCTAAATGGTTGGGTCTCATGTAAAATGGATTTTCCTTAGTAGTCTAACATGCAAAAGTTCTAATAGATGGTCCGCAGTTAGGTTACCATGTGTGCAAATGGACTCCAAGTTGGGCCAAGATGCGAACTAGTTGACTCAACCTAAGTTAGCCAAGTTATATGCGTAGTAGACCATTCTAGACTCGAGGTATAAAGAGGATGTACTATGGGATAGAAGCATGTAAGACACCATGTAGATGCAAATGGGCTACTATGAATGCTTGAGAATGATCATTCTAGAGTATAATGGGCTAACCTATGTGCTTTCTAAGTGCATAAGGATGATGGACTAGTATATGAGATGCAAGTAATTCTAAATGGATCATAATTATCAGCTGTTGTAGATAAGCTATTAGGATGAACGCTCTTATGAGTATATGAGCGGACGCACTATGCTAAACAAACTACAAATGCCATAGTCTATATGTAAGTAGTAGATGGTTTTCTATGAATGAATGGATGATGATAATTTTGAACAACATAAAGGATGTGACTCTAGATGTACACATGCAAAGAACAAAAGAGACTTTCACCCTGCATCCCGAAATAAATGACATAGGAAAGTCGATCTCTCGAGGGGCCTAAAAATACTAACCAAAATAGCCTAACAACTTACCTACAGATGCCATCGAGGTACGCAGTGTAAAATATCCAGCTGCAAAACTCCTTTTAATACCTAGCCGCATGATAGGAACTATTCCTAGGCTGTAGCCACATCCCATTTCCTACTAAGGAAGAATTTCGACCCTAGCTGGCATAAGACTAATTGCGCTGGGTTATGTCTCATGGCAATTTATGGGAATGCTTATGTGGCTTGTAAGACTTGAATTTTAGGCCAAAAAATACTCGAGACTAGGACTTGATTCTTAAAAATGACTTTTGATTTACAAAGAAGTACATGTAGAAGGCATGGAAGAGCACACTTAACATTTATATTCAAGAAAAACATTTGCATGAGATTTGATCCTAAATCTATTCCAAGTGGTGTGCTTTAGAAAGCAACATGGTGGTTCTCCTTGTAAGCAATGTCATGACTAATTAGGAAGGGCTAGTGGTAGCAATGAGTTACACATTATTTTGAGGCAAAAAATATAATCATTGGTGCATCCTTTACTCAAGGGCATCAAACAAACTTTGGCGTTTTCCAAGCCCAAGCACATAATATGTAAATGCCTATATGATATAATTTTGAACCAGTAACAAAAAGTTTTAATTGCACATATTTCTTTCAAGTCACAACCACTTACTTACAAGTCATCAGTGGAGCTTTTTTCTAAAGCTGATGGTCACATGGGTTGACCCAGGGCTCCCAGCGGCTCAACTAGCTATGCCCCTGAGTGACCCTTTTTCAAGGCACACATTGACTTGGCTTTCTAAAGGTGGTGATGCCGTAGAGTTATGTGATAAAATGGATTAGAGTTTCAAATTTTAGAATCACCAACACAATTTAATGGAAATGTAGAAAGCTATAAGTTTATAGGAAACTCCCAAATCCTTCTATCAATTAAATACTTAAATTAATAAGACAACTAAGGCACGTTAGATTTAATTTTCTAGAAGGAAAGGTTTCTTTCTATGAATCATAATTCTAGATATCCCAAATATTGATTATTAAATGCCACCCATGAGAATAGATCTAGGGGTGAAGCTACAAACTAATGGATGGTGAAGTGACGTCTACTGAAAATGAATGTGTCAAAACTACTAATTTTTAATTACATCCAAAAGACGTTTTTCTGATTTTAGACTTATCTTGTGAGGCCAATCACAAGAGAAAAATTTTTTGTGACAACTTATTAGCAAGTCATTTCATAAGTAAAAGAAATGTACAAGAAAGCGGTAAATTACATGATTACTTTATTATGAATAGTCTTATTTTATGAGTAAGATGATGAATACTAAACAAGTATTCATGGAGGATCAAAGAAAAGCACAACTAAAAGGGTAATGATTAAAAGAATGCTTTAAACAAATTAGTATCTTTAATTTATAGCCCTCAAAACATACCCCAATCTAAATACAGTATCAAATCAATGCACACTTGATTCCTTCTTCCTAAGTATGTTGAGGTAGGTGAAGGATAGTCCAATTAAAAGGTTTCAATAAGGATTTGGGCAAAGTTTGCTTCTTACAAATGTTACATGAAGAGAAAAAGGGAAGGGTGCCTCGAGAGAAATAAAAAAAAAGAGTGCCTAGGTATTGAATGCTCTTTAATAAAAAGGAGAAACTCTCTGTTTATGGAGGAAGAAAAGTGATGTTAAGAAAAGAATCAAAACATTTTTTAATTAAAAATCCAAATAAAAAATCAAATCAAATCAAATCAAATTAAAAAATAAAATTATCTTAAAATTAATCTATTTATTCATCAAAATCAATTATGTACCAATTTGAATGTTAATTGGCTTATTGATTGAGGCTTCCATGGAAAACGTGCTCCAATCGATGCAGTGGAGGCCAAGGAAGGACTACCGTAATAGTTGGGTCATCAACAAGGTGTGTTTAGGCTATAACTTTCTTGCCCAAAGTCCAATCAATGTGATTCTTTGTTTTTTGGAAAGCTACTTTCATATAAATCCTAATGGATCAAGCCTCCTGACTATTAAATATAGGAAGATTTATAAAAAAAAAAAGAGTGAAAAAATTTCCATTTATAAGCACGTCTTGCTACCTAACCCATAGCTTTTCCATTGCTACTTAGAATTGACCTTATAATATATATATATATATATATATATATATATATATATATATCTATATATATATATATATAGATATATATATATATAGGAGAGTTTCTTTCGATTGGGCGACAAGGTGATTTCCCACTCATTTAGAGCTGAAGGTAAGATGAAAATCATGATAAGATAATATCAGCATGATTGTGGGCATAATGGTAACCACATCGGCATCGAAACTTGCCATTGAGCCTTAACAACGTTTATGATTATGTTGCCACCGTGCACTTTTGGTTAGACCTATATTTGACATTAACAATTGAATGGAATGTTTTGAAGTAGACGAATACATGAAAATGCACCACCCTACTTGTCCTGCTCCTACTGTGTCATGCTCTAGGCCATGGGTCCAAGCCCATATGCCTACAAATTGCTCTAAAATTGGGGGGTTTTTTAATTTCTTAAATAACTTAAAACATTTGGGTCTTCAGGAAAAAAATTAAAAATCTTTAGAAATTATTGTCACAAGAAATATTTTTGTGTTCGGACTACCTGTTAGGAATTCAAACGTAATTTTGCTTCATTTATGTGTCTTAGGTAACTACCGCTACCGAGTGACAGCAAACGTGTAATAACCCCAATTTCTAATCTTAACAGCATTAAGCATTATGTAATTAGTATAAGCAATTCTGAAACAAGTTAATTGAGGATATTCGCTTATTTAATTATGATATCTTTTAATGCTCTCTTCATTAGATGTATTGCATTAAACTTGCAATGCAGTTACTTTCTCTTGTATCAAGTATTTTTCATTTTACTTAATATTTGTTTCAAAAAAAAAATATTGTACTTTTCTAAACATTTTCATTAATAATTTTTTGTTTCTATTTTTACAGATCTTTAATAAATTTGACAAGGACAAAGTTAATGACCTAATCAACGTGCAACTACATTTCAAAATTTTTATTTATTTCATTTTTGTTATAATGCAATATTTACTAAAAATAAATTTACAATCCACAATCTCTCATTTGAGAAGTATTTGACTCGACGCTTTTTTCGCTTATCTAACTATTTTAGGATAAGAACATCCACTTCTAATTGTATTTTACATTAATTTTGCATAAGGAATTCATAAATAAGCTAATTAATTATCTTGTTTGTTAGTTCTATTCATAATACATTTATCAATTATTTTGGAATAATTTTAAAATTAATTTATAATTTGGATTGTTACACATTTCCTGCACCAAATATTTGTATAAACAATTACTCTAAATTTTTTAAATAAGCATAAATTACTCAACCCTCATTTCTCTTGAGGTTACTTAGTTTAATTATTTGCTTACTAATTTTGTGTCTATTACGCAAAAATTCTCAAAAAAAAAAGAAAAGAAATCACCTTCGTAACCTTCACCTTCACCACCCTTATCCCCCTCTTGTCACCACCATCATCCTTGTCATCTCCTTTGTGCCACTTAACTATCTCCATTGCCAGCTCCTTCTTGACCACCATACTCCACCATGAGAACACATGAGCAACAAATAGTGCCACCATCACTATTTTGCATCACCATGTCTACGCCATTGCTTACCTCAACACCCATAGAGAACACCCACTAATGTTGCTTACAGCTACCGAACAACTCCCTCAGCTCTCTACCTCCTGGTCTTTAATTCAAGTCATCCTTGCAAGCTTCATAAACCTCTATGAGGAAGCCGACGGTGCCAAGAAGAGAAGAAGAGTGTTCATTTAGGCTGACACATTTCCAAGGATCAGATACAGAACTTCTCACTTCACAACTCTTTATTTTACCTTCTACACTCCATTAAAAGTTAATTAAATGCTACTAAGATTGCTCCCAAACATGCTCAGCACCTCTTCAATTCTGCTTCTTGTGTTTGTTATCACTATGCTTTTATCAGGAGCCCTGTTTTTCTCACCAAAAAACTCCTTTTCTCCTGCACCAATACTAACAAGCACTCTTAGATAGCCTATAAGTCATCCAAGCCCAGAACTAATGCCTCAGTCGCTATAACACCACCAAAAACAATGATGACCTGATTTTTAGCGCTCCCTTATTTTGTGTCAAGCATAACTACCCGTCGAGAAAATCAAACTTCCAACCTAAGACCGCCATAAGACCAACCCATGTTGCCGCCACCACCAGCTCTAGCCACTAGAGCCACCGCAACCAGTATCCAAAACCACTTCATCACCATTTTCATCCTCCTCAAGTTGCTTTGGCCTACCATTTTCCAAGAACTTCACCAATTCTTATAGCCACATGGGACCTTCCCAAGCCTACACTAACATGACCCAGCCGCCCTTGGGCTGAAAAACACCAATGCTACCGCACCTTTATGTCGTTTCTCTCTCGAAATGTTAATCATTACCCACACCCTCTCTTCATTTTCTAGCAACTCTACCACCATCACTACCACCAAAGCTATGAAATCACCATGCGCAATGCTGGCTTTCCATTCATGGCCTTGCTCTTTACCCAAGACCCCTATGCTGTTCATTGCATGCCTCCCAAACACCCTTTGTAACCAACCTTGAAGCTCTCCTAACCACTTTATTTCAAAAATTATTTTATTTTTCTAAGTCATATTTGGTTTAATATTTGATAATTATTTATAAATGTTGATTCATATTTGTTGTTTTATGAAACCTTGTAGCTTGGGTGAGAATCTAAAGCTATTAAATCACCTTAGAGGGGGTAAATAGGGTGATAATCAGTGTCGCAAACTAATCGAAATAAAGAGCAGAAAGATATAGGTGGACAAAGCACAAGCCTTTTTTAATGAGGTTAGCCTCCAGGCTTTATCCCCGTCCAAAGTTCCGCATCTCCAGAATTAACCCAATTTCATTAGGAGGCAAAGTTATAACTCTATAGTATAGCTACTCTAAGTTCCAAGTCATAAGTTGATACTCTCAATAAGGCTTGGTAAAGTTGATCCTTCAACTTCGTAATCCCACCCAATTACAACTTTGAACAATACAAGTAAATTGAATGAATAACAAATCAAAGCCCAATGTATGCTAATGGGTATTGTCATTTTTCTTATTCTTGTGTACATCTTCAGCCGCAAATTCTTCCTAATTTATAGCCAAGACATGTTGGAGAGATTGAAGGAATATTTAGAAGGTGATCATTGCTTCAAACAAGGAAGATTAACCTTTCGTATCTTTTTAAGGCCTTGAAGTCAGCCTTTCAAGGCCTTGAAATCTTTAGCCTTGCTTAACATTTTACCTATCCCCGCAAGCGCACAGGTGTTGTAGTTTAGTAAAGATATCGTGCCCATGAAGACAAATCATTATCTATTGAGTTTTGTCCTATAAAAGTGCTAAGCAAGCAAATTTCAACAGAGAGTTTGAATGATACTACAACCTAATGGGAAAATTCAATCAATTTAAAACATCTAGAGATTTATTTCGCCTTCTAAAGATGTGCATCAATGAAATATGTCATGTACTTGATCTATAATGAGAGATTGAAAGGTCTGCAATTGCATTTAGAGGTCAATCTTTTCTTTCAGAATAAATGGAATTGCCTAAACTAACCAATCATCATTGTTTCAAATGTTCTTGTTTAGTCTAAGTTATAGATTTTTGATGGCTAAAGGTCCTCTTGATAAGTGAATCTCTCTCTAGTATTGCTAAATCAAGTCCTATCTTGTCGATCAAATAGAAACTTTCACCTTTCAATCCTTCACTTAACTATTTAGATTAGCAAATGAATTTGGCCAAAATTCAATCACAACAACTTCACACACAAGATAGAATTCAACCAATCCCAAAAACAAGTACAACTAAATAAAGATGAGAGATTCCAACATCAATACTTGGCCAACAATCCCTTGATTGAGAAAACTACTCACACATGTTTAAATTAACAATAACTGAACAGAGTTTGAGAGAAGAAAACTTAGCATAATTGGAGATCCTCTAAGGGTTTCCCAAATTTGCAAAGGCTCCAAACTAGAAATCTAAACCGAACTTAGAAAAATGAAAAAGAATGGAAAAACTAGAGAGCAAGAGTTCCCTTTTCTACTTTATCTCTCCTAATCTACTGCAAAATGGCCCTGTTTAAAGAAGAACTCGATCAACCTCAGCTACACGATGAAGGGAAATGAACTGGCTTACAGGTATGGCCTCACCACAGACTGTGGCCTTCACTACGGAACGTCGATGGTGAGCTCTATCTCGATACTCTTCTGTTCTTTCTTCCTTCCACAGGCATAGTAACTTGGGAGTGTCTCTGGGGAGCCAATCTACACTCATTTATGGTTAATTTGAGGTAAAATGGTCCAAAAACATGTAGAACACAGTAAAGAACTATACCCGAGCGTAAAACCAAAAAAGGAGTGTATAATATAGCATAAAACATATAATTCTTCATAAAAATGGCAGAAAATGACCTAAAAATAGAGTGCACTTTAAGGACTTATCAAACTCCCCCATGCTTAAACCATTGCTTATCCCCAAGCAATTATGAAACTGAGACTAAAAATGAATAACCTCCTCAAAATGACACCAGTAGCAACATCAGTAACTAAATCAACCCAAGAAGTTAAGCCTAAAAGTGATGAAAAACTTTTACAAACAGATAGGAGAAGGAAATTTTCGAAATAGTAAGAACCATCGCATCAAAATATTAAATCAATCACTCAAATCAACTTGAATAATCATATCGACATATTACATACTAGAAGAACCAACAGAACCTCACTTTAGGGATGAGTCACTCATCATTCATGTGTTTAATATAAAATGCGATTCTCTTAAATCTCATTCCATAGAACCAAATCAACCATAACTTGATAACACTCTCTAATTTGCCACCATTATAAAGCAAAACACACAAGACAATCATGAGGACTTTTCAGGGTTGTAATGAGGCAAATGGGTAAGGTTATAAGGGAACAAACATTTTGAAATCCGTGGAGCTAAAAGCCACAACCTAAGAGCATAAACCATCAGCTCCCAACTAAAACATATTCCTCAAAATATCAACAACATCTCTAAGTGATGTCACAAGAAAAAGTGCCTAAAAAGATAAAATCAATGCCAAATTCTTTTGTTGCATCATTTGCTTCTTTATTATTATTTTTTTTTTAACATATACATTTTTTTTTAAAAAAAGCGAATAATGGCAAAGGAAATTCTGCAATTTCAACACTTTTCTTGCAACTCACAAAATATAACCCAATTGACTTTAAAGGGAAAATAGAACATGAATCCCTTATCACATCCAACCAAACTACAATATCCATAAAAGGGTATTATCCACAAACTACTTCCAATCAAATATGAAAACTCTATAGCCTTGGCTAAAAGTGTAAGACATATGTGTGTGGTCAAAGATAATAATATAGGTTCTCATCAATAAACACAGTAAAGGCTCAAAGGGGTAGCAAGGGATAAATCATTCATATAAGGGTGGCTATTTGGTTAATGTAACTCATAAAGCCAAAAAATGCCTCAATCATGTTGCCTAAATGTGCATGCTAAATGTGATCTTGCACAAGAGTAAAAGTAAGTTTTAGAGACTTGAAATCTAAGAATAGTCACATATAAAAGGAAATATGATTCTAAAATGATGAATTAGTCTATTTAAGCTCAAAATCTCATAGGACAAAGCTCATCTAGCTCATTGAATTTTATATGCGAAATACTCATGCCAAGAATAAATAAGCAATAAACTCATATCTAACATGACAGTCAAAACATGAAGCATAGTTCAAAAATGCAGAAACAAATATTTTATTAACAAATGGGCTTAACAAAAAGGGTCAAAATAGGCAAAAGAAAGCCACTTAGTCTGAAGCCACACCATCAGAGGATTTATAGGCCCTTTTTTTGGGTTTTTGTTTTTTTTGTTTTGTTTTCCTAAGCCTAAAATGCAACTTAAAAACTAAAAAGTGTCAAAACAAAACTAAAACTGAAAAAAAAAAAAGCATACAAAACTAAATAATCAACTAAAAAAATGCAAACTAAAACTAAATACATGAACTTAAAAAAACAAAACACAAATTTTCACACATCCACAATACATATATATACAACCACAAAATGTAACAACTCACCTATGTTTGGACAACACATTATCCTTAATGCACGTTAAAACTCTAAAAGGGAGGGGGAGGAGTGGAGGAGAGAAGAAGGGCGGGGTTGAGAAATGTGCTAGTCCCGCCAAGTCTTTAAGCTAGGCTTAAATTTTTGGAAATATTACTTCTGGGAGGCAATCATCCCACAAAGAGCCCCAGAGGTAGGCATGTTCAGTTTCTACATAAGCTCGTAGAGAAGCTTACTCCTCTTGAATTGACTAAAGGGTAGCATGTAGATCAGGATAATCATGAGAGAAGGATGTTTGGGATGAACTAGAAGCCCTAAGGTGAGCAAGTAGAGGAGGTGGGGCAGGTCATGCCAGCTCTTCATCACCGAGTAAAAAGTAGAGATTGGCTCGGTTCAAGAGAGATGTGCGATCAATATTTGGGAGAGGCATAAGTCGGTTCTCAGGATAAATCCAACAAATAAGCCCACCATCAACCTTACAAAATTTCATTTGTTCAAAAGTGGCCAAGTTCAACCGCTTCGAACCTGCGACTCTGTCATTACAATTTGGTTCAACTGCAACCAACCTAGCAATGGGGGTAATGAGGCTCCCAATCACAATCCTATGTGTAGAATTAGTGGCTGCACTATACAACTGATTGGCCAAGAATGATAGGGGGTCAATCCGATCACCTTCAAGAATGCTATGCAAAAAATATAATTTTAACAGGCGAGGCACATTTAAACTGTCCTTCCTGGTGAATAAACCACAAGCTAATAACCACTGGGCCACACAAATATGAGGGTTTCAAATAACTGTGCCTTTGGAATTACTAGTGTCATACTGATGATCCTTGGAAAGTTCATGCCAAAAAGAATTCGGATTGAATTCCTTAGGGACATGGTGGTATGGGAGGTCCATACTTGGTAGAAAACTAAATATACTATTAACGGCACTCAAATTAAGTTCATTGAACTCCCTGTTAAGATAAAATGAAATATAGCCCTCTTGACTTCGAGGGCCACTCGTGACCTCAATATGCAATGTGCTTAAGAATCCAAGGGAGAGGTCCTAATAAGTGTGGTGCCTAGTTTCTAAAAATGAACCCATCCCACCCCAAGCAAACAACCAATGAATATCATCCAACAATTCTAAACGATTCAACACATCCTCCTCATAATATCGAGTAGCTACTACTAGTTTACTACTCAAAGCATTATATCTAGCAATGTGCTTAGGATTAGTTAAACCAAGAGGATGTGGAATGTTACCTCGGTTTCTCATGTTGGTCGACATTCACAAGCTTCGGGGTGCTCTTTGTGGGGCTTGACTGGAAGTCCCTACGTTTTTTATGGTTCTTGCCTTGTTCTTTGGTGCCATGGTGGTGTAATGTGAATGGAAAAAACTTAAAAAATCAAACTGAAAGAAATCAAGTAGAAAAGTGCTAAAAAATGAAAATTTTGAGAAAAGGGAAGTAAATAGCGACGAAATATAGAAGAAAAAATGAAAATTGGAAGAGTAAAAGCGAAAAATGGAGTTGTGAAAGTTGTGGGTAAAGAGATAGCAAAAAACATGGGAGAGAAAGAAGGTTTTGAAAAATAAAGGGAGATGTGCGGTTAAGCTGAAGAAAGTAAGTGAAAAGGAAGAAACTTGGTAGCTTTTGGTGAAAAATTAAAGGTTTTAAGTATAGTGGTTATGGAGGTTTTAGAGAGAAAAAGGAGTGTGTAGAGAGAGAGAGAGAGAGAGAGAGAGAGAGAGAGAATTGACGTTCAGAAAGAAGACTAAAAATGGGGGTCAAAGGAGCCTTGAAAACCCTTGATCGCTGACGCGGGACTCACCATGGACCGTGATGTTGGGCATGGATTGTCTGTGGTCAGCTTTGGTCTCGATTTTCCTGTTCTTTTCTCTCTTTTTTTTTTGTTTTCCTTGTTAAAGCCTTCACGGACCGTAGCGGTGGCCACGAGGTGTCCGTGGAGGTTCTAAAAAGCCTTTCATTATGCCTTTTTTTTGTAGTTTTATTAATTTTTAGCGGAGGTTCTAAATAGCAAAAACACAAAATACAATAAAAAAAGGGTACATAAAAAGGAAAAAGAAAAACAAACACTTAGGTTGCCTCCCAAGAAGCGCTCATTTAAGGTCAGGAGCTCGACCTTTCTTTTATTCTAGTTCGAGTTCAATGTGAGTGTGGGCATCAGACTTCCCTACAACATATGCGGCAATTTTTTCACAAACCATGAAATTGATGTCTTTTAACTAAAGGTACCTCCTCAGATACTCAGGTTGGAGGTCCTTCTTCATCATCAAACTATGCCAAAGCACAGGTTGGAGGTCCTTCTTCATCATCAAACTATGCCAAAGCACACCATTAGCATACAAAACAAATCGATAGTAGGCTCCATCAGACGGACCACTAGCATCATATTTAATTCCAAGATCAAAATCCAAATGGATTCCTTCCATAGGAGGTAAAGAAAGAACTACTTGAGCAAACCTGCAATAATCACTCATGGAAGACTCATTATGCACATAGGTCTTAACCTCAGGTATGCTAGTGGTATAGGAGCAGTAAACTCTGCCTTAACATAACCCTAGTCAGGATCCTCAATCAAAATCCAATAAAAATCAAAAGGGCCAGGACAACTCGAATCATCCTCCATCTCAATTTTAAGAGAAAGGGGAAGTACATCAGATAGGAAAGAATTAGGAAAAATAATTTTCTCATCCATAAAACAAAACATAGCATAACACCCCTGCTGTAAATTGGGGTGATTTCTCTAAGTAGGATTATATGTGCTGAAGAAAGGGCCATTTGTTGGTCTAGGGTGATAGCTGTTTACATAGGTGACGTGATCATTTACATCTTGGGCAAAAGGACTGCCCACTTAACAATGCACAGTCAAATGATCAATTGACCAATATATATCACATGATGGGGAAAGGGTACTTAAACTACTAAAATTAACATTCAAGCGCTCCAATTTTTAAGACATAGCACTAACTTTAGAAGAAAGCATAGAAATAGCATCTAATTCCAGCTTACCTCCAACCCGCTTGGGTTAGGATCTCTCAGACGACCATTGGAAATTGTTAAGGGCCATCTCTTCTATAATATTGTATACTTTGTCTTCCAATTTGTTCATAAGAGTTGCCGTATCAATAGTAAACCTCAATGGCTAAGTGACTCTATTATAGAATGCTTGAACAATCATCCATCTTAAAAGACTATGGTGAGGGCATCCTTGTAAAAGGTCCTTGAATCGCTTTCAGGCTTCATAGAGTGTCTCATCTTTCTTTTAAGAGAAAGTAGTGATTTGATTCGGTAGGCTTGCCGTCTTACTCAAAGGAAAGAACTTTGCAAGAAAGACTTTTGTAAGCTCGTCCCATGTCATTATACATCCTCGAGGCAACGAGTGAAGCCATGCCCTTGCCATATCCCTAAGTGAAAAGAGAAATAGGCGCAAGCGGATGGCATCGGTAGAAACTCTGTTGAGCTTTAACGTGTCACATACCTCTGAAAAGACCGAGAGCTATAAGTTTTGATCTTCTAACAGGGTGCCTCCAAACTGGGATTGGTGTACCATTGATATAAGGGCTGGTTTGAGCTCAAAATTGTTCGCTTCTATGGTTGGCCGAGCGATACTTGACGAAATGCCTTGGACTCCTGTGGTAGAAAATCCTGAAATGTCTTTCTTTAGTTACCTCCTATTCCTGTCATTGATAAAGAAACTACTTGAGCCTTCAGTCTTTGCTCTTGTTTCCTTAATTTCTTCCTCCTAGAGCAAAATATCTTTTCAATTTCTGGATCAAATTCAAACGAAAATGGACTTCGCATATAAAGGAGAAATTTGTAAGATTAGCAACAAAACTACCACGACAAATCAAAAATATAAAGAAAAAGAAAAAATGACAAAATGCTTAGTTAATTTCCAAGGGCTAACTCAATATCCACAAATTTGGTCTCCAGCAATGGTGCCAAAAACTTAACATATACCCACAAGTGCACGGGTGTTCTAGTTTAGTAAAGATATCGTTCCTATAAAGACTAATCATAATCTATTGAGTTTTATCCAATAAAAGTGCTAACCAAGCAAATTTCAATAGAGTTTGAATGACACTATAACCTAAGTGGAAAATTCAATCAATTTAAAACATCAAGGGATTTGTTTCACCTCGTAAGGATGTGGATCAATGAAATATATCATCTACTTGATTTATGATGGGAGATTAAAAGGGGTGCAATTGCATTTAGAATTCAATCTTATCTTTCGAAATAAACGGAATTGCCTAAACTAACCAATTATCATTCTTTCAAATGTTCTTTGTTACTTTAAGTTACGGATTTTTGATGGTTAAAGGTCCTCTTAACAAGTGAATCTCTCTCAAGCATTGTAAATTAAGTCCTATCTTGTCAATCAAATAGCTATTTTCACCTTTCAATCCTTCACTTAACTATTCAGAATTAGCACATGAATTTGACCAAAATTTAATCACAACAATTTCACATATAAGATAGAATTCAATCAATCCCAATTAAGAACAAGCACAACTAAATAAAGATGAGAGATTTCAACATCAATACTTGGCAAACAATCCCTTGATTAAGAAAACTACTCACATATGTTTAAATTAACAACAACTAAATAGAGTTTGAGAGAAGAAAACTTAGCACAATTAGAGATCCTCCAAGGGTTTCCCAACTTTGCAAGGGCTCTAAAACAGTTTGCACTTCTTCAACACTCAGAACTAACTAGAAATCTAAACTAAACCTAAAAAAATGGAAAAGAATGGAAAAACTAGAGAGTGAGAGTTCTCTTTTCTATTGTGTCTCTCCTAATTTGCTACAAAATGGCCCTATTTAAAGAAGAACTCGATCAACCTCAACCACACGATGAAGGAAAATGAACAGGCTTGTAGTTATGGCATCACCATGGACCATCCATAGTGAGCTCTGTCTTGATACTCTTCTGTTCTTTCTTCCTTCCGCATGCATAGTGACTTAGGAGTGTTCATAGGGAATCAAGCTACACTCATTTGTGGTCAAATTTAGGGTAAAATGGTCCAAAACCCTGCAAAACACAATAAAGAACCATCCGAGCATAAAACTGAAAAGGGAGTGCATACTATTGCATAAAACACATAATTCTCCATAAAAATCGCACAAAATGACCTCAAAATAGAGTGCACTTTAAAGACTTATCAACCTTCATCCTTTGATTTCTAACGGCTACTTACCTTATTTTTAGTTGAAGATCTTTTCTAGGACAATCACCTAGAAGTTGTTTTTTAGCAGCACAATCTTTCATAATATAAGATTAGGAGAAAATATTATAATTTTAGGCAAATCTTGACATTTGCTAAATAGCATCACAATCCCATATTATGAGCAATAAGAAGATAATAGGCATAATAGTCAAGATTTTAAGGTAATCAACATGATTTAATTAAAATAAAAATTATCTTTCATTCAAAATTCAAGTAAGGGTCTTAAGGGATTCAACAATCTCCCTTTTTTTTTATGAAAGACAATATTTTTAGTTTTATTAATCAAGAGCAAATAATGCCGAAAAGAATGAAATCTTTCTTACCAAAATAAATGATTTGGCCTTTACCACAATTGAGTATCAGCATTAACCATCAGCTGTTACTAACAATTTTAACTGGGCCAATTGAGCAAAATTAACCAAGCCTTACTAGCAATCCAATTGGACCATCTGAACAAAATTAACCAAGCCTTACTAACAATTCAACTAGGCCAATTGAGCAGAAAATTAAACAAGCCTTACCAATTACAAATCAATCCAACAACCAACTAGGTCAAGCTATCCAAACCAATCCTTATCAAATCATTCATCACTGCACTATTGTCCAAAATACACAGTCCAAAATACACACTCCAAAATACGAGGAGGGGTTGTCTACACCTTTCACTTTCATCAAAAATAAGGGGGTGGGCCGAAAAACAATGTCAGTTACACACTTGGAAGTTTTTAAAGCATCACAAAAACCAAAAGACAGAGTACTAAAGTGCCAAAAAACATTAATGAAAGTGTGGCATAGAGGAGGTCGATTAATGAGTTGTTTCGTTGACTAAGTTATATGCACCATGTCTGTGGTCTAAAATAGGATAGCGAGCTAGGAACTACGATGGATGATGCTAGTTAAACAAATCAGCGCATCAATTTTCTTGCTCATTAACCCCGTTCCCAATTCAATGTGGTCAAGCTGATTGCGGAGTGGTCCTCTTTCAATCTAGCAAGGACCGCAGCAATATTAGGAGAAGGTGGAGCACCAAGAAGGGAGACCTTAAGGGTAGTGGCTTCTTTGGGAGTCAAGTCAGAGGCATACTGCCACCCTTGGTTTTCTGTTCTATAGAATTGAAGGGTTTTAAGGCAGTGGGTAGAAATATCAGGCACAGGCTGAGTTATGCAGTTCTCATATTCCAAGGGTACCTTAAAGTTCTAGAAGATACGAGTGAGGAGGTTACTATAAGGGAGACATGGCGTACGACTCACACTGGCCACTTGATACATATGATCGAGAATAATTAAGGCATAATCAACAGAATGGCCATTCATGAGACTATATATGGCTTCGAGAGCAAGTTCATTGGAGGCTTTTCGGAGTGGTCTTTAGGGTAAAAGATACTGTTCAACCCTAAATTATATTATTTTATACCTCTTTAATATCTAATATTTGCTCAAGATAAATAATTAAATTAGAATTTTAATTTATTTTGTTTATTTTATAGGCGCTGAGATATTTGAACAAAAAATAAACAAGTTTATTTAAAGGTTTGAACAAGAGAAAAAGAGAAGAAAATTCAAAGAAAATCTAGGCAAGTGGACCAGCTTCCAGGGTCCATTCCAGTAAGAAGAACCAAGCCCACATATATATACATACATATATATATATATATATATATATATATATATATATATATATATATATATATATATATATATATATATATATATATATATATATATATATATATATATATATATATATATATATATATATATATATATATATATATATATATATATAGTATATATATATATATATATATATATATATATATATATATATATATATTCTCTCGCTTTCCTCTTCCATTCTCAACACAAGCCCAGTAAGAAGAACCTTGTCACACAAGCCCAGTCGAGAGCCAGTTTCCCCTTCTTCCATTCTCTTTCTTTCCTCTTCTCCTTCTCAGTAGCAATGGCACATTTTGACCAAGGTCGAGTCCCTCTCTTCTCGTCCCCAGACCGGCCTCATTTCTTTTTGTCCCTCGATCCAGCCTATGCCCATTTAAACCCTCACTAGCGCTGCAAGTGATCATCTCCCCTTCTTCTTTCTTTGTTCCTTCTTCTTCTGCAACCCAGAGCCTGACTTCAACGACTCTTCAGTTCCCATGGTTTCTTCTTCTTCTTTGTTCTTCGGCAGCCCAGAACCAAGTAACTGATGCTTTGGTTGGTTCAAGTTCTCAACACTTATCTCTCTCTTCCTTCAATATCATCATTGTCCATTAATCTTGGAGATTATTCTTCATCATTGTCATTAAGATGGCGGTTGCAAGGATTTATTTGAGGTAATTAATTGAAGCAAGCAAGGCTTCGGAGGAGATCGAAGTTAGTGCGACGAAGGGGGGAACAACATAAATGGCTGGTGAGCAGTAGTATGGAGGAGCAGTAATTTTCTGGGCGTCTCAATTCTCGTTTTAGTTTACTCTATTTTTTCAGATAATAGATTCAATGTCTAGTTGAGAGGAGTTTAGTTCCCTTTCTTTTGTTTTTGGTTATACTTCATTTTTTTATATGTGTTTTTGGTATTAACTGGTTTTACTCCTTGTACTCTTGGTTATTTACCCAATGTGAATTCGATCTTAGTTAATTCGTGATTGTGGTGCTGTGCTCCTCTGCTGCTCTTCTTCATTGGGTTCAGATTAATCAAAAACGTTTCCAATTCTTGGCTTTTAGTTCGGATCTTTAATTCATTTTGCTTAATCTGTTTCATTTGTTCATTGAATGGCTCTTATGATTAGCTAGATTGTTCTTTAGTTAATCCATGTCAAATTCACTTAATTTACCCAGAATTACAAGCTGTTGGAAAAGAATTGATGTAAGCTTCATTCTGATCTTAATCTTGCAGTTTAGTTAGTAGAATATTTCGATTTAGAATCTCATTAACTAGTCATCAACATTAGTTTGGTTCAGAATTTCGACAATCTGATCTCATAATCCCATCCCTGAGGATCGACACCTATAAGCGTTACAACGATAAATCATATACTTGTGGAAATTACAACAAGTTTTTGGTGTCGTTGCCGGGGATAGATTTGTGAAATTTGGTTGCACTGAGTTGTATTTAATTATTCGAGTCGTTTGAGTCGTTCTCGTTGTGATTTTTAGTTTTAATTAAGTCCTTATTTTCTTTTAGTAATTTAGTTTAGTTTTGATTTTTGAATTAAGTTAGTATTTTGCTTTTGATTTTTGATTTTTGCTGAGAGTAGCTTTGTTTTAATTTTTAGAGGTTATTTGTCGCTAAAAAAATAGTACTAACCAATTTGGTTTATGTGCAGCAAAAAAAAAAAAAAAAAAACGAGGCAGAACTGCTCTGGGAGAAAACAATATAGTGCAAAGTTTTCTACAATTTTAGATTCTATTTGAATTTTCTGGAGCATTTCTGGTGTGATTTTTGCTATGCTGACATTGTTTCTAGATTCTTTATAATTTTATAGTTTGTATAAAGGTTTCTGGAATTTTTGGGACTATTTGAAATTTTCTGTGAATTTTGGAATTAGTAATCTATTTGTAATTTTCTACACAGTTCTGGGATAGAAAAATTCGAAAAAAATATATATTCATGTCCCTTGTGATTGTGTTGAATTTATTGTGTATTCAGTTCTGATTTTAGGACTTTTATTTTTTGTTGTATTTTATTTTTAGTTTTTGTCTGGTTTTAGCTTTTCATTTTTCTGTGTGTCTAAAGAAACATCAAACGAAATGGTGTGCATGCTTTGTGTGTGCGCTTCTTTTCTATTTTTTTATATTAGGTTACTTTTTGATGTTTGAGTCTTCTTGGGCTTTCTTTTCTTTTAGTTATATAGATTTCTTTTTATTAGTTTATTTTGTTAACTTGATTATTTGAGTAGTCTTATTTTTCAGCTTTAGTCATTAATTATAGTTAGTTGTCTTAGAGTCATTGTTTTTTTTCCTTTACTTTTCCTATCAATAAAAAAAACCTTAAAAAGAAAAAATCCTAAAAATCCTAAAAAAAAATTTCTTAAAATTGAAAAAAAAAAAGGATTTGAGAATGCCAGTTTTTCATTTCCTACAATTTGAGCATGAACCTTTGTAGAGTTATTTGTCAAGATTTAATGATTATTGTGCTTAATTGAATCAACATTTTTTAAAATGAAAAATTTGTGAGTCATCATTGTGAGTTTTGAATCTAGAGATTATGTAGAATCTATATGCCTGGAGGTTTGCTGGGATTATTATCTAAAACCTAAGTTGAGGTATGAGATTTTTTTGAAAAATTAGCTTGGGATACATATGAGTTTGAACAACCTAGAAGCACTTTAGGATACCTTACCCACAACTTGTCTGCTTTTCCTGCTAATTCTTACCACCAGGATCACTATAGGAACTTATATGACCCCTCTTGCTCTTATGTGTCTCCTGTTTTATGCGATTATTGTGAGTCTTCTAATCATGATGCTTGTAATTGCCCATATCGTGGTTATGTTGATGCTACTTGTGCAAGCGTGGAAAAGATGATTAATGATATGACTGATAAAATGATAAAGAACATGAAAAAGAGGATTGCTGAGTATTCTTACTGTTTCAGCCACAGTAGGGAGGATATTAACTTATAAGAGCCTAACTCTTGTTTAAGATCTCCTAAACCTGAAGTTAGTCTCTATGATGATTTTGAGCATTATTATCTTGTTAGGTCTAACTTGAATAAAGACATGCCTTTACCTAGTCTAGAACAAGAGAATGACATTCTTATGTCTCTATGACAAGACCTTGCACCCCACACTGGCTCACCTAAGGATGTCACTGATGATATTCTAGTTTCTTCCGACCCACCTCCCTTTTAATCACTTTTGTGAGTTTGAGGAGGGTGAAAAACTTAAGAATCCCAGTGAGTTACATATGAGTATTCAAGTGAAGTTGAGCATCATAATTTAGATGAGTCAAACAATCTTTATTTACAGGAGCCATGCGAGGAGGTAATTGAGCCCACTAATTTGAAATTTAATGACGCCATTCTTTCTATGGAATATGAGTCTTTTTCTCATGGGCTTGATATCAATGACAGTTTTGATGAGGGTTTTTGTGTTGACTAAGAATCCTTCTCATTTGACCTCGTCATTAATAACCTCCTTTTTAAATATCGTAAGTCTGAATTTGTCGAGTCTGATAATCTTCTCATTGCAAATTTTGATTTCGAACAGACTTTATGCCTTTTGAAATTAGGAAATTTATGGATTTTCGACCCACTATTTTACCTACACTACTCATTCCTGATGCTAATGACATCTCTAGGCCGATGATAACTTTACCGGCTACTACTGAGTACATCTGCCTAACACCTAATTGGGCCCAACTATTTGACAAGTTGAAGCATGCCATTGCTTGTATTGCATTAATATGTTAGATGTACTCTTTCTAGAGTCAATTCTTTCATTTTCATTGTTGAAATCTTATTGAGAATTGTTCCTGCCAATTTGACAAGCTACTACGTGCTCTAATGGGTTTTGATTTAAGAAGCGATGTTTTTTTTGATATAGAGTGGTTGATGCTCCACGTGCCTCTATTTCAGCAAACTTCTGGATGCTATACCTTAGGTGTACTTCTATACCTAATCTGGTATACTCGTTCCTCTTGTTTACTCTATTTATTTTGTCTTCTTTTGCATATATTGGTTGCTGTGTTTGTACGTCAGATTAAAGATTTTTGCCTCATTTGCGGGTCAAATTAGAGGGGGTAATGTCAATGAATTTGAGACCAAAAATGGGCTGAAGAATAGAGCAGCTTAGGGTAATTGTGATAGACTTCACAAGGATAAAACACACCTTTGGGAGTAGATTTTATGTCCAAATTAGAGTAAAACAACTAGACAAGTCTCGGGTATAGAACATCATCCAAATTAAGCAATCCCAAGTAGTTATCCTTAAGCAATTTCTCAAAGAACCTAAGTTTTTCAGAGGTGAAGAAGGGCGCATCTAAATTTTCACATACTAATATAGGTTTTTTATGAAAAAGTTGAAAGCGTTCCTGATTGGAGGGAAGCCATTCACGTGGAATGGAGTCGAGCAGTTGCATCTGGGGCAGTGGAGGCGGTGGTGTGGAGGTCTGACCTTGCTTGTGGTGGGATGAAGTAGGGGATGACTAGGTGGATGGTGACTGGTCAGAGCCATTGCCGGAGGTGGTGATGGTGTTGGAGATGCTCATGGTGGTCATGAAACGAGGGGTGCATACGCACTTGGCAAGATCGGTACCGATTTCACCAGACAGCGATACAGGGCTAAGCAAAGGTAGCTAGAGTCTAAGCTTTGGAGGCTCGATTTGCGCGATTAGAGCCTTTACCACCTCAAGTAATGTCCATAGGGGATGATTTAGAGGCGATGGAGGGTAATGGTGAGGTTTAAGAGGAGCGATTTGTGGATTGGGGTTTTAAGAACCCTAACCGAGTGGGTTGTGGGGGTAAGCTGAAATTTACGAAGGGTAGAGGGAAATTGGGAGAGGAGAGCGAGAAGGAGAGTTAGGAAAGGGAGATAAGCTCACAACGTGCCTCGACAATGGCGGTTAAGCACATTAGTTGGGAGAAGAGATGAGAGGTTGAAGAAGAAGGGGCATTGGGTTGAAGTAGGAGAGAGAGTGTTAGGTTTGGGATTACTTATGGGTTGTTAAAAAAAGAAAAAGGCAGTTTAATAATATCACAAAATCCCATATAAAATTTGAAATACAACATATTGGTTATGTTGGGATACTTTTATGAGAAAAGGAAACTTGAATATAATTTCTAATGTTGTAAGAACCAAAAATTTAAAAATTTGGTATCACTAAAAGACAGTATAAGAGATCTTAGAAAATTTCTCCATGTGCCAAGAGAGGAAGGAATCAAATTAGAGTGAAATAACCCTCCTATGGGCTAACTGTTTTATTTTGTCAATGCAGAAGATTAGTCAAGGCCTCAAACTAGGAAGTTCAAGCCCTTGATTTAATCGCACCAAAAAATACCAGTTTCTACCTACAATTGAAGGCCTTGAACTGTGCTTCAAGGCCTTGAATTTTTGATAGTGTATAGATAACACATTACTTCAGCCTGCAACAGCTCGAGAACATAAGTAGTACTTAGAGAGGTTTCCCACCCAATTTATGCATCAATATTGATCATTCTAAGTTCGTAATGTATACAATTGAACTGTTCCTCACTTAGGTTCAGTGAAAATATCAGCAAGTTGAGAATTTTTTTAAACAAATTATAAGGACAAATTACCTTTTTTAATGTGATCTCAAATGAAGTAATGACGTACCTTAATGTGCTTTGTTTAAGAGTGCTGATCTGAGTTTCTTAGGATGTTAATGGCACTCATGTTGTCACAATGTATAGGCTTGAGTTGAATTCCTAAGTCGTGCAATTGTTGCATAATCCATAAGAGGTGGGCACCACATGCTCTTGTAGTAATGTACTTAGCTTCTGTCGTTGATAATATCATGGAAATTTTGCTTCTTTGAGTGCCATAAAACAAGTGACTGACCAAGAAATTAACAAGCGCCTGATGTGCTCTTTCTATCTGCCCTATAACCTGCATAATCGGCATCAAAATGTCCAATGAGAAAGAAGTCTCCCCTCTTCGGGTACCGAAGTCCAAAATTTTTTATACCCGCCAAATATTTAAAGACACGTTTTATGGTGATAAGATGGGATTCTTTGGGAGATGACTGAAATCAGGCTCACAAACATATAGTAAACATAATATTCGGGTGACTAGGAGTTAAATACAATAAGGAACCAATCATATAACGATATGGTTACTCATTTACTGGCTTATTATCATGATCTTGATTAAGTTTTGCGCTTAATGCCATGCAACTACTAGCATGTTTGGCACTGTCCATTTTTTATTTCTTTAATAACTCACTTACATACTTACCTTGACTTAGGAAAATACCTTGTTCAAGTTGTTTGATTTGGAGACCAAGGAAGAATGTGGTTCACCTACCATGCTCATCTAGAGTTCTCTACCCATAAGGTTAGAAAATTCCTAGCATAGAGAATTGATAATTGCTCCGAAAACTATATCATCAAGATGAACTTGTGTGATAGTGAAATCCTCCCCCTTGCTTTTCTAAAAAGTGTTTCATCAATTTGACCATGTCTAAAACCATTTCCAAGTAAGAATTTTCTTAATCGCTCATGCTAAGTTTGAGGAGCTTGTTTCAAATCATAAAGGGCTTTTTAAAGTTAAACACATGATTAGAAAGATCGGGATTTTCGAAACCAGGGGGTTGTTCAACGTAAAATTCTTCTTTTAAGAAACCATTCAAGAAGGCACATTTAGCATCCATTTGAAAAAGTTTAATGCCCATGTATGATGCAAAAGGTAAGAGAATACAAATGGCTTCTAAGCGAGCTATAGGGGTAAAAATCTCATCAAAGTCTATAACCTCTTCTTGGTTATACCCTTTGGCAACTAGTCTTATGTTATTTCTTGCCACATTCCTACTTTCATCTAACTTATTGCGAAACACCCATTTTGTCCCAATCACTAGATGGTCTTTGGGTCAGAGAGTAAGGAACCATACTTGGTTTCTTTCAACTTGACCAAGCTCTTCTTACATAGCATTAACCCACTTTGAATCATCTAAGGCTGCTAAATGATTCTAGGTTCAATAAGCGACACAAAAGAAAAAACATGCACAAAAATTTCAAAGAAAGGATCTAGTTCTTACGTCGGTAGATATATCAGTAAGTTATCTACTGGATGATATGACTTGTATTTGTAGCCTTGTCTTAGTTCATGCATAGCTTCTTCATTTTGAGCACTAGATGATGGTTCTTCTTGATTCACGGCATGTAGGTCTTCTATGGTAGGACGTATATTGTTTTTAGACTTCGAGTCTTGATGTGGCTCTCTATGCTCCATATTTGACTTGGATCTTACTTTTTCTTACTCCTCATCATCATCAGATCAACTTAGCTTCAAGTCTTGGAATGAAAATGAGCTTAGCCTACCATCATTGGACTCATAAAAAACAATGTGAAGGCTTTCTTCAATTAGTTTAGTACGCTTATTATAAACATGATAAGTTATATTATGCATGGAATATCCAACAAGAATATCTTCATCGCTTCTAGCATCAAACTTGCCTATTCTCTCTTTTCCATTATTGTGAATGAAGCATTTACAACCACATATACGAAAGTAAGAAATATTTTCTTTTTAACCTTTGAAAAGTTTGTAGGGAGTCTTTTTCAAAATAGGGCGAATTAAACAATGATTCAAAACATAGTTGGCGGTGTTAATAGCTTTTGCCCAAAAAGATGTTAGCAAACTACTTTCAAAAAGCACAGTTCTGGCCATGTCCTTTAAGGTATGGTTTTTTCTTTCAACCACACCATTTGTTAAGGTGTTCTAGGTGCTGAGAAATTGTGTGAAATACCAAGGTCATTACAAAACTTAATAAATTCTTTTTGATAAAATTCCCTGCCATGATCACCACAAATAGAGACAATACGTAAATTTTTATAAATTTATAATTGTTTGTAAAGTTTTGAGAACTCATAAAATGCTTTATTTTTCTCTTTTAAAAAAGAAACCCATGTAAAACATGAATAATCATCCACAATAGCAAATATAAGAACTACCTCTAAGGCTACGAATAAGTATTGGATCGCACAAATCCATGTGAAGCAATGCTAATGGACGAGATGTACTAATGCATTTTTTGGACTTAAAGGAACAACAAACTTGTTTTCCTTTCATGCATGCATCATAATTATGATCTTTTTCAAACTTACATGAGGGTAAACCATGCACTAAGTCTAGCTTAGATAGCTTTTCCATAGTGTGTATGCTAGCACAACCTAGTCTACAATGCCATAACCAAGTCATCAAGAGAGGATTTAAAGCATGATCATTTATTAGATGAGATGCTATTCAAGTTAATGGGATAGACGTTATCTATTTTAGGACCATATAGAATAGTAGTATTGCCATGTGCATTTTGTACAACACAGTGATAGGAGTTAAAGATAACATTATTACCTTTGTCACAAAGTTAGGAAATGCTCAAGAGATTAAATTTTAATCCTTCAACAAGATATACATTGTCTAAGGATTTGAGTGATCCTTACTAATCTTACTAATTCTTACGATCTTACCGACTCTATTGTCACCAAAGGTAACACTTCCGTGTTTCTTTTTCTTGATTTTGGTAAAAAGAGATTCGTTTCCACTCATGTGCCTTGAGCATCTGCTATCAAGATACCAAGGTTCGTCACCGGCTTTCAAGCATACCTACAAAACAATCGATCAAACCTTTCTATCCTTGATATGGAATTTGGGTCCTATGTAGGTTGTGACCATATTTTGTGGTCATGTTCCTTTGGCCAAACTTGGATAATTTTGGTATTTAGCTTTCTGAGAGGACATGAATAAAAAATATGATCATTCCTTAGACAATAATTACATATGGTGCGAGGTTTGTTTTTGGATGTCTCTTGAACAAAGAAATTTTTGCATGTTTTCTTTTTATTAAAAGGGTTATATCCAATACCTTCTTTATTGAAGGACATCCTTTGATATCCTAATAATTTATCTAAGTTATCTTGTCCTTTAGAAAACCTCAACACCACCTTTTCAATCCCTTCATATTTGGATTGAAGCTCTTTTTTTTCATTTTTAAGAGTTTCAATCTTTATGTGAGACTTATTGTTTGATTTTTACAAAACTTCTTTTTTGAAGGACAAATCACGAATTGTTTTCTTCAAGGACTTTGTACTTGCGCAAGTACTCTTGCTCACATTGTATGCATTTAATTAAGGCTTCGACTAATTGATCTGTAGAATATTCAAGAAAGTCAGAGCAATCTACCTTATCCGGGCTTCTATAGTCGGTTGCGTCCTCTTGGACATGGTCTTCATTTACCTTAAAACATAAGTTTGCCGCTTGTTCTTCTTTATCGTCACTATTTCTTGAGTCACTATCATCACTCCATGTGGCAATCATTGCTTTCTTGAATTCTTTTTTGGGCTTTTGCTTGCATTTTTCAACTTTCTTTTGTAAAATGGCACAATCTTTCGTCACATGCCTTGGCAAACCACAACGAAAACAAGAACAAAGATTAGATTCATTTTTATTGTTTGAAGGTTTGTTACCTTTAGAAGATTTCTCATCATTCTTCGAGGAGGATCCCTTTTTGTTGAACTTCTTGGAATCAAACTTTTTTGGCTTGAAAATCTTCTTTAGTCCTCTTGCGATCATCGCCATGGAATCTTCATCTTCTTCACTGGTTTCATCTCCCGAGCAGTAGTGTTCTTCAGTAGTAGTTTTAAAAGCTACTCCCTTCTTTGGTTGAGTTTCTTTTTCTTCTTCATCTTCTTGAAGATGAATTTCATGCTT
Source organism: Carnegiea gigantea (assembly GCA_029747015.1). Lineage (NCBI taxonomy): Eukaryota > Viridiplantae > Streptophyta > Magnoliopsida > Caryophyllales > Cactaceae > Carnegiea > Carnegiea gigantea. The sequence goes on along the minus strand of JAKOGI010000064.1, from coordinate 594,339 downwards.
GAGAAGTTTCCCGAGAAGATCATCCAAGGCTAGTGTCTTGAAGTTTTGGGCTTCTTTAATTGCGGTGACCTTGGGGCCCCATTTGTTTTTCGGAAGACATCAAAGAATTTTCTTGACTCATTTCCTCATTGGTATAGGTCTTGCCAAGTGATTTGAGATTGTTGGTTATGTTGATGAATCTTGTAAACATCTCTTTGATAGTCTTGTTGGGTTACATTTTGAACAAGTTATATTGATGGACGAACATATTGATGTTTGTTTCTCTTACTTGACTCCTCCCTTCATATGTTACTACCGACTTGTCCCATATTTCTTTAGCTATTTCATATGCACAAATATAGTTGTATTCGTTAGCATCTAATCCACAATATAAGATATACATAGCCTTCTAATTTTTTGAAAAGTCTTGCAAAGTCCTCTTGGGTGTATTGCTCTTTGGTTTTCTCATCGAACCTTTCATCGACCCTAGTGTTTCGGAAAATATGGACCTTTGGTCACAATGTTTGACAACTCATAATCTTCAGTCTTGACGAACATCTATATTAAATTTTTCCAATACGAGAAGTTAGTGCCCCTAAACAAAGGAGGGCTAGTCATAGGGAGATCTTCACCATAATAGCCTTCTGCGGTAGCGACCATGATCATTGCCCACTTGACAGTAAAGTCAAAGTGCAGTGGATCTAGCTCTGATACCAATTAAAAATCTAAAAGTTATTAAATCACCCTAGAGGGGCTGAATGGGGTGACGGTCAATGTCGCAAACTAATTGAAATAAAGAGCGAAAAGATACAAGTGCACAAAACACAAGTATTTTTTAATGAGGTTAGCCTCAACCAAGCTTAGTCCCCGCCTAGAGTTCCCTCACTCCAGGATTAACCCAATTTCATTATGAGGGATAGTTACAACTCTATAGTATACCTACTATAAGTTTCAAGTCACAAGTTGACACCTTTAATAAGGCTTGGTAGAGATGACCTTGTAACTCTATAATCCCAACCAATTACGACCTTGAACTATACAAGTAAATTGAATGAATAACAAATCAAGGCTCAATGTATGCTAATGAGTATTATTCTTTTTGCTCGATCTTATGTACATCTTCAGTTGCAAATTTCTCTCAATTTATAGCTAAGACATGCTGGAGAGGCTGAAGGAATATTCAGAAGGTGAACATTGCTTCGAATAGCGAAGGTTGATCTTCCATATCTTTTCAAGGCTTTGAAGTCGGTCTTTCAAGCCATTGAAATCTGTAGCCTTGCTTAATGTTCATCCTTTGATTTCGAATGGCTGCTTATCTTATTTTTAGCTGAAGATCTCTACTATAAGAATCATCTAGAAGCTGTTTTTTAGCAGCACAATCTTTCACAATATAAGATCAAGAGATAATATCATAATTTTGGGCAAATCTTGACATTTGATAAGTATAGTAATAATCCCATATTATTAGCAATACCAAGATAATAAGCATGTTAGTCTAGATTTCAAGGCAATCAACATGATTTAATCAAAATAAAAATTATCTTTCATTCAAAATTCAAATAAGGGTTTTAAGGGAGTCGACATTGGGAATATCTAGGAGTGCTTGACATGGTTTCTTAGAATCTAAGAAATAATTTATTATTAACTAAGAATACGCATTTTGAACCTTTATTGTTGTGCACTTTATAGTTAAAATCGAAGCTATCATAATGCAAGTAGAAGGCAATTTTTTTTAAAGTTTTACTTTGCTTTATCACATAATCATTGGACCCTTTATTGTTATTGTTACACCCATTACCATTGTACATCAATTAGGTGTGATCACCTGGAGTGCGTGCATATTCAGACCTATCCCAAGCTTATGATAATGGGAGGTTTTACCCGTCCTTTTTGTTTTGCATTCCACTCAAATAATACAACATGAAAAGAATTTTACAGTTTTATTCTTCCCTATTTAAAATAAAAATGAGTTTACTACATCATGCAAGCTAAAATAAAATGTATTTCTTCCAAACTAGACAACGTCCTGAACTTCGACTCATTAATTGTTTTCCTCATTTTTGGTTTTAGATGGGAATCATAGTTATCTTTGATCAAGAAGACTGATGACCACAAAAATAGGACTTTCTTTTGTTATGCTTCTTTTTTGCTTATGCTGTTAATCACTAGAAATTCTAACTCATCCAGTAGCTTGTGTTAATATTTTCATTATATAAATGAGAAGGGCAATTCCTTTCCATAATTCTTTTGCATTAGTTATTTATTTACTTATTTTATTTATTTATCAATAATTGCTTTTCTATTATTATGAAACTATAATAAAGCCTCGACAATTATGCATGTGCTAAACTCTTTTTAAATAATTAAAATATTCAGATGATTCTCCTTTAACTATGGTGCCCTTACAACAAAGCATATGCAAACATGCTGTTAATATGAAATCCTAAGGGCACAAATTTGGTGCTTGCATTGAGGTATTTAACGAAAGGCACTATGCGATCTTGTATGAATTCTAATTGATGCAATTGAGGCTTAACCTAGCAGAGATCCAGATTGGGCATCTGAGGATGTCCTCAAGCAAATTGAGTGATCTTAAGGCGGCAGAGGATTCTTTGAGTTGTTTTATGAGCCACTTGTGGAGGCGTACCAATAGAAAATGGAAGAGAAAAAGTAAAAGAAGAAGGAAGAAGAGGAGAAAGCAACTAGGAAATAAGCTCAATCAAAGGAGAAGAAGAAGTAGCACATGGCTTGGACAAGAAGGAAACCAAAATAGCTTAATAAAGCTCAATGGACCCATCTATGCACAATCCGTTTGGTCTCGTTTGGTTGAAAAGGCCCCTTATAGCCAAGCCCTTCCAACAAGTTCCACTTAAGGAATAATCTTTTTTTTTTTTTTTTACCTCCTCTGTGTCAAAACTTAGTTTTATGGTTATTAAAAAACAATTTCATGGTTTTTATACAGTTTCTTTTATGGTTGTATGTTTGAATACAGTGCCTTACATAAGTTATCCTAGTTAAATCCTATATTTTGATGAAACTCATATGCATAGAATTTGGGATCTTTTTGAAGAGGTGGTAGCAAATGCTGAGGCTAATGGCATCCTCAAAATCTTATAGGCAGAACTGGTCTCAAGCCAAGGTAGTAACTTGATAAATATTTTGTGGTTCAGTATCCTTAGGTTGACATTGAATTTTTTCTAGCTATATAATATATATGATACATTATCTATCTTATCCAGATCAGCTCTAACTACTTAGTATACTATTTCTGCCAAATTTTGACGATTCTGTGTGCCGTATAAATTAATCACAATGCTCATACTTGTTCATATGTGGCATTCAATACACCTTTGGATGAATAACTTGATATGATCTATTCTAGTTACACTAAATGATCCACATGCATGACATGATCACTATGCTCATATGTTACCCTTCTTAGAAGACTGAGGGGGAGCAATCCTTCGTGAACTCAAATGCTAATTATATACATTGCTTGTTTGATTTACGGGGAGTGTCTATTGGTAAAAAGTCTTTCACACCAACAATATCCATTGGTAAAAAGCGTTTCCTGCCAATAATATCAGTTGGTAAAAATTGTTTCTCACCAACAATATCTGGTAGTAAAAAGCATTCATCGCTGATGCGATCTGTTGGTAAAATGTATATTACTAGTAAAACTATCTGTTAGTAAAAGATTCTACCATGTATAAAACATTGTTAAGAATAGTAATATTCATGCAAACATGTCACCATTTCTTTGCATAAACATATACTATCATACTGTGCACATTGAGCAGCATGCAAAACTTTGCTAGAATAGTTTGGGCCTCCGTCACAATTAACTTAAAAGTTCACAAAGTAACACCATTGTCCATACTTTTAACAAACGTATACTTAATGACCAAAGTATCAATTAGTAGGAGTGTGCAAAATCGGTTAACTAGAGTTTTGGTTAACCGATTTTTCGATTTAAAAAAATTTCAAACCCTAACCGATCCTAAAATTTTGGTTCACCGAAACGGTTAACCGAACATTTTGGTTCGTCCAAAACCCGAACCGTAACCAAACCAAAAAAGTCAGTTAAGCAGTTTTTCGGTTCGATTAAACGATTTTTTGGTTCGGTGACCAGTTAACCATTTACAAATAATAAAAAATGTATACTTTGTTACCTAAATTTTCAGTTTTTTATGTTTAATTCTTTTTATAAAAATTAAACTTTGGTTACCATTTATAAATAATAAAAAAGTGCACTTTCTTATCTAAATTTTTATTTTTTATGTATAACTTTTTAAAAAACAATTAGAATCTAACTATCGTGTTCTTCATGTCCTTCTTCATCTTCATCTTCCTTACTTTGATTGTGCTCTCTTTCATTTTCAAGATCATGCTCTACAAATTCATGGCCATTGTCATTATCATTGCTTGCAACCTTATCGTTTAGCGAATAAATTACATCCTCTAATAAGGCCTACCAAAATTGCTACGAATAAAACCATGTTCTCAAAAAATTATGACACATTATACAAAAACTTTGCTTCATTGTTGTGGTCATTACATGAAAAGCCAAAATCACATTCATACCATTCAAAAGGTAGCACTTCACTAAAAAATTATACTCAACTTTGAAAGGGAATTCAATCAACCCCAATCTTACCTACTTCTCATCACTAAGATTGATGGAGGTAATAGCAAAAATTCAACTATTTGATGAACAAATTGACTTTTAACAGTCATTGATGAATCTTGATGAAAGCCAATGGTAAGAAGAGACATTACACATAAATAAACATGCAATTTAGAAAGTCAAGTTGTCATCTTTCTTACTCAATGTTGTGCTTCTGTTGATTGATGATGAAGATAAGCAGTATCCTTGTAAGAGAAGATTGCAATTGCTTACTAGCAGGTACTACTTAGGCTATTCCCTTTCCCAAACACCATGGTGTTATGAAAAACTTAAACTCTTAGAATTAGACCTAAAAGACGGTCCCAAAGATTAGTTGTTCATTTTAAGATGCCCATATCTTTATTTTCTTTGAAGTTATTAGTCTACTCGTTCTTTCTAATTGATCATTTCAGGTGAAACAAAACTTAGATAAAGCATAGGGCCAATTCGAACAAATTAGTTGACTTAGTTTTTTTCATGTTAGTCTTTCCCATCTTACATACAATATTTAATAAATTTGGTCGGTATTCTAAGGCTCAGGTCTGCAGTAGGACTGAGATTCAGATGCGACTTTTGACAACTTACATTGGCTATCTGGAATCTTGAAGTTACGACATCTAAACATGAGCTACATCAATCTAACTAGTTCATAAGAATCAATGTCAACACTCAGCAAGCTTCACTGTCTATAAGACTTGTGGTTCTAACCCTGTTCTCTAGGTAATACTCGCTACTTATCTCACGCTTTTTTTTAGTCAACTTGGCTCTTTACCCCCTGAATGCCTTAATCTTTCTTGTGTCATTCCCTCATTTTTTTTTTTTTTTGCTAACAAGACCTTCTTTGAGATTTCTTGACCTTACACAACTATTTCAATGGGTAAATTCCACTTTGGTTTAGAAATATGAGTCACTTCAATTGAGGAGTACTTGTCAATTTCTCCCTAAACCTAAAGGAATTCTATGATTAGATATATCGTAGCTTTGCTTCGGCACTACAATGTGCATATATTCTTTTTTGTTATTCGATTTTATATATCTTGTAGCTACTGTTCTATTTGCCAACCTTCAATTAAGAAAAAGAAATTCTGGAAATAGATAATTTTTGAAAAGCAGAATAGGGAAAGGATACCATATGGTGTTGATTTGGAGCAAATGAATTTCGTAATGAGGATTTCTTATTACTTGTTTTGGGGGGAGGGGCAGACCAAGCCTTTTCCCTCTTGTCACAGTATATTATTAACTTTAGTGTCATTGTTTGAATACTTGAGCTAAGGATAGTCACTAATGTGTGAATGTTTGCTTATTTAGACTAGCCTGGCTACTTTAGTTCATGCGAAGAAGACTATGGGACGTAGACACCTATTACAATCGTCAAGGGGCAAGGAAAAAAGTGCTAACGTGAGACTTTATTTTTAGGAAAATTTACTTATTGATGTTGATTAAAATAACACTTTTCATTCCAGTGTCTTTGTTACTTGCAAGTGTTCTTAGTGTCCCCTTTACTTTTTAGCTGGGAACATCTAATGCTAGCTAAATTACTCTCCTATCCTCCTCCTCATTAGCTGCATAACACAAAAAGAAACACAACATTCAATTTTCTTCATAAAGAATTCCTTATCCCCAATTTCAGGACTCTCTCTCCTCCTCATTTCGAACATCCTCCTTCTTTAATCCTCTATTTCTTTCCTTCATTCCCTTCTTATTCTCTTCTCTTTCTTTATATGAACATCTAAGTCCTTTCTTTAATTAGTTATCTTATCTCCATTAATTCTCAAAGCCCCAGCCCATCTACATCTTCCCAAACCTCCCTTTCTCTTTATGAAAAATTAAGATAACAATGGTGATTCTCGTATAAATTTTAGGAGGAGGTTGAAAGGATTGTTAGGGCTTAATTTGATTTTCACATTAATGATAAGGTGACGAGTGACATTGGCATTGCAGGGCAAATGGTCAATGACTTGTTCGGTGAGCTTGTCAATCTGATTGTTGCAATGAGACAGGGAAGTACAAAGAGAGAAAGGAGGTGAAGAAAGAGACAAGTAAGCAGAGGGAGATGTTGAAGTGAGAGGTATAGGTTGAAATTTTTTTCGGGATGGCAATGTTAGATCAAGATGGGATGATGAACTGAATTTGGGTTTATGGTGGTAGGAGAAAGGAGGATGATGAAGAAAAAGAAGATAGGGATAAAAAGATTGGGTTTATCGCATAATTAATTTTTGTTGTTTTAGGAAAAGTCATCTTATAAAATTGAAAATATTAGTATTTTGGGAATATTTTTAATTAGAAGATAATATACAAAAATAATTCGAAATTAAATTTAAAAGGCAAGCATTTACAAATATCTTTAACTAGATGATGGTTTATAAAAATCACTTAAAATATATTTTAAAAGGCAAGTATTTCACAATATATTTAATTGTAAGATAGTAGACAAAAATCACTCAAATTAGAATATTTTATTTAATTAAACTAAAGTAACATATTCAGACAAAAATGAGATAAATTAATATAAGATTTAAAAATTGCATATAGATAAGAATTTTTTTGTATGTGTAAAACAAACTAAAGAAAACAACTCCAAACTAGTTTACGATTTGGACATTTGGTGTTTGAGATTCACAATGACAAAGTATTTAACATATGTATAAGCTCATATATGTTAACCCGAGAATATGGTAGAATAATCTGGGTTAACTATAATATTGAGGGATATCATAATAGGTTGAGGCGCATGCGAAACATTTAACATTTATGATTAGGATTTGGCATCTAACTTATATGAACTAGGGGTTAGGGTTTAATTTAAGTTTAGAGTTTTAGATTCTAAGAGTTAGTATTTAGGTTGAACCTAAACCCTAAACCTTAAAATATGTATCTTATGCTAGACTCCCTCACCCTAGGACATAGTTAATTAACCCAATTATCCCATAAGAATAATCCGGGTTAGCATATTAGGACAACCTGGGTTATTCCTTCAAATTTTGTCAGTCATGTCACTTAATTAGCACAGTTGTGCCTTACCAAATCATGCAATGCCAAATCGTAACCCAAGCCCTAAACCCTAAACCCCAATCTCTAAATTATAATCTAAGTTTTTAGGCTTTAAGGTTAAGTTATTATCAAATGTAAAGCCTAATCGCTAATTGATAATTAAGGCTTAGGAGGGGGGGTGTGTGTGTGTGTGATTATGTGTGTAACAATAGCAATTCCTCTCAGAGTGGATCCCGCTTGCACGAGGTTTGAAGAGATCTAAATATAAGCAGTCTTACCTTTGCAAGTGTGTGTATGTGTGTGTGTGTGTAAAACCAGAAAAATTATACGGGATAATCTAGATTTACTCAGTTAGATATTTTAGGATATGATAATATATTGTTATACACACTATATTGAAAAAATTAGTTACATATAATGCTTACTCTAAACCTTTATATCATTTAGGGTTTAGGACTTAGGTTTAAGAATAATTAATCCTTGAGCCTTAAAAACTTTGATCATAATTTAGAGATTAGGGGTTAAGGTTTAGAGCTAGGGTTTATCGGTAAAGCTATGATTTACGTTTCCGATGTTGCGGTTTATGGTTTGGAATAGCTTAATAGTATGATTTTTTTTAAAATAGTCAATTAAGGTTCCCCGAAACTTGCCATTTAAAATCATAGTTTAAGGTTCCAAAGTATAGGGTTCAACTTTAGGAGTTTTGGCTCAACTTAAACCCTAAACTATCCCTAAACGTTAAATGCTAACTCCAATCCTTATAATAGAAGCTTATATATTTATGGAAATAGCCTAAGTTGTCCTAACATGCTAACCCAAGTTGTCCTTCAACTGAACTCGGGTTAATCATATGCTAAGTTGACATGAAGCCTAGCATGACATATATATTTATCAGGAAGCTTTTATGATTTAGGGTCAGTAGTTAAGGTTAAGATTTCATGGTACGCATAAGAATTTCATGTTTTTGAAGGCAAATGACTATTAAAGTTACACTTATTATAATTCTACATTACCTTGAAATTTAGTAGTTGGACCTTAAGATTAAATCCTAAACTGTTGACACTAAATGTTAAACCATAAATCTTAGGATACAAGGTTAGGATTTAGGGTTTAAATAAATCGCAGTCATCGTTTAATGCTAAACCATAAACCCTAAGGCTCAAGGATCAAGAATTAGGGTTTTATGGCTTAGGGTTTGGGATTTTGGGTAGCGTCAAACTTTATAAATGACAAAATTTATACCTTGGTCCCACCAAGTCCTAAAGAATAATTTACATTTAGGATTTCAGATTCTAGTATCAAGGTTTAAGGTGCAAGAGTTTAGGGTTAAACCATTGTGGTTTAGAGTTATAGGATTTAGTCTTTAGCCACCAACACGAAAAGCTCGACGTGAACCTTAATTCTTGATGATTCAGCCTTAGGATTGGACCCGAAACATAAGGATTTATATCCCACACCTTAATGGTCATTAGGATTTAGGGTTTAACCTTTACATTTTATCGCTTAGGGTTTGACATCTCTTTATCCCAAAGATCTAAGTACATTAACTTCAATATATATATACACACACATATGCACACACACACATGCACACACATATGAATGAGGGTGTTTGTGTCTATATATATGTATATGTATATATGTAGATATATGTGTGTGCGTGTGTGTGTGTGTGCGTGTGTGTGTGTGTACACACACATGTATATATGTATCTACCTCTCTTTCTCTCTCTGTCTCTATCTCTCTCTCTCTCTCTCCCCCCCTCTATATATATATATATACACACACACACACATATATGCGTATACATTCGTGCGCCTGTGAATACATATGTAAATATATAGAGAGAGATATTTTTAATAAATACCTAATAATGCTGAATTGTATTGAATTATACTTAAAGTTATTGAATACTGATGATAAGTGCTTATGAAAAGTCAAAAAGAACATCTCCTAAACTCTAAATCATGAGTGTTAAATATTGAACATACACTCCTAAATTTATTATCATAATCCTAAAAATATGTTTACATTAACCTAGGTTGTTTTGCACACATTTTCAGGTTGAATTTTAGGTTGAACTTGAAGTACGAAACATTAAATGCTAAATATGGATAAATTCATAGCTCATTAAAAAAAGACCCAATCCCTAACTTTATTAAATTATAAAAAATATAATTTATATAAGCTAATAATTCAATTGCTAATGAATGTTGCTAATCTTTCTTAGTCATATTTGTTATTATATTCTAAAAATCAAAGTTATTTTATACACATTTTCTAGTTAACATATATACATATACATATACATACATACATACATACATACATATATATATATATATATATATATATATATATATATATATATATATATATATATATATATATATATATATTGTGTGTGCGGTCGCGCGTATGTAAAATAATAACAGAGATAAAATTTTATATATTTTAAGTAAGAAGATTAGACTAAAAAAGTTATGTTGAAACAATCATGTGTAAGGTTTTGATGATAACAAGCCAAACGTGCCAGTTAATATGCTATCATGCTAAGCTTGAGTAGTGTGCTAGAATTGTGTGTTGAAACAGGTTGCAAACACCCTGGAGAACGTGCCAGTCAATATGCTATCATGCTATGCTTGAGTAGTGTGCTAGAATTGTGTGTTGAGACAGGTTGCAAACACCCTGGAGAACAGTTTGAATGAGCATAGAGCATCAAAGTTGATAACATGCGTAAGAATCTGAGAACATTGCCTCAGAACAGTTCTGAGGGCAGAGCATTGGAGCGTCGCATGGAATATCAGAATCATGTGAAAGGAGTTCAGCTAATAACAATAGTCTTAGGCTTAGTATCGGTTTTATTTTTGAGATTCTTGTTAATATGCCAATTAGAAGATCTTGAATTAACACTCACCTTGAAGGAATTTCTTGCGCTAACTCAGAACACTGCTCAAAATAGTTTGAGCAATCAGGTCTGCAGTGTTCAGAGGGCAATGTATAAAACTCTTGTCCTAAAGATTTTCAAGTGTTTTTCTACTATCAAAATTCTTAACGTATTTGGGATTGAGTTTCTGATAATATTTTATCATACAAAGAGTCCTTCACTGAATAATATTGTTTTCCTAAAAAGATACTATCAAAAGATTTTATCTTAGCCTTTAAGGTATGATTTCCAAAAAAGATAATGTTGAGAGATTCAATTCTGTTTGGAATATTGATTATTTTTGAGAGTTATTGCTAAAATCCAAAACCTCCCACGTACTTGTGGCACAAGTATTCCGTGGGTATATAATCTCTTGCCTCTCAACGTTTTCATTTATGGCTTTTCAAGGAGCAAAATCGAGTTTTCTGTGAGATCTGATTGAAAAACCTTCAAGAAGTGTGCTTAATTGAGTCATCTATATTGGCATAATAGGGATTGTATCATACTTTACATTCAGCTTATTTAGAAGCATTCAAAGTAAGGTGTTTTTCTATTCTCTCTGTCATCAGTGAGATTAGAGTGTGTCCAAGTCTTGGGAGACTTTGGAAGTGGTGTGTGGCTAGTTCTCAAGTGGAGGCTAGTTACGTGTTGTAATGAGGGTATCGGGGGAGACTAAGTTACGTGTATGACGTAGTCACGTGTGAGTTACATGTGTAACGAATTCGGCCCGTGTTAGTAAAAGTGTTGCTGAAATCCTACTGAGGTAAGTCGTGGTTTTTACACCTCAATTGGGCCAGAGGTGGTTTTCCACATAAAAATATTGTGTCTCCTTTACTATTTTCGTAATTATACTTGTTTCTATTTTACGGCAAACATGCATTCCAAACAGTTCTGACGAGTGTTTTGAGAAAATCGAAAAAACTGGTAGATGCAATTCACCCCCCTTGTGTCCTTGTGTGAGTAAATCCAACAAGTGGTATCAGAGCAGATTTCTCATATTTAGGTTAACACCTTGAGAGATCCTGAAAAGATGAATGCTCCATAAGGAATCTTAGAAGGTTAATCTGTGACCAGACCTCCATATTTCAATGGACAGCACTACAACTGGTGGAAAAATCAAATGGAGAACTATATCCAAGCTGAGGATTATGAGTTATGGATGCTCATTGTGAATGGTCCTTACATTCCAGTGAAAGTCACAACTGATGGGAAGACTGTTCCTAAGGAGCCGAAGGAATTCGACTCAGACGACTTCAGGAAGATGGAGAAGAATGCCAAGGCTAAGAAACTGCTGTATTTTGGACTCGGACCTAACGAGTGCACTCGCATCTCAGAGTGTGAATCTGTAAAAGAGATATGAAATGCCCTTCAAGTAGCTCACAATGGAACCAATCACGTCAAGCAATCTAGAATTGAGCTGCTGGTGAGGAAATATGAGCTGTTCGATATGAGCGACAAAGAAACAGTCATGGACATGCATACTCGGTTCACCCACATTACTAATGAGTTAAAATTGTTGGGAAAATCCTTTACCATTGAAGAGTTGGTTAGGAAGATCCTACGAATTTTACCTCATTCATGGGAATCAAAGGTCACTGCGATTCAAGAAGCAAAAAAGATGAATGAGATCTCCTTAGATGAGCTTATTGGGAATCTACAAACACATAAGCTAAGAAGAAACTCCCAAATGAAGGAAGAGGGGAAGAAAGACCAAGGACTTGTGCTAAAAGCTGGAGAAAGTGATAGCCAAGATTTTGATGAAGAAGGAATGGCCATGATTGCTCGAAAATTCAAAAAATTCTTTAAGAAGGCTGAAAGCAAATACGAGAAGGGCAACACCAACAGGACTAAGAACAGTGATCATGATCAGTTCTCAGGATGCTTCACGTGCGGAAGGCAAGATCATGTTGTGAAGAATTGCCCTTTGCTGAAGGAAGAACAGGGGTCAGAATAGGTCCGAACCAGAGGCAAAAAGACGCAGTTAACTGATGCTGAAAAACAGTTCACCAAGGCAATAATGGCAGCCGAGGTGATACCTCAGAAGAAGAAGAGGAATCTCAAGATGGAGAGGAAGCAGTAGCTCTTATGGCCCAAAGAGAATCTAATTCAGATCCTAATTCGATCAAGAGTTTGTCCCAACTCAAGAAAGAGGTACGTAATCTTAGCAAGAGGAAACTTGAAAAATTAGTTTTTACATTGATACAAGAATGCGAGATAGTAAATTCTGAAAATTGCATGCTTAAAAATACCTACTCAAGATTAGAATAGGATGTTAAAGGACTGGAAAGAAAGGAGCAAGAACTTGGGCATATGAATGAGGTTCTCACTTGTGAAAAACTTAAAATTGATGAAAAAGTTCTTGTTTTATGTAATGAACTAAACACCCTTAAGGATCTTATGAACAAGAGAGAAGAAGTGTTTAATACTGATCTCTCAAAGATAGAAGAAGAGTCCCGCAAAAGGAAACTTAAGATAGAATTATTGGTGAGGGAAAACAATCAATTGCTGAAAAGATTTAAAAAGCCGAAACTGACCTTGGTCAGAATAGGCACAGGAATAGTTCCACAGAAACACTCAGAATAGAAGTCCTGATAAATGAAAACAGTCAGTTGCTTGAAAAGCTCCATAAGGCCGAAACTGACCTTGTTCAGAATAGGCGCTGGAATAGTTCCTCAGAAGCACTTAATTGGTTAAACACTCATCATAGTCATAATAAAAAGGGACCAGGATTTATGAGTAGGCATGTCACTAAACCAGCAAACAAAAAATATGTTGGACTTCCAAAAAATATAGTCTGTTTTTGTTGTAATAAGACTGGTCATTATCGATATGCTTGCTCCTTGAGAAATAGGGCCATAGAGAGAAACTCAGTGTATGTTAAACAAGTATGGATTAAAAAAGATGACTTAACCTCCATGTCAAAGAAAATGGGACCCAAGTGGATCTGGGTTCCCAAGATAAACACTTAGCTATTTTGCAGGCTAAAGTGAGAGGAGGTAATCAACTATGGTTCTTGGATAGTGGTTGCTCAAGGCACATGGTGGGAGACAAATCAAACTTCCTCTCACTTATAGCATTTGATGGAGGGAGAGTGGCATTTAGAAACGGCAAATCTGGAAAAATTATAGGTGTAGGTAAGATAGGTAAATCACTCTCTTACTCTATTGATAATGTATACTTGGTTAATAGGTTACAACATAATTTTCTAAGTGTGTCTCAAATTGTGTGATAGAGGTAATCATGTTGAATTCTCTTCAGATCAATGCTTGATTACCAATGTCAATTATGGTAGTGTTGTGTTGAGGGGGAAGCGACACAACAATATGTATAAAGTGTGTGTTCTTTCACTTCTCCAAAATCATTTGACTTGTTTAAGTGCTCTTGATGACGATGTTATTCTTTGGTATAAGAGGCTAAGTCATACAAGCCCTCTCTTTTGAATAAACTTGTTTTTAAGGACCTAGTAGTCGGACTACCTTCCATCAAGTACAATGATGACAAGGTGTGCGACGCTTGTGCTAGAGGAAAGTAAGTTGGAGCTTCTTTCAAGTCAAAGAACTGTGTTAGTACTTCCTGACCTCTTGAACTACTACATGTTGATTTGTGTGGTCCTATGAGGATCACAAGTAGAGGAGGAAAGAGGTATGTATTATTTGATGAGACTAACTCTATGGTTGAGCATGATACACAGGAAGAAGAGTTTGAACTTGGTCTTGTAAGAAAAGACCTCTCGCTCGCTCAAAGCTCCATAGTTGACAAAGGTAAGGCTCCTAAAGGTGAACCAAGTCCTGGAATTGATAATTTGGAAGGTGGGCAGGGAGCAAACCAGTCAGCGGGAAGCATTGCTGAACCTGAACAGAACCAGCCCACTCAACCCAATTATTCTCGAACTGATATGGGAACAGGCACCAGAACAGTTCCAGAACCTATTTCACCAAGTACCCAGGAGAGATTGGCAAGTGTATTTGTGGATCCATTTATTCCACAACCCTGGAAGCACCAGAGATCGGACCCCCTTGACCAGATCATGTCTGACATTAATACAGGGGTGCAAAACAGATCCAAACTTAGAAACTTATGTGCTTTCTATGCTTTTTATCTAATGTTGAGCCAAAGAATGTTTACGAAGCCCTTGTAAATTCTGACTATTCTACTGCTATGTAAGAAGAGTTTCATCAGTTCGAAAGGAACAAGGTTTGGCACCTTGAACCAAGGCCTAAGGACAGATCGATAATTGACACCAAGTGAGTGTTCAAGAACAAACTGGATGAGTTCGGAATAGTCACTCAGAACAAGGCCAGGGTGGTGGTTCTGGGTTACAACCAAGAAGAGGGGATCGATTATAAGGAAACATTTGCAACTATTGACCTCGGACTTAGCTTTATGATATCCTTGAGGGTGCAATTTTGATATCATTGGGTATGCGGATGCTGATTATGCTGGATTTCTAGTTGACAGAAAAAGCACCTCAGGTATGGCTACTTTTCTTAGACCCTGTTTGGTCTCTTGGTCTACAAAGAAACAGCACACAGTTGCTATGTGCACAGCAGAAGCCGAGTATGTAGTGGCTGCTTTGTGTTGTGCTCAATTACCACGGATACGGCAACAACTTAAGGACTTCGGTGTTGACACGGGATGCATTCCCATATTCTGTGATAACACAAGTGCAATTAACATTGCCAAGAACCCGTGTCAACATAAGATGACTAAGCATATTGACGTTCGTCATCACTTTTTAAGAGACAATGTAGAACAGGGCTTGATTTCAATGAATTTTTGTGCCACTGACAAACAAATTGCTGATATTTTTACCAAGGCACTGAGTAGAGAATAGTTTAAGAGGAATAGACTTGAATTAGGTGTGATTAAGAGAATATGAGAGTACTTCATCAACTCCTAATGATTGACTTGTAAGTTTTGAGACCAAATAAATCGATTCAATGGATGCATTCAATTTTCTGCGCTGTTATTAGCATATGTGTGGAATGTGACATGCTGACAGTCGTTGAGGTCTAATGATATTGCCCTTAGTGTCCTGAGACACCGAACTTTTAACACTAAGAACATGCTCTAGGAACAGATCTGACCACTGTTTGTATCATGTGCTGACCAAGTGGCATTATTAATGGAATGTTGGAAATTGAAATTCCCTTTTTCATTACACCTAACCTATAATTTATACCATACCTTGTGTAATGATGTGCTGCATGCAAAATATTCTCTCTTCAAGAAGAGCTGAAATAAACTCTCCTATAAACTTTCTTGATTTTCATGCGACTCATGCACCATTAAATCCCTACACACTCTTTCTCTCTCCATAACCCATCCATCTATCTCTCTCTCTTCACCAGGAACCCGATTTCCCTCTTGTTCCTTAAACCTCCTCAAAACCCTAAATCACCTCAAATCCTCACATCCTCAATGGCAAGAACTCGTGGCGGTCAAGCATTCTCTAAGTGCAAGACTTCTCACCTAAGATCACTATGAGACCAACTAGCAAGAAAAAGGGGCGGAATTAGGATGAGTTCTGAGGGAACGTCACTAGCACCTTTATCGCCATAAACGATCTGGATTGGCATGGAAAACCTTCCGTCACGTTCTTTTTCGATTACTCTCTCTATTTTTGGGTTCTTAAAGAGCTTGGACTTAAGATCAGTAGACTTCAACCCTGCAATGGTACCTTTGGTACACCCAATTACGAGTTGAGAGATTGTGGTGTACGACTCGGTTGTGGCCAAGTCTAGATTAAGGGGGAATGAGGCCAAATCAGTTGGAGAGTCAAACGATTATGATGTTGAGCATGTTGATAATGATTTGTTGTTGAAGATGATGAGGATAGTGATGAAGATGAGCCAATTTTACAGATTCAAACGAACTGCTCTGTAACGCCCTCAAATTATACATGTTTCACTGTTTGTATTTTTCTTAATGACTCCCTTAATTATAATCTAGACAACCTAATGCAAGGGGCATTACCGCTGTCCAAAAGGACAAGGCTGGAAACATGAGTGCTATAATTAACACAGTTAAGCATAGCTTCAATCATACACATACACACCTGATCAATCCATATATAATCAACTGTTAACCAATAAGGTTTTTACACTATAGTAAAAATAATTCACCATATAATCCGCATCTCCATCTACTGAAGATTTCAATATATAGCTCTAAAAATATGCATACATTGTGTCAGTGTTGATCCATCCAGATTCCCTTGCTCAACTTATTCTCTCCCACTGGTTTACTATCATGAAGACGATTCCCTGAGCATTTGCCTAAAACAAAATATGAAAAACGTTTGACTATGAGCCGAAGCTCAGTACATGCATTCCTGAATTGTTAAATGATCATTGAAACACTGATTGGGCTCAATTTACAATTCATTTTAAGTTAAAAACAGTGAATGAGATGATGTCAAACTGCATTGCTAGTTATTATCTAATAGTGAACCCTTTGATATTGTTACGATCTATAGATACGTGTACACCTGCCAAGCCGATCGGGGACCTGGCCTGAAGCCGCGTGGGTAACTAAAGGGCGAATGCCCTATCGATAATAACTGACGGGGTCACTAATTAACTGATAAATCACTGTGTAAACTGATTCATTGATGTACTTACCAAAACATGATAATGTTGACAAATACACTCCGATTTCTAAAGATACAGGCAATGGGCGTACCTGAAGTCTTTAAAATGATATTTCACTTGATAATACTGATACACAATGGAAACGATAGACTGGGCCCCATTTCTGTTTAAGAAATGTAATTATAGATAAATGTAGTTAGTAAGCCATATTCACTGACATAATTTATAACTTTAATGGAAATTGATTAATTAAAAGGCTTCTAGAATTCTAATGATTCAATATAAGATAAGTTAAACCAAGAGTATCGGAAAAATAAATCAGTTAGGGTTATTGAACTTGAAAGACAATAAATTGAAACAAAATAGATCACATTGGAATGATTGAGCTTATAATAAAAAGATTTCAATTGAAATGAATGAAATATGAGTTTCTGATGTTTCTGAAATGGATTGGAAAGTATAATGCTTCTGAAGTAGATAAAAGAAGGTTTAACACTTGTGAAATGGATGACAAATGGTTTAATGCCATAAGGGGTGCTGTGAGGTTCATAAAAGCTCATCTAACACCCTAACTTGGTCCAAAGGACACTGATTTTGAATTATTACTCTGCTCACTTCCCAAATTTCATCTTCAAACTTATTTAACTCGATTTCGAACCCAAATAAGCTTCCATACACTAATCAAACTTGTTGAACTCAACTAAACCTTGCAATTTCCTTGCAATACTCATAATTATATAGAAACTTCTGATAATATTTTCAAATGTCATGATTTCTGTATTCACTCATGTTACCGTTTGATGGTCTACATTAGAAAATCCATATCTTTCACTCCCGACCTCCAAATAAGATGTGAAACCCCAATATGAAATGCTCATAATGTCCACTAAAATTTTTATTTAGGAGACAAAGCATGATTCACACAGTAAAGTCTCTAAAATTAGAGTAGAACACAGACATGCACAATTTCAGTTCAATCTGCGCAGTCGTAGCAAAATGACCATAACTTTTTCCACAGAAGTTAGATTAAGGCGATTCAAAATGCATGTGAAAGATAACTCATTGATCTATCCAAGCACCAAAAAGCACAAATTTTCAATAAGCCAATCAATACCAATTACTTTTCGTAATGTCCACTGTTTAAATCTGCTCCCAGTTTCGATGTATTCTATGTAATCTTCAGTAAATTGGTCATAACTTTGATCACAAACCTCAGAATTGAGTAATTCTAGAGCCTATTGAAAGATAATTCGTTAGGCTATTGACCCACCAAAAATCATGAATTTTCAACGTATCCATCATTACCAGTTTATTTGCAAACTCACCCCTATTTTGGGATCTGTTTACAGTATAATAGCCCATATTGCAATCTTTTCTTGACATGAACCCCCACTGAAATCACTCTTTAGTTCATCCAAATCTACACCAACATTACCATAATCATTTATGATGATAAAGATTACCAAATCAAACACAAAATGATCCAAATCCATCACTTCAAACTTAAACCATAGCATGATCATGAACAATCTCAACTTTCACATGCTTTTGTGCTCAAACAACACTTAAACACTTCAAAGATAGCTCTTATTCTTATCAAAATAGCATGATCAACAATAAAACCAAGAAAAACAAGAATCAAAGACAAAAATCAGCATGATAGGTTAAGGAGTTTACTTACTTGATGCTTGAAACAAAGAGGTGCGAGTGATGCTTGAAGGGTGGGGGGTGTGGCTAGTGGCAGGAGGGGTGTTGAGGGTGGCTGACTGGTGGTGTTCTGGGTGGTGGTTACCAGCAGCAAGGGTGTTCAACCATAAATTATGACATTTTATACCCTTTTATTATCTAATATTTGCTCGAAATAAATCACTAAATTAGGATTTTAATATTATCTTTCTTATTTTATAGGCATTTTGAAATTTGAATAAATTAGGTGCCAAAGGATTAAGAAGAAACATTGTGGATCAAGAAATAAAAACAAGGAAAGGAAGACATCCCAGTAGCAGCCGTGGCCCATCCCTTTCCTCTCCTCCCCCTCTCCATCGGGCCTTGCCCAGCTCAAATCCTAGATGGACTCGTTATCATAGCCCATTTTCCTAGCCTTTTCTCCCCCTTCCACTCCCTCTTTTATTTTTCTTTTTCGCTTCTTCCCTTGGGCCGGCCCACACCTTCCATTCCCTTTCTCTCTTTCAACCCAGCCCGATCTCCTTCTTCTCACTTAAGAGATCACGTGTTGGGCACGTGATTTGGGCCAGTCTTCTTCCTCCCTCCATCTTTCCCCTGCCCTCTTCGTGCCATTGAACCCCAAAACGGAGCCCGTGACCCTTCATCTCCCTCGCACCCATAACCGTAGCTTTTTCTCTCTCTTCCTTCATGCTCCATAATCACAACCATCTTTAAGCTAGCCATTGCCCATTCCTTTTCCTCGTTTTCGTGCCCCACGAACGGAAAACAGAGGAGTAGAACAGGGCCCCTTCGCTTCCCATGCCAACCGTTTCTTCCTTTCTTTCCTCCATCCTTATCCAACATTATTACCATCATAAATTGGATGGTTACAAGGAGTGAAGGAGGCATTGAGAGGATTGGGATTGAAGGTTAAAGGCAAAGACAGAGAGCACAGAGGAGGGGAGAGGGAAGAGTTTTGTGTGATTTCAGACTTTTTTTTTCCATTTTGTTTCGTTTTTTTTTCGTTTTTTTAGATGTTCAAATTTTGTTCTTGAAGCATCACATTATTGTAATTGGATTCCGAGTAGTGTCACTTGAGTTGGAAATTGTAGTTTGTTTTCTAGGCTCTCGTGGTTGCTGTGTTCTCTTCAATTTCGTACTCTATTCTCAAGTTTGCGTAAACCACTCTTCAATTGTGATTGGAATTTAGGAAAGCGTTGGATGCTCTACATTTCATCACTTGAGTGTTTTTCTTACTCGTTGGTGTTGATTCTAATTTCATATGCACATCACATGTTAATTTACGTTATAAGATTACAAATTACAAGGCTATCTAGCAAGTTTCATTTAGTTAAGTAGTAACTTAATTTTACAACCATCCCTGAGGACGACACCCGAAGTGTTACAACGATAAACCGTACGCTTACGGGAATTTACAATAAGTTTTTAGCGCCATTGCCAAGGTTGGCGTTATGAAATTTGGTTACATCAAGTCGTAGTTTGATTATTAGAGTCGTTAGAGTCGTTTTCGTTTTAGTTTTAGTTGAGTCGTTATTTTTGTTTTAATAGTTTAGTTTAGTTTTATTATTGAATTTAGTTTATATTTTGATTTCGATTTTTGTTTGTGTTAGGATTAGTTTAATTTTAATTTTTAGATTCTTTCATTGTTGAAAAAATAGGACTAATTAGTTTGGTTCTTGTGCAACGAAGGAAGCAAAGTAGAACTGATTCGGAAATATTTAAAGTGCAGATTTTTAACTAATTTTTGCACTTTGTTCGAATTTTCTGGGCCAATTCTGGTGTGAGTTTTGCTAGTTTTGATATTTTTCCTAGATTCAGCTTGATTTTTAGAAGCTATGTGAATTTTGCTGGAATTTTTGGGATTGCTTAGATTTTTCTATGAATTTTGGACTTAATTTTCTGTTTGTATTTTTTTTAGCACTATTCGGGGATAGAAAAAATTTGAGAAAAATTATATTTATATCCCTTGTAATTGTTTGGATTTTTCTGCATATTTAGTCTTAATTTTAGGAGTCTTATTTTCTATTTTAAATTTTATTTTTAGAATTAGGTTGTTTAGATGTAGTTTTATTTTTTTTTAGCTTCTTTGTGTTGTGCTTTTGTTTGAGTTTTGCTTATTTTATGTTTAGGTTGTGTTAGGTTATTTATTTTCTGTTTGTAACTTGTTTTTAGTTTTGATTCACTCTTTTTTTGTTTTGTTTTGTCATTTTGTGGCTTTTTAAAAAAAAGGGAAAAGAAAAGTGCAAAAAAAAAAGAAAAAACCAAAAATAGAACCTTGGGTGAGAGTGTTGGATTTATATGGTTGGTTGGGTTAGAAATCCTAAAAATCATAGACTTGTTAGAAGTAAATCCGACCCTGACTTAGAACCCAAATCTGAACCCAAGCCTAAAATCGAAGAAATGGCACAAGAAAGACCTTTGAGTGAGATTTTCTACCCCCTAGGATTGCTTTGCCATCTTGCTTCACTATACCTGACCTTGGATCTAATGTGACCTTCGAATTAAGACCTCACTATACTCAGATGCTCCATAAATTTACTGGCTTAGAGGATGCTTATTTGTTTATGAGGGAATTCGAAGATGCTCTATGATGCATTTTCCTAATATTCCCATTGATGTTGTACGAATGAAATTAATTCCTTTTGCCTTGAAAGATTCTGCTAAACGTTGGATGTATGGCTTGGCTGCTAATTTTATAACTTCTTGGAATGATTTTGTGAAATTATTCTTAAGAAAATATTTTCCTAATGCCAAGACTGTTAAGCTAAGAAATGAAATCAATCAATTTGTACAACTAGATAGGGAATCATTTTAGAAATAATTTGATAGGTTCAAAAATTTGCTGGCCCAAAGTCCCCATCATGGTCTAAACCAGACACATTTGTGGCAGATTGTTTATGAAGGACTTTACCAACAAACTAGGACCATGGTAAAGTCTATGTGTCAGGGTGGCTTTCTTTCTAAGAGTGCCACAGATGCTTGGAAATTTTTAGAGGACTTAGCTGAGAAAACTATGCAGTAGGAAACCGCTCGGGATGACAGTATAAGTTTTAGGATTGCAAAGGGTGAGTTACATTTTGTTTCTGATGTGAGTTACTTAGAGTCTAAGGTTGTTGCTTTAGAAAACATGTTGAAAGGATTGACTCCACAAATGACTCAATTATGCCAGACTTCTACTGTGTCTTACTCTCATTGTCAGGCCTTAGATCATTCATTGAGTGCTTGTCCTTACTTTGCTCACCAGTTAGCAACTGGGCAAGAGCAAGCGAGTATGGCCTTTCAGAGACCTAAGAACGACCCTTTCTCTCCTTTTTACAATCCAGGGTGGAGAAATCACCCTAACTTCTCTTGGAGTAATGGACCAAATGCTGCAGTTCCTAACTCCCAGCCCATCTCTCACCCTTCTAGTTCCTTTCAGAGACCAGTTTTTCCCAGTGTACCTAATGCACCTAGACCTCCACCTACTGTAGCTCAAGTTCAACCTCCTCCTGGTTATAGTGACATTGATAAAATAGAGAGGAGAATTAATAATAATGTGGAGAGAATGATTAATGCTAACATGGAAAGAATGATGAGAATGATGACTGAACAGTTTTCCTAGTTGGCATCATCTTATAGGGAGCCAGGTACTTTTCCAAGTCAGCCTGAGGTGAACCCTAAGGGTTACTCATCTTCTTCTTCAGGTAACCCTAGTGAGCCTGTGAGGAAAGTGAATGCAGTGATATCTCTCCGTTCTGGTTGAGAGATTGATAACCAGGTTAGAAGTCCTAATGAACCTTACAGGTATCCTCACCAATTCTTCGAGAATTCTTATTCTTCTTCTTCACCTCTAGAGACTGGTTCATCCAGTGAGCCAGGGGATGCTACTGATGGTGTCCCTAATGATTCTGATACTCCTCCCTCTCCTGAGTCACTGTCTAAAAAAGAGGAGCTTAAGAAGAAAGACTCCTTTGAGTCAGTTGACCCTTCTCCTTCTAAGAGTCCTTCTTCTTCTTCTTCTCCTTCACCTTCTGAGAAAGTCTATATGCCTTTACCTCCTCTTCCCCATAGGCTTAAGAAGAAAGACCAAGCCTATGTTGAGAAGATAAGAGAGACCTTCTCTCAAGTCAAGATCAACATTCCTTTGCTCGATACTATTCAGCAGATGCCTCCATATGCTGGGTTTTTAGAGGATCTGTGCACAACCAAGAAAGCTACCAATGTCTCTAAAAAGGCTTTCTTAGCTTCTGGTGCTAGTTCTATTCTATCTCATCAGATCCCAGTGAAGTATAAGGACCCTGGGTGCCCTACTATTTCTATAGTTATAGGAGACCAACTCATTCATAGAGCCTTGCTTGATTTAGGGGCCAGTGTTAACTTGATTCCCTTCACTGAGTATGAGAGGCTAGGGTTAGGTGAGCTGAAACCTACCAAGATGATCATTCAATTAGCTGATAGGTCGACCAAATTAGCTAGGTGGATAGTTGAGAATATGCTGATCCAAGTGGGTGAATTCATTTACCTTGTGGACTTTGTTGTGATTGAGACTGAGATGGTGTCTAACTTAGCTAGTCAAGTCCCTGTGATTCTAGGGCGTCCTTTCTTGGCCACTGCCAATGCCCTCATTAATTATAGGAATGGCATGATGAGACTGTCATTTGGTAACATGACTTTGGAGTTGAACATTTTTGATCTGCAAAGGCAGCCATCTGGTTTTGATGATATAGAGTTCTCTACTCTTCACTGGGTGGAGGATTCTATACTTGATGATGCCTGTGATGATGTGTTTGCTGTTGAGTATGAGTCCTTTTTTGTGAATGATGAGCTTGAGTATGATGCTTTTGAGTTTGATAACTTGTACTCCACTGTTGTTTGTTTACTCACTGCTGCTTATGAATCTGCTTCTGAATCTGTTTCCCCTCCTACTCTTGAACTGAAACCCCTTCCTAATTCTCTTAAGTATGCATTTCTAGGCCCCAATGAATCTTTGCCTGTCATTATTGCTTCTGACCTAGATGGGGATCACGAGACTAAGTTGATTGCCCTACTTAGAGAGAACAAAGAAGCTTTGGGTTAGACCTTAGGGGATATTAAGGGTATTAGTCCTTCCATTGCGAAACATAGGATTCATCTAGAGGACAATGCTAAGCCCTACCGTGACCGTCAAAGGCGTTTGAACTCTACTCTTCAGGAAGTGGTTAGGAAAGAAGTGCAGAAGTGGCTAGACCATGGGATTATCTATCCCATTTCTGATGGTGAGTGGGTTAGCCCCGTTCAAGTTGTGCCTAAGAAGACTGGGATTACCGTAATTAGGAATGACAAGAATGAGTTAGTCCCTACTCGAGTGCAATTTGGGCGGCGTGTTTGCATAGATTATAGAAAATTGAATGCTGCCACTAGGAAAGACCATTTTCCCCTTCCTTTTTTGGACCAGATGTTACAGAGGTTGGCTGGACATTCCTTCTATTGCTTTTTATATAGATATTCTGGCTATACTCAGATCTCTATTGCTTCTGAGGATCAGGAGAGGACTACTTTCACCTATCCCTTTGGAACCTATGCCTTTAGACGTATGCCTTTTGGACTGTGCAATGTCCCTGCTACCTTTCAACATTACATGATTTTCATTTTCTCAGATTTAGTTGAACACTACTTGGAAATTTTCATGGATGACTTCTCTGTATTTGGGTCTTCCCTTGATGACTGCTTGTCTAATCTGAGAAAAATGTTGGAAAGGTGTCGAGAGAAAAACCTAACTCTGAATTGGGAGAAATGCCATTTTATGGTTAGGAAGGGAATAGTCTTAGGTCATGTTATTTCTAAAGATGGGATTAAGGTCGATAAGGCTAAGACTAATTTGATTGTTAATCTTCCCCCTCCCACCTGTATGAAAGAAGTGAGGTCTTTTCTCGGACATGCTGGCTTCTATCGTCGCTTCATTAAGGACTTTAGTAAGATTGCAAAGCCCTTGTCTAACTTGCTAGCTAAAGATGTGCCCTTTCATTTTTCTAATGAATGTCTTGAGACATTTTCTAAGCTTAAGGAAGCCTTCATCCTCCCATTTGGGGAAAACCTTTTGAATTGATGTGTGATACATCTGATTATGCTGTTGGGGTTGTTTTAGGACAGCATGTTGATAAGAAGCCCCATGTCATCTATTATGCTAGTCACACTTTGAACGATGCCCAACTGAACTATACTGTGACTGAGAAAGAATTTTTGGCTCTGATCTTTAGTTTTGAGAAGTTTAGACCTTATCTGATTGTGTCTCATGTGATTGTGTACACTGACCACTCTGCTCTTAAGCATCTTCTTTCTAAGAAGGATGCTAAACCTAGGCTGGTGAGATGGATCTTACTTTTGCAAGAGTTTGACTGTGAGATTAGGGATAAGAAAGGTTCCGAAAACCTTATAGCTGATCATTTGTCGAGGATTCTATCTGATAAAGAGAGTGAGCCAACTGTTTCTGAGTGCTTCCCTGATGAACAGTTGTATGCTGTCCACCCTGATCCTTGGTATGCTGATATTGTTAATTACTTGGTTGCTGGTAGGATCCCTGAGGGTTGGACCAAGAATGATCGGGATAGGTTTTTCCACCTTGTGGAGTTCTTTGTTTGGGATGATCCTTATTTGTTTAAGTATTGTTCTGACCAAATGTTTAGGAGGTGTATTTCCGACCACGAGGTGAGAAGTATCCTTTGTTTCTGTCATGATCAGGCATATGGGGGGCATTTTAGTGGTAGGAAGACTGCAGCCAAAGTTTTTCAATGTGGTTTCTATTGGCCTACTCTATTTAGGGATTCTTTTGAATACTGTAAGAGTTGCCCTAGGTGCCAACAGTTGGGTAGAATCAGCAGGCGGGACATGAATCCACTGAGTTCCATCATTGTGGTGGAAGTTTTTGATGTGTGGGGTATAGACTTCATGGGACCATTTCCATCATCTTTTAGGATCGAGTATATTTTGCTAGCTGTGGACTATGTGTCTAAATGGGTTGAAGCCATCCCTTCTAGGACTAATGATGCTAAAGTTGTTGTAAAGTTCTTAGGGGAAAACGTCTTTGCTAGATTTGGCATGCCCCGTGCTATTATTAGTGATCAGGGTACCCATTCCAATAATAGGTCATTTGATGCCTTACTGAAGAGGTATTCCATTATCCATAGGCTTGCTACCCCCTATCATCCCCAAACCAGTGGTCAGGTTGAGGTGTCCAATCGGCAAATTAAGCAGATTCTTGAAAAGACAGTGAGTCGGAATAGAAAGGATTGGCCTGATAAACTCGCAGATGCTCTTTGGGCCTATAAGACGGCTTTTAAAACCCCCTTAGGTATGTCACCTTATAGGGTTGTTTATGGTAAGTCTTATCATCTTCCTGTGGAAACAGAGCATAGAGCTTGGTGGGCCATTAAGAAACTCAACTATGACTTAACAGAAGCTGGTGAGAAGCGTAGACTACAATTGAATGAACTTGATGAGATTAGAGCCGAGGCTTATGAGAGTGCTCGTTCTTACAAAGAAAGGGCAAAGTTGTTTCATGATAGGCATATCCTTTGGAGAGAGTTTGCCCCAGGAATGAAAGTGCTCTTGTATGACTCTAGGCTCCATTTGTTTCCAGGGAAGTTAAGGTCCCGATGAACTGGTCCTTACATTGTCTGACGTGTTTTTCCTTATGGTGCAGTCGAAATTCAGGACCCTGACAATGGTGCTACTTTTAAGGTGAATGGCCAAAGATTGAAGCAATTTCTGGAGTTGCCTAGTAAGGAAGATGTGGAGTATCTGATACTCCGCGAGCCAAGTTCTGCTCAGTGATGTGTTGAGATGATAGCTCGGGTGTACTTAGCACCCGACCTGGTTTGCTAAGAACTTCTTTTCAGCCCTTCTCTCTTTTACTCCTTTACTCTTTTTCCCTTTTTCTTTCCTTTTGTATAGTTGGTTCTTTTTGTTCTTCTTTTTGTATATATGTTGACTATTTAATTTTGAGTCGTGTCTTTGTGAGTTTTGTTTGTTTTCTTTTCTAGTTTTAATTTTGTGGTTTTGTGTTTCTCTCCACTCCTAATGAGGACATTGCTCGGAATAGGTGTGGGGTGGGAAATTTTTGAAAAAAAACCCACAAAAACTTTGAAAATTTTTGTTTTGTTTTTGGGGAAGCTTAGTACTTTTCTGATTAACTTAAATACTGTGTACTTTGATTTTGAGCTTGTATATACGCATGATGTGCATGTTAGGTTTCTATCCTCGGTGTGCCATTCTTAGCTCTAATTCTAACCTCATTTGTTCATTATCGCTGTGTGATCCACTACCTATTTATATCATCCTTATTGTTTTAAGGTCTTAGTTTCCCATGATCGGCTCTCCTACTTGTTTTTGACACGATTACTTTGGCTTTGGTTTGAATGAAAAAGAAAAAAATGAAAATGAAAATGAAAATGGAAAAAAACAAGAAAAAAAAAGGAAATGACAACAATTTGGAATGACAAGTAACCCTTTGAGGCATGCGCTATTGGGTATTACCCTTTAAGATAATATTGCTACGGAGAATGCTTGCTTCCAATGTTATTAAATCAATACCGTAGTTTGTATCAGTCAAGTAGGGTTGAGATTGATTTTGGTAAACCTGAGCTTTAAGATGATGAGACACATTCACACGAACATAGGGAAGGATTCAGAGCTGTCGTGTACAAGTGGGGTGAAAAGTTAGTGCTTTGATGTCAATCTTGGGGTAGAGAGTCTTGATGAGTACATTTTATTCATATGCAGGCTAATATCTTTGTCACATGGGTGATTTAGTTGATTGGAATGTGTATATAATCTGTTCCCCAACTTTGTACATATTAATTTTTGATAAAAATGAGTTTTTCGATTTTCGGTTTTCTGTTTTCTTTTATAGATTTTGTAGGTATATCTTCTTCAAACCCTCACGAGACCTTACTCGTCCACTAGGGATAACCTAGGGGTTTAAAGGGCTTGTTGCACATGCTAAGTGCAACCGTAATTCTTACAAAAGTGAGTTAGGATTTTCTTTTGCTTTTCTAGATTGTTTAGTTTTGTTTTACTCGAGGACGAGCAAAACTTAGGTGTGGGGGTATTTGTTCAACCATAAATTATGACATTTTATACCTTTTATTATCTAATATTTGCTCGAAATAAATTATTAAATTAAGATTTTAATATTGTCTTTCTTATTTTGTAGGCATTTTGAAAGTTGAATAAATCAGGTGTCAAAGGATTAAGAAGAAGCATTGTGGATCAAAAAATAAAAACAAGGAAAGGAAGTTAGCCCAGCAGCAGCCGTGCCCCATCCCTTTCCTCTCCTCCCCCTCTCCATCGGGCCTTGCCCAGCTCAAATCCCAGACGGACTCGTTATCACAGCCCATTTTCCCAGCCTTTTCTCCCTCTTGCTCTCCCTCTTTTATTTTTCTTTTTTTCTTCTTCCCTTGTGCCGGCCCACGCCTTCCATTCCTTTTCTCTCTTTCAGCCCAGCCCGATCTCCTTCTTCTCACTTAAGGGATCACGTGCTAGGCACGTGATCTGGGCTTGTCTTCTTCCTCCCTCCATCTTTCCCCTGCCCTCTTCATGCCTTTGAAGCCGAAAATAGAGCCCGTGACCCTTCATCTCCCTCACACCCATAACCGTAGCTTTTGCTCTCTCTTCCTTCATGCTCCATAATCACAGCCATCTTTAAGCCAGCCATTACCCATTCATTTTCCTCTTTTTCGTGCCCCGTGAATGGAAAACAGAGGAGCAGAATAGGGCCCCTTCGTTTCCCATGCCCAACCGTTTCTTCCTCTCTTTCCTCCATCATTATCCAACATTACCACCATCATAAATTAGACGGTTGCAAGCAGTGAAGGAGGCATCGAAAGGGTTGGGATTGAAGGTTAAAGGCAAAGACAGAGAGCATAGAGGAGGAGAGAGAGAAGAGTTTTGTGCGATTTTAGACTTTTTTTTTCCATTTCATTTCGTTTCTTTTAGATGTTCAAATTTTATTCTTGAAGCATCAGATTATTGTAATTGGATTCCGAGTAGTGTCACTTGAGTTGAAAATTACAGTTTGTTTTCTGCGCTCTCGTGGTTGCTTTGTTCTCTTCAATTTCATACTCTGTTCTCAAGTCTGTGTAAACCACTCTTCAATTGTGATTGGAATTCAAGAAAGTGTTGGACGCTCTACGTTTCATCACTTGAGTGTTTTTCTTACTCGTTGGTGTTGATTCTAATTTCATATGCATGTCACTTGTTAATTTATGTTGTAAGATTACAAATTACAGGGCTATCTAGCAAGTTTCATTTAGTTAAGTAGTAACTTAATTTTACAATCATCCCTGAGGACGACACCCGAAGTGTTACAATGGTAAACCGTACGGTTGCGGGAATTTACAACAAAGGGGCAGTAGGTGGGGCAGAAAGAGGATGCACAGCAGCAGCAGGTAAAATGGAGTGAAAGAGACAGGAAGGTATCTTGATGTTTTGTGATTGAATTTTCCCTTGGTCACAAATGAAGTAAAGACTTTACTTGGCTGAGATTTATCCCTCAAACAAATATCTTTTGCTAATTAAAATTAGCGGCAATGATGATAATTAGCTAAACAAATAGATTAGGAACTTATTGGGCCAGAATCGGCCTTAAATGAGCTTGGGTTCGAAAAAATTGTCAACCGGGTGCGATTAATTTAACAATTTTTTTCCCGAAAGCTCGAAATTAAATGTGATATCATGAAAAATAATTTAATCTTTTAAATCATAAATATCGAGGCCTACTATCAATTTTTTTCGAAATTAATACGGTAAATGAAACTCGAATTGCAAAATACAGCCTAAAATGAATTCTCCCAACCGGGATAATTAAATGAGATAAATAAATGTGAAAAATGAATAACTTGACTTAATTAAATAAATAAACATAATTTAGGGTCGGGCTATAGCCTTCCCCCTTTAAAGAGTTTCGTCTTCGAAACTTATAAACTTTGCCAACAAATGTAAGGTTGTCTCAAGTAGTTTCTAAGGAGGTATGATTTACACAAAGTAATTTTATTACAGATATCTGCTTGATACTTAACTGCTTAATCTGGTGATCCAACATCTGGATTGGGTGCTCGTGAAACACCAGATCCTCAATGACCACAATGGGTTTGATTATGACAGCGTGGTCAGGATATGAAATGTACTGCCTGAGTTGTGAGGTAAGGAGCACGTTATGCATGTGTTTGAGTTATATGGGCAGATCCGGTACACAAGCTATGCAATTCGACCTTTCAATAAACTGACATGGTCTAAAAGATCTTGACCGTAATTTAGTTTTCCTTACACCCTTAATTGATGAAACTTTCTGAAAAACCATGCTATATACATGAAAGTCCAGGAATCTCCTTCTTTTATCAACATAGTGTTTCTATCGCTTTCAACAGGATATTTTCAGGAATCTTCTGACATGTGTCACCTTATTAAACGTTGCAGAAGATCTCTATAACCCATAAGATGATTTGTTGTCAATGTCTGCCGTCAGTTTATCCTAATGTTTCATGTAAGATTTTCTGCTGGTGCTATCACAATGTCGATCGCTAGGAGTTCTATATTTTTTTTCAAATACAAATGTTGATCGTTAGTCGTGAAGTACTACAGGCTCCAACTTAGAAGAGTTGATCCATTGATATTTTTAGATGCTTGCCCATCCATTTCAGGATGATAAGAACTACTAAAGTTCAATCTAGTTCCAAAGACTCTTTGAAGCGCTTGCCAAAACAGGCTTTAAATCTTTGATCTCTATCAGACACTATATCTGAAGGAATCCCATGACAAAGTCGACTGAAATTAAATCCCTTTCTCAAGATCCTGCTTTATTCTTTAGAGCTCGGGATCAGTATCCTAATTCACTCTAATTTCCTCCATTAGGAAGGGCTGTAAGGTAAGCGCCGGCAATTGAACATTTACCTTCCTGTTCAACACTAATTGAATGTCCAAGACCTTAAGCTCTCTTAAGAGATTCAGTTGCGTAATCACTACAGTATACAAGGTATGTTGTGCCTTCCTATTTAGGGTGTCTACCATAACATTTCCCTTTCTTGGTTGGCATTGGATCTACCACAACTGATTGAGCTTCTTCTGCGTGAAGATGTACTTAAAACTTTGATGATCAGTATTGATTCTTGCATGGTGCCATATATAAATAATGTCTCTAAATTTTCAACGTAAAAACTAGAGAAATGGGTCATAAGACTTAAGTTGTTAGAAGGCATAAGCCACCACTTTATCTTCTTGCTAATTTTGTAGCTTGCTTCGACAAATTGGCTAGGGAAGATAATATTTGTCAAATCCTTCCTAAACTTGATAAGTCCATGAGAAACTCAAACAGTTTCTAGGCCTAGTGCATTGGTGGGTGTTGGGCACTTTATAACCGCTTTTAGCTTGTGTAAATCAACCTTAATCTCTTCCTTTAAAACCATATGCTCCATAAAGACCATTGCTTCTAATCAGTACTCATACTTTTTGTATTTGTTATGTAATTGATATCCTTTTAAGGTCTGTAACACTGTCTCAAATGAACACTATGCTTATCTCTATCCTTACAGTAATTCAAAATGTCTTTTATATACACCACCACAACTTGTCTAGATATGGTTTGAAACTCTATTCATAGGTTCCGTACAGGCTGCAGGGCCATTAATTAGGCTAAAAGGCATCACAGTGAATTCATAGTGACCTAAACATGGTCCTTAATGCAATCTTGGGTTTGCTTTGAGGTTTAAACCTAAGTAGATGGTACCCTGACCTCAAATCAATCTTAGATAAGACTCATGTTCCTTGCAGTTGATCAGTCATCTACTTGGGGCAATGGGTATTTGTTTTTGACAGTGATCTTATTCCGCTCCCTAAAATCAATGCATAACCTCAAGGTTTTATTCTTTTTCTTTACAAATAGAACTGGGCATCCCATTGAAGAACATTTGGATGGTCTAATAAATACTTTTTGTAATAGCTCATCTAATTGAATCTTCAGTTTTCTAAGCTCTGTTGGAGCTATACGATATGGGGCGTTGGAGATAGGTTGAGTGTAAGGGATTAATTCAATCTCATAATCAATTTCTCTTTGTGGAGTACTCGTGATAATTCTTCAAGAAAACATCTATAAATTCGCAAACTATGGGGATATCTTCTGCTTTTTCTTCCTTAGAATGAATGTTAATAGCATAACACCAATACACAACATATCCTTGACATAAGAGCTCACTTGTTTCCATAACAAAATTTAAAGGACAAGGTTTTTCCTCTCTGTGACCATGAAACATATTTCTCTCCCTTGTTCATCTCTTGAAATAACCTTAGGGTCCTAACAATCTATCTTGACCTTATAAGTCCACAACCAGCTCATTTCCAGAATGATATTAAAGTCTGACGAGTCAAATTGAATCAGAACTCCAAGAAATATCATCCCACTAATAGTGATTGAAATAAATTTATGAGAGGTAGAACACTTAACTCTAGAGTCGTTGAATAACTTGATTTCATAATTGGTTTCTGCCTCCTTATTCTTAAAGTCCACTTGCATGGCTAGAATATAAATGAATGAGTAGCAATTGAATCTACCGTACCAGATATGACAACTTTCTTCTTGCTCAACATGTGATCCCTTCCTATAGCTACGCGCCTTGAAGGTTAGAGTCCTTCCTACAGCTTTTAGTCTTTGCGAACAGGCAGCAATGAGGTGCTCTGGGCTACCGCACCACATACACTCATTAGTTCCCACTCGGCATTCAGGTGTGTTGTGGTTAATTCTTCCACAAATCTGCTCCAAGTAAAACCAAACCCTAAGAGCCTATTCTCAACAGTGTTCCATCAAATATTGGTTTCATCAGTTAAATAAAATGTTCCAATGTTCACCCTTTTATCTCCTGGAACCTCTATTACAGTGAAAACTTTCTCCACTCCTCAAATGCATTCTTAAGATTCCACTGGGTCATACTTTCCACTCTAGAGTCCTTTAGTATAAATTAGCTGAGGATATTTTTCTAAGGGGCAGTAACCCATCAAAATTTCTCACTGACGCAGTCCAAATTCATGATAAAGATTTTGATTATCCAACTTAAGCTTTATGAAAGTGATCTTCAATAGGAAACTGAGGTTGAATCAGCCAAAAAGGGTAGACACATCGCGTTTCCCTTAGCAATGGATTCCACAAGTTAGACAACAATCAACCCCTATACAAAGTGTAGTTAAGATCTACGTTCTGTTCAGGCATGCAACAAAATTATCATCTATTGACATGCATGCATCCCAATCATAAACCAGCTACTAGTAGTAATTGGGCTCTTAAAAATAGGAAAAGGTGACCAGAACTGATGAAGATGTAACATGAGAGTGAATGATAATATAACTTGATGGGGGGATGCCATGAAGACAAATAGATGAAGCCCCTGGTCAAAGTGAGGAGTATCTAACAGTTGATAATCCAACAAGGACAATAGTAGATGATATGTTACCAGAAAGTGCAGTGAAATATTTTCTAAAGTAATGTCTACTTCATAAATGGAGGTGGAGTTAATGGACTACTTGCAAGAGTTTGGGCAATTTAAGCAAGTCTTGAATTGCAATGGATTAGAGCAAAATGTCTCTCTAAAGTGTCCTTGATTTCTCTTATATAGAATCGTCGATAGTTAATGGTTTCAAAACTTATGTACCATAGAACAAGCCTCTCTAAAATCCTACAATTCAGGGGATATTACATCAAGAACCCCCATATAGCTCACTTAGGTGAAATTCGTGGGTTACAGAAGAAAATATCTGCAATCAATGAAGCATATTGAAGCAATTGCCACTTGGATCCAAGAAACACACAAAATGACACCCTTATGATGAGGAAGCATAAGCTCAAGGTTGTAGGTTCCCACTGACTTGAACAGTTTGTACTATCAGACTTCTAGGCTGAATTTCCTTGACCACTAGTCTCCAAATATGCTACAACATGGGTTATTGGAAGGCTTACTTTTTGTACTTTGATGTAGACTAACCAAAACATTCCTATCTGATGGAATGTATAAGCTGCAAGTGAGCTAAACTCAGACCTTGTGCGTTAGGATTATGCCCAGTTTGCAAACTTTGATTTGTCTATTTGAATAACCAAATGACCTCCAATCCACTTGAAACTTATTTCATATGAAAAATATCTCCTTAACCTTAAAATTGGGATGGTAAACCCTTGCTTAAATCATATTGATCATGGACAAAAGTTACTTCAAGGTCGGTCCTTGTGCACTGATCAAAACTGCCAAGTCGATTGAACTTATGTATTCTGCCCATACTTGGTTTTCCCTATGCATTTAACCTCAAAATGAGTCAAGGGCCTTTCATAGAATACATTTGTAACAACCCCCAACCCTAGGGTTAGGAGTGTTTAAATTCGTAGGAAAAAACGGACAGAGTTTCGCCTATAAACTGGCCATTTTCCAGGCTTAAAGCCTTACACCAAATCCCCTGCATTGACTAAAAGTACAAAAGAATATCAAATCAAGCTCAACGGCTGCACACCGGAGACCACAACTCTACGGGCCGCACGCGCCGGGCACAAGAGTTTACATCCCAAAAATAAACAATTTCAGCTAAAAGGACAACATACCATTCAGATGGGTGGCTTATATGGCCATATCGAGCGACTTTTGGACAATATGGCCGTACTTACCTAAACGCATTGGAGGCACCTTTAACTTGTTGTTCAAAATCACCCTCGAATCCGTTGCCTGAGATCAAACTATATATATATTATATGAATCTATCTGACAAAGAAGAATATACAAGTAGAATATGTGAGAGATAAGCAGGCATTACTATTGTCACAAATCTCCAATGATATCAGAAAAATCTCCCAATAATCAATTTTCTCGATCTCCTAACTCCACCCTCCATAATCCATATCCCATCAAAAAAATCTCAACCTGACTCTGATACCAAATCTGTAACGCCCCCAAATTAAACATGTTTCACTGTTTGTATTTTCCTTAATAGATCCTTTAATTATAATCTACACAACTTAATGAGAGGGGCATTACTGCCGTCCAAAAGGACAAGGCTTGAAACATGAGTGCTACAAATAACACAGTTAAGCATAGCTTCAATCATACACATGCACACCTGATCAATCCATATATAATCAACTGTTAACCAATATAAGGTTTTTACACCATGGTAAAAATAATTTACCATGTAATCTGCATCTCTATCCACTGAAGATTTCAATATATAGCTCTAAAAATATGCATACACTGTGTCAGTGTTGACCCATCCAGATTCTCTTGCTCAACTTATTCTCTCCCGCGGGTTTACTATCATAAAGACGATTCTCTGAGCATTTACCTAAAACAAAACGTGAAAAACATTTCGAACTGAGAGCCGAAGCTCAGTACATGCATTCCTGAATTGTTAAATGATTATTGAAACACTGATTGGCCCCAATTTGTAATTCATTTTAAGTTAAAAACAGTGAATGAGATGATGTAAAACTGCATTGCTAGTTATTATCTGATAGTAGACCCCTTAATACTGTTACGATCTATGGATTGGTGTACACCTGCCAAGCCGATCGGGGACCTGGCCTGAAGCCGCGCGGGTAACTGAAGGGCTAATGCCCGACAGATGATAATTGACGGGGTCACTAATTAACTGATAAATTATTATGTAAACTGATTCGCTGATGTACTTACCAAAACATGATAACGTTGATAAATACACTCTGATTTTTAAAGATACAGGCAACGGACGTACCTGAAGTCTTTAAAATGATATTTCACTTGATAGTACTTATGTACAATGGAAACGATAGACTAGGCCCCATTTCTGTTTAAGAAATATAATCATAGACAAATGTAGTTAGTAAACCATGTTCACTGACATAATTTATAACTTTAATGGAAATGGATTAATTAAAAGGCTTCTACAATTCCAATGATTCAATATAAGGCAAGTTAAACCAAGATGATCTAAAAAATAATTCAGTTAGGGTTATTGAACTTAAAAGACAATAAATTGAAACAAAATAGATCACATTGGAATGATTGAGCTGATAATAAAAAGATTTCAATTGAAATGAATGAAATATGAGTTTCTGATGTTTCTAAAATGGATTGGAAAGTATAATGCTTCTGAAGTAGATAAAAGAAGGTTTAATACTTCTGAAATAGATGACAAATGGTTTAATGCCATAAGGAGTGCTGTGAGGTTCATAAAAGCTCATATAACACCCTAACTTGGTCCAAAGGGCACTGATTTTGAGTTATTATTCTACTCACTTCCCAAATTTCATCTTCAAACTTATTTAACTCGATTTCGAACCCAAATAAGCTTCCATACACTAATCAAACTTGTTGAACTCACTAAACCTTGTAATTTCCTTGCAATACTCATAATTATATAGAAACTTTTGATAATATTTTCAAATGTCACGATTTCTGTATTCACTCATGTTACTGTTTGATGGTCTACATTATAAAATCCATAAGATGGTCTACATTATAAAATCCATATCTTTCACTCCTGACCTCCAAATAAGATGTGAAACCCCAATATGAAATTCTCATAGTGTCCACTAAAACTTTTATTTGGGACACAAAGCATGATTCACATAGTAAGGCCTCTAAAATTAGGGTAGAACACAGATGTGCACAATTTCAGTTTAATCTGCACAGCCGTAGCAAAACGATCATAACTTCTTCCACAGAACTCGGGCTTGGGCGATTCAAAATACGTGTGAAAGCTAACTCATTGATCTATCCACACATCAAAAATCATAAATTTTCAATGAGCCAATCAATACCAGTTTTGTTTCGTAATGTCCACTGTTTAAGTCTACTCACAATTTTGATGTGTTCTGCGCAGTCTTTAGTAAATTGGTCATTACTTTGCCCACAAGACTCAAAATTGACTAATTCTAGAGCCTATTGAAAGATAATTCATTAGGCTATCGACCCACTAGCAATCATGATTTTTCAATGTACCGATCATTACCAATTTATTTGCAAACTCACCCCTATTTTGGGGTCTGTTTACAGCATAACAGCCCATATTGCATTCTTTTCTTGACTTAAACCCCCACTAAAATCACTCTTTAGCTCATCCAAATCCACACCAACATTACCATAATCATTTATGATGATAAAGATTACCAAATCAAATACAAAATGATCCAAATCCATCACTTCAAACTTAAAGTATGGCATGATCATGAACAATCCCAACTTTCAGAGGCTTTTGTGCTTAAACAGCACTTAAACACTTCAAAGATAGCTCTTATTCTTATCAAAATAGCATGATCAATAATAAAACCAAGAAAAACAAGAATCAAAGACAAAAATCAGCATGATAGGTTAAGGAGTTTACTCACTTGATGCTTGAAACAAAGAGGTGTGAGTGATGCTTGACGGGTGGGGGTATGGGTAGTGGCGGGAGGGGTATTAGGGGTGGCTGACTGGTGGTGTTTTGGTGGTCGTTGCCAACAACAAGGGGCAGTAGGTGGGGCAAAAAGGGGACGCACAGCAGCAGCAAGCAAAATGGAGTGAAAGAGAGAGGAAGGTGTCTTGATGTTTTGTGGTTAAATTTTCACTTGGTCACAAATGAAGTAAAGACTTTACTTGGCTGAGATTTATCCCTCAAACAAATATCTTTTGCTAATTAAAATTAAGGGTAATGATGGTAATTAGCTAAACAAATGGATTAGGAACTTATTGGGCCGGAATTGGCCTTAAATGAGTTCGGGTTCGGAAAAATTATCAAACCGAATGTGATTAATTTAGCAATTTTTTTCCCAAAGCTTGAAATTAAATGTGATATCATGAAAAATAATTTAATCTTTTAAATCATAAATATTGTGGCCTACTATCAATTTTTTTCGAAATTAATACGGTAAATGAAACTTGAATTGCAAAGTACGGCCCAAAATGAATTCTCCCAGCCGAGATAATTAAATGAGATAAATAAATATGAAAAATGAATAACTTGACTTAATTAAATAAATAAACATAATTTAGGGTTGGGCTATTACATGCTCCAACCAAGTCCCAAAACACCCACCAAATCACTCTTCAAACCAATTTCATCTAAGAAACCTGCCCAAAAACGGGCTGCCCCAGAACAAGTATCTGAACTGGTTGAAGAAGCTAATGCACGCAAGAAGAAGAAAATTAGAAAAACTATGACACTTACTGAGATAAATGAGCATTTCCTTTAGAAATCTGTGGTTCGGGGAAAGGTAGTTAAGGTGTCATACTTTCAGGAACAGAGGCTAGGGGTGTTCATAGAGAAGTTAGAAGCTCAAGGATGGTCAGACCTGTTCACTGATACTAAGAAAGGATGGTCAATTCCAGACTTGGCTGAGTTTTATGCGAACTGTGTTGCCACCAATGACTGGTGACAAGCACAGTTAATGATCATGATCTACGGTTTAATGCTAAGAAGTTAGGTGAAATGCTTAGGGTACCTTCTGACGGTTTTGATGTGTATGTTCGTGAGGACAAGAATGTGCTTGGTGATGAGCGGTTGTTGAAATTGACCTGCAAGCTAGCCCCAAAACCGCACATAACTGAGTCCCGATCTGTGCGAAAGGAGGAAATGATGCCATTGCATCTATTATTATCTTGGTTTGTCATTAAGAACATCGTTCCCTGAGGTCAAGGATGCAACATTGCTGATCCCAAGGACATGTGCTACACTGATATGTCGGATAGGGGTGAGCAAATTAACTTGGCTGCAATCATGATTAGCCATATTGGGAGAATTGTCCAAACATCCAAGGATCATGACATTGGGTATGGATTCTTATTGAAGTCAGTGTTTGAGAAACTTGGGATTCCCTTGCAAAAGAGAATAGGCTTTCAGGTCAGTGATGAGATTAGTAACAGCACGTTGATTGGGTGTGGTTTCAAAGTGACAAAAGGCTGCAGTGCAACTTCAGAATAGGCTCCAAACACCACTTGGACCTGCTCCCAGTGAAGCCTCCACATCCAATGCTCTCATAATTGATACACTGTTATAGGACCAGATTACATTGAAGGGGGAGATAGCTAAAGTAAAGCAGGTGTTTACAGAGGAAAAGACTCTCAATGCCAAATGTCACGTGGATTTGCTGAGTGCCCTTCTTGTTTGCACAGCCCAATTTCCTGCTTCACCTTCCTCTACCTGAACCTGTTCCTTTCCTTGTTTCCAACACTATTTTTCAAACACTTAGTTATGTTTGTGACTACTAATGGTATATGGCTGCTCTTAGATGCTTTATGCATGTATGCAATGCTTTTGCTTGTGCCTGTGTTATTTATTTGTGCATGACTGGGATGGCCAATATCATTATGTATATCATATACTTGACTTGTATCGCTGTTATTTTCCCTTATTACCCGTGGTGGTGGGTGCATCCCTACTGAATTTATGCAGATGGTTCCGTCGACCTTTTCGATGCTGTCAAAGGGGGGAAGATAAGTATGACCCTATTTTGATTGGTCTACCTGTTTTAAGCTGATTCTTACTCTTGCTTTCTCTCGTGTGCGCATTGGACTCCTTAAATTACTATTTTGGCACCAATGTTTTTGCCCTTTACTTCGTTGCACTTTGATGGTCACTTGGTTTATCATCATTAAAAAGAGGAAATTTGTTGAAACAATCATGTGTAAGGTTTTGATGATAACAACCCAAACGTACCAGTCAATATGCTATCATGCCATGCTTAAGTAGTGTGCTAGAATTGTGCATTGAGACATGTTGCAAACACCCTAGAGAACAATTTGAATGAGCATAGAGCATCAAAGTTGATAACATGCGCAAGAATTTGATAACATTACCTCAGAACAGTTCTGAGCAAAGAGCATTGGAGCGTTGCGTGGAACATCAAAATCATGTAAAAGGAGTTCTGTTGATAACAAGAGTCTTAGGCTTAGCATTTGATGTATGTGTGCGTGGAAAGTGATCCAAATCAAACTCAAACTCAAAACAAACCAAAGTGAAAAGAGAAATGAAAGATGGATGAGATGGAAGAAGATCTTCACCACACAAGAAAAGGATAGAACAAGACCTTGTAATTGAGATAATCCTTCACGGAGCCATTCAATGACTTGATCTGGGCTAATTCTCTTGTCTTAACCGAGGAATCACTCCAATGGAGAAGATAGAGAACCTAGAACACCACTTGAATTTGCCACAATTCAAGATATAGAACTAGGAATTTTAGATGCACTTTTGAGAAACACACTCAAAGTACTTGTATTGCTTTTGGAAATCTCATACAATCTGAATGACAAGCATCACACGCCCCTCCTCTTTTATAAGCTCAGCAAAAGACAACCAAAAGACTCAACAACTCCTAACAATTAAAACTAGCCAATGAAAAGACTAAGTAAAATGAAAAGACTCATCATAAAAGGGGTAGGGGAGGTTACAAGGAATATTCTAGGATTTCTATCAGCTGATTATCTCCATCTAGAAGCCTCCAAAACGTGCACAATATCAGCCACACAAACACATGTAACCGAAGACTCTTCACTTTCCCAGAATTAATCCTTGCAGCTTCTTCAACTTCAACAGAGTATATCTTCCAGAATACTCGGCCAAAACACGCTTTCTTGGGCTTGCTAGAAAGCTCTAGAAGTCTATTTTCCAGAATGGGCTCATTTTCGCAATTTGGATAAGCGGTTTAAAAGTTATGGCCCAAACAATGCACCTATCTCAGACTGGGCTGGATCAGAATAATGTACCTTTGAGTGATATTTTGCCCAATCAAATGACGTCCAAATTAAACAAACTTGGGCTTACTTTAAAGCTGAAATCTTAAGCTTCCAAAGCATATGGGCCCTCAAGTTGTGGGTCTACTTGAGCTTGTCCAAAAGTTGCCACAGAAATTACCTTCCGCAGGGACGAATCGGGCACTAATTCTTCCGGAAGGAATAAAACTTTTCTACAGAGTTTTGCCACATCTTTGACTTCTTGAAGCTTGATTGGGTCTTCCTTGGGCTGGGCTTGATGGTCTTTGGGCCGTTCATGATGGTCTCCATCATTCCCCCCGGGTGAGTGAAAGTTTGCCCTCAAACTAGGAAGGGACTCATCAGTAAAATAGGGGCTAAGGTCGGAGACATTGAATGTAGCTGAAACTCCATAATCTCCGGGAAGATCAACCTTGTAAGCATTAGGCCCAACCTTCTCAAGGATCTCAAAGGGCCCATCGGATCGAGGCATCAACTTAGATTTTCTTTTAGAAGGAAAACGTTCCTTTCGCAGGTGAATCCAAACCAAGTCTCCAGGCTGAAAAATGTACCTCTTTCCGGTGCTTGTTGGCGCTTTGCATGGCTCTCTCATTAGCCTTGGCTATGTTGTCACGAACGCGAGCATGAAGTTCTTGAATTTCCTTGGCTCGTTTCTCGGCTTCCCAACTAAGTTTTGTAGGAGTGGGAATAGGAATAAGATCCAACGGACTCCTGGGATTATAGCCATAGACAACTTGAAAAGGAGAGAGTTGGGTGGACTTGCTAGGCACTCGATTGAATGCAAACTCGGCATGGGGCAACAACTCATCCCAATTCTTCAAATGCTTCTTCACAAGGACTCGTAGTAAAGTACCCAAAGTCCTATTAGTGACTTCAGTTTATCCATCGGTTTGGCGATGACATGTTGTGCTAAACTTGAGTTGAATACCCAATTTACGCCACAAAGTGAGCCAAAAGTGACTAAGGAACTTAGGGTCACGATCGGATACCATACTCTTAGGAATGCCATGTAGTCTCACAATTTCCTTGAAGTACAAGTTAGCCACTTGAGTAGCATCATTAGTAGTGTGGCAAGGGATGAAATGCGCCATCTTGAAAAATCGGTCCACAACTACTATAATGGAATCCTTGTTCCTTTGGGTTCTAGGCAAACCCGTAATGAAGTCCAAACTAATATCTTCCCAAGGAGCTTGAGGAATAGGAAGAGGGGAGTACAAGCCTTGGGGCAACACATGGCTCTTAGCCATTTGACAAGTAGAACATCTTTTGATGAAATGCTCTACATCTCTTGACAGCTTTGGCCAATAGTAGTGTTCCTTCAACATTGCTCTTGTCTTCTCTACACCGAAATGGCCGGCTAGGGCTCCTCCATGTAGCTCTTGGATAAGGAGCTCTCTAAATCCGCATTGAGGAATGCAAAGGCGTGAGCCTTTAAATAGGAACCCATCTTCTAAGTGAAACAACCCATGGGGGTGCTTAGAACACTTCTCAAAAATATCCTTGAAATCATCATCTTTGGAGTACAAGTCTTTCACAATCTCAAAACCAAGTACTTTAGTACTCAAAGTGGAGAGTAACAAGTACCTACGAGAGAGTGCATCGGCTCCTTTGTTGAGAGTCCCCGCCTTATGTTGGATGGTGAAATGGAAGGACTGAAGATACTCTACCCATTTAGCATGTCTAGGGCTGAGTTTGTGTTGTCCTTGAATGTACTTGAGAGCCTCATGATTAGAATAGAGAATGAATTCTCCTCCAACAAGATAATGACGCTAATGCTCCAATGCTCTAATGATAGCATAAAACTCCTTGTCGTAGGTGGAGTGCTTCTTCTTGGCATCGTTGAGCTTCTCACTAAAGAAGGCAATGGGTCTCTTCTCTTGAGATAGGACAGCTCCAATTCCTACCCCGGATGCATCACATTCAACTTCAAAAACTTTGGCAAAATCGGGCAAGGCTAGGACGGGAGCACTAGTGAGTTTCTTCTTGATCTCTTCAAAGGCTTGTTGTGCTTGCTCGTTCCAAAAAAATTCTTTGCCTTTAATTACCTCGGTCATAGGAGCCACAATGGTGCTGAAATTTTGGATGAATCTCCGGTAGAATGATGCTAGGCCATGGAAACTCCTTACTTGAGTGATAGATGTAGGAGTAGGCCATTCTTGGATAGCCTTGATCTTGCTATCATCAACTTGAAGACCTTGGGCGGACACAATGAAACCCAAGAATACCACTTGAGGGGTGAAGAAATAACATTTCTCCATATTGCCATAGAGTTGCTCTTGAGAAAGGATCTCCAAAACTTGTTGCAAGTGTTGGGCATGCTCTTCTTCGGTCTTGCTATAGACCAAAATTTCATCAAAGTAGACAACAACACAAATCCCAATGAGGGGCTTTAGAACTTGGTTCATAAGCCTCATGAAAGTGCTAGGGGCATTAGTAAGCCTAAATGGCATCACAAGCCACTCATACAAACCTCCTTTAGTCTTAAAGGCGGTTTTCCATTCATCACCTTCAAAGATCCGGATTTGATAGTAGCCACTTCGTAAATCAATCTTGGAAAAGATAGCGGCTCCATGGAGTTCATCAAGTAGATCTTCCAATCTTGGAATAGGATACCGGTACTTGATAGTGATTTTGTTAATAGCCCGGCTATCCACACACATGCGCATGCTACCGTCCTTTTTAGGAACAAGGAGGGCGGGCACGGCACATGGACTCAAACTCTCCCGAATTAAACCCTTGGACAAGAGGTCATCTACTTGTCTTTGGATTTCTTGAGTTTCACTAGGAGACATCCGGTAGGCCGGCTTGTTGGGAAGAACGGAACCGGGAATGAGGTCTATCTTGTGTTGGATGGATCTAGGAGGGGGAAGGCCATGTGGGATCTCTTGTGGAAAGACATGATGGTAGGTTTGAAGGAGAGGGGTGAGTAGTGGATGTGTGGGAGATGGTGGCTTAGGTTCCTCTTGTAGAAGAATCAAGTCTTTGAAAGACTCAAATTCATGGTGCTCGGATTATGAGGAGAGTGGTGAGAAAGACATCCAAGTGAGGATTGTCTTTGGGTCTAGTGGTGGAGGGAATTTTGAGAGGAGTAAGGGTAATCTTTTTGTGGTCTTTTTGGAAAGAATAAGTGTTCATCCGGCCATCATGGATGACACTTCTATCAAATAGCCACGGTCTACCCAACAAAATATGACAAGCATCCATAGGGACAATGTCACACCATATCTCATCCTTATAATTTTTCCCAATTGAAAAAGAAACAAGACATCGGTGAGTGATTTGCAAACCCTTGCCTTGGTTCAACCATTGAATGGTGTAGGGATTGGGGCGAGGAGAGACTTGCAGCTTGAGCTTATCAACCATAGTCTTGGAAGCAACATTGGCACAACTTCCACCATCAATAATGAGGGAGCATACCTTGTTTCCCACGGTACACCTTGTGTGGAATATAGCTTCTCTTTGCTCCATGTCTTCTTGAGTGGCAAATCCACTCAATGCCCGGCGGAGTGGCAAATCCACTCAATGCCCGGCGGATGACTAGCAATTCTCCTTCATCGGGGCCTTCTTCAACTTCTTCCAAGCTTCCTTCTTCAAAATGTTCTCCTTCTTCTTCATATGCATGTTCTTCACATGCTTCTTGATATTCTGCTAAGGAAACAATCCTTTTGTTTGGACACTCTGAGGCATAGTGTCCCATTCCTTGGCAACGAAAACATCGAACCTTGTCCTTGGATTTGGGCTCTTGTGTGGAGGGCTTAGGAGGGGTTGGAGTGGTGTTTTTGGCTTGTGGAGGGTTTTGAGGTCTAGGAGGGTAGTAGGGAGGTCTTTGTGTGGAGTGGGGACGAGAAAGAGGTTTGGACAAGATGCTCTTTCCCTTAGATTTCTTTTGTTGCTCTACCTTATAGGCTAGAGAACTCAAGTCATCTAGGGATGAATAGGGTTGCAACTCAATTACATGAGCAATGGACTCATCAAGACCGGTCAAGTATCTTACCAAGGTTTGTGAGTCGTCTTCTTTCAAATCACATTTGAGTAGGAGTTGTTCAAACTCCCGAGTGTATTCTTCCACACTCTTGGATCCTTGCTTGAGTCGATGGAGCTTGAGATAATTGTCTTGCACATAGTGAGAGGG
Source organism: Carnegiea gigantea (assembly GCA_029747015.1). NCBI lineage: Eukaryota > Viridiplantae > Streptophyta > Magnoliopsida > Caryophyllales > Cactaceae > Carnegiea > Carnegiea gigantea. The sequence goes on along the minus strand of JAKOGI010000064.1, from coordinate 549,665 downwards.
AAGAAACTTGGCCTTAAGCTTTTCTTTCATTTTGGCCCAAGTTCTGATTTTTCCCTTTCCATTCCTTGCTCTTTTAGCTCCAAGATTAGCCCACTAAATTGAAGCATATTTTCTGAGTTTAAGGGCTATAAGTTTTACCTTCTTGTCCTCCGGGATGTCCTCGTACTCAAAGATTCGCTCAATGGTATGCAACCAATTGAGGAACAAATCCGGGTAAAGTTGACCTTCAAATTCGGGGATGTCAATTCGGACACCACCAATATTGCCTCCTTGCTTTCGTCTCCATGGGGCTTCCCCATCTCACTTGAATTGGCACGGGAGTGAAGGACTTCCTCATCAGATTCGACCACCGGTTCATGAGGGTGAGAGGGTGTGGGGCTATGAACCCACCTTCTTTTCTCCTCTAAGAGTTGGCCAAGTTGTGTCCGGAGATATGTAACCTGGGCTTCCAACTCCTCTACTCTTGCTTGATCGCTTCTTGTAGACTTAGTAGACATGTTGAAGTGCTTTGGGGGAAGAAAATGCTGCTGGGGAAGGTGACACGGGCGTGCAGTGAGGCACGAGGTGGCCGTGCTTTGCTTCGACTTGTGAAATGCAGATTTTGAAGGAGGCACGGTCGTGCTCCTTGGCACGGGCGACCGTGCGTAGGTTCGGGTTTGTGGGTGAAGCTGTTGCAGGGGTGTTTTTATATTTGACTTTCAGGATGTATTTGCGTGTGATGTGGGTCACTTAAAAACCTTGGCTCTGATACCAATTGATGTATGTGTGCGTGGAAAGTGATCCAAATCAAACTCAAACTCAAAACAAACCAAAGTGAAAAGAGAAATGAAAGATGGATGAGATGGAAGAAGATCTTCACCACACAAGAAAAGGATAGAACAAGACCTTGTAATTGAGATAATCCTTCACGGAGCCACTCAATGACTTGATCTGGGGCTAATTCTCTTGTCTTAACCGAGGAATCACTCCAATGAAGAAGATAGAGAACCTAGAACACCACTTGAATTTGCCACAATTCAAGATATAGAACTAGGAATTTTAGATGCACTTTTGAGAAACACACTCAAAGTACTTGTATTGCTTTTGGAAATCTCATACAATCTGAATGACAAGCATCACACGCCCCTCCTCTTTTATAAGCTCAGCAAAAGACAACCAAAAGACTCAACAACTCCTAACAATTAAAACTAGCCAATGAAAAGACTAAGTAAAATGAAAAGACTCATCATAAAAGGGGCGGGGAGGTTACAAGGAATATTCTAGGATTTCTATCAGCTGATTATCTCCATCTAGAAGCCTCCAAAACGTGCACAATATCAGCCACACAAACACATGTAACCGAAGACTCTTCACTTTCCCAGAATTAATCCTTGCAGCTTCCTCAACTTCAACAGAGTATATGTTCCAGAATACTCGGCCAAAACACGCTTTCTTGGGCTTGATAGAAAGCTCTGGAAGTCTATTTTCCAGAATGGGCTCATTTGCGCAATTTGGATAAGCGGTTTAAAAGTTATGGCCCAAACAATGCACCTATCTTAGACTGGACTGGATCAGAATAATGTACCTTTGAGTGATATTTTGCCCAATCAAATGACGTCCAAATTAAACAAACTTGGGCTTACTTTAAAGCTGAAATCTTAAGCTTCCAAAGCATATGGGCCCTCAAGTTGTGGGTCTACTTGAGCTTGTCCAAAAGTTGCCACAGAAATTACCTTCCGCAGGGACGAATCGGGCACTAATTCTTCCGGAAGGAATAAAACTTTTCTATAGAGTTTTGCCACGTCTTTGACTTCTTGAAGCTTGATTGGGTCTTCCTTGGGCTGGGCTTGATGGTCTTTTGGCCGTTCATGATGGTCTCCATCAAAAAGTAAGACAAATGATGTACTTATCTTCAAGACATGTAATTATGCCTAATACACCAGCTTTACTAGAGAAGAAAGAAATTCAGTCGTAAAGTGCTTTTCTCCTTTTCGGCTAGCCAATTGGGTTGCAAGGCTTAATTTCTTCCTTTGTGTTCTCATTGGTTACTCTACCCAAAACCTATTTTAGCTGCCAATGATGATGGTCCCAGTATCCTTGACGCATGATTGAAGTAAACAACTAAGGACACAGCTGAGGAAACCCACTTGAGAGGGAAAAACACGCAGCAGCTCTAACCAAGTTATAGAAGCTCAAAACAGCACAATTTCTGACTTATTTCCACCAATCAAAAGTGAGCATTTTGATTTCAGGCCATGGGAGGAAACTTTAGGATCTACACAAACCCCTCTACAAATAAATCAAGGTTAAATCATGTTTAAGTAGGAGATTTCTACTAAAATATTTTACCGTGTAGTTTTGGATCAAAACTGACAGGCTGAATAAAATGAGTTAATCTCTTCACTTCAACTGAGCATGATTGACTTTTAATGCTTAGACCTGAAAGCTAATATCTTAAGGATCCTACAAATGTAAAAATATCAAACTTGATACACAATGTAGCTTAAGAAATTAGATGAACAAAACTGGGCATTTTCTCGCTGTTTAACCCGGTGCCATTAGTTTAGCTCCTCTCCATAATTTGAGCCATGGCTTGGACTTTGGAACTTGCATTGGACCTTGCTAAACTCTTAGGACCCTTTTCCATGTCTTGGCTTAAGGGGACTCTATCATCAAGTCTAGGTATGGGATACCTATACTTGATTGTGATTTTATTTATAGCTCTGCTACCCACACGCATTCGTTGGCTGCCTGATGGAGTCCCTTTAAGCCAAGACATTAAAGAAGGTCCTAAGAGTCTAGTAAGGTCCAATGCAAGCTCTAAAGTTCAAGCAATAGCTCACATTCTAGAAAAGCGCTAAACTGATGCAACCGAGTTAAATGGCCAGAATGTTCCCGATGTTGTTCATCTGATTTGTTAAGCTACATTGTGGCATAAGTTTGATATTTTTGCATTTTTGGGATCCGTAAGATGTTTAATTTTAGGTCCAGGAATTAAAAGTCAATCATGCTTAGTTGAAGTGAAGAGATCAAGCCATTTTGTTCAGCCTATTAGTTTTAGTCCAAAACTGCACGGTAAAACATTTTAGTAGAAATCTCCTACGTAAACATGATTTAACCTTGATTTCTTTGCACAGGGGTTTGTACACACCCTAACAATTCGCCCCATGGCCTAAAACTAAAATCATCCTCACTTTTGATAGGTGGAAACAAGGGCAAAAAACTAGACTGAAAACTATTTCTAGAATCGGGTTAAGTAGCTGCATGGCTTTCCTTCTTCAAAGGGTTTCCTTAGGTATTTTCTTGCTTGCTCACTTAAATCATGGTCCAAGATAGCCAAAAGCACAATGATATGCTGTAAAGTTTACTTGGGAAGAGCCTAGCTAGTGAGAAAATAAAGGAAAAAATCCCACCTTGCAATCGGATTGGTTAGCAAAAAAGTGCTCGTACTTTGCAGCCACTTTTCTTTACTTTGTTGCTAGTAAACTGATGTGTTAGCTTAATTTTAGTGTATTAAGGTTAAGTATCATCATTTATCTTGCTTTCCTTGCATTTTGGTTGTAATTAGGTTAGATTAATCAAGCTTGTAAACTAGACTAGTCTTAAGCGCTTAGCTAAGCTTATTTAGATGTTTCCTTCCTAGGGAGGAAACCTCCTTTGCTACTTTCTAGCCTAAAGGTCGCGTGTATAAGGCCTTTAACATTTCATTTTGTAATTCATACTTGAATATTAAATACAACCAGAATTGAGAGCATTTTACTTTTGTGTCCACTAAATACTTCACTTGCTTATCCTTAATTTGGTCGATTAAGGTGGTGATCAAGTAAGTCTTAACACTTAATTGGGTGATGTTTCTGTATCCTAATTAACGTTAAGGACCCTAAACTCAAGCTTAGTGGTGTTTCTTTATCTAAGCAAGTGTTTGGATTATCCTTCATTCATTCATTCATTCGTAATCTCACTTAAACTCAACTTTGATTTCAGTTTGCTTAGTTTAGATTTTGGAATCAACCTTGAGTATTTGTGATTTCCCTTTATAGTTCCATCATATTTGGTATTAGAGCTTTGGTTTCTCCTAAGCCTGGTATCCCTTCCACACTTCCATATTCATTTCTCTCTTCAATTCCAAACACATTTCTTGTTTGAGCTTAAACACAATCCGAAAGCAAGATGAGTTCTAGTATGAGTTTAGAAGGGAAGTTTGATGCTCTCATGAGTCAGAATGAGATGCTAATCAAGAAAATCCACGAAGATGCTTAGCTTGAATTAGAAACTAAGGCTCAGAATAAGTATCTGCGAAAACAGCTTGGTGCCTTTTTAAAGTAAAATCAAAAAGTCAATAAAGAACCTCTCCAATCTGAACCAAGAAGGCAAGAACAAGTGTTTAGCCATACCATTGAATCATCTAATGAAGATGAATCATTAAGAATGGCTAGACCAGAACCACGATTTCAAGCAAATACCAATGATTTCAAAGTCGAAATCTCGAAGTTTGAAGGTAAGCTTAATCCTGAGGAATTCTTAGATTGGTTGCATACTGTTGAGCATGTTTTTGTGTATAAAGATGTTCTTGAAGATAAAAAGGTCAAGTCAGTGGCCTTAAGACTCAGAAAATATACTTCACTATGGTGGACCAACCTATGTGCTAAACGGGTTAGAGAGAGGAAGTCGAAGATTAGAACATGGGAGAAGATGAAACATAAGCTTAAGGTTCATTTTCTTCCCCCAACTTATGTTCAAGATTTTTATTCTCAGCTCTATAATCTTACCCAAGGCAACCTGAATGTTGAAGAGTACACACACAAGTTTGAAAAACTTGTGATCAAGTGTGATTTATAAGAACCCGAAGAGCAAACGATTGTTAGGTACTTAGGAGGTCTTGATCTTAGGTATGCTAACGTGGTTGACTTACAAGCTTACACTACCTTCGATGAAGTTTGTGTGCTTGCTCATAAAGTTGAGCAGTAAAAGGAAGCTAAATAGCCCCCTGAACCCTAGAATCCTAAACCCTTTACCTGGAATCAACCCTTTAACAAGAGTAGTTCTAATCCCATTTCCAAACCCCCAAATCCATTCCCTTCCTTTCCACAAAGAACCCCAGCTCCACAAAAGAACCAAGCCCCTCAAAATAGATTCAATCCCAATCCCATGAGCAACAGAAGGTGCATTATATGTCAAGGTGATTACCATAGCCGAATGGTCAGCTGTAAAAGAGGTGTTTGAAGAGGAGGAAAAGAAGGATGATTGTGAGGATGAGCTTGAGGAAACTCAAGAGGAGGTGGTGGAGGAGGCTAATGAAGGTAAAATGTTCATTTTAAGAAGAGTTTTGAGCAACCAGAAAGGAGCAAAGGTTGAGCAAAGAGAGAACATATTCCATTCCCATTGTACGGTTCAAGGGAAGGTATGTTCAGTGATTATTGGTGGAGAAAGCTCTGTAAATCTGGTTTCTCTAAGCATGATTGAGAAGATAGGATTGTAGACCATGACTCATCCACACCCTTACAAAATTCAATGGTTAAAATCAAAGCAAGGGAATCCAAGTGAACTCACGGTGCCCTGTTTCTTTCTCCATTGGAAAGAACTATCAAGATGAACATCGGTGTGATGTAATTCCTATGCTTTTGGGAAGGCCATGGTTATATGACCATAGGGTTATTCATAATGGCTACTTGAATACTTATTCCTTTACCAAGGATGGTAAGAAGATCACCCTCGCCCCTGTACCCCCATCTAAACTCCACGAAATCAAGCATTAAAACAAGCTAAACCATTTTGTTTTGCTTCTCACATTTATTGAACCTTTGCTAAAGGCCTCACAGCATGAATTCAAAGCCTTTAAGGAGTGGATATTGAATGTACAAGATAAACTAGAAACTCCCTTACCCATTCATCCCGTAGCCAAAGCACTCATTTAAAACTTCTGTCATTTATTTCCTGAGGGAGACCCATGGGTTTACCTCCTAAGAGGGGCATCCAACACCACATTGATCTCATTCATGGTTCTGTCCTTCCTAATAAGCCAGCTTATATGATGAATCCCAAAGAAACCATGGAGATTTAACGGCAAGTTGAAGAATTGATATCCAAGGGCTTAGTTCAAGAGTCCTTGAGTCAGTGTGCTATGCCAGCTCTTTTGGTTCCTAAAAAGGATGGAGGAATGTGTGTGTGTGTGTGGATAGTAGGGCCATTAATGAAATCACAATCAAGTATATATATCCTATACCTAGACTTGAGGACATACTAGACGAATTACATAGCTCTAAGCTGTTTTCAAAGATAGACCTTCGAAGTGGTTACTACTAGATTCGGATTAGAGAAGGTGATTAATGGAAGACGACCTTTAAGGCTAAAGGAGGCCTTTATGAATGGTTGGTTATGCCCTTTGGTCTTTCAAATGAACCTAGCATATTCATGCGATTAATGAATCAAGTTTTCAGGCCGTATATAGGCAAGTTTGTGGTGGTTTACTTCGATGATATCTTAATCTATTCTAAGGATGAGCATGGACATCAAGATCATCTTACTCAAGTTATGCTTGTTCTGAAACGTGAGAGACTATTTGGTAATGTTAAGAAATGTTCCTTTTTCACTCATGAGGGAACATTCTCAGGTTATATTGTCACTGGTGATGGAATCAAGACAGATGAAAGCAAGATTGAAGCTATTCAGTCATGGCCTATTCCAAGGAGCATTCACGATGTCCATGGTTTTCATGGCTTTGCTTCCTTTTATAGGAGGTTTATTTGAAGTTTTAGCACTATTATGGCTCCCGTGACTAAAGTAATCAAGGGTACATCATTCATTTGGACACCAAAAGCACAATATGTCTTTGAAGAGATCAATAAAAGACTTACTAAAGCACCGGTTCTCTCCTTGCCATGCTTTGATATTGTCTTTGAAGTTGAATGTGATGCCTCTAGAGTTGGTATAGGTGGTGTTCTTACCTAGGAAGGTAAACCATTAGCCTTCTTTAGTGAGAAATTATGTGATTCAAGAAGATAATACTCCACCTATGACAAAGAGTTTTATGCCATTGTGAGATGTCTAGAGCATTGGAGCCGTTATTTGATTGCTAGTGAGTTTGTTCTTCATTCTAATCATGAGGCTTTGAAGTACATTCAACCCCAGCATAAGTTAAACTCACGTCATGCCAAATGGGATGAGTATTTACAGTCATTTCACTTTACAATCAAGCATAAATCTGGAAAACACAACCAAGGAGCCGATGCTTTATCCCGAAGGTACTTGCTTTTATTTTAGTTAGATGCTTATGCCCTTGGCTTTGAGCATCTAAAAGGCCTATATGCTGATGATAAAGACCTTGGAAAGCTATATTGTGTTTGCCAAAAACATCCTAAGGGGGATTTCTTAGTCTAAGAAGGGTTTCTGTTTAAGGGTACACGGGTATGTATCCCTAAGTGTAGCGCTCATGAGCATATAATTAGAGAAGTGCATGGAGGTTCCTTGGCTAGCCATTTTGGTGAATCCAAGACCTTAACTATGTTATTACTAGCCTGGAATGGAGAAGGATGTTCAAGACATCCCAAGAAGGTGTGGAACACGTCAAGCTGCGAAGAGTCATACCTTACCCCACGGCTTATACACGCCCCTTCCAGTTCCCACTCTGCTCTGGGTGGATGTAAGTATGGACCATTTTGGGTTTACCTAGAATGCAAAGGGGCAAGGATTCTATGTTTGTGTTGGTGGATAGATTTTCGAAGATGACACACTTCATTCCATGCAAAAAACCAATGATGCTACACACATTGCAGGGTTATACTTTAAAGACACAACCAAATTGCATGGTATCCCTAAGTTCATTATTTCTGATAGCGATAAAAAGTTTTTAAGTCATTTTTGGGTTACCTTGTGGAAGAAACTTGGTACCAAACTCATATATAATACCACTTGTCATCCCCACACTGATGGGCAAACAAAGGTGACAAATCGAACCCTAGGTACTCTCCTAAGGGTTTTGATTAAACCTCATGCCAAAGCTTGATATTTAATCGTGCCACATGTGGAATTTACTTATAACAAACCTCATAGTAAGGCTACTGGTCTATCCTCTTTTAAGGTGGTGTATGGGATTGATCCTTTAAGTCCCATTGATCATACACCACGACCATTGGATCAAAAGCCTAGTGCGGAAACAGCAGCTAGAGTGGAAGAGATTCAGAAGCTCCATGAGTTGGTAAAGGCCAAAATTAAGAAGACTAATGCATCCTGTGAAGCCCAAGCCAATTTTTATGATTTTTAGGCTAGTAGATCAACGACAATAAATTTTTAAAGTTATGTAAATTTTCTATTCTTAACCAGTTGCATGTTCTTATCAAACTTTAAACCCAAGATCCGATTTTTCACCTCCATGTCCACATTGTTAATTCTTGTGACAATCCCACGTGAAATCCAATGACGCTTCCCCTAACCTAAGTCATATAAGTTAAGAAAAAAGGTAAAATTTGGTACCAAGAATGCAAGAAAATGTCGCACACTCACGTTGATGTAAATTCGGGAGAGAAGTGATTTGAGTATCATACTCTTTGTGCTTTAAATCTGAAAGCAAAGCATAAAAAACGAAATTCAATGCTTCATACTTGAAATCCACATAAACCTTGAAATCTTGAAAGAACTACAAAGGTTTTTGGGGTTTTCATGTATGGGGTGCATGGGGATGCACCCCACATACCACCAAGGAAGAGGGAGGGTGGGGCGGCTGGCGGTGGTGTGTGTCGCAGCCAGTGGTCATAGCTTAGGTGGGGGGAGAGAGAAAATGAGAGAGAGAGAACAAGAGGAAGAGAGAGAGAGAAGAGATGGCGTGGGAGGGGGAAATAGGGTTTAAGGGGCCGGGTGGTGGGGGGAAAGGAAAGGGAAAAAGAAAAAAAGAAAGGAAATAAAAGGGAACAAAATAATATATTTTTCTAAGGTTTGATTTGGGTGAATTTGGGAGAGAAAAGTTAAATTTTAAAATAAAATAGATAGGAGGGAAAATAAATGGAAGGAGTAGATAATTAAGTTATAAAGCAAAATATGCAAATATTTAAATTGAGGAGAAGAACCAAATAACCCGGACGAAAAATAAATATTCTTTATTTTCTTCGTGGTAAAAATTTTAAAAGATATAACCTGTGGCGAAAGAGGTTTAGGACGACTTGGATTACGAGGGTTGGTCCACATCACAAGATTCCCAATTTGATTTTCTGGGGTTTTACATACTATCCCCCTTAAGAAAGTTTCGTCCCCGAAACTTTGCTAAGCTACGACACACTGCCATTATGAATATGAATTTTTGGGATTTTACAATAATACGTCCACACGTTGATTTAACTTTCTAGACTTGTGCTTGATTGTAAAGTGAAATGACTGGAGGAACTAAACCCACTTAGTATGGCGTGAGTTTAACTTGCGTTAGCCTTGAATATACTTCAAAGCCTCATGATCGAATGCAATATGAACTCACTAGCCACAAGATAATCGCTCTAATGTTCAAGATGCCATACAATAGCATAGAGTTCTTTGTCATAGGTTGAGTACTTCCTTCTTGAATCACATAATTTCTCACTAAAGAAGGCCAAAGGCTTGCCTTCCTGAGTAAGAACACCACCTGTACCAACACCCGATGCATCACATTCAACCTTAAAGACATTCTCAAAGCATGGCAAAGCAAGAACGGGTGCTTGAGTTAGCCTTTTCTTTGCTTCCTCAAAGGTAGATTAGGCTTTTGGTGTCTGTTTGAATGACGTACGCTTAATTACATGCTTGGACCTGAAAGTTAACATCTTAAGGATCCCAAAAATGCAAAAATATCAAACTTAAGCCACAATGTAGCTTAAGAAATCAAGTGAACAAAACCAGGTACTTTCTGCCCATTTAACTCGGCTGCACCTTCATGGCTCTTTTCTAGAATTTGAGCCATTGCTTTAACTTTGGAGCTTGCATTGGACCTTACTAGACTCTTAGGACCTTCTTCAATGTCTTGGCTTAAGGGGATTCCATCATCCTCCCTTCATTGAGAAGATTTGATCCTCAAATAGTAAGGTAATCATTAGCTTGGTAAGCACTCAAGTTAGTCACCTTGAATGTAGCTATCCATAGTCACCTGGTAAATCAACCTTATAAGCATTGTAGTTAATTCTTTCGAGTATCTCAAATGGACCATCAGCTCTTGGCATTAACTTGTTCTTCCTTTTTGGAGGGAAATCGTTCCTTCCTAAGGTGTATCCACACGAGATCTCTAGGTTGAAAACCGTCTTTCTCCTACATTTATTAGGTTGGGCTTCATAGGACACATTAGTCTTCTCAATTCTGGCCTTAACTAACTCATGGAGCCTCTAAATCTCTTCCACTCAAGCTGCTGTATTCGCACCAGGCTTTTGATCTAATGGCCTTGGAGTAAGATCAATGGACTTAAGGGATCAATCCCATGCACCACCTTAAAAGGGGATAGACCAGTAACCTTGCTAGGAGCTTTATTATAAGCAAATTTAGCATGTGGCAAGAGAAAATCCCAAGCTTTGGCATGAGGTTTAATCAAAGCCCTTAGGAGAGTACCTACGGCTTAATTTGTCACCTTTGTTTGCCCATCAGTTTGAGCATGACAAGTGGTACTATACATGAGTTTAGTACCAAGTTTCTTCCACAAGGTAACCCAAAAATGATTTAAAAACATTGTATCCCCATCAGAAACAATGGACTTAAGGATACCATGCAATCTGGTTACCTCTTTAAAGTATAACTCCATAATGTGCTCTTTTCCCAGGTTCGAATCTACCCCTTCCCTTGTGTAGCTCTTTTGGCACACAGGTTAGACCATCAAAGGGAAGCATACCTACAGAGTCTAAGGGCAATGAGTTTCACCTTCTTTTCCTCCAAGAATTCCTTATAATCAAAAATCCTTTCAATGGCTTGGAGCCACTCCAAGAAGCCATCGAGATCAAGTCTCCCTTTAAATTCCGTAACCTCCACCTTGATGTCCCCAAGATTAGATGCATTCCTCCTATTCCTTCTTGGCCTCCTAAAAGGCTCCTCCTCACTTGAAAAGTTTAAGTGATAGCTTTCACCATGGTTGTCTTCACCTTGGTCAGATTCGGACAACTTGGAGGAACGAGAACTTCTAAGCTCCTTTCATTTTTGCTTCATGGATTCACCAAGTTGGCGCTTCAAATACTCATTTTGGCTCTTGAATTCTTCATTTTATAACCTCATGGCCTCATAATTCTTCATGAGGGCTTCAGACTTCTCTTCCAAAGTCATACTAGAATTCATGGTGTTGGTGGATGTATGCGACTGTTTTGTGGGGGAAATGTGTTTGGGCTGTGGAAGTGTGTTTGGGCAGAAGGTATAGGCCAAGGGAAACCTTAGCTCTGATACCAAATATGATGGATCTACAAAGGGAAGATCAAAGGGAGAATGAAAAAAATAGAACGCAAGCAAGAACTCGGATAGCTAGCAAGCTTTGAAACCACAAACTCAAACTAGAACTTACGTGGCATAAACCGAAACTAACACAACCCTTGGATACAGGAACACCACCAAGGCTTATGCTAGGGCCCCTAACAACCTCTTGGATATAGAAACACCACCAAGAAGAAGCTAAGATTCTTATTAGATCACCACCCTACCCGGCCAAAGATAGAGATAAGCTAGAAGAGAGTTTGAGTGTTCAAAGGAGCTAAGGCTCAACTTCATTCAATAATCAAGCATCAGTCCTTGTACAAGGCTGCTTGGGGGCTTATATAATTCCTCCCAAGTACAAAATATCAGCTACAAATTCAAATTAGCAAACTAAACTAGATACATTTCGAAAATCAAAATTAGCCTACAAAAGGGAAGATTAAACTGTGGCTTGACAACACTTAATTGATGATCTTGAGGCTGAGTTGCCAACTTAGGAAGCTTGGGAGGCCATAATCAGCTTCAAAGTACACTAATCATGACATTTGCAAGTGGATTAAACCTTAATAAGAGCAAAACACCTCAAAAAGAGCAATGTTGCAGCCGGCTGCCCTTAACAGGGTAAAAGGGATTTTCTTCCCTTAATTTGCTGGTTAATAGCTCCTCATGTGTGCAATTTGGCTGAGTTTTTTTTATAGCCACTTGATAATATTTTTAATGTACTTTGAATCCATAAAAATTTCAGTCTAAATGGATGAGGTTTGGACACCCAACCAGACCCATTTCCCGAATCGGTCAGAACTAGGGCAGTTTTGAGCACTTGAATTCAACAGCTAGTTTGAGGTAGCAAATGAACTCCAAATGACTTGCAACTTGCTTTATTGGAAAGAAAACATCTTAAACTTAAAGTTAGGCCTCTTGCAACCGAATCATACCCTTGGGAAGATTAAGAAATAATGTGTACAAAATCAGGCTTGTGCACAGGCTTGAAATCGGGAATAGACTGAAATGAGTCTTGGCCGCATTACGGTTGAGTAGAAAGCTTTATGACTATGTCTAAGCCCCTTTAAGCAAGCTAAGTGAGCTATTTTGACATGACTTGACCCTTAGATTGCTGAGAACTCTCCATAGCAGCAGCTTAGATGATAAAGTAGTTTCCTATGTAAAAATGGTGATGATCTGGCTTTCCTTACTCAGGGGGAAATCTCATGATGTATACTAACCCATCTAATGAGAAATCAAGGCTAGGAATTAAGTACAGAATACAAGGGTTGTACCAAACCGGGTAGAATGGACTCCATTCTGACATAGTTTTACAAAATACCTTAGTTCTCCTAATCTACTTAATATAAACCAGATTTATTTACATGCTTACATAGCTAAGACATTAAGGAACCAAAATAGGCAAAACTTTTAGACTTAAACCCAAAATAAGTCACATGAATGCAATATACAAAATTGGACTCATTTCTATATGAACTAGCAGTTTTGATAGTTTGGATTAAAAGGCTGATTTAGATGGGCATATGAAGTCCAAATGAACTGAAACTTGTTTTGCTGGAAAGCTAACATCTTGGACTTCAAACTCATTGTAAAATATTAGACTTAAACCTCAAACAGGCCTCAGTAACTAAGCTCACAAAAACCAGGTTTGCTACTGAAATTAACCCATGACATGCTGTTTTGCATCTTTTGAAGGTTTGGACAAAAATACTTAATTTAAAACTGATTTAATTACGTAATTAAGTTTATTAGGATGTTAATAAACTCTCTTAGCAAAGAAATCAAAGTTAAATTAAGTTTAAGTTGACGAATCAGCTTAAAACTTGAAATGGTTCAAATAGATTAAGGCTAATTAAGGATGGCATGGGTCGAGTTACGTCATCCTCTCCTTGCTAGAAAACATTTGTCCTCAAATTTTTCCCATATGATCTAGCTGTAATAACACCAACCACCCAAATAAGTCTTTCTTATTTTTAAAGGCTCCTTTCCACCCATGATTCATGTGGGTTTGAATCTAGTTTGGGAGGAAACCTTTGGATTTTTTGGGATTCCATTGCTCACAAGCTTTAAATTCAAAATTAGAAGCTTGGGGCAATGGTGTGCTAGAGGGAAGGAAAGGGGTTGAATTAATGTGATGTGTTTGTGAGTTGTGTGGTGGTAGTGGGAAGGAGTATAGAGGTGTGGGTGGACAGAAGTTTGGATATTAGCTAGGCTGTGTGCACAACTCTGTCCATTGATAATCCATGAACATATCTTGCCCTGACCTGTAGGTTTGGAGTGAGATATGTGCTCCCTTTATTCAGCTTCTTCCTCTTTTGGATTGTCCCAATTGCTCTTCAAAAGAAGCATTTCACCCTCGTCAGGTTCATGCTCATCAAACCTAGGAGATAGGTTGAAATTAACCTCATTGCCTTCGTCTTCTTAAACGTCTTCTACACATGCTTTCTTTTCTTCTTCTTTTGCATTGTCAACCTCATGGCCTTCATGACTTTGGTCTACTTCCGATGATACTAAGGGCTGTTTGGCTTCCTTCCTCATTTCAAATCAAAAGGAGAGTATATCAAATTCATATCGTTGTATTTTTAGGTCAAGTGCTTGTTGTTGCATTTTGGGGTCTATTTCTTGCGTTCTTAAATCAAACGCTTCAAGTTCATCTTCTAGTTTGAGGAAATTTCTTTGAGGCATAGCTTTCTCAGATCTTATGCTGAAAGTGGGTGAATACGGGTTGTGTTTGGGATATGTTTGGGGCTAAATTTGAGGAATGCGTTTGGATTGATTTTGGGATCGTGCGGCTTAGGCCAGGATCTAAACTTGCTCTGATACCAAAACTGATGTATCTCTTAAGGGTCTAAACTCAAACTCAATTCGGGAGCAAAAGCTTAAAACCAAGAGAGGGTACAATAAAGGGAAACTCAAGAGAAAGGCACGTCATAAGCTAGTTGTGAATCAGCTAAAACGTATAGAGGGAATGGATTTAGAATCAAGGGATTCTAAATGGAAATAAAAAAGAAAGGATAGATACTAAACCAATCTTTGGATACAGAAATCACCACCGACGAGTAATTTGGGTAGAACTAAACACTTACTTAGATATAGATATCGCCACTGAGTTTGAGTTTGGGGCCCTTAAACTTAATCGGGATGCAGATATCACCATCTAATCAAGGTTTAAGACTTGCTTAATCACCACTCTAACTGACCTAGTTGGAGATAAGTAAGTCAAGTTTTTAAGAACAAAAGGGAGCAAAGCTCTCAATTCACTTTCAAGTTTATAATAAAAGCTTAGTTACAAAATAAGGCCCCTAAGGCCTTTAAATAAATGTCTAAAGGTTGCCCAGTAAAGGTCAAGAGGTATCTTCAAGGTTAGGAAACCTCTAACCTCGCTTAATCTAGCCTAATCTAGCTTAGTAAAACTGGTTGCAACTAAGCATGAATTAACCAAGCTAATTACAACCTAATGCAACAAAGTAAGCTAGATTACAATGATCACAACCAGCCTATGCAAGCAAACAAGTGAACAAGCAAACAAGCATCTCCCTTTATGTGAGAGAAAAAGCAAAAAGTGGCTTGTCTCCTTTGCACTTTACGGCTGGCCAATGGGAGCAAAGCTGCCTTTCTTCATTTGTTTTTATTGGTTCTCTTTGTGGTTGAGTAGAAAGCTTTTATGATTATGTCTAAACCACTTTAATCAAGCTAAGGAAGCTGTTTAGACATGATAGACCCTTAGATTGCTGAGAACTCTCCACAGCAGCAGCTTAGATGATGAAGTAGTTTTCTGGCTAGTTTGAGAGCCATGTTTCCCATGCAAAACGTGGTGATGCTCTGGTTTTCCTTACATGGAGGGAAACCTTAAGATGCCTACTAACCCTCCTAATGAGAAATCAAGGCTAAATGAAGAATAAAATATGAAATATAAAGGTTGAACCAAACTAGGCAGAATGGACTCTATTCTGACACAATTTTACAAAATGCCTTAGTTCCCCTAATCTACTTAATATAAACTAGATTTATTCACATATTTACATAGCTAAGACATTAAGGAACCAAAATATACAAAAATTTTAGACTTAGACAAAAAATAAGTAAAAGGAATGCAATACACAAAATCGGACTCATTTTTGTCTCAACTAGCAGTTTTGACAGTTTAGATTAAAAGGCTGATTTGGATAGGCAAATTAAGTCCAATTGAGCTAAAACGTACTTTGTTAGAAAGCTATCTTCTTGAACTTCAAACCCATTGTAAAATACGAACTTAAATCTCAAAGCAACCTAAGTAATTAAGCTCACAAAAACTGGGTTTGCTGTTGGAATTAACCCATGACCTGCTATTTTACATCTTTTGAAGGTTTGGACCGAAGTACTTAATCTAAAAATGATTTAATTTCATAAATAAGTTTATTAGGATGTTAATTAAACTCTCTTAGTAAAGAAATCAAAGTTAAATTAAGTTTAAGTTAACGAGTCAGCTTAAAATTGGAAATGGTTCAAAAAATTAGGGCTAATAACGGATGGCATGGGCTGAGTTACATCATCCTCCCCTTGCTAGAAAACATTTCTCCTTAAATTTTTGCCATATGATCAGGCTAAAATAACACCAACCACCCAAACAAGTCTTTCTTGTTTTTAGAGGTTCCTTACCACTCATAATTCATGTGGGTTTGAATCTGGTTTGGAAGGAAACCTTTAGACTTTTTGGAAGTCCATTACTCACAAGCTTTAAATTCAAAATTAGAAGCTTGGAGTAACGATTTACTAAAGGGAATGAAAGGGGTTGGATTGATGTGATGTGTTTGTGGGGTTGTATGGTGGTGGTGGGAAGGAGTATAGAGTGTGGGTGGACAAAAGTATGGAGATTAGCTGGGCTCTGTGCACAACTCACTCCATTGATAATCCACGAACACATCTTGCCCTGACCCGTAGGTTTAGAGTGAGATTTGTCCTCCCTTTGTTCAGCTGCTTCTTCTTTCGGATCACCCCGATTGCTTCCCAAAAGAAGCATTGCACCCTCGTTAGGTTCATACCCATCAAACCCAAGAGGTAGATCGAAATTAACCTCATTGCCTTCGTCTTCTTGAACGTCTTCCACATAGGCTTCCTTTTCTTCTTTTGTTGCATTGTCAACCTCATGACCTTCGTGACTTTGGTCTACTTCCGATGATACAAAGGGCTGTTTGGCTTTCTTCCTCATTTTAAACCAAAAGGAGAGTATATCAAATTCATATTGTTGCATTTTGAGGTCAAGTGTTTGTTGTTGCATCTTGTGGTCTATTTCTTGCATTCTTAGGTCAAATGCTTCAAGTACATCTTGTAGTTTGAGGAAATTTCTTCGGGGCAAAGCTTTCCGGATCTCATGGTGAACATGGGTGAATACGCTTGTGTTCGAGATGTGTTTGGGGCTAAATTTGAGGAATGCATTTGGATTGATTTTGAGGTCGTGGGCCTCAGGTAAGGATCTAAACTTGCTCTGATACCAAAATTGATGTATCTCCTGAGGGTCCAATCTCAAACTCAATTCGAGAGCAAAAGCTTAAAACCAAGAGAGAGTGCAATCAAGGGAAACTCAAGAGAAAGGCATGTTATAAGCTAGTTGTGAATTAGTTAAAATGTATGGGGGGAATGGGTTTAGAATCAAGGGATTCTAAATGGAAACAAAAAAGAAAGGATAGATACTAAACTAACCTTTGGATATAGAAATCACCACCGAAGGGTAATCTGGGTAGAACTAAACACTTACTTAGATATAGATATCACCACTAAGCTTGAGTTTAGGGCCCTTAAGCTCAATTGGGATGCAGATCTCACCATCAAATCAAGGCTTAAGACTTGCTTAATTGCCACTTTAACTGACCTAGTTAGAGATAAGCAAGCTAAGTGCTTAAGAATGAAAGGGACCAAAGCTCTCAATTCACTTTCAAGTTTATAATCAAAGCTTAGTTACAAAATGAGGCCCCTAAGGCCTTTAAATAAATGTCTAAAGGTTTCCTAGTAAAGTTTAAGAGGTTTCTTTAAGGTTAGGAAACCTCTAACCTAGCTTAATCTATCCTAATCTAGCTTAGTAAAACTGGTTGCAACTAAGCATGATTTAACCAAGCTAATTACAACCTGATACAACTAATTAAGCTAGATTACAATGATTATAATCAGCCAATGCAAGCAAACCGATGAACAAGCAAACAAACAGCGCCCTTTATGTGAGAGAAAAAGCAAAAAGTGGCTTGTCTCCTTTGCACTTTACTGCTGGCCAATGGGAGCAAAGCTGCCTTTCTTCACTTGCTTTCATTGGTTCCCTTTGTGGTTGAGCAAAAAGCTTTATGATTACCGCTCTAAGCAAGCTGTTTAGACATGACTTGACCATTAGATTGCTGAGAACCCTGCATAGCATCAGCTTAGATGATGAAGTAATTTTCTAGCTGGATTGAGAGCCACGTTTCCCATGCAAAACGTGGTGATGATCTGGTTTTCCTTGCATAGGGGCGAAACCTTAAGATGTCGACTAATCCCCCATATGAGAAATCAAGGCTAAATGAAGAATTAAGTATAAAATACAAAGGTTGAACCAAACCAGGCAGAATGGACTCCATTCTAAAATAGTTTTACAAAATGCCTTGGTTCTCCTAGTCTACTTAATGTAAACTAAATTTATTTACATGCTTACGTAGCTAAGACATTAAGGAACCAAAATATAAAAAAATTTTAGACTTAAACAAAAAATAAGTAATAGGAATGCAATACACAATACCGGACTCATTTCTATCTCAGCTAGCAGTTTTGATAGTTTAGATTAAAAGGCTGATTTGGATAGGAAAACCAAGTCCAAATGAGCTAAAATTTATTTTGTTGGAATGCTAACTTCTTGAACTTGAAACCCATTGTAAAGTGTTGGACTTATACCACAAAGAGGCCTAAGTAATTTAGCTCACAAAAACTGGGTTTGTTACTAGAATTAACTGATGACCTGCCGTTTTGCATCTTTTGAAGGTTTGGACAGAAGTACTTAATTTAAAAATGATTTAATTTCATAATTAAGTTTATTAGGATGTTAATAAATTCTCTTAGCAAAGAAATCAAAGTTAAATTAAGTTTAAGTTGACGAATCAGCTTAAAACTGGAAATGGTTCAAAAAGAATAGGGCTAATTAAGGATGGCATGGGCTGAGTTACATCATCCTCCCCTTGCTAGAAAACATTTATCCTCAAATGTTTGCCATATGATCTAGCTAAAATGACACCAACCACCCAAACAAGTCTTTCTTGTTTTTAAAAGTTCCTTTCCACTCATGATTCATGTGGGTTTGAATCTGGTTTAGAAGGAAAGCTTTGGACTTTTTGCGATTCCATTGCTCACAAGCTTTAAATTCAAAATTAGAAGCTTAGAGTAATGGTGTACTAAAGGGAATGAACAAAGGTGGATTGATATGATGTGTTTGTGGGGTTGTATGATGGTGGTGGGAAGGAGTATAGAGGTGTGGGTGGACAAAAGTATGGAGATTAGTTGGGTTGTGTGCACAACTCTCTCCATTAATAATCCATGAACATATCTTACCCTACCTCGTGGGTTTGGAGTGAGATATGTTCTCCTTTTGTTCAGCTTCTTCTTCTTTTGGATCATCCCAAGTGCTTTCCAAAAGAAGCACCTCACCCTCGTCAGGTTCATACTCATCAAACCTAGGAGGTATGTCGAAATTAACCCCTTTGCCTTCATCTTCTTAAACGTCTTCCACACAGGCTTTCTTTTGTACTTCTCTTGCATTGTCAACCTCATGACCTTCGTGACTTTGGTCTACTTTTGGTGATACCAAGGGCTATTTGGCTTCTTTCCTGATTTCAAACCAAAAGGAGAGTAGCTCAAATTCATATTGTTGCATTTTGAGGTCAAGTACTTGTTGTTGCATTTTGAGGTTTATTTCTTGCATTCTTAAGTCAAGCACTTCAAGTGAATACGGGTTATGTTTAGGATGTGTTTGGAGCTAAATTTGAGGAATGTGTTTGGATTGATTTTAGGGGCGTGGGGCTCAAGCAAGGATCTAAACTTGCTCTAATACCAAAAATGGATGTATCTCCCGAGGGTCTAAACTCAAACTCAATTCAAGAGCGAATGCTTAAAACAAAGAGAGAGTACAATAAAGGGAAACTTAAGAGAAAGGCACGTTATAAGTTAGTTTTGAATAAGCTAAAACGTATGGAGGGAATGGATTTAGAATCAAGGGATTCTAAATCGAAACAAAAGAGGAAGGATAGATACTAAACAAATTTTTGGATACGGAAGTCACCAGCAAAGACTAATCTAGGTAGAACTAAACTCTTACTTTGATATAGATATCACCACTAACATTGAGTTTAGGGCCCTTAAGCTTAATTAGGATACAGATATTACCACCTAATCAAGGCTTAAGACTTACTTGATTACCACTCTAACCAGCCTAGCTAAAGATAAGCAACTTAAGTGTTTAAGAATGAAAGGGAGCAAAGCTCTTAATTCACTTTCAAGTTTACAATCAAAGCATAGTTATAAAATGAGGCCCCTAAGGCCTTTAAATAAATGTCCAAAGGCTGCCTAGCAAAGGTTAAGACGTCTCTTCAAGGTTAGGAAACCTCTAGCCTAGCTTAATCTAGCCTAATCTAACTTAGTAAAACTGGTTACAACTAAGCATGATTTAACTAAGCTAATCACAACTTCATACAATTAAATAAGCTAGATTACAATGATTGTAAGCAACCTAAGAAGCAAACAAGTGAACAAGCAAACAAACAGCTCCCCTTATGTGAGAGAAAAAGCAAAACGTGGCGTGTCTCCTTTGCACTTTACGGCTAGCCAATGGGAACAAAGCTACCTTTCTTCACTTTTTTTCATTGGTTCTCTTTGTGATTGAGTAAAAAGCTTTATAATTATGTCTAAACCCCTTTAACCATGTGAAGCAAGCTTTTTAGACATGACTTGACCCTTAGATTGATGAGAACTCTCCACATCAGCGGCTTAGATGATAAAGTAGTTTTCTGGCTGGATATAAGAGCCATGTGTCCAATGCAAAAATGGTGATGATCTGGTTTTCCTTACACGGAGGGAAATCTCACGATGTATACTAACCCCCTAATGAGAAATCAAGGCTAAATTAAGAATTAAGTACAAAATACAAGGGTTGAACCAAACCAGGCAGAATGGACCCCATTCTACCACAGTTTTACAAAATACCTTGGTTCTCCTAATTTGCTTAATACAAACCAGATTTATTTACATGCTTACATAGCTAAGACATTAAGGAACCAAAACATGCAAAACTTTTAAAGTTAAACCCAAAATAAGTCAAAGGAATGCCATACACAAAACCGGACTCATTTCCGTCTCAACTAGTAGTTTTGACAGTTTGGATTAAAAGGCCGATTTGGATGGGCATATGAAGTCCAAATGAGCTGAAACGTATTTTGCTGGAAAGCTAATGTCTTGAACTTCAATCTCATTGCAAAATATTAGACTTAAACCTCAAAGAGGCCTAAGTAATTAAGCTCACAAAAATCAGGTTTGCTGTTGGAATTAACCCGTGACATGCTATTTTGCATCTTTTGAAGGTTTGGACAAAATTACTTAATTTAAAACTGATTTAATTGCATAATTAAGTTTATTAGGATGTTAATAAACTCTCTTAGCAAAGAAATCAATGTTTAATTAAGTTTAAATTGCTGAATCAGCTTACAACTTATAATGGTTCAAAAAGATTAGGGCTAATTAAGGATGGCATAGGCTAAATTACATCATCCTACCCTTGTTAGGAAGCATTTGCCCTCAAATTTTTGCCATATGATCTGGCTAAAAGAACACCAACCACCCAAACAAGTCTTTCTTATTTTTAAAGGTTCCCTTCCTCTCATGATTCATGTGGGTTTGTGATGTATGTGTGCGTGGAAAGTGATCCAAATCAAACTCAAACTCAAAACAAACCAAAGTGAAAAGAGAAATGAAAGATGGATGAGACGGAAGAAGATCTTCACCACACAAGAAAAGGATAGAACAAGATCTTGTAATTGAGATAATCCTTCACGGACCACTCAATGACTTGATCGTGGGCTAATTCTCTTGTCTTAACCGAGGAATCACTCCAATGGAGAAGATAGAGAACCTAAAACACCACTTGAATTTGCCACAATTCAAGATATAGAACTAGGAATTTTAGATGCACTTTTGAGAAACACACTCAAAGTACTTGTATTGCTTCTGGAAATCTCATACAATCTGAATGACAAGCATCACATGCCCCTCCTCTTTTATAAGCTCAGCAAAAGACAACCAAAAGATTCAACAACTCATAACAATTAAAACTAGCCAATGAAAAGACTAAGTAAAATGAAAAGACTCATCATAAAAGGGGTAGGGGAGGTTATAAGGAATATTCTAGGATTTCTATCAGCTGATTATCTCCATCTAGAAGCCTCTAAAACGTGCACAATATCAGCCACACAAACACATGTAACCGAAGACACTTCACTTTCCCAGAATTAATCCTTGCACCTGCCTCAACTTCAACAGAGTATATCTTCCAGAATAGTCGGCCAAAACAGGCCTTCTTGGACTTGATAGAAAGCTCTGGAAGTCTATTTTCCAGAATGGGCTCATTTGCTCAATTTGGATTAGCGGTTTAAAAGGTATGGCCCAAACAATGCACCTATCTCAGACTGGAATGGATCAGAATAATGTACCTTTGAGTGATATTTTTCCCAATCAAATGACGTCCAAATTAAACAAACTTGGGCTTACTTTAAAGCTGAAATCTTAAGCTTCCAAAGCATATGGGCCCTCAAGTTGTGGGTCTACTTGAGCTTGTCCAAAAGTTACCACAGAAATTACCTTCAGCAGGGACGAAGCGGGCACTAATTCTTCTGGAAGGAATAAAACTTTTCTACAGAGTTTTGCCATGTCTTTGACTTCTTGGAGCTTGATTGGGTCTTCCTTGGGCTGGGCTTGATGGTCTTTGGGCCGTTCATGATGGTCTCCATCATTCCCCCCAGGTGAGTGAAAGTTTGCCCTCAAACTAGAAAGGGGCTCATCAGTAAAATAGGGGCTAAGATCGGAGACATTGAATGTAGCTGAAATTCCATAATCTCTGGGAAGATCAACCTTGTAAGCATTAGGCCCAACCTTCTCAAGGATCTCAAAGGGCCCATCGAATCGAGACATCAACTTAGATTTTCTTTTAGAAGGAAAACGTTCCTTTCGCAGGTGAATCTAAACCAAGTCTCCAGGCTGAAAATGTACCTCTTTCCGGTGCTTATTGGAGCTTTGCATGGCTCTCTCATTAGCCTTGGCTATGTTGTCACGAATGCGAGCATGAAGTTCTTGAATTTTCTTGACTCGTTTCTCGGCTTCCCAACTAAGTTTTGTAGGAGTGGGAATAGGAATAAGATCCAACGGACTCCTGGGATTATAGCCATAGACAACTTGAAAAGGAGAGAGTTGGGGGGACTTGCTAGGCACTCGATTGAATGCAAACTCGGCATGGGGCAACAACTCATCCCAATTCTTCAAATGCTTCTTCACAAGGACTCGTAGTAAAGTACCCAAAGTCCTATTAGTGACTTCAATTTGTCCATCGGTTTGGGGATGACATGTTGTGCTGAACTTGAGTTGAGTACCCAATTTACGCCACAAAGTGAGCCAAAAGTGACTAAGGAACTTAGGGTCACGATCGGATACCATACTCTTAGGAATGCCATGTAGTCTCACAATTTCCTTGAATTACAAGTTAGCCACTTGAGTAGCATCATTAGTAGTGTGGCAAGGGATGAAATGCGCCATCTTGGAAAATCGGTCCACAACTACTATAATGGAATCCTTGTTCCTTTGGGTTCTTGGCAAACCCGTAATGAAGTCCAAACTAATATCTTCCCAAGGGGCTTGAGCAATAGGAAGAGGGGAGTACAAGCCTTGGGGCAACGCATGGCTCTTAGCCATTTGACAAGTAGAACATCTTTTGATGAAATGCTCTACATCTCTTGACAGCTTTGGCTAATAGTAGTGTTCCTTCAACATTGCTCTTGTCTTCTCTACACCGAAATGGCCGGCTAGGGCTCCTCCATGTAGCTCTTGGATAAGGAGCTCTCTAAATCCGCATTGAGGAATGCAAAGGCGTAAGCCTTTAAATAGGAACCCATCTTCTAAGTGAAACAACCCATGGGGGTGCTTAGAACACTTCTCAAAAATATCCTTGAAATCATCATCTTTGGAGTACAAGTCTTTCACAATCTCAAAACCAAGTACTTTAGTACTCAAAGTGGAGAGTAACAAGTTCCAACGAGAGAGTGCATCGGCTCCTTTGTTGAGAGTCCCCGCCTTATGTTGGATGGTGAAATGGAAGGACTGAAGATACTCTACCCATTTAGCATGTGGGCTGAGTTTGTGTTGTCCTTGAATGTACTTGAGAGCCTCATGATCAGAATGGAGAATGAATTCTCCTCCAACAAGATAATGATGCCAATGCTCCAATGCTCTAATGATAGCATAAAACTCCTTGTCGTAGGTGGAGTACTTCTTCTTGGCATCGTTCAGCTTCTCACTAAAGAAGGCAATGGGTCTCTTCTCTTGAGATAGGACAGCTCCAATTCCTACCCCAGATGCATCACATTCAACTTCAAAAACTTTGGCAAAATCGGGCAAGGCTAGGACGGGAGCACTAGTGAGTTTCTTCTTGATCTCTTCAAAGGCTTGTTGTGCTTGCTCGTTCCAAGAAAATTCTTTGCTTTTAATTACCTCGGTCATAGGAGCCACAATGGTGCTGAAATTTCGGATGAATCTCCGGTAGAATGATGCTAGGCCATGGAAACTTCTTACTTGAGTGATAGATGTAAGAGTAGGCCATTCTTGGCTAGCCTTGATCTTGCTATCATCAACTTGAAGACCTTGGGCGGACACAATGAAACCCAAGAATACCACTTGAGGGGTAAAGAAATAACATTTCTCCATATTGCCATAGAGTTGCTCTTGAGAAAGGATCTCCAAAACTTGTTGCACGTGTTGGGCATGCTCTTCTTCGGTCTTGCTATAGACCAAAATATCATCAAAGTAGACAACAACACAAATGCCAATGAGGGGCTTTAGAACTTGGTTCATAAGCCTCATGAAAGTGCTAGGGGCATTAGTAAGCCCAAATGACATCACAAGCCACTCATACAAACCTCCTTTAGTCTTAAAGGCGGTTTTCCATTCATCACCTTCAAAGATCCGGATTTGATAGTAGCCACTTCGTAAATCAATCTTGGAAAAGATGGCGGCTCCATGGAGTTCATCAAGTAGATCTTCCAATCTTGGAATAGGATACCGGTACTTGATAGTGATTTTGTTAATAGCCCGGCTATCCACACACATGCGCATGCTACCGTCCTTTTCAGGAACAAGGAGGGCGGGCACGGCACATGGACTCAAACTCTCCCGAATTAAACCCTTGGACAAGAGGTCATCTACTTGTCTTTGGATTTCTTGAGTTTCACTAGGAGACATCTGGTAGGCCGGCTTGTTGGGAAGAACGGAACCGGGAATGAGGTCTATCTTGTGTTGGATGGATCTAGGAGGGGGAAGGCCATGTGGGAGCTCTTGTGGAAAGACATGATGGTAGGTTTGAAGGAGAGGGGTGAGTAGTGGATGTGTGGGAGATGGTGGCTTAGGTTCCTCTTGTAGAAGAATCAAGTCTTTGAAAGACTCAAATTCATGGTGCTCGGATTTGAGTAGAGTGGTGAGAAAGACATCCAAGTGAGGATTGTCTTTGGATCTAGTGGTGGAGGGAATTTTGAGAGGAGTAAGGGTAATCTTTTTGTGGTCTTTTTGGAAAGAATAAGTGTTCATCCGGCCATCATGGATGACACTTCTATCAAATAGCCACGGTCTACCCAACAAAATATGACAAGCATCCATAGGGACAATGTCACACCATATCTCATCTTTATAATTTTTCCTAATTGAAAAAGAAACAAGACATCGGTGAGTGATTTGCAAACCCTTGCCTTGGTTCAACCATTGAATGGTGTAGGGATTGGGGCGAGGAGAGACTTGCAGCTTGAGGTTATCAACCATAGTCTTGGAAGCAACATTGGCACAACTTCCACCATCAATAATGAGGGAGCATACCTTGTTTCCCACGGTACACCTTGTGTGGAATATAGCTTCTCTTTGCTCCATGTCTTATTGAGTGGCAAATCCACTCAATGCCCGGTGGATGACTAGCAATTCTCCTTCATCGGGGCCTTCTTCAACTTCTTCCAAGCTTCCTTCTTCAAAATGTTCTCCTTTTTCTTCTTCATATGCATGTTCTTCACATGCTTCTTGATATTCTGCTAAGGAAACAATCCTTTTGTTTGGACACTCTGAGGCATAGTGTCCCATTCCTTGGTAACGAAAACATCGAACCTTGTCCTTGGATTTGGGCTCTTGTGTGGAGGGCTTAGGAGGGGTTGGAGTGGTGTTTTTGGCTTGTGGAGGGTTTTGAGGTCTAGGAGGGTAGTAGGGAGGTCTTTGTATGGAGTGGGGACGAGAAAGAGGTTTGGACAAGATGCTCTTTTCCTTAGATTTCTTTTGTTGCTCTACCTTATAGGCTAGAGAACTCAAGTCATCTAGGGATGAATAGGGTTGCAACTCAATTACATGAGCAATTGACTCATCAAGACCGGTCAAGTATCTTACCAAGGTTTGTGAGTCGTCTTCTTTCAAATCTCATTTGAGTAGGAGTTGTTCAAACTCCCGAGTGTATTCTTCCACACTCTTGGATCCTTGCTTGAGTCGGTGGAGCTTGAGATAATTGTCTTGCACATAGTGAGAGGGAAGAAACTTGGCCTTAAGCTTTTCTTTCATTTTGGCCCAAGTTCTGATTTTTCCCTTTCCATTCCTTGCTCTTTTAGCTCCAAGATTAGCCCACCAAATTGAAGCATATTTTCTTAGTTTAAGGGCTGCAAGTTTTACCTTCTTGTCCTCCGGGATGTCCTCGTACTCAAAGATTCGCTCAATGGTATGCAACCAATCGAGGAACAAATCCGGGTCAGGTTGACCTTCAAATTCGGGGATGTCAATTCGGACACCACCAATATTGCCTCCTTGCTTTCGTCTCTATGGGGCTTCCTCATCACTTGAATTAGCATGGGAGTGAAGGACTTCCTCTTCAGATTCGACCACCGGTTCATGAGGGTGAGAGGGTGTGGGGCTATGAACCCACCTTCTTTTCTCCTCTAAGAGTTGGCCAAGTTGTGTCCGGAGATATGTAACCTGGGCTTCCAACTCCTCTACTCTTGCTTGATCGCTTCTTGTAGACTTAGTAGACATGTTGAAATGTTTTGGGGGAAGAAAATGCTGCTGGGGAAGGTGGCACGGGTGTGCAGTGAGGCACGAGGTGGCCGTTCTTTGCTTCGACTTGTGCAATGCAGATTTTGAAGGAGGCACGGTCGTGCTCCTTGGCACGGGCGATCGTGCGTAGGTTCGGGTTTGTGGGTGAAGCTGTTACAGGGGTGTTTTTATATTTTGACTTTTGGGATGTATTTGGGTGTGATGTGGGTCACTTAAAAACCTTGGCTTTGATACCAATTGATGTATGTGTGCGTGGAAAGTGATCCAAATCAAACTCAAACTCAAAACAAACCAAAGTGAAAAGAGAAATGAAAGTTGGATGAGATGGAAGAAGATCTTCACCACACAAGAAAAGGATAGAACAAGACCTTGTAATTGAGATAATCCTTCACGGAGCCACTCAATGACTTGATCTGGGGCTAATACTCTTGTCTTAACTGAGGAATCACTCCAATGGAGAAAATAGAGAACCTAGAACACCACTTGAATTTGCCACAATTCAAGATATAGAATTAGGAATTTTAGATGCACTTTTGAGAAACACACTCAAAGTACTTGTATTGCTTTTGGAAATCTCATACAATCTGAAGGACAAGCATCACACGCCCCTCCTCTTTTATAAGCTCAGCAAAAGACAACCAAAAGACTCAACAACTCCTAACAATTAAAACTAGCCAGTGAAAAGACTAAGTAAAATGAAAAGACTCATCATAAAAGGGGTGGGGGAGGTTACAAGGAATATTCTAGGATTTCTATTAGCTGATTATCTCCATCTAGAAGCCTCCAAAACGTGCACAGTATCAGCCACACAAAAACATGTAATCGAAGACTCTTCACTTTCCCAGAATTAATCCTTGCAACTGCCTCAACTTCAACAGAGTATATCGTCCAGAATACTCGGCCAAAACATGCGTGCTTGGGCTTGCTAGAAAGCCCTGGAAGTTTATTTTCCAGAATGGGCTCATTTGCTCAATTTGGATAAGCGGTTTTAAAAGTTATGGCCCAAACAATGCACCTATCTTAGACTGGACTGGATCAGAATACTGTACCTTTGAGTGATATTTTGCCCAATCAAATGACGTCCAAATTAAACGAAGTTAGGCTTATTTTAAAGCTGAAATCTTAAGCTTCCAAAGCATATAGGCCCTCAAGTTGTGGGTTTACTTGAGCTTGTCCAAAAGTTGCCACAGAAATTACCTTCCGCAGGGACGAATCGGGCACTAATTCTTCCGGAAGGAATAAAACTTTTCTACAGAGTTTTGCCACGTCTTTAACTTCTTGAAGCTTGATTGGGTCTTCCTTGGGCTGGGCTTGATGGTCTTTGGGCCGTTCATGATGGTCTCCATCAGTTTGAATCTGGTTTGGAAGGAAACCTTTGGACTTTTTGGGATTCGATTGCTCACAAGCTTTAAATTCAAAATTAGGAGCTTGGGGCAATGGTGTACTAACGGGAATGAAAACGGTTGGATTGATGTGATGTGTTTGTGTGTTGCGTGGTGGTAGTGGGAAGGAGTATGGAGGTGCAGGTGGACAAAAGTATTGAGATTTGGTGGGCTGTGTGCATAACTCTCTCCATTGATAATCCACGAACATATCTTGCGCTGACCCGTAGGTTTGGAGTGAGATATGTCCTCCCTTTTTTCAGCTTCTTCTTCTTTTAGATCATCCCAATTGCTCTCCAAAATAATTCACCCTCGTTAGGTTCATACTCATCAAACCTAGGAGATAGGTCAAAATTAACCTCATTGCCTTCGTCTTCTTCAACGTCTTCCACACAGGCTTCCTTTTCTTCTTCTGTTGCATTGTCAACCTCATGGCCTTCATGACTTTGGTCTACTTTCGGTGATGCCAAGGGCTGTTTGGTTTCCTTCCTCATTTCAAACCAAAAGGAGAGTATATCAAATTCTTATTGTTACATTTTGAGGTCAAGTGCTTGTTGTTGCATCTTGTGGTCTATTTCTTGCATTCTTAAGTCAAACGCTTTAAGTTCATCTTATAGTTTGAGGAAATTTCTTCAGGGCATGGCTTTCCCGGATCTCAGGGTGAAAGTGGGTGAATATGGGTTGTGCTTGGGATGCATTTGGAGCTAAACTTAAGGAATGCATTTGGATTGATTTTAGTATTGTAGGGCTCAGGTCAGGATCTGAACTTGCTCTGATACCAAAACTGATGTATCCCCTGAGGGTCCAAACTCAAAATCAATTCGAGAGCGAAAGCTTAAAACTAAGAGAGAGTACAATCAAGGGAAACTCAAGGGAAGGGCACATTATAAGCTGGTTGTGAGTAAGCTAAAATGTGTGGAGGGAATGGATTTAGAATCAAGGGTTTCTAAATGGAAACAAAAAAGAAAGGATAGATACTAGACTAATCTTTAGATGCAAAAATCACCACTGAAGACTAATCTGGGTAGAACTAAACACTTACTTAGGTATAGATATGATGGAGATCCCTCCATGCCCCTTGATTTAAAGAAATAAATCAATCTAGGTAATTTCATTTTGGTGGCCAAAGGATGAATAAATCATCCTTAGTTTGTTTAATTAATAAAACAGCAGGTCACGGGTTTAAGTCAGCAGCAAACCCGTTTTTGAGTGCTTAATTACTGATAGAGTCCTACCTAGCCAAGGCCTTGACCATGATGAATCAAGTGCAAAACGTCCAAGAACAAGGTCCCAAGTGAAGAAGATGGCTGACATTTTGTAAGAAGTTCACACTACTGCAACCGAGTTAAATGGGCAGAAAATGCCCAGTTTTGTTCATCTTATTTCTTAAGCTACATTGTGGCTTAAGTCTAATATTTTTGCATATCTGGAATCCTCATGATGTTTACTTTCAGGTCCAGGCATTTATTTCCAATCATGCACACAAGAAGATGGGAGAACAAGGCGTTTTGTCTAAGCAGCCAGTTTAGGTCCCAAACTGCACTGTTAAATGTTTAAGCTAAATTACTTTACTTAAACTTGCTATAACCTTGATTTCTTTGCAGGGGGGTTTGTATACATCCCAAGGTTTCCTCCCATGGCCTAAAAACCCAATCATGCTTGCTTTTGCTAGGTTTAAATGAATCCAGAAAATCGGGTTGAAAACTGCCGGTGAACTCGGTTTGCTACAGCCGTTTTATTTTGCCTTCAGCCATGGGTTTTCTTCACATCAGCTTGATTGGCACACACCTCAAGGCTTCTAGAAGACTAATGATCATCTACAAAAGAAGAATTCTTGAGAAGAACAACCAATGAGGGACGAGCTGCAATCAAACTTGTCTCTTGCTTCCCATTGGACAGCCGAAAAGGGAACCTTGCTTTACGGCTGATCACATGCTCCTTGGCTGAGTTTCTGGTTGTCTAAGCTTAAGTTTGAGCTAATTACATTGTAAACATCATTTGTCTTGCTTTCCTTAATGCCTTGATTGCAATTAAATTAGCTTAAAGCTTGGTTTGCATTCGGTTAGTTCTAACCAGGTGTATTAGCTTAATTAACACCTTTCCCCCCAGGAAGGAAAGGTCTAGGAGTCTGCTAGCTTGGTTGTGTGCTTGCTAAGTATGTAAACAAAAGGGAAACATAGTCCTTGCTAGTTCAGAGCTTATTTTTGAATGAGAATTTCAGTTTGAGAGCAAACTTGCTTTCGTACTCCCTCAACACTCAGCTTGCTTATCCTTAGCTAGGTCGGTTCAGGTGATGATCAAGCTTAGTCCTAACCTTGATTAAGTGGTGATTTCTGTATGTTGATCAAGATTAGGGGCCCTAACCTTGGTTTTGGTGGTGTTTTTGTATCCAAAATCCAAGCTTAGCTCTATCCCATTCTCCCATTTCAGTCACGGGTTCCTTGAGTTTAAGTGAGTCCGTAGCTTCCCCTTTGATTCCCATTGATTCTCTTTGATTGTAAGCTTATTCCCCTTGAGCTTTACATCATATTTGGTATCAGAGCAAGGCTTCTCTTAGGCTTGGTACATCCCTCACCCTTCCAGAAATCCATCCCACTCGAAAATCCAAATGTAAATTCAGTTTCATACATGGCTTGAGTGAAAACACAAAACCTAAAAATTTTGCTGTTTTCAACTGTGCCCGGCAGAATATTAGCATGGTGACCCCGTGCTCCTAAGCACATCCATGCCATGCTTATCCCGAATTGTTCTACTTATTTAAGCAACCTTGTTCAAACATGACTTCAACAGGCATGACTTTGGAGGAGAGGTTTGAAGCTTTGATAAAGCAGAATAAGTTCTTGGCCTGCAAAATTTGAGAGAACTCACAAAGAAATCAAGAGGCTCAAGCACAACATGCGTATTTGAGGAAACAATTAGGCTCGGTCTTGAAGCAAAAATAAAAGTTGAATGAAGACAGCCTTCAATCTGAACCTAGAAGACGTGAGCAAGTCTTTGGCCATGATATTGATTCTTCAACTGAAGAAGAACCAACCAGAATAATGAGAGGGGAGCCACAGTTTTAGGCAAATTCCAATGACTTCAGAGTAGAAGTTCCTGAATTTGAAGGTAAGCTTGATCCTGAAGAATTTCTTGATTGGTTACATACTGTTAAGAGAGTCTTTGAATATAAAGATGCTCCTGATGATAAAAAGGTTAAATTTATAGCCTTAAGACTTAGAAAGTATGCATCTATGTGGTGGACTAACTTGTGTTCAAAACGGTTAAGAGAAAGGAAATCAAAAATCCGTACATGGGATAAAATGAAATCCAAACTCAAGGCTCGTTTTCCAACACTAACTTATGTCCAAGATTGCTATTCTCAACTTCATAACCTCACCCAAGGTACTATGAGTGTTGAAGAATATACACGAGAGTTTGAGAAGCTACTTATTAAGTGTGACATTCAAGAGCCAGAAGAACAAACCATAGTGAGGTACTTGGGAGGACTAGATACTAGGTGCTCTAATGTGGTTGAATTGCAATCATATACTTCTCTTGATGATGTTTGTGTCTTGGCACACAAAGTGGAGCAGCAAAAGAAGGCAAGACCACCCTTTAAGCCTCAAAACACACGACCATTGAACCGGAACCAACCTTTTAACAAGGGGAGTTCCAATCCTATTCCTAAGCCACAAAATCCTTTCCCCTTCAATCCATAAAAAACCCCAACTCCACAAAAGGCGGCACCCCCAATTCGACCTAATCCCAATCCTATAAGCACTAGAAGATGTTTCAAGTGCCAAGGGTTAGGCCATATAGCCTCGGAATGCCCTAACTGCCAGGTGATTACCTTGGCCGAATGGAGAGCTGTGGATGAGCAAGAGAAGGAGGAAGAATCTGAAGGTGAAGTTGAAGAAAACCTTGGGGAAAGTCAAGAAGAGGTTGAAGAAGAAGCTGATGAAGGTGAAATGCTAGTTTTGAGGAGAGTCTTGAACGACCAGAAAGGTGCAAAGGACGAATTAAGAGAAAACATTTTTCATACAAGGTGCACGGTTCAAAATAAGGTTTGTTCCTTGATTATTGATGGTGGGAGCTGTGCTAATGTAGGTTCTCCAAGCATGATTGAGAAACTAGGCTTGCAAGCTACGGCCTATCCCCATCCATACAACATACAATGGCTAAATCAAAGCAAGGGACTTCAAGTCAACTCACGGTGCCTTATTTCTTTATTCATTGGTAAGAGTTACCAAGATCAGTTTTGGTGTGATATTATACCCATGGATGCATGTCATGTATTGTTGGGTAGGCCATGGTTGTATGATAGAAAGGTAATGCATGATGGGTTCTTGAATACATACTCCTTGTCTAAGGGAGGTAAGAAGATTACCTTGAAGCCATTATCACCATCCGAACTCCTCAAAATCAAACCCACAAAAGGCCATGAACATTCTGGTTGTTTGCTTACCTTTAGTGAAACTCTCTTAAAGGCTTCAAATCATGAATTTAAGGCTTTTAAAGAGTGGATCTTAACCATTCAAAATGAACCAGAGTCCCCCATGCCAACTCACCCCATTGCTAAATCACTCATTCAAGCATTCTGTCACCTATTCCCAGAAGAGATACCCACGGGTTTACCTCCCAAAAGAGATATCCAACACCATATTAATCTCATTCCTGGTTCTATCCTCCCAAATAAGCTAGCTTATAGGATGAACCCAAAGGAAACCATAGAGATTCAAAGACAAGTGGAAGAGTTAATGTCCAAGGGGCTTGTACGTGAGTCCTTAAGCCCTTTGCCGTACCTACCTTGTTGGTTCCAAAGAAAGATGGCAGCCAACGAAGGTGCGTGGATAGTAAAGCCATAAACAAAATCACAATCAAGTATAGGTATCCCACACCTAGGCTCGAAGATATGTTGGATGAACTACATGGCTCTAAGGTATTCTCCAAGAATGATCTTCGAAGTGGATACTACCAGATTAGAATCCATGAGGGATATGAATGGAAGACTGCATTCAAGACTAAAGGTGGTTTGCATGAGTGGCTTGTTATGCCATTTGGTCTTTCTAATGCTCCTAGTACATTCATGAGGCTAATGAATCAAGTATTCAAGCCTTACATTGACAAGTTCGTGTTGGTCTACTTTGATGATATTTTAATTGATGCACATCTCATAGGGCATTACATACAACCTTATTTATCAAATCCCTTTGAGGTGACTTCATTTCAAATCCAAGTTTGGCAAGATCTTTTTTCTTCTCTATTGTTTGAATTCCATGGTAAAAGGCACTTTATGGAGTTTTACTTGAACTTCAAAATGCCATTTTTAAAAGACTTTTTTTTTGGGAGTGAGTATGATGTACCCATGGAGGATCATGATGAAGGTCAGCCTAAATCCAAGGATATCCAAAAGGTTCTTAAGCTTGTGAGAAACTAACTTGAAGCCCAAGAGGATTACTTTCCGATTCTGCCCAGCAAGAGTCTCGCATTTCTGACCTTGGTTGCCCAACTAAATGACACGTTGGGCCCTTATTTTTGCCTTGTTCTTTTAGTTCAAGAAATAAACTTTTCAATAAAACAAGAATAAATTCATTTGGACTTCATTTACCCATTCAAATCAGCCTTCTAAACCCAGCTATCAAAACTGTCAGCGTGGTCCAGAATTTACCCGGTTTTGGAACAACATTTTCATGGCCCATAAATTCAATTGGGAACCTGAAGTTATAATTTTTGGAAGCCTTAGTAAGTTAGCTTGAGGCCCAAATGGATAAATCAGCCCAAGGAAGTGTGCAATTATGCTTAAAGGAAGCATTTGTTCTTGCTAGACTTTTCAGTTGCAGTTCTAGAAGCTTGGATTGTTCAGCCCATATCTTTCCCTCAGCAGGTCCAAATCCAATGAAACTTGTTCCATTGGAAACTAGACTTCTTAAGATTTCCAGGGATACCAAGTTTGTCTAATTTGGATCAGTACCGACGAAGCTATGGCCTAGAGAAATTGACCCTACTGCTGGTTGTAACGTATGCATTAAATGCGTGTGATTAAACGCATGATTCTTTTCCCTACGATTCTAAATGCTCAACTTTCAGCATTTCTAGAGTGTTAGCACCTGTTTGGAGCATTTGGAAGGTTTCCACATCAAAAGGGAGGAAGTCTTAATGGCTTGGGTTCTTGAAGAGTCACTGTTTCAGTTGCTTTGTCTTAATTTCTTATCTTTTCGTTTTCCTAGGGTCCAATTGCAATGTACCTCATTTGTTAGCTGAATTTTTAGAGTCTTGGGTTTTCCTATAAAGCCCTAATCGTGTGGTTTGAGTGAATCAAAGAAGCAGTAAGTTTTTCAAAGTAAGGTTGAGTGTTATCTCCCTTGTATACATCTCCCTCTTGCTTATCTCTAGCTTTGCTCTCTAGAGTGGTGTTCAAGAGGCCTTCTTGATCATTTGAGTGGTGATATCTTATCTCATTTAATCTAGAAGTTTAGCTCTAAGAATCTTGGTGGTGATATCTTATCCAAGATCCTTAGTTTACTATCTTTTGTTGTTGGTTTCAATCAATTCATGTTCACTCTTTCTCTCTCCCCTTCTCAACTACGATCCCTTCTTTGTCCTTCATCCTTTAAGGACTTAGAAGTGCATCACTAATCTATTCCAAGGATGAGCAAGCACACCAAGATCATGTCAATCAGATTATGCATGTCCTGGAACGTGAGCAATTGTATGGTAATCTTAAGAAATGTACTTTCTTCACTCAGAAAGTTGCATTCCTAGGTTACATTGTTTCTGGAGAAGGAATCAAGGTAGATGAAGGGAAGATAAAGGCTATTCGGTCTTGGCCTCAACCACAAAGCATACATGATGTCGGAAGTTTCCATGGCTTAGCTTCCTTTTACAGGAAGTTCATTGGAAATTTCAGCACCATATTATCCCCCATGACTGAAGTGCTTAAGGGAGCATCCTTCAAATGGAACCCCAAAGCACAATCTACCTTTAAAGAAGTGAAGAAGAGACTAACTCACACACCAGTCTTAGCTTTGTCGTGTTTTGAGAAGGTCTTTGAAGTTGAATGTGATGCATCTGGAGTGGAAATTGGTGGAGTTCTTACTTAAGAAGGCAAACCATTAGCCTTCTTTAGTGAGAAGCTATGTGACTCAAGGAGGAAATACTCCACTTATGACAAGGGATTCTATGCTATAATTCGGTGTTTAAAGCATTGGAGCCATTATTAGTGGCAAGTGAGTTTATTCTTCATTCTGATCATGAGGCTTTGAAGTATATTCAAGGCCAACACAAGCTTAACTAATGCTATGCGAAATGGGTTGAGCTCCTTCAATCATTCCATTTCACCATCGAGCATAAGTCAGGAAGATTGAATCAAGGTGCGGATGCATTATCAAGGAGACACCTCCTTTTGTTTCAGCTAAATGCTCTTATTCTTGGTTTTGAGCATCTTAAGAGTTTGTATGCTGAAGATGAAGACCTTAGGAACCTTTATTTTGCATGTTCGAAGCACCCCAAGGGAGATTTCTTAGTCCAAGGGGCTATTTGTTCAAAGGAGTACAGCTGTGCATTCCTAAGTGTAGCACCCGTGAGCTCTTGATTAGGGAGATCCATGGTGGGTCCTTGGCTAGTCATTTTGATGACTCAAAGACCTTAACCATGTTAAGGGAACATTACTATTGGCCGGGAATGGAGATGGATCTTTAAGACATCCTAAGAAGGTGTGGAACGTCCCAAGTAGCTAAAAGTCATACCTTACCCCATGGTTTGTACACTCCACTGCCCGTACCTACTTTGCCTTGGGTGGATGTGAGTATTGACTTTGTTTTGGGTTTGCCTAAGACCCAAAGGGGCAAGGATTCCATATTTGTGGTGGGGAACAGATTTTCTAAGATGGCACACTTCATTCCTTGTAATAAAACCAATGATGCTACACAAATTGCCGAGTTATACTTCAAAGAGGTAACAAGGCTGCATGGTATCCCTAAGTCCATTGTTTCAGATAGGGATACAAAATTTCTAAGTCATTTTTGAATTACTCTTTGGAAGAAAGTTGGTACTAAGTTGCTGTTTAGTACCACTTGTCACCCCCAAACTGATGGCCAAACTGAGGTAACTCATCAAACCTTAGGTACTCTCCTAAGAGCTTTGATTAAACCTCATGCTAAAGCTTGGGATTTACTCCTGCCACATGCTGAGTTTGCATACAACAAAGCCCCCAGCAAAGCTACTAGTCTTTCACCATTTATGGTGGTGTATGGGATTGATCCTTTAAGTCCCAATGATCGTACTCCATGGCCTTAAGACCAAAAACCACATGTTGATGCAGCAGCAAGGGTAAAGGAGATTCGGAAGCTTCATGAGTTGGTAAGGCTAGAATTGAGAATACTAATGCATCCTATGAAGCCCAAGCCAACAAGCATAGGGGGAAGATGGTATTTCAATTGGGAGACCTAGTTTGGATCCACTTAAGGAAGGAAAGATTTCCTTCTAAAAGAAAGAACAAACTCATGCCAAGAGCTTAAGGTCCATTTAAGGTCTTTGAAAGAATGAACGACAATGCTTACAAGGTTGATTTGCCTGGTGATTATGGAGTTTCAGCCACATTCAATGTGGCCGATTTGAGCCCCTTCCATCCGCATACTTCCCCACCAGATTTGAGGATTAAATCTTTTCAACAAGGGGAGGATGATGGAGTCCTACCCAGCCAAGCCTTGACCATGATGAATCAAGTCCAGAACATCCAAGAATAAGGTCCCAAGTGAAGAAGATGGCTCACATTTTGCAAGAAGTTTGAACTACTGCAACCGGGTTAAATGGCCAGAAAATGCCCGGTTTTGTTCATCTCATTTCTTAAGCTACATTGTGGCCTAAGTCTAATTTTTTTGCATATCTGGAATCCTTATGATGTTTACTTTCAGGTCCAGGCATTTTTTTCCAATCATGCACACAAGAAGATTGGAGAATAAGGCGTTTTGGCTAACAGGCTAGTTTGGGTTCCAAACTGCACGGTTAAATGTTTAAGCTAAATTACCTTACTTGAACTTGCTATAACCTTGATTTCTTTGCAGGGGGGTTTGTATACATCCCAAGGTTTCCCCCCATGGCCTGAAAACCCAATCATGCTCGCTTTTGCTAGGTTTAAATCAAGTCAGAAAACCGGGTTGAAAACTACTTGTGAACCCGGTTTGCTGCAGCCAGTTTATTTTGCCTTTAGCCATGGGTTTTCTTCACATCAGCTTGATTGGCACACACCCCAAGGCTTCCAAGAGACTAATGATCATCTACAAAAGAAGAATTCTGGAGAAGAACAACCAATGAGGGATGAGCTGCAATCAAACTTGTCTCTTGCTTCCTATTGGACAGCCAAAAAGGGAACCTTGCTTTACGGCTGATCACATGCTCCTTGGCTGAGTTTCTAGTTGTCTAAGCTTAAGTTTGAGCTAATTACATTGTAAACATCATTTGTCTTGCTTTCCTTAATGCTTTGATTGTAATTAAATTAGCTTAAAACTTGGTTTGCATTTGGCTAGTTCTAACCGGGTGTATTAGCTTAATTAACACCTTTCCCCCCAGGAAGGAAAGCTCTAGGAGTGTGCTAGTTTGGTTGTGTGCTTGCTAGGTGTGTAAACAAAAGGGAAACACGGTCCTTGCTGGTTCAGAACTTATTTTTGAATGAGAATTTCAGTTTGAGAGCAAACTTGCTTTCGTACTCCATAAACACTCAGCTTGCTTGATGTAGATGTGGGTGGTAAGTGAACCAAATCAACTCAAACTCAAACTAAACAAGAATCAACCAAAGAAAAGTGAATATGGTGGAAGATAGTTTGAGATGGTTTGAAGAATAATAACAAAAAGAACAAGGATAAACAAGACCTTGTAATTAAGATAATCCTTCACGGAGCCACTCAATGACTTGATCTTGGGCTAATTCTCTTGTCTTAACCAAGGAATCACTCCAATTGGAAAAGGAAGAGAACCTAGAACACCACTTGAATGAGCCAAATTCAAGATATAGAACTAGGAATTTTGAGACACAAATGAGAATCACTCTCAAAGGTGCTTGTATTACTTTGGAAATCTCTTACAATGCTGAATGATTAGCTTCACATGCCCCTCCCCTTTTATAGACTCAGCAAAAGACAACCAAAAGACTCAAATAACTCCTAACAATTAAAACTAGCTAATGAAAAGTCTAAGAAAAATGAAAAGACACATCATAAAAGGGGGTGGGGGAGGTTACAAGGAATATTCTAGGATTTTTGCAGCTGATTACATCAATCTAGAAGCATCTAAAACGTGCACAATATCAGCCACACAAGTATATGTAACCGAAGACTCTTCATATTCCCAGCATTAATCCTTGCAACTGCCTCAACTTCAACAGAGCATAACTTCCAGAATACTCGGCCAAATCACGCGTTCTTGGGCTTGTTAGAAAGCCCTGGAAGTCTATTTTCCAGAATGGGCTCATTTGCTCAATTTGGATAAGCGTTTTGAAAGTTATGGCCCAAACAATGCACCTATCTCAGACTGGACTGGATCAGCATAACGTATCTTTGAGTGATATTTTGCCCAATCAAATGATGTCCAAATTAAACAAACTTGGGCTTATTTGAAAGCTGAAATCTTAAACTTCAAAACCATGTGGAGCCTCAAGTTGTGGGACCACTTTAGGTAGGCCAAAAGTGCACACAAAAAGCGGGAAATTTCTGGATGAAGGCGGAACTACCTCTTCGGGTATGAACGCCAATTTCCGGCAAAGTTTTGCAACTTCTTTGACTTCTTCATGGTGTCTAAAGTCCTTGAACTCGCATAATAAGAGAAAATATGAGAGTTCCCATGCACGCTCTTGTTTGACACTTTTCTTCTTTGAAATTGGTCTTGAATAAAAATGATGCATATGGAAATATGCATCATTGCTTATCCTTAGCTAAACCGGTTAAGGTGGTGATCAAGATTAGTCCTAACCTTGATTAAGTGGTAATTTCTGTATCTTGATCAAGATTAGGGGCCCTAACCTTGGTTTTGCTGGTGTCTCTATATCCAAAATCCAAGCTTAGCTCTATCCCATTCTCCTATTTTAGTCACGGGTTCCTTGAGTTCAATTGAGTTTGCAGCTTCCTCTTTGATTCCCTTTGATTCTCTTTGATTGTAAGCTTACTCCCCTTGAGCTTTGCATCAATTACTTAAGCCTCTTTGAGGTTTAAGTCCAATATTTTTCATTGGGAATGAAGTTCAGGAAGTTAACTTTGCACCAAAATAAGTTTCATCCCATTTGGACTTTATTTGCCCATTCAAATTAGCCAATAAACCCAAGGTATCCAAACTGCCCAGCAGAACTAGAATATACGTGGTTTTGTTCATCTCATTTCTTACGCTACATTTTGGTTTAGGCATTAGATTTTTACCTTTTCGGATTTCCCATGACGTCTACTTTTAGGTCCAAGCATTGAATTCTAATCACACCTGGAGGGAGTACAGAGATCAAGTCATTTTGTCAAACCGGCCAGTTTCGGTTCAAAACTGCACGGTTAAATGTTTTAGTAGAAGTAACCTACTTAAACATGGTTTAACCTTGATTTCTTTCCAGGGGGGCTTGTACACACCCTAAGGTTTCGCCCCAAGGCCTGAAAACAAAATCATGCTCATTTTTGTTAAGCTTAATTCAGTTTGAAAACCGGGTTAAAACTGACCGTGAACCCGGTTTGATGCAACCCGGCTGAATTACCTTCATCCGTGGTTTTTCTCCTTTCAAGATGGAGTGGAACATGCCCCAAGGAATCTAGAAGGGCAATGATAAGCTGTAAAAGGAATTAATCTTGAAAAGAACAACCAATGGGAAGCAAAGGTAGCAAAAGATGTTCCTTGAAGCTCATTGGCTAGCCGAAAAGTGGTTCTACCTTACGGCTGCCCCCTTTCTATTTGCTAGATATCTGGTTGTATTAAGATTAAATAAGCATGATTAATATGTAAACATCATTTCTTTTACTTTCCTTAATGATTTGGATGTAATTAGATTAGGTGTAATTAAGCTTTGTACACGGTTAGCACGAACCGTGAGGATTAGCCTAGTTAATACTTTTCCTTCCTATAAAGGAAACCTTTAGGTGTGTGTTTGCTTAGGTGCATGCTTGCTGGGCTTGTACTTAAGAGCTACACACGGCCACTTTATGGGAGATATTAGATTTGTATCAAAACCAGAATTGAGGGCATTACTCTTGTTTTTCCTTAAACACTTCACTTGCTTATCCTTAATTAGGCCGATTAAGGTGCTGATCAAGTAAGTCTTAACTCTTAATTAGGTGGTGTTTCTGTATCCTAATTAAGGTTAAGGGGCCTAAACTCAAACTTAGTTGTGTTTCTGTATCTAAGTGAGAGTTTAGACTATCCTTTATTCATCCAATTATACACGGCTACATTCGTTCTATAGCTTGAATTTCAGTTGCATAGCTCTTAAATTCAGCTTTGAATGTCTGTGTTCTTCACCCACAAATACATCTAGTTTCTTTTCTCAATTAGAATCCCTTGCTTCTAATTTCCATCCCCTACCTCATGTGTTTGCTGCCTCACAACCAGCACATTACGTACCACTTTCCTTGAGTTTCCCTTGATTGTATTCTCTCTTGGTTTTAAGCTTTTACTCTTAAATTGAGTTTGAGTATTAACCTTTGGGAGATACATCATATTTGGTATCAGAGCCTGGCTTCTCCTAGGCCTGGTATGTCCCATTCACATTTAGGTTTCACCCATTCGTTCCATTCTAAACACACTTAAGTTCTACATTCCATGTGAGTGCAAACACAAAACCATGAGCATGAGTTCTGCAAGCATGACATTGAAAGAGAGGTTTGAAGCCTTGATGAAACAAAATGAGTTTCTGTCTAGAATGATTCAAGAGGATGCACAAAAGAATCAAGAAAACTCAAGCACAAAATGAGTACTTGAGAAAGCAATTAGGATCGGTTTTGAAACAAAAGCAAAATCTGAATGAAGATACTCTTCAATCTGAACCTAGGATGCGTGAACAAGTCTTTAGCCATGATATTGATTCATCAAGTGAAGAAGAACCAACTAGACTAACTAGATAGGAGCCATGGTTTCAAGCTAACTCTAATGACTTCAAAGTGGAAGTTCCAGAATTTGAAGGGAAGCTTGATCCTGAAGAGTTCTTGGATTGGCTACACACGGTTGAGAGAGTTTTTGAGTACAAGGACATCCCAGAAGACAAGAAGGTGAAGCTAGTTGCTTTAAGACTTTGAAAGTATGCTTCTCTTTGGTGGACTAATTTGTGTGCCAAAAGGGTAAGAGAAAGGAAGTCCAAAATCAGGATTTAGGAAAAGATCAAATCCAAGCTTGATATTCTTCCTCCTACCTATGTTCAAGATTGCTACTCTCAACTCCACCACTTGAACCAATGTAATTTGAGCGTAGAAGAATACACTTGTAAATTTGAAAAGCTTGTGATTAAGTGTGATCTTCAAGAACCATAAGAGCAAGCAATCGTTAGGTACTTAGGAGGTCTTGATCCTAGGTGTGCTAATGTTGTTGATTTACAAGCTTACATTTCTTTTGATGAAGTATGTGCGCTGGCTCACAAGGTTGAGCAGCAAAAGAAGAGCGAAAACCCCTACGGCATGAAATACCAAAGCCCTCATCATATGACCAAACTGTAAACAAGAGGAGTTCATTTTTCACCCCTAAACCCATAGCATCCATTTCCCCCATTCCACAAAAAAGCCAAACTCCACAGCAAAGCCTACCCCCATAACCTAAACCTAAACCCCTTCCTAAAAGCATCCCAAGATGTTTTAAGTGCCAAAGATTTAGACACTTAGCATCAGATTGTACAAACCGAAGGTTTGTTACCTTAGCCGAATGGAAGGCAGTAGAAGAGATTGAATTGGAGGAGGAAAATGAAGAGCATGAAGGAGATAATATTAAGGAAATAGTGGTAGAGGCAGATGAAGGAGAAATGCTCACCTTGGACACCCAACATCCACCAAGAAGCAATGAGCATCTCAACCTTCTTATCACTTTTAATGAACCATCAAACCTTTCACCCACTCCACCCATAACCAAAACACTAAAACAAAACTTCTATCAATTCATTCCAGAACCATTACTAGAAGCTCCTAATTCTGAATTAAGAACATGTGAGGAAGTGATCCAAAGTAGGTACAAGGAGTTCCTTGCGTAAACACTCAAATAAGCAAGGGGAATGAAAGAACAAGAGTCTTCAAGCTCAAGAGAGACTTACTTGAATGGCTGATTTTATTCTAGACAAAACTGAAGCAAGAAGAGGAGGTAATTACCTAATCTGATTTGCGGACAAATCCTTTTTAACAAGGGGAGTGATGTAAGTCTCAAGGGTAGGAACAACTCAAGCCAACTTACAATAAGAACACAACCAAAACAAGTGGAAAACTCACGAACTAAGGGGGCACGGCCGTGCTTAATGGCACGGGGTGACCGTGCTGACTTGCTGCCTAGCTCGCCTAGTTTGTGATTTTCACGGTTTTGAGATGGCTTTTGTGTTTGGGCTCAAAACTGAATCAAAGTAAGAATTCTTGGCCTTGATTAAGCTTGAAATGAATATGAAAAGAAAAAGAGAAGAGAGGAATGAAGTTCACTGATTAGAACATGAAAAAGGAGAGCTTTGGTTTAAGGAACCCAAAGCTAACTTCATGAACTTTAAGTGAATTCAATGGAATCTGGATAGTTCTAAGCC
Source organism: Carnegiea gigantea (assembly GCA_029747015.1). Lineage (NCBI taxonomy): Eukaryota > Viridiplantae > Streptophyta > Magnoliopsida > Caryophyllales > Cactaceae > Carnegiea > Carnegiea gigantea. The sequence goes on along the minus strand of JAKOGI010000064.1, from coordinate 506,891 downwards.
TTGTGATTAGAAAAGATACACCACTAATCACTTAGCTTAGGGCCCTTAATCTTTGATTAGGATAAGATACACCACCTAATTAATGATTAAGACTCACTTGAACACCACCTTAATCGGCCTAATTAAGGATAAGCAAGTTAAGTGTTTAAACACAACCAAGACACAAAGTCTTTTCGATTTTTTGATTCACACGCTTTATTTCTTACAAAAAGGGAAGCAAAGGCATTTATAAAGCCCTTGGTTACATGAAAACAAGCTTTCCTTCTAGGCAAGGAAAGGTATTAAAACTAATCCTATGCTTAAGTACACGGTTTAAGCTTAAACATGCATAATCTGAAAGTTTAAGCTACAAAACACAAGATTTCTCTTTTAAACTTTTTCCTAAGCATTAAGAAACCTTGTTGACTCAATTTCCCTTCAAGGAAGGTGAGAGAGGCATGGATGCCGCTTCAAAAGAGCTTTGAATGCATGGCTGCCAAGTAGCTTGTGTGTGGCCGGTTCTTTGCTTGACATATGTCGCCTTCTTCTTGCTTCCACGTATCACTCACCTATGTGGCTGGGTGGCAGCTTACCAAGCAGCTCTAGGTGACCTAGTAGGCAGGTACACACCTTAAGCAAACCCCTTCAAGGAGGAAAACTACTAGGCTAAGTAATCAGGTGTCAACTAGCCAGTTTCTGCCTCAATTTGTCACGCATGCTTGACACATCAAATGCTGACTAATTGCTACGTTTCTTACATGGATGGAAACCTCAAGATGTCTAGATTACCCTTATTTTTGAGTCATAGCAATTGGACGTCATTTGCCCCTTGAATCAGCCTGATTCCCAAAACCATACAGATTGGACTCCAAAACAGCACAGGTTTACTAATTAGCTTAATTCACTAACCAATTGAACTCCAAATCTGGTAATTCCAATTGGAAATGAAAGCTAAGATCTTAAGCTTTTCATGGATGCAAAAATTGGACACTTAAACCTCATGGAAGATTAAGAAATATAATCTCCAAAACCGGGTAAAATCTGGATGTAAACTGTCTTCAGGGCAGTTTGACTTAAACATAGATTTTGGATGAGCAAATGAACTCCAATGAGGCTGAAACTTGTTTTATTAGAAACCTAACATCCTAGGGTTTATGAGAACACCAAAATCAAGGACTTAAGTCACCCCAAAATTAGGTGACCATAACTAGATTTCACAGTTAAGTGCAATCTGACCTGGCAGCATGGTGTATTTTGATGTCTAGGCTTGTTTTTGATTTTTGGTTCTTGCCTAAACATTCTAGAAGTGAGGGATAACCACCAGACCTCCATCAGGGAGGATGATGGAGATCCCTCCATGCCCCTTGATTTAAAGAAACAAATCAATCTAGGTAATTTCATTTTGGTGGCCAAAGGATGAATAAATCATCCTTAGTTTGTTTAATTAATAAAACAGTAGGTCACGAGTTTAAGTCAGCAGCAAAGCCATTTTTGAGTGCTTAATTACTTAAGTCTCTTTGATGTTTAGGTCTAATATTTTTTTATTAGGATTGAAGTCCAGGAAGTCAACTTTGCACCAAAACAAGTTTTATCCTATTTGGACTTCATTTACCCACTTAAATTAGCCAATAAACCCAAGGTATCCATACTGCCCAGCAGAACCAGAATGTACCTAGTTTTGTTCATGTCATTTCCTAAGCTACATTTTGGTTTAAGCCTTGGATTTTTACCTTTTGGATTTCCCAAGATGTCTACTTTCAGGTCCAAGTCTTGAATTCTAATCATACCTGGAGGAAGTAAAGAGATCAAGTCATTTTGTCAAACCGGCCAGTTTTGGTTCAAAACTACACGTTTAAATGTTTTAGTAGAATTACCCTACTTAAACATGGTTTGACCTTGATTTCTTTGTAGTGGGGTTTGTACACACCGTAAGGATTCCCCACATTATCTGAAAACAAAATTGTGCCCATTTTTGCTAAGCTCAATTCAGGTTTGAAGACCGGGTTAAAACTGACTGTGAACCTTGTTCGATGCAACCCGGCTAAATTACCTTCATCCGTGGGTTTTCTCCTTTCAAACTGGAGTGGCACACGCCCCAAGGCATCTAGAAGGGCAATGATAAGCTGCAAAAGGAATTAATCCTGAAAAGAACAGCCAATGGGAAGCAAAGGCAGCAAAAGATGTTCCTTGAATCTCATTGGCTAGCCGAAAAGTGGTTCTACTTTACGACTGCCCATATTCCTATTTGGTAGATATATGGTTGTATTAAGCTTAAATAAGCATGATTAAGATGTACACATCATTTGTTTTGCTTTCCTTAATGATTTGGATGTAATTAGATTAGGTGTAATCAAGCTTTGTACACAGTTAGCACAACCCGTGAGGATTAGCCTAGTTAATACTTTCCTTCCTAGGAAGGAAAGCTTTAGGTGTGTGTTTGCTTAGGTGCATGCTTGCTAGGCTTGCACATAAGAGCTACACACGGCCACTTTGTGAGATATATTAGATTTGAATCAAAACTAGAATTGAGTGCACTGCTCTTGTTTCTCCTTGAACACTTCACTTGCTTATCCTTAATGATGTACCTCTTGAGGGTTAAAACTTAAACTCAATTTAAGAGTAAAAGCTTAAAACCAAGAGAGAACACAATCAATGAAAACTCAAGGAATTTGGTATGTAATATGCTGGTTGTGAGGCCGCAAACACGTGAGGTAGGGATGGAATTTAGAATCAAGGGATTCTAAATAAGAAAAAGAAAAGAAACTTGATGTATCTTCAAGGGATCAATTGCAAACTTAAACCAGAACTCAATGTACACAGCTTGTAACTTGAAATTCAGCTAACTTAACAACGAACCCGTGAGATAAACAAGGTAGATAGATAGTTCTAAACCTTTGTTTGGATGTAGAAACACCACCAAAGAAAAGTTTAGGGCCCCTAAACTTGATTAAGATATAGAAACACCACTTAAACAAGTTTAAGACTAAGCTTGAACACCACCCTAACTGGCCTAGTTAAGGATAAGCAAGTTTAGTGCTTGAATGTGCAAAGCACAAAAGCACAAATGCTCTCAATTGGCTTTTGATTCAATTCCTGATATGTTTTACAAGTGGCCGTGTGTTTGCTTAAGTAATAAGCCTAGCAAGCACCCACCTCAGCAAGCACACACCTAGACTTTTCCTTCGTAGTGAGGAATAGTATTAACTTAAGGTAATCTACACGGTTAGTGCTAACCGTGTACTAACCTTATTCTAACTTAATCTAATTACATCCAAAACATTAAACAAATCTAATACATGATGTTTACAACATAACCATGCTTATTTAGTCCTAATACAAGCAGCTTAGCAAAATAAACAAGGGAGGCAGCTGTAAAGCACTTCTTCCTTTTCAGCTGGCCAATGAGTTTCAAGAGACATGTTTTGCTGCCTTTGCTTCCCGTTGGTTGTTCTTCTCAAGGTAATTCTCTTTTCCAGCTGATGATTGAGCTTCTAGACAGCTTAGGACGTGTGCCACTTAGCAATGGACACAACCAACCCAAAGGAACCCCACTTGTGAGGGAAATAAGCTGCTACTGCCAAATTGGGTTTAAGGACAGAAATTACCTGGTATTCTAACTTCTTTAAACCCAACCAAAAGTGGTCATGATTCTAATTTTAGGCTATGAGGGGAAACCTTAGGGTGTCTATAACCCCCCCAACAAAGAAATCAAGGTTAAACCTTGTTTAAGTAGGGTAATTCTACTAAAACATTTAACTATGCAGTTTTAGACTGAAACTGACAGTCTTGGACGAAATGCCTTGATCTTCTAGCTTCGATTGTGTATGATTGAAATTCAATGCTTGGACCTGATAGTAGACATATTGGGGATTCCAAAAAGGCAAAAATCCAAAGTTTAAACCAAAATGTAACTTAAGAAATGAGATGAACAAAACTGGGTACATTCTGGCTCTGTTGGGCAGTTTGGACACCTTCAGTTTATTTGCTAATTTAAATGGGTAAATGAAGTCTGAATGGGATGAAACTTGTTTTGGTGCAAAGCTGACTTCCTGAACTTTAATCCTAATGAAAAATATTGGACTTAAACCTTAAAGAGGCTTAAGTAATTAAGCTTCCAAAAGACGGGTTAGCTGTTGCAACAACCTGTGAGCTACTGTTTTACTACTTAAAATAAAACTTGGATAATTTATTCATCCTTTGTGCAGCAAAATGAAATTACCTAGCTTGATTTGCTTCTTCAAATCAAGGGGGTATGGAGAGATCTCCATCATTCTCCCCTTGTTGAAACAAATTTGCCCACAAATCTAATTAGGTAATTACCTTTCCTTCTTGCTTCAGTTTTGGCTGAAATAAAATCAGCCAATCAAACAAGTCTCCCTTGAACTTAGAGACTTTTTTCTTTTCTTTCCCCTTGCTAATTTGAGTGTTGCACATAGTGAACTCCTTGGACTTGCTTCGAACCACTTCCTCACATGTTCATAATTTAGAATTAGGAGCTTCTAGTAAAGGTTCTGGAATGAATTGATAAAAGTTTTGTTTGAGTGTTTGGGATATGGGTGGAGTGGGGGAAAGGTTTGGCAGGCCATGAAAAGTGATAAGAAGGCTGAGATGCTCATAGCTTCTTGGTGGATGGTGATGTACCCATGGGAGGCAATGAGAGTGAGCAAGTTCAAAGGCAATCCACCCCCAAGGAAGTCCAAGAAGCCACCCAAGTGATGAGAAAACTCATAGAGGATCAAAGCTACTGCCCAACAACTCTGGTCAGCAAGTACGGTAATTTGGTGACCCTAATCACTAGGCTAAAGGTGGTTCAGGCCCATTTAATTGCCTTGGGATTTAGTTTTAGGAAGTTAGCTTTCCAATAAAGCAAATTTCAAGTTATTTGGACTTCATTTGCCCATCCAACTCAGCCCTTGAAGTCAAGCTATCCAAACTGCCCAGAACAGCCATTTCAGTACGCGGTTTTAATGATCCATTTTCTCTATCATTAGATGAACTTTGGAACTATCAAATCCACTTTTTGAAATCCTTTTGGAGTGTACTGAAAGGCCAGCAAAAGAGTTGGAAGTCAAATACTTGGTTGAGGTTTCAAAAGCAAGCAAGTTCCCAAGAGATGCAGTCTGATGGCAGTAGATATATCCTTGATTTTCTTAGGGTGTAACTTTCAAACGGCTGGGAATTTGAAGCGGCAAGAGGCCTTTTGGGAAACTAGACTCTTAGAGCTTTCTCCCAGATTTTGAATGAACCCATTTGGGCAAGTATTTTGGAAGTTATGCTCAGTGGAAGTTGGGGCTGCAGATCTGAAAAGCACTGGCAGCTTTTTACTTTTGCTTTTGTACTTATTGCTTTTTGGTCCCCGTTCCCTCTTTCCATTTAGCCGGTTGTTTGGCCTTGTTTTTCATAGGTTTTTGCTGAATGTTAAGGCTTATAAATATGGAAAGAACCTCAGCATGTAAGGCACTTTTGAATGAATGTATTTGGTTGAGTTTAAACTCCCTTGTTTCTCTTCTACTCTTGCTTATCACTAGCTTAGCTCCCTAGTGTGGTGTTCAAGAGTCCTTGAAGATCAATGGAGTGGTGATATCTGTATCTCTTTGATCCTTTAGGAGGGCTCTAAGTGAACTTGGTGGTGATATCTATATCCAAGTGAGCTTAGTTTATCTTTTGTTTCTTTGTTGCTTGCAAACCCCTTTCTTCTTCTCTCTTCCTTTTACTTCACTACTTGATATCCCTTCTTCGATCTTCATTTCAAGGTCTTAGAAGTGCATCAAGTGGTATCAGAGCTATTGGCTACTCTCCTAGGCCATAGCTTCCAACCCCGAATACATCCCCTTAACCCAACCACAAAGATCAGCCCAAAACTTCACTACCCGTAGTTTGCACCTACGTTCGGCAGCAATACGGCACGGCCACACCATGCTGAAGCACACGACTGTGCCACTGCCCATTCTCACCATTTCAACACAGCAAAACAGCACGGCCTGCGCGTGCCCTTGAGCACGACCGTGCCCTACCCAACCGTGCTAAAACACTCCATTCCTCTCTCAAAAAGAACCAAGATGTCTTCAAGCACTTCTCTAGAAGAAAAGTTTGAGCAACTCATGAAGCTAAATGCCGAAAAGGATGCTCAACTTGGATATCTTAGGAAGCAATTAGACCAAGCCATGAGGAACAACCGAAGGTAGCTTCAAAGCTCTCACTCTAGTGGCTCTCAATCGGTGGGAGAAGAATCCGAAGGCAACCTATTTGCTACAAGTGATGAAGACCTTGAGAGGAGGCCAAGAAGAGCAAGGAGAGGCAAACAACTTGCCTTAGATTTCAAGGTGGAGATCCCGAAGTTTGAAGGCCAACTCAACCCGGATGAATTCATAGAGTGGATGAACACCGTTGAAAGGGTCTTCGAATATAAAGATGTGCCGGATGACAAGAAGGTAAAACTTGTGGCTCTTAAACTTTGCAAGTATGCTTCAATTTGGTGGAGTAATGTAGTGTCTAAGAGGGCTAGAAAAGGGAAGGATAAGATTAGGTCTTGGAGGAAAATGAAGGAGAAACTTAAGACCAAATTTCTACCCCCCCACTACCTACAAGAGAACTACACCAAACTCCATAACCTTAGATGAGAATCTAAGAGTGTGGAGGAATACACTCGTGAGTTTGAAAGGCTTGTTATGATTTGTGACCTTAGGGAGAATGAGGACCAAACTATTGTGAGGTACTTGGGAGGATTGAATGACTCCATTAGGAATGTTGTAGAATTACAACATTATACTACTCTTGATGAGGTTTTCTTCCTAGCTCACAAAGTCGAACAACAAAAGAAAGCCAAATACAAGAAAGAACTCCCTAAACCTCCACAAAGAGCCTACCCATTCAACAAGGGGAGTTTACCCAACACTCCTAAACCCACAAACACCCCCACATCCTCATCCCTACCCAAGCCAAACATATTCAAGCCACCCCTCAACCCATTTGAGAAAAGAAGGTGCTTCAAATGCCAAGGTTTCAGGCACATAGCTTCGAATTGTCCCAATAGGAAGGTCATTACCTTGGTTGAATATCAAGCACTTGAGCAAGCCAAGTTAGGGGAGGAAGGGAGTGATAAGGAAGTTCACTTGATGGAAATGGAGGAGGAGTGTATTGAGGAGGCGGATGAAGGAGAATTGCTTGTACTTAGGAGAGCCTTGAGTGGTCATAAGGTTCCAAATCGGGAAGAACAACGAGAGAACATCTTCCACACCCGGTGCACCGTCAATGGCCGTGTATGTTCCCTCATTGTGGATGGAGGTAGTTGTGCCAATGTGGTCTCAACTACTTTGGTGGAGAAGCTCCAACTCAAGACCGAGCCTCACCCTCACCCATACTCTATTCAATGGCTCAATCAAGGTAAAGGTCTCCAAGTCTCTACTCGTTGTTTGATTGCATTGTCTATTGGTAAAAGTTATAGAGATGAGTTGTGGTGTGACATCCTTCCCATGGATGCTTGTCACATTTTGTTGGGGAGACCTTGGCTCTTTGATCGTAAGGTCATGCATGATGGGTACCAAAACACTTACACCCTACTCAAAGATAGCCGAAAGATCACACTTGCCCCATTAGTCCCACATCAAATCACCAAACCCAAGGCCAAAGAGGATCGTAAGGGGGGAGAAATGTTATTATCCCTCCTTGAACCGGCACTCTTATCCTCCCATCATGATTATAAGACCCTCAAGGAGATGATCCTCTACACACCCCCACAAGATGAAACCGAAGCCCCTCTTCACCCATTAGCCTCTCAACTCCTAAAGCAATTTTCCCATGTCTTTCCCGAAGAGATGCCCTCCGGCCTACCCCCTCAAAGATCCATCCAACACCACATAGACCTCATTCTCGGGGCCATTTTACCCAACAAGCTGGCATATAGAATGAACCCCAAGGAAACTTTGGAGATTCAAAGGCAAGTGGAGGAGTTGGTTTCCAAAGGTTTGGTGCGTGAAAGCTTGAGTCCTTGTGCCATACCCGCCCTTCTTGTCCCCAAGAAGGATGGCTCTATGAGGATGTGTGTGGATAGCTGGGCCATCAACAAAATTACTATCAAGTACGGGCATCCCATACCAAGGCTAGAAGACATGCTTGATGAACTCCATGGGTCTAGGGTCTTTTCCAAAATAGACCTAAGGAGTGGGTACTACAAAATCCGGATTCGAGAAGGGGATGAGGGGAAGACCGCTTTCAAGGCCAAGATGGGGCTTTATGAATGGCTAGTCATACCATTTGGCCTTTCCAATGCCCCAAGCACATTCATGAGACTAATGAACCAAGTATTCAAGCCATTTCTTGGGAAATTTGTGGTGGTCTATTTTGATGACATATTGGTGTTTAGCAAGACCGAGGAAGAGCATTTCGGTCACCTCAAACAAGTTATGATGATCCTTGAACAAGAGCAACTCTATGGGAATCTCAAGAAGTGCTCTTTCTTTACTCTTGAGGTGGTATTCTTGGGATACATAGTTTCGGGCCAAGGTATTAGTGTTGATCAAAGCAAGGTGGAAGCAATCAAGACATGGCCCATTCCCACCTCCATGCATGATGTTAGGAGCTTTCATGGCTTGGCTTCCTTTTATAGGAGGTTTATATGCCACTTTAGCTCCATTGCCGCCCCCATGACCGAGGTATTGAAGGGGAGAAAGTTCATTTGGACACCACAAGCACAAAAGTCATTTGATGAACTCAAAGAGAAGCTAACTCATGCACCGGTCCTAGCTCTCCCATGCTTTGACAAGGTGTTTGCAGTTGAGTGTGATGCCACCAGAGTGGGCATAGGTGCAGTTTTGATCCAAGAAGGAAGGCCCCTTGCTTACTTTAGTGAAAAATTAAGTGAGTCAAGGAGGAAGTATTCAACCTATGATAAGGAGTTCTTTGCTATCATCCATGCCCTAGAACATTGGACTCACTACTTGATGGCCAATGAGTTCATCTTGCATTCCGATCATGAAGCTTTAAAGTACATCCAAGGCCAACACAAGTTGAACTCTCGACGTGTAAAATAGGTTGAGTATTTACAATCATTCCACTTTATGATCAAGCACAAGTCCGGGAAGCTCAACCAAAGTGCGGATGCTTTGTCTAGAAGACACCTCCTTTTGTTCCAACTTGGGTCATGTGTGCTTGGATTTGAGCATCTCAAGTCCTTGTACAAGGATGATGAAGATTTCAAGGAGCTATATGAGAGTTGCCTAACTCACCCAAAGGGAGATTTCTCATTGCAAGAAGGTTACTTGATCAAAGGTAACCGATTGTGTGTACCAAGGAGTGGCACACGTGAGCTTATACTTAGAGAGATTCATGGTGGGTCTCTTACCGGCCACTTTGGAGAGGACAAGACCTACACTATGGCCAAAGAACACTACTATTGGCCTCACATGCCTAAGGACATCCAAGACTTAATCAAGAGGTGCTCTACTTGTCAGATGGCCAAGAGCCATGCACTCCCTCAAGGGCTTTACACCCTATTGCCTACACCACAAGGGCCATGGTTAGATGTGAGTATGGATTTCATACTTGGTCTCCCACGCACCCAACGCAATAAAGATTCCATTTTGGTGGTGGTTGATCGGTTTTCCAAGATGGCCCACTTCATAGCTTGCCACAAGACCAATGATGCTTCTCACATAGTCGATTTGTACTTCAAGGAAATAGTAAGGCTTCACGGCATTCCCCTTACTATTGTCTCGGATAGGGACTCAAAGTTCCTAAGTCATTTTTGGATCACGCTTTGGCGAAAGTTGGGCACAAAGTTGAAATTTAGTACTACTTGCCACCCTCAAACGGATGGCCAAATTGAAGTGGTGAACCGATCATTGGGAACCTTGCTAAGGGTCCTAGTGAAGAAGAACTTGAAGGCTTGGGACCTCCTACTTGCGCATGCCGAGTTCGCATACAATAAAGCCCCAAGTAGAACCACCAATGAGTCCCCTTTCAAGGTGGTGTATGGTCAAAATCCACTTGGACCTTTTGACCTTCTACCCATACACCAAGAGAAGATGAATGTTGAGGCTAGCAAGAGGGTAAAGGCAATTCAAGAGCTCCACAAGAAGGTCCAAGAACAAATTGAGAAGTCCAATGAGGGGTACAAGAGTCAAGCCAACAAGCACCGCAAGCAAGCCTTATTCAAACCGGGAGACCTAGTTTGGGTGCACCTTAGGAAGGAACGATTCCCCTCCAAAAGGAAATCCAAGCTCTTGCCACGGCCCGATGGGCCTTTTGAGGTCCTTGAAAAGATCAATGACAATGCCTACAAAATTGATCTTCCGGGGGAATACGGGGTGTCTTGTACATTCAATGTGGCGGACCTTAAGCCTTACTTTGATGATGATCATCTTGAGAATTTGAGGGCAAATTCTCTCCAACAAGGGGAGGATGATGTACCCATGGGAAGCAATGAGAGTGAGCAAGTTCAAAGGCAATCCACCCCCAAGGAAGTCTAAGAAGCCACCCAAGTCATGACAAAACTCATAGAGGATCAAGGCTACTGCCCAACAACTCTGGTCAGCAAGTACAACAACTTGGTGACCCTAATCACCTAGGCTAAAGGTGGTTTAGGCCCATTTAATTGCCTTGGGATTTAATTTTAGGAAGTTAGCTTTCCAATAACGCAAATTTCAAGTCATTTGGACTTCATTTGTCCATCTACCTCAGCCCTTGAAGTCAAGCTATCCAAACTGCCCAGAACAGCCATTTCAGTACCCGGTTTTGATGATCCATTTTCTCTATCATTAGATGAACTTTGGAACTATCAAATCCACTTTTTGAAATCCTTTTGGAGTGTACTGAAAGGCCAGCAAAAGAGTTGGAAGTCAAATCCTTGGTTGGGGTTTCAAAAGCAAGCAAGTTCCTAAGAGGTGCAGGCTGATGGCAGCAGATATATCCTTGCCTGTTTCAGGGGGTAACTTTCCAACGGCTGGGAGTTTGGAGCTGCAAGAGGCCTTTCTGGAAACTAGACTTCCAGAGATTTCTCCCAGCTTTTGAATCAACCCATTTGGGAAAGTATTTTGGAAGTTATGCTCATTGGAAGTTGGTGCTGCAGTTCTGAAAAAGCACTGGCAGCTTTTACTTTTGCTTTTGTACTTGTTGCTTTTTGGTCCCCCCTTCCCCTTGTCCTTTTGGCCGGTTGTTTGGCCTTGGTTTTCATGGGCTTTTTTCTGATTATTAAGGCTTATAAATATGGGAAGAACCTCAGCATGTAAGGCAACTTTGAATGAATGTATTTGGTTGAGTTTAAACTCCCTTGCTTCTCTTCTACTCTTGCTTATCACTAGCTTAGCTCCCTAGTGTGGTGTTCAAGAGTCCTTGAAGATCAATTGAGTGGTGATATCCGTATCTCTTTGATCCTTAAGGAGGGCTCTAAGTGAACTTGGTGGTGATATCTATATCCAAGTGAGCTTAGTTTATCTTTTGTTTCTTTGTTGCTTGCAAACCCCTTTCTTCTTCTCTCTTCCTTTTACTTCACTACTTGAGATCCCTTCTTCGATCTTCATTTCAAGGTCTTAGAAGTGCATCAGATGGTGGGTGTCCATGGTGAGCATTTCTCCTTCATCTGCCTTGACCACTACCTCCTCAAGATCTTTTCCATCTTGCTCTTCAATTTCCTCCTCTAATTCGACCTCCTCTATTGCCTTCCATTCAGCCAAGGTAACATACCTTCGGTTTGTGCATTCTGATGCTAAGTGACCAAAGCCTAGCGCTTAAAACATCTTTAGACACCTTTAGGAAGGGGTTTTGGTGTGGGTTGTGTGGGTAGGCCTTTTTGTGGAGTTTGGCTTTTTTTACGGAGTAGGGGAAGAGGGGTGTAAGATGAACTCCCCTTGTTCACGATTTGGTCATATGGTGAGTGATGTAACTTTCAAGGGAATGAAGCAACCCAAGTTAACTCATGTCAAAGGATACTAGAAAACAAGCAAACACTCACGGCCAGGGAGGCACGGTCGTGCTTGATGGCACGGGGGGACCGTGCCAATTTGCTGCCTTGCTTGCCTAGGAAGATCCTTCTTCACGATTTAAGGTAGCTTTGAGGATTAATGGAAGTCTGATGAAATTAGCTTTGTCTTGGTCTTGATTTTGTATGGAAATGAGTAAACAACGGAGTAAAGGAAGTGAGGAAAGAAAGGAGGATTCAAAACACTAAGAAGATCAAGAGGGAGCTCATGGTTTGAGAGGAGAGAAACCAAGAGCTAGCTTAAGAACTTGAAGTGTTTTTAATGAATTTTGGATAGTTCTAAGCTAGATGATTAGATAAGATACACCACTAATCACTTAGCTTAGGGCCCTTGATCTTGGATTAGGATAAGATACACCACCTAATCAAAGATCAAGACTCACTTGGTCACCACCTTAATCGGCCACAATTAAGGATAAGCAAGTTAAGTGTTTAGAAAATCACAAGACACAAAGTCTTTGCTCTCAACTGAATAATCAACTCTATATGCTTAAAATGAACATACAAGGCTTTTATATGGCCTTGAGAATACATGAGAGAGCTTTCCTTCTAAGGTAGGAAAGTCATTAAGCATGCCTAAGACTACTTAGTACATGGTTTGGCCTAAAACAAACATAAACTGAAAGTTTAAGTTACAAAGCATGATTTTATCTTCCTAAGCTCTTTCCTATGCATTAAGGAATGTCAATGACTCAATTTCCCAGCTAGGAAGGTAAGGCTTACACGGCTGGCCACCTCAAAAGAGCTGAAGAATGCATGGTTGCCATGTCATGCTTGAGTGGCCGTGTGAAAGCTTGCAAAATGGAGGCTTTTCCCTTGCTCCACGTGTCTCTCTCATGGGTGGCTGGGTGGCAGCTTACCAAGCAGCTCAATTTGACCTGGTAGGCAAGCTTGCACCTTAAGAAAACCCCTTGAAGGAGGAAAACTACTAGGCTAAGTAACCGGGTGTCAATCAGCCGGTTTCTGCCTCAGATTGTCATGCATGTTTGACACATCAAATGTTGACTAATTGCTACGTTTCTTGCATGGATGGAAACCTCAAGATGTCTAGTTTACCCTCTAACTTAAATCGTAGCAATTGGACTTCATTTTCCCCCTGAACAAACCAGAATTCCAAAACTATGCAGTCTATAGTGCAATTCGGACAGGGTCAAAGGATGAGCTGTTTTAAGCAACCAATTGAACTCCAAATAATATGAAACCAATTGGGCTTAAAAGCTAAGATCTTGAGCTTGAAAATTCCCCAAAAAATGAGCACCAAAACGTGCCTTAATCCTATGTAATTAGATAACAAAAACCGGGTGAAAATCTGGATGAGAACCCGGGTGCATCACCTTGTGTTTTCTCCATCAAGTGACTTATGGCCGTGACTTTGGACTTGATTTCTTGATTGTTCTGGACCATTGAAACATTATTGGACCTTGAGGATGGACCTCCATCATTCTCCCCTTGTTGGGAAGATTTGATCCTCAAATCAGAAAGGTAACCATCTTCTTTATAAGGGCTTAAATTAGCAACGTTAAACGTAGCTGATACTCCATAATCTCCTGGTAACTGCACCTTGCAAGCATTATCATTAATCTTCTCCAATATCTCGAATGGACTATCTGCTCGTGGCATCAGCTTAGTTTTCCTCTTGAAAGGAAAACGTTCTTTGCGTAGATGTATCCAGACCAAATGACCTGGCCTAAAAAGCTTCTCTCTTTTATGCTTGTTAGCTTGGGCCGTCTATGAGAGTGTAGTTTTCTCGATTTTGGCCTTTACTAACTCATGCAACTTCTGGATTTCTTCCACTCTAGCTGCGACATCCGCACTTAGCTTCTGATCTAACGGTCGAGGAATAAGATCAAGTGGACTTAGGGGATCAGTTCCGTGGACCACCTTAAAGGATGATAGACCAGTAGCTTTGCTGGGAGTCTTGTTATATGCAAACTCAGCGTGTGGAAGTAACAGATCCCATGCCTTAACTTGGTGCTTAATCAAAACTCTTAATAAGGTACCAAGAGTTCGATTGGTGACCTTTGTTTGCCCGTCTGTTTGTGGATGACAAGTGGTACTGTATTTGAGTTTGGTACCCAACTTCTTCCACAAAGTAATCCAAAAGTGACTTAGGAACTTGGTATCTCGATCTGAGATGATGGAACGAGGAATTCCATGTAATCTCATCACTTCTTTGAAATAGAGCTCAGCGACATGAGTAGCATCATTAGTCTTGTTGCAGGGAATAAAATGAGCCATCTTTGAAAATCGATCCACAACCACAAAGATAGAATCTTTACTCCTTTGTGTCCTTGGTAAACCAAGTATGAAATCCATACTAACGTCTACCCATGGCAACGTAGGAATAGGAAGTGGCGTGTACAATCCCGGGGGGAGCGAATGACTCTTCGCTATTTGACACGTACTGCACCTTTTAATGATGTCTTGAACGTCTTTCTCCATGCTTGGCCAATAGTAATGTTCCCTAAGCATGATTAGGGTCTTGTCTTCGCCAAAATGACCAGCTAAAGATCCAGCATGGACTTCTCGAATCAACAACTCACGAGTGCTGCATTTGGGGACACATAACCGAGCACCTTTAAAGAGAAACTCTTCTTGAATTAAGAAATCCCCTTTGGGATGTTTAGTACACTCAGAGTATAACACCCCAAAATCTTCATCATCCTGGTATAAAGCCTTTAGATGCTCAAATCCAAGGATACAAGCATCTAACTGGAACATCAATAGATAACGCCGAGAAAGGGCATCGGCGCCTTGATTTAACTTGCGGACTTATGCTTGATAGTAAAGTGAAAGGACTGCAGGAACTCAACCCATTTAGCATGGCGTGAGTTTAACTTATGTTGGCCTTGAATATACTTCAAAGCCTCGTGATCTGAGTGCAGAATGAACTCACTGGCAATCAAATAATGGTTCCAATGTTCTAGGCATCGAACGATGGCATAGAACTCCTTGTCATAAGTTGAATATCTCTTCCTGGTATCACATAACTTCTCACTGAAGAAGGCCAAAGGGCGTCCTTCTTGAGTCAGAATTCCTCCAACACCAACTCCAGAAGCATCGCATTCAAATTCAAAGACTTTCTCAAAACACGGTAGAGCTAAAACCGGTGCTTGAGTTAGCCTCTTTTTCACTTCTTCAAAGACTGCTTGGGCTTTAGGATTCCAAGTGAACGAGGAACCCTTAAGAACTTCAGTCATAGGAGCTAGAATAGTGCTGAAATTGTGTATGAATCTCCTATAGAAAGAAGCCAAGCCATGAAAGCTTCGAACATCATGAATACTCTTAGGAACAGGCCAAGTCCGAATAGCCTCAATCTTGCTTTCATCTGCCTGAATACCACTTTCAGAAACAATATAACCTAAGAAGGTAACCTCATGGGTAAAGAAGGTACACTTCTTTAGGTTTCCAAACAATTTCTCCTTTTCAAGAACGAGCATCACCTGAGTTAAGTGATTTTGATGCTCTTGCTCATTCTTGCTGAACACCAAAATATCATCGAAGTAAACGACCACAAACTTGCCCAAGTATGGCCGAAATACTTGATTCATCAACCTCATAAACGTACTAGGGGTTTTGGAAAGACCGAAAGGCATGACTAACCATTCATATAATCCACCCTTAGTCTTGAAAGAAGTTTTCCACTCATCGCCCTCCCTAATATGAATCTGATAATAACCACTCCTTAAATCAATCTTACTAAACAGCTTAGAGCCATGTAACTCATCCAACATATCTTCAAGCCTAGGTATAGGGTACCTATACTTGATAGTGATCTTGTTTATGGCCCTACTGTCAACACACATCCTCATACTACCATCCTTTTTCGGACCAAAAGAGCAGGAACAGCACACGGACTTAAGGATTCTCGTACCAATCCCTTGAATATCAGTTCTTCAACTTGACGCTGAATCTTTTGAGTTTCTTTGGGATTTGTCCTGTAGGCTGGTTTATTAGGTAGAATGGATCCTGGGATAAGGTCAATATGATGTTGAATATCATGCTTTGGGGGTAAACCCGAAGGTATCTCATCTGGAAATAGGTGACTGAATTGATTCAATATGACCTTGGCTATGGGATGGGATGGAAGTGGTGTTTCTGGCTCATCTTATACTTGCAATATCCACTCTTTCAAGGCCTTGAACTCATGTTGAGAAGCCTTTAAAAGTGGTTCAACATATGTCAAAAGCAAGTCAGATTGATTTTGGCTTTTTTGTGGAGTTCGGATGGTGACATAGGATTCAGGGTAATCTTCTTGCCATCTTTGGTAAAAGAATAAGTATTAAGATAACCATTATGCATAACCTTCCTGTCATACATCCATGGTCGTCCTAACAGAATATGGCAAGCATCCATGGGGATAATATCACACCAAAGTTCATCTTGGTAGTTCTTACCAAGAGAGAATGAAATCAAGCAACGAGAGTTAACTTGTAATCCCTTGCCTTGATTTAGCCATTGAATATTGTATGGGTGTGGGTGTGCCGTGGACTGAAGGTCCAGTTTCTCAATCATGCTCAATGAAACAACGTTGGCACAACTTCCTCCATCGATGATTAACGAGCACACTTTGCCTTGGACTGTACACCGTGAGTGAAAGATGTTCTCACGTTGTTCATCCTTAGCAACTCGTTGATTGCTCAATACCCTTCGAATTACTAGCATCTCACCTTCATCTACGTTTTCCACAAACTCCTCCTGATCATCTTCATGATCGCTCTCAGCATCTTCTTCCTTTTCCTCTTCTTTCTCCTCGACAAATTCTCCCTCTATGGCTTCCCATTCAGCTAAGGTAACTACCTTTCGCCTAGGACAATCAGAAGCAATATGTCCTAAGCCTTGGCACTTGTAACACCTTCTTTGGCTTACGGGGTATGGGTTTGGACGTGGGGGGTTTGGTGGTGGTGGTCTTTGAGGAGCTTGGTTCTTTTGTGGATTAGATGGGAAAGGGGTAGATGATTTAGGCTGAGGTGTGGTACTCCCCTTGTTAAAGGGTTGCCCACGGTTTGGTGCAGAATAGGGCTTGAATGAATCACGAACATTCATCCTAGACTTTCTTTGTTGCTCCACCTTTTGTGCTAGGACACACTTCGTCAAAGGTAGCGTAAGCTTGCAACTCAACCACGTTGGCTATCCTAGGATCAAGCCCTCCTACGTAACGAACCATGGTCTGCTCTTCAGGCTCATGAATGTCACATTTGATCATGAGTTTCTCAAACTCACGAGTATATTCTTCAACACTCATCTTGCCTTGATTCAAATGGTGAAAGAGCATATGTTGATCTTGGACATACGTGGAAGGCAAAAACCGTGCCTTCATCTTGGCTTTCATCTTGTCCCAAGTAGCAATCTTACTCTTCCTCTCCCTAGTTCTCTTAGCATTAAGGTTTGTCCACCATAAGGAGGCATATTTCCTTAGTCTAAGAGCAACTATCTTGACTTTCTTATCCTCCGGAATCTCCTTAAACTCAAAGATACGTTCCACTGTTTGTAACCATTCAATGAACTCATCAGGATCTAGCTTACCTTCAAACTCAGGAATTTCAACCTTGAATTCATTAGAGTTAAAAGTAGGTCGTATTCTTCTTTGTGTTCTTTCGAATGGTACATCCTCTTCAGAGAATGATAATGCATTGCTAGCTTCCTCTTCATGGCCATAATCCATCCCAATTCAAATGCTTGGTGGCTCTTGGAACTTTTGCTTTTGTTTCATGTTGTTTCCAAGCTGTTTTCTCAAGTACTCATTTCGAGCCTTGAGTTCTTGATTACTCACACTCATCTCTTGTATTTGCTTGGAAAGAACCTCAAGCTTCTCTTCCACAGACATGTTAGCACTCATTGTGATCGCAGGAATGAACGGTTTGTGCTTGACTGCACTTGAAATGATTTCAGAGATAGGCTGGGAATGGCATGGGGTTCAGGCAAGGAGCGGAACTTGCTCTGATACCAAAATTGATGTAAGTTTCAAGGGAATGAAGCAACCCAAGTTAACTCACGTCAAGGGATACTAGAAAACAAGCAAACACTCACAGCCAGGGAGGCACGGTCGTGCTCGATGGCACGGGGGGACCGTGCCAATTTGCTGCCTTGCTTGCCTAGGAAGTTCCTTCTTCACGGTTTGAGGTAGCTTTGAGGATTAATGGAAGTCTGATGCAATTAGCTTTGTCTTGGTCTTGATTTTGTGTGGAGATGAGTAAACAAAGGAGTAAAGGAAGTGAGGAAAGAAAGGAGGATTCAAAACACTAAGAAGATCAAGAGGGAGCTCACGGTTTGAGAGGAGAGAAACCAAGAGCTAGCTTAAGAACTTCAAGTGTGTTTAATGAATTTTGGATAGTTCTAAGCTAGATGATTAGATAAGATACACCACTAATCACTTAGCTTAGGGCCCTTGATCTTGGATTAGGATAAGATACACCACCTAATCAAAGATCAAGACTCACTTGGTCACCACCTTAATCGGCCACAATTAAGGATAAGCAAGTTAAGTGTTTAGGAAATCACAAGACACAAAGTCTTTGCTCTCAACTGAATAATCAACTCTATATGCTTAAAATGAACATACAAGGCTTTTATATGGCCTTGAGAATACATGAGAGAGCTTTCCTTCTAAGGTAGGAAAGTCATTAAGTATGCCTAAGACTACTTAGTACACGGTTTGGCCTAAAACAAACATAAACTGAAAGTTTAAGTTACAAAGCATGATTTTATCTTCCTAAGCTCTTTCCTATGCATTAAGGAATGTTAATGACTCAATTTCCCAGCTAGGAAGGTAAGGTTTCACGGCTGGCCACCTCAAAAGAGCTGAAGAATGCATGGTTGCCATGTCATGCTAGAGTGGCCGTGTGAAAGCTTGCAAAATGGAAGCTTTTCCCTTGCTCCACGTGTCTCTCTCATGGGTGGCTGGGTGGCAACTTACCAAGCAGCTCAATTTAACCTGGTAGGCAAGCTTGCACCTTAAGCAAACCCCTTGAAGGAGGAAAACTACTAAGCTAAGTAACCGGGTGTCAATCAGCCAGTTTCTGCCTCAGATTGTCATGCATGTTTGATACATCAAATGTTGACTAATTGCTACGTTTCTTGCATGGATGGAAACCTCAAGATGTCTAGTTTACCCTCCAACTAGAATCGCAGCAATCGGACTTCATTTGCCCCCTGAACAAACCAGAATTCCAAAACTGTGCAGTCTGTAGTGCAATCCGGACAGGGTCAAAAGATGAGCTGTTTTAAGCAACCAATTGAACTCCAAATAAAATGAAACCAATTGGACTTAAAAGCTAAGATCTTGAGCTTGAAAATTCCCCAAAAAACGAGCACCAAAACGTGCCTTAATCCTATGTAATTAGATAACAAATACCGGGTGAAAATCTGGATGAGAACCCGGGTGCATCACCTTGTGTTTTCTCCATCAAGTGACTTATGGCTGTGACTTTGGACTTGATTTCTTGATTGTTCTGGATCATTGAAACATTATTGGACCTTGAGGATGGACCTCTATCAGTGAGGGCTTTGGATTTTCATGTCTTAGGAGTTGTTTGTTGTCCTTTTGCTGCTCAACCTTATGAGCCAGCGCACATACCTCATCAAATGAAGTATAAGCTTGCACATCAACAACATTAGCATACTTAGGATCAAGACCTTTTAAGTACTTAACAATTGTATGTTCTTCTGGTTCTTGTAGATCACACTTGATTACAAGCTTTTCAAACTCACGAGTGTATTCTTCCACACTCAGATTACCTTGGTTCAAATGGTGGAGTTGAGAGTAATTGATGTATGTCTCAAGGGAGGAAGGATCCCAAGCTAACACACATCAAAAGAGATCAAAAACACAAAGGTTTGAGTCGGGTCAAGGTGGCACGGTCATGCCTAGGAGCACGGGTAGGTCGTGCCACTTTTCTGGTTGTGGAAACTGAAATTAGCTCACTTGAGCCCAGTTGTATGTTCTTGGTGATGGATGTGTTTGCTAGGCTTTTTGGATGTTTTAGGCCGTGGAATGGGATGGAAGGAAGGGTATGAAGGATGAGGGAGTGAGGGGATTTGAGGGGGGTTCAAAGTAAAAGATTATTAACTTATAAACTTAAGCTAATAATCTTACCTTAATCCTCTCTTAACCCGGTTGAGGCAAGCATGAATAGGATAGGCTAAACTCAATGAAAGGATACAGAAACACCACCAATCTTGAGTTTAGGGCCCTTAATCTTGACTAAGATACAGATATCACCACTTAATCAAGGTTAAAACTTCACTTGAACACCACCTTAATTGGCCTAATTAAGGATAAACAAGCAAGAATTTGAGAGAGAAAGTTTTTAAGCTTTCAAACTGATTTTCATTCAACAAAAGCTGGTCCCTTCTTGCTATGGCCATGCATTCCTTTAGTAAGCATGTCAAGCAAGCACACAAGCAAGCAAGCACCTTACTAATCCTTTCCTTCCCAGGGAGGAAAGGTCTTGATTAGCTAAGCATACCCGTTTAAGAGCAAAACCGGTTGTTATCTGATTTGAGCTAGCTTAATTACATCCTTTAACATTAAGGAAAGCAAGACACATGATGTTTACATTATAATTAGCTTAAACATAAGCCAAAGCAGCTGATAAACCTCTTCTCTTGCCATTGGACAGCCGAAAAGGGGACAAGTACTTTACGGCTAGCCAATTACAAAGAGGGAACATCTTCCATGGCAGCTTCTCTCCCATTGGTTGTTCTTCTCAAGGTTGCAGCTCATCATTGGGACTTTGGGATGTGGGCCCAGCCTTGAGGGGCGTGCCATAGCTGCTGAAATGAAGAAAACCCACCGGAGAGGGAAAAATAAAACCGGACTGTTGAACCGGGTTCTTGGACAATTTTGTGGCCGGTTTTGGGGCTTGGTTTATCCTTGACAAAAGTGAGTTTGACTCTGGTTTTTAACCCATGGGAAGAAAGTTTAGGATGTGTTTAAACCCTCCCAACCAAGAAATTAAGGTTAAACAAAGTTTAAGTGGGGTTTTCAAGCTAAAAGAAAAAACCGTGCAGATTAGGTGCAATTTTGACCGGTTTGGCAAAACACCTTGTTCCTCCTTTCTTTGACTTGGATAGTGGTGAACTAACATTGGGGCATGAAAGGGGACATCTTAAGGTTTATGAAAATGCAAAAATTAAGGATTAAGCCTCCTTAAAGCTTAGGAAATCAAGTGCACAAAACCGGGTAAGGATTGGTTCTTGAACTCGTGTGCACCACCTTGGGTTACCTGGACAATTTGGACCATGGCTTGTATCTTGGAGCTTGTATTGGACTTTGATTGACTTGTTGGACCTTCTTCATTGCTAATGGTGGTGGGGACTACATCAGTAATAATCTTAAACATAGGTAGGAGGAAGAAACCGAGCTTTAAGCTTATATTTCATCTTCTCCCAAGTTCTGATTTTGGACTTCCTTTCTTTTACTCTTTTGGCACACAAATTAGTCCACCAAAGAGAAGCATACTTTTAATGTCTTAAAGCAACCAGCTTCACCTTCTTCTCTTATAGGATGTCCTTGTACTCAAAAACTCTCTCAACTGTGTGTAACCAATCCAAAAACTCTTCGGGATCAAGCTTGTCTTCAAATTCTGGAATTTCAACCTTGAAATCATTTGTACTAGCTTGAATCCGTAGGTCTGGTCTAGTCTTTCTGAATTGTTCATCCTCACTAGATGAATCAAGAGTATGGCTAAACACTTGTTCTTGCTTCCATGGTTCTGATTGGATAGGTTCTTCACATATCTTTTGCTTTTGCTTGAGAAAGGTACCTAGCTGCTTGCGTAGGTACCCGCTTTGAGTCTTCAACTCTTGGTTTGAACTCTTCAATTCCTGATTAGAAGAAGTGATCTCATGATTACTCTTTAAAATAGCATCAAGTTTCTCCTCTAAACTCAAACTGGTACTTAGAGTGTAACCGGTTTAAGTGTAGGCAGAATTGAACTTGTGTTTGAGGAATGGGTGTTGAAATGATTTTGGAAGTGTGTGAGCGGGGGAATTCAGGCCAAGATGAAACTTGCTCTGATACCAAATATGATGTACCTCTTGAGATTTAAAACTCAAACTCAATTTAAGAGCAAAAGCTTAAAACCAAGAGAGAATATAATCAATGAAAACTCAAGGAATTGGGTACGTAATATGCTAGATGTGAGGCAGCAAAGACGTGAAGTAGGGATGGAATTTAGAATCAAGGGTTTCTAAATGAGAAAAAGAAAAGAAACTTGATGTATCTTTAAGGGATCAGTTGCGAACTCAAACCAGAACTCAATGTACACGGCTTGTAAATTGAAATTCAGCTTAGTTAACAAGGAACCCGTGAGATAAACAAGGTAGATGGATAGTTCTCAACCTTTGTTTGGATACAAAAACACCACCAAATGAAAGTTTAGGGCCAATAAACTTGATTAAGATATAGAAACACCACTTAAACAAGTTTAAGACTAAGCTTGAACACCACCCTAAGCGGCCTAGTTAAGGATAAGCAAGTTTAGTGTTTGAATGTGCAAAGCACGAAAGCACAAATGCTGCCAACTAGTTTTTGATTCAATTCCTGATATGTTTCACAAGTGGTCATCTATTTGTTCAAGTAATAAGCCTAGCAAGCACCCACCTAAGCAAGTACATACCTAGACTTTTCCTTTTTGGCGAGGAAAAGTATTCACTTAAGCTAATCTACATGGTTAGTGCTAACCGTGTACTAACCTTGTTCTAACTTAATCTTATTACATCTAAAACATTAAACAGAGCTAATACATGATGTTTACAACATAACCTTGCTTATTTAGTCCTAATACAACTAGCTTAAAAAATAAACAAAGAAGGCAGCCGTAAAGCACTTCTTCTTTTTCAGCTGGCCAATGAGCTTCAAGAGACATGTTTTGCTGCGCTTGCTTCCCATTGGCTGTTCTTCTCAAGGCAATTCTCTTTTGCAACTGATGATTGAGCCTCTTGATAGCTTGGGACATGTGTCACTCAGCGATGGAAGCAACCAAGCCAAAGGAAACCCACTTGTGAAGGAAAATAAGCTACTGCTGCCAAACTTGGTTCAAGGGCAGAAATTACTCGATTTTCTAACTTCTTTAAACCCAACCAAAAGTGGTCATGATTCTAAGTTCAGGCCATGGTGGGAAACCTTAGGGTGTGAATAACCCCTCCAAGAAAGAAATCAAGGTTTGAACCATGTTTAAGTAGGGTAATTCTACTAAAATATTTAACCGTGCAGTTTCGAACTGAAACTGATAGTCTTGGACAAAATGCCTTGATCTTCTAGCTTCGATTGGGTATGGTTGAAATTCAATGCTTGGACATGAAAGTAGACATCTTGGAGATTCCAAAACGTTAAAAATCTAAGGTTTAAACCATAACATAGCTTAGGAAATGAGATAAACAAAACTGGGTACATTCTGATTCTGCTGGGCAGTTTGGACACCTTGGATTTATGTGGTAAATTGAATGGGTAAATGAAGTCCAAATGGGATGAAGTTTGTTTTGGTGCAAAGCTGACTTCCTGAACTTCAATCCTAATGAAAAATATTGGACTTAAACCTCAAAGAGGCTTAAGTAATTAAGCTTCCAAAAGATGGGTTGGCTGTTGGAACAACCTGTGAGCTGTTGTTTTACTCCTTAAACAAAATTGGATGATTTATTCATCCTTTGGGCAGCAGAATGAAATTACCTAGCTTGATTTGCTTCTTTAAATCAAGGGGGCATGGAGAGATCTCCGTAACTTAATTGGGCCGATTAAGGTGGTGATCAAGTAAGTCTTAACTCTTAATTAGTTGGTGTTTCTGTATCCTAATTAATATTAAGGGCCCTAAACTCAAACTTAGTGGTGATTCTGTATCTAAGTGAGAGTTTAGACTATCCTTTATTCATCCAATTATACATGGCTGCATTCGTTCTTTAGCTTTGAATTTTCGTGTTCTTCACCCACAAATACATCTAGTTTCTTTTCTCAATTAAAATCCCTTGATTCTAATTTCCATCCCCTACCTCATGTGTCTACTGCATCACAACTAGCATATTATGTACCACTTTCCTTCAGTTTCTCTTGATTGTATTCTCTCTTGGTTTTATGCTTTTACTCTTAAATTGAGTTTGAGTATTAACCCTTGGGAGATACATCAAGATATCACCACTAAGCTTGAGTTTAGGGCCCTTAAGCTTAATTGGGATATATATATCACCATGTAATCAAGGCTTAAGACTTGCTTGATCACCACTCTAACCAACCTAGTTAGAGATAAGTAAGTTTAGCGTTTAAGAACGAAAGGGAGCAAAGCTCTAATTCACTTTTAAGTTTAAAATCAAAGCTTAGTTACAAAATGAGGCCCCTAAGGCCTTTGAATAAATCTCTAAAGGTTGCCTAGCAAAGGTTAAGAGGTTTCTTGAACGTTAGGAAACCTCTAACCTAGATTAATCTAGCCTAATCCAGCTTAGTAAAACTGGTTGTAAATAAGCATGATTTAACCAAGCCAATTATGATGGAGACCCTCCATGGCCCTTGATTTAAAGAAGCAAATCAAGCTAGGTAATTTCTTTTTACTGCCCAAAGGATGAATAAATCATCAAAATTTTGTTTAAGTAGTAAAACAGCAGCTCACGGGTTGTTCCAGCAGCCAACCTGTCTTTTGGAAGCTTTGAGGTTTAAGTCCAATATTTATTGAGATTGAAGTTCAAGAAGTCAGCTTTGCACCAAAACAAGTTTCATCCCATTTGGACTTCATTTACCCATTCTAATCACCAAATAAACCCAAGGTGTCCAAACTACCCGGCAGAACTAGAATGTACCTGGTTTTGTTCATCTCATTTCTTAAGCTATATTTTGGTTTAAGTGTTGGATTTTTACCTTTTTGGAATCTCCAAGATGTCTACTTTCAGGTCCAAGCATTAAATTCTAGTCATACCCAGAGGAAATAAAGAGATCAAGTCCTTTTGTCAAACCTTCCAAGTTTGGTCCAAAACTGCATGGTTAAATGTTTTGATAGCATTAACCTACTTAAACATGGTTTAACCTTGATTTCTTTGATGGGAGGGTTTGTACACATCCTCAGGTGACCTGAAAACAAAATCATGCGCACTTTTGCTACGGTTAAAATTTGCTGCAAAATCGATCCAGAATCTGCCTTGGACCCAGTTTAGGAGCACAGCTAAAGTTTTCCTTCTCCAAAGGGTTTCCTTCCTTCCAATGCCTAGTGGCACACGTCCTAAGCTATCTAGAAGGCCAATGATTAGCTACAGAAGAAGTTGCACTCGAAAAGAACATCCAACG
Source organism: Carnegiea gigantea (assembly GCA_029747015.1). Taxonomy (NCBI): domain Eukaryota; kingdom Viridiplantae; phylum Streptophyta; class Magnoliopsida; order Caryophyllales; family Cactaceae; genus Carnegiea; species Carnegiea gigantea. The sequence goes on along the minus strand of JAKOGI010000064.1, from coordinate 481,671 downwards.
GCATGCAAGCTACAAAAGAAGATGTGTCTTGAATCCTATTGGCCAGCCGTAAAGGGATTCCACCACAAAGCTACTGCCCATTGTTAATTCTCTCTAAGCTGATTATGTTAGGATTAAATAAGCATGGTTATGTTATAAACATCATTTATTAACTTTATTTAACGTTTTAGATGTAAATTAATTAAGTTAGAACAAGGTTAGTATACAGTTAGCACTAACCGTGTAGATTAGCTTAAGTTAATACTTTTCCTCACTAGGAAGGAAAAGTCTAGGCGTGTGCTTGCTAGGCTTATTACTTAAGCAAACACATGGCCACTTTGTAATATATCAGATTTTGAATGAGAATTCAGTTTGAGAGCAAACTTGCTTTTGTACTCCATAAACACTCAACTTGCTTATCCTCAGCTAGGCCAGTTAAGGTGGTGATCAAGCTTAGTCCTAACCTTGATTAAGTGGTGATTTCTGTATCTTGATCAAGTTGAGGGGCCCTAACCTTGGTTTTGGTGGTGCTTCTGTATCCAAAATCCAAGATTAGCTCTATCCCATTCTTCCATTTCAGTCACGAGTTCCTTGAGTTCAAGTGAGTCTGTGGCTACCCCTTTGATTCTCTTTGATTGTAAGCTTATTCCCCTTAAGCTTTAACATCATAATTCCTATCAGAGCTGAGTTTCTCCTTGGCCTGGTATTCATTCCATGTATCCAGATTCATTTCTTCTTTGTTTTTCAAACACGAACCAGGTTCTGTTCTATACTTAAACCAGTTACACCATGAGTACTAGTTTGAGTCTAGAAGAGAAACTTGATGCTGTTTTGAAGAGTAATCATGAGATTACTTCTTCTAATCAGGAATTGAAGAGTTCAAATCAAGAATTGAAGGCCCAAAATGAGTATCTACATAAGCAGCTAGGCACCTTTCTCAAATATAAGCAAAAGATGAATGAAGAACCCGTCTATTCTGACCCATGAAGACAAGAGCAGGTTTTCAGCCATACTCTTCATTCCTCTAGTGAGGAGGAACCATTGAGGATGCCACGGTAAGACCCAAGCATGCAAGCTAACTCTAATGATTTTAGAGTTGAAATTCCAGGATATGAAGGCAAGCTTGATCCAGAGGAGTTCTTAGACTGGTTATATATGGTGGAGAGAGTGTTTGAGTATAAAGATGTTCTAGAAGACAAGAAAGTCAAGTTGGTGGCCTTAAGACTACATAAATATACTTCTCTTTAGTGGACTAACTTTTGTGCCAAAAGGGTTAGAGAAAGGAAGTCCAAAATTAGAACATGGGAGAAGATGAAATCCAAGCTTAAGGCTAGGTTTCTTTCTCCTGCTCGTGTTCAAGATTGTTACTCACAACTCCATCATTTAAATCAAGGCAACTTGAGTGTAGAAGAATACACTCGTGAGTTTGAAAAGCTTGTAATCAAGTGTGGTTTACATTAACCAGAAGAACAAACCATAGTTAGGTACTTGGGAGGACTTGATCCTAGGTACTCTAATGTGGTAGATTTGTAAGCTTATACCCCTTTTGATGAAGTTTGTGTGCTGGGTCACAAGGTTGACCAGCAAAAGAAGTTAAAACAGCCCATAAGGCATGACATCCCACGGCCCTCACCCCCACACCATGAACAAACCCTGAACAAGGAGAGTTCTTGTTCCACCCCTAAGCCTACGGCATCCACTCCTCCTATTCCACCATAAAACCCCACTCCATAGCAAGGCCAACCCCTACATCCCACACCCAAAAACCTCCCCAAAGTCATCCAAAGATGTTTTAAGTGTCAAGGACTAGGGCACTTAGCATCAGATTGTGCCAATCGAAGATATGTCACTCTAGCCGAGTGGAAGGCACTAGAAGAGGCCGAACTAGAGGAGGAAAAAGAAGAAAATGAAGAAGATGATCTTGAGGAGATAGAGATTGAGGCAGATGAAGGTGACATGCTCAATTTGGACACCCACCATCCATCAAAAGGCCATGAACATCTCAAGCTATTCCTCACTTTCGGTGAACCATCACTCGATGCTCCAAATTCTAAAGTAAGATCATTTGAAGAAGTAGTTCATGGTAAGAATGAAGAGTCCCCTCCAACCAACACTCAAATTAGCAAGGGGCATGATAAGAAAAGAGTCTCTAAGGTCAAGGGAGACTTGTTTTATTAGCTGATTTTATTCCAGCCAAAACTGAAGCAAGAAGGGAAGGTAATTACCTAATCAGATTTGTGGACAAATCTTTTTCCAACAAGGGGAGAATGATGGAGATCCCTCCATGCCCCTTGATTTGAAGAATCAAATCAAGCTAGGTAATTTCATTTTGCTACCCAAAGGATGAATAAATCATCTAAATTTTGTTTAAGTAGTAAAACAGCAGCTCAAAGGTTGTTCCAGCGGCCAACCCGTCTTTTGGAAGCTTAATTACTTAAGCCTCTTTGAGGTTTAAGTCCAATATTTTTTGGGATTGAATTTCAGGAATTCAACTTTGCACCAAAACAAGTTTCATCCTATTTGGACGTCATTTACCCATTCAAATTAGCAAATAAACCCAAGGTGTCCAAACTGCCCAGCAAAACTAGAATGCACCCGGTTTTGTTCATCTGATTTCTTTAGCTACATTTTGGTTTAAGTCTTGGATTTTTACCTTTCTGGAATCCCCAAGATGTCTACTTTCAGGTTCAAGCATTGAATTCTAATCATACCCAGAGAAAGTAAAGAGATCAAGTCATTTTTTCAAACCTATTTGTTTTGGTCCAAAACTGCACTGTTAAATGTTTTGGTATAATTAACCTAGTTAAACATGGTTTAACCTTGATTTCCTTGTTGGGGGGGTTTGAACACATCCTACGGTTTCCCTCATGGCCTGAAAACAAAATCATGCGCACTTTTGCTAGGGCTATAATTTGCTGCAAAACCGGTCCAGAATCTGCCTTGGACCCGGTTTAGGAGCACGGCTAAAGTTTTCTTTCTCCAAAGGGTTTCCTCTCTTCCAATGCTGAGTGGCACACGTCCCAAGCTATCTAGAAGGCCAATGATCAGCCGCAAAAGGAGTTGCTCTCGAAAAGAACGTCCAATGGCATGGAAGCTATAAAAGAAGATGTCTCTTGAATCCTATTGGCCAGCCGTAAAGGGATTCCACCACAAAGCTGCTGCCTATTGTTAGTTCTCTCCAAGCCGATTGTGTTAGGACCCAATAAGCATGGTTATGTTGTAAACATCATTTATTAACTTTGTTTAATGTTTTAGATGTAAATTAATTAAGTTAGAATAAGGTTAGTACACGATTAACACTAACCGGGTGGATTAGCTTAAGTTAATACTTTTCCTCACTATGAAGAAAAAGTCTAGGTGTGTGCTTGCTTAGGTGGGTGCTTGCTAGGCTTATTACTTAAGCAAACACACGGCCACCTTGAAATATATCAGATTTTGAATGAGAATTTCAGTTTGAGAGCAAACTTGCTTTCGTACTCTGTAAACACTCAGCTTGCTTATCCTCAGCTAGGCCGGTTAAGGTGGTGATCAAGCTTAGTCCTAACCTTGATTAAGTGGTGATTTCTATATCTTACTCAAGTTTAGGAGCCCTAACCTTGGTTTTGGTGGTGGTTCTGTATCCAAAATCCAAGATTAGCTCTATCCCATTCTTCCATTTCAGTCACGGGTTCCTTAAGTTCAAGTGAGTCCGTAGTTACCCCTTTGATGCTCTTTGATTGTAAGCTTATTCCCCTTGTGCTTTACATCATAATTGGTATCAGAGCTGAGTTTCTGCTTGGCCTGGTATTCATTCCATGCATCCAAATTCATTTCTTCCTCATTTTTCAAACACGAACCAAATTTTGTTCGATACTTAAAACTGATTACAACATGAGCACTAGTTTGAGTCTAGAAGAGAAACTTGATGCTGTTTTGAAGAGTAATCATGAGATTACTTCTTCTAATCAAGAATTGAAGAGTTCAAATCAAGAATTGAAGGCCCATAATGAGTATCTACGCGAGCAGCTAGGTACCTTTCTTAAACATAAGCAAAAGATGAATGAAGAACCCGTCTATTCTGATCCACGAAGACAAGAGCAGGTTTTTAGTCATACTCTTGATTCCTCTAGTGAGGAGGAACCATTGAGGATGCCATCGTAAGACCCAAGGATGGAAGCTAACTCTAATGATTTTAGAGTTGAAATTTCAAAATATGAAGGTAAGCTTGATCCAGAGGAGTTCTTGGACTGGTTACATACGGTGGAGAGAGTGTTTGAGTATAAAGATGTTCTAGAAGACAAGAAAGTCAAGTTGGTGGCCTTAAGACTATGTAAATATACTTCTCTTTGGTGGACTATCTTGTGTGCCAAAAGGGTTAGAGAAAGGAAGTCCGAAATCAGAACATGGGAGGAGATGAAATCCAAGCTTAAGGCTAGGTTTCTTCCTCCTACTTATGGTCATGATTGTTACTCACAACTCCACCATTTAAATCAAGGTAACTTGAGTGTAGAAGAATACACTCGTGAGTTTGAAAAGCTTGTAATCAAGTGTGATTTGCATGAACCAGAAGAACAAACCATAGTTAGGTACTTGGGAGGACTTGATCCTAGGTACCCTAATGTGGTTTATTTGCAAGCTTATACCTCTTTTGATGAAGTTTGTGTGCTGGCTCACAAGGTTGACCAGCAAAAGAAGAGAAAACACCCCATAAGGCATGACATCCTATGGCCGTCACCCCCACACCATGAACAAACCGTGAACAAGGGGAGTTCCTCTTCAACCGCTAAGCCCACGACATCCACTCCTCCCATTCCACAAAAAAACCCTACTCCACAGTAAGGCCAACCCCCACATCCCACACCCAAAAACCTCCCTAAAGGCATCCAAAGATGTTTTAAGTGTCAAGGACTAGGGCACTTAGCGTCAGATTGCACCAATCGAAGACATGTCACTCTAGCCGGCAGGAAGGCACTAGAAGAGGCTGAACTAGAGGAGGAAAAAGAAGAGAATGAAGACGATGATCTTGAGGAGATAGAGATTGAGGCAGATGAAGGTGACATGCTCCTTTTGTGCACCCACCATCCATCAAAAGGCCATGAACATCTCAGCCTATTCCTCACTTTTGGTGAACCATCACTTGATGCTCCAAATTCTGAAGTAAGAGCATTTGAAGAAGTAGTTCAAGGTAAGAATGAAGAGTCCCCTCCAACCAACACTCAAATCAGCAATGAGCATGATAAGAAAAGAGTCTCTAAGGTTAAGGCAGACTTGTTTGATTGGCTGATTTTATTCCAGCCAAAACTGAAGCGAGAAGTGAAGGTAATTACCTAATCAGATTTGTGGACAAATCTTTTTTCAACAAGGGGAGAATGATGGAGACCCTCCATGCCCCTTGATTTAAAGAAGCAAATCCAGCTAGGTAATTTCATTTTGCTACCCTAAGAATGAATAAAACATCTAAATTTTGTTTAAGTAGTAAAACAACAGCTCACGGGTTGTTCCAGCAGCCAGCCCATCTTTTAGAAGCTTAATTACTTAAGCCTCTTTGAGGTTTAAGTCCAATATTTTTTGGGATTGAAGTTCGGGAAGTCAGCTTTGCACCAAAATAAGTTTCATTCCATTTGGACTTCATTTTACCCATTCTAATTACCACATAAATCCAAGGTGTTCAAACTGCCCAGCAGAACTAGAATGTACCAGGTTTTGTTCATCTCATTTCTTAAGCTACATTTTGGTTTAAGACTTGGATTTTTACCTTTTTGCAATCCCCAAGATGTCTACTTTCAAGTCTAGGCATTGAATTCCAATCATACCCAGAGGAAGTAAAGAGATCAAGTCAAGTCATTTTGTCAAACCTGCCAGTTTTGGTCCAAAACTGCAAGGTTAAATGTTTTGGTAGAATTAACCTACTTAAACATGGTTTAACCTTGATTTCTTTGTTGGGGGGTTTGTACACATGCTGTGGTTTTCCCCATGGCCTGAAAACAAAATCATGCACACTTTTGCTAGGGTTAAAATTTGCAGCAAAATCGGTCCAGAATCTGCCTTAGACCTGGTTTAGGAGCACGGCGGAAGTTTTCCTTCTCCAAAGGGTTTCTGATGTAGTCCCCACCACCATTAGCAATTAAGAAGGTCCAACAAGTCAATCAAAGTCTAATACAAGCTCCAAGATACAAGCCATGGTCCAAATTGTCCAAGCAACCCAAGGTGGTGCACACGGGTTCAAGAACCAATCCTTACCCGGTTTTGTGCACTTGATTTCCTAAGCTTTAAGGAGGCTTAAGTCCTTAATTTTTGCATTTTGATAAACCTTAAGATGTCCCCTTTCGTGCCCCAATGTTAGCTCACCACTATCAAAGTCAAAGAAAGGAGGAACAAGGTGTTTTGCCAAACCGGTCAGAATTGCACCTAATCTGCACGGTTTTTTCTTTTAGCTTGAAAACCCCACTTAAACTTTGTTTAACCTTAATTTCTTGGTTGGGAGGGTTTAAACACATCCTAAACTTTCTTCCCATGGGTTAAAACTAGAGTCAAACGCACTTTTGTCGAGGTTAAACCAAGCCCCAAAATCGGCCACAAAACTGTCCAAGAACCCGGTTCATAGTCCGGTTTTGTTTTGCCCTCTCTGGTGGGTTTTCTTCACTTCAGTAGTTATGGCATGCCCCTCAAGGCTGGGCACACATCCCAAAGTCCCAATGATGAGCTGCAACCTTGAGAAGAACAACCAATGGGAGAGAAGCTGCCATGGAAGATGTTCCCTCTTTGTAATTGGCTAGCCGTAAAGTGCTTGTCCCCTTTTCGGCTGTCCAATGGCAAGAGAGGAGGTTTATCAGCTGCTTTGGCTTATGTTTAAGCTAATTATAATGTAAACATCATGTGTCTTGCTTTCCTTAATGTTAAAGGATGTAATTAAGCTAGCTCAAATTAGATAACAACCGGTTTTGCTCTTAACCGGGTATGCTTAGCTAATCAAGACCTTTCCTCCCTAGGAAGGAAAGGATTAGTAAGGTGCTTGCTTGCTTGTGTGCTTGCTTGACATGCTTACTAAAGGAATGCACGGCCATAGCAAGAAAAAACCAGCTTTTATTGAATGAAAATCAGTTTGAAAGCTTGAAAACTCTCTCTCAAATTCTTGCTTGCTTATCCTTAATTAGGCCAATTAAGGTGGCGTTCAAGTCAAGTCTTAACCTTGATTAAGTGGTGATATCTGTATCTTAGTCAAGATTAAGGGCCCTAAACTCAAGATTGGTGGTGTTTCTGTATCCTTTCATTGAGTTTAGCCTATCCTATTCATGCTTGCCTCAACCGGGTTAAGAGAGGATTAAGGTAAGATTATTAGCTTAAGTTTATAAGTTAATAATCTTTTACTTTGAAGCCCCCTCAAATCCCCTCACTCCCTCATCCTTCATACCCTTCCTTCCATCCCATTCCACGGCCTAAAACATCCAAAAGGCCTAGCAAACACATCCATCACCAAGAACATACAACCGGGCTCAAGTGAGCTAATTTCAGTTTCCACAACCAGAAAAGTGGCACGGCCTACCCGTGCTCCTAAGCACGATCGTGCCACCTTGACCTGACTCAAACCTTTGTGTTTTTGATCTCTTTCGATGTGTGTTAGCTTGGGATCCTTCCTCCCTTGAGACATACATCATATTTGGTATCAAAGCAAAGGTTTCACCTTGGCCTAGCATCCGCTCCCACTTTCCATAAAACATCCACTTCCCTTCTTCTCCACAAACTGATTTCTCCTTTAATTCCAACATGTCTTCAACAAGCATGTCTTTAGAAGAAAGATTTGAGTCATTGATGAAGCAAAATGAGTTCTTGGCAAGCAAAATCCGAGAGGATTCACAAAGAAACCAAGAGGCTCAAGCACAGAATGAGCACCTAAGGAAGCAGTTGGGCTCGTTCATGAAGCAAAAGCAGAGAATGAATGAAGAAACTCTACAATCTGAACCCAAGGCACGTGAGCAAGTTCATAGTCATGATGTTGATTCGTCAAGTGAAGAAGAAGTGCCTAGGATGGCTCGAAGAGAGCCACGAAATCAAGCTAGTACCAACGACTTCAGAGTTGAAATTCCTGAATTTGAAGGTAAACTTGATGCTGAAGAGTTTATTGATTGGTGATGGAGGTCCATCCTCAAGGTCTAATAATGTTTCATTGATCCAAAATAATCAAGAAATCAACTCCAAAGTCACGGCCATGAGTCACTTGATGGAAAAGGCGCACGGTGATGCACCAGGGTTCTCATCCAGATTTTTACCCGGTTTTTGTTATCTTATTACATCGGCCTAAGGCACATTTTGGTGCCCATTTTTTGGATGATTATCAAGTTCAGGATGTTAGCTTTTAATTCCAATTGGTTTCATATCATTAGGAATTCAATTGGTTACTTAAAACAGTTCATCTCTTGAACCTGTCCGGATTGCACTGTGAAATGCGCGGTTTTGGTTTTCTGGTTTGTTCAGGGGGCAAATGACGTCCAAATGCTACGGTTCCAATTGGAGGGCAAACTAGACATCTTGAGGTTTCCAACCATGTAAGAAATGTAGCAATTAGTCATCATTTGAAGTGTCAAGCATGCGTTGCAAGTTGAGGCAGAAACCGGCTGACTGACACCCGGTTACTTAGCCTAGTAGTTTTCCTCCTTCAAGGGGTTTGCTTAAGGTGGAAGACTGCCAACTAGGTCATTTTGAGCTGCTTGATAAACCACCACCCAGCCACTTGTGAGAGAGACACGTGGAGCAAGTGAAACACCACCATTTTGCAAGCTCTCATTCGACCACTCAAGCATGACATGGTACACATGCATTTTTCAGTCCTTTTCAGGTGGCTAGCCGTGCACTCTTGCCTTCCTAGCTGGGAAATTGAGTCATTTACATTCCTTAATGCAAAGGAAAAGGCTTAGGAAGATAAATTAAGTGCTTTGTAATATAAACTTTCAGCTTTGGTTTGTATTAGATTAAACCGTGTGCTAGGTAGTGATTAGCAAGCTTAATGACTTTCCTCCATTGGAAGGAAAGCTCATTCATGTATTGTCAAGACCATATAAGGCCTTGAGTGTTCATTTTGAAGAGGAGGTTGATAATTCAGTTGAGAGCAAAGACTTTGTGTCTTGTGACTTCCTAAACACTTAACTTGCTTATCCTTAATTGTGGCCGATTAAGGTGGTGACCAAGTGAGTCTTAATCTTTGATTAGGTGGTGTATCTTATCCTAATCCAAGATTAAGGGCCCTAAGCCAAGTGATTAGTGGTGTATCTTATCTAATCATCTAAGCTTAGAACTATCCAAAAATTCATTAAACACACTTGAGTTCTTAAGCTAGCTCTTGGTTTCTCTCCTCTCAAACCGTGAGTTCCCTCTTGATCTTCTTAGTGTTTTGAACCCTCCTTTCTTCCCTCACTTCCTTTACTCCTTTGTTTACTCATCTCCACACAAAATCAAGACCAAGACAAAGCAAATTGCATCAGACTTCCATTAATCCTCAAAGCTACCTCAAACCGTGAAGAAGGAACTTCCTAGGCAAGCAAGGCAGCAAATTGGCACGGTCCCCCCGTGCCATCAAGCACGACTGTGCCCCCCTGGCCGTGAGTGTTTGTTTGCTTTCTAGTATCCTTTGACGTGAGTTAACTTGGGTTTCTTCATTCCCTTGAAACTTACATCATTTTTGGTATCATAGCAAGTTCAGCTCCTTGCCTGAACCCCATGCCATTCCCAACCTATCTCTGAAATCATTTCAAACACAGTCAAGCATAAACCATTCCTTCCTGCAATCACAATGAGTACTAGCATGTCTGTGGAAGAGAAGCTTGAGGTTCTTTCCAAGCAAATGCAAGAAATGAGTGTGAGTAATCAAGAACTCAAGGCTCGAAATGAGTACTTGAGAAAACAACTTGGAACCTACATGAAACAAAAGCAAAAGTTCCAAGAGCCACCCAGCATTCGAATTGGGATGGATTATGGCCATGAAGGGGAAGCTAGCAATGCGCTATCATTCTCTGATGAGGATATACCATTCGAAATAACACGGCCTACATTCAACTGTAATGAATTCAAGGTTGAAATTCCGGAGTTTGAAGGTAAGTTAGATCCTGATGAGTTCATTGAATGGTTACAAACAGTGGAACGTATCTTTGAGTTTAAGGAGATTCCGGAGGATAAGAAAGTCAAGATAGTTGCTCTTAGACTAAGGAAATATGCTTCCTTGTGGTGGACAAACCTTAATGCTAAGAGAACTAGAGAAAGGAAGAGCAAAATCAACACTTGGGACAAGCTGAAATCCAAGATGAAGGCACGGTTTTTGCCTTCCACATATGTCCAAGATCAATACATGCTCTTTCACCATTTGAATCAGGGCAAGATGAGTGTTGAAGAATATACTCGTGAGTTTGAGAAACTCATGATCAAATGTGACATTCATGAGCCTGAAGAACAAACCATGGTTCGTTACCTAGGAGGGCTTGATCCTAGGATAGCCAACGTGGTTGAGTTGCAAGCTTATGCCACCTTTGACGAAGTGTGTGTCCTAGCACATAAGGTGGAGCAACAAAGAAAGTCTAGGATGAATGTTCGTGATTCATTCAAGCCCTATTCTGCACCAAACCGTGGGCAACCCTTTAACAAGGGGAGTACCACACCTCAGCCTAAATCATCTACCCCTTTCCCATCTAACCCACAAAAGAACCAAGCTCCTCAAAGGCCACCACCACCAAACCCCCCACGTCCAAACCCATACCTCGTAAGCCAAAGAAGGTGTTACAAGTGCCAAGGCTTAGGATATATTGCTTCTGATTGTCCTAGTCGAAAGATAGTCACCTTAGCTGAATGGGAAGCCATAGAGGGAGAATTTGCCGAGGAGAAAGAAGAGGAAAAGGAAGAAGATGCTGAGAACGATCATGAAGATGATTAGGAGGAGTTTGTGGAAAACGCAGATGAAGGTGAGATGCTAGTAATTCGAAGGGTATTGAGCAATCAACGAGTTGCTAAGGATGAACAACATGAGAACATCTTTCACTCACGGTGTGCAGTCCAAGGCAAAGTGTGCTCGTTAATCATCGATGGAGGAAGTTGTGCCAACGTTGTTTCATTGAGTATGATTGAGAAACTGAACCTTTAGTCCACGGCACACCCACACCCATACAACATTCAATGGCTAAATCAAGGCAAGGGATTACAAGTTAACTCTCGTTGCTTGATTTCATTCTCTCTTGGTAAGAACTACCAAGATGAACTTTGGTGTGATGTTATCCCCATGGATGCTTGTCATATTCTGTTAGGACGACCATGGATGTATGACAAGAAGGTTATGCATAATGGTTATCTTAATACTTATTCTTTTACCAAAGATGGCAAGAAGATTACCCTGAATCCTATGTCACCATCCGAACTCCATAAAATGAAACCACAAAAAAGCCAAAATCAATCTGACTTGCTTTTGACATATGTTGAACCACTTTTAAAGGCCTCTCAACATGAGTTCAAGGCCTTGAAAGAATGGATATTGCAAGTACAAGATGAGCCAGAAACACCACTTCCATCCCATCCCATCCCATAGCCAAGGTCATATTGAATCAGTTCAGTCACCTATTTCCAGATGAGATACCTTCGGCTTTACCCCCAAAGCGTGATATTCAACATCATATTGACCTTATCCCAGGATCCATTCTACCAAATAAGCCAGCCTACAGATCAAACCCAAAAGATACCCAAGAAGTTCAACGACAAGTTGTAGAATTGGTGTCCAAGGGACTGGTACGAGAGTCCTTGAGTCCGTGTGCTGTTTCGGCTCTCTTGGTTCCGAAAAAGGATGGTAGTATGAGGATGTGTGTTGATAGTAGAGCCATAAATAAGATTACTATCAAGTATAGGTATCCTATACCTAGGCTTGAAGATATGTTGGATGAGTTACATGGTTCTAAGGTGTTTAGCAAGATTGATTTGAGAAGTGGTTATCATCAGATTCGTATTAGGGAGGGTGATGAGTGGAAAACTGCTTTTAAGACTAAAGGTGGATTATACGAATGGTTAGTCATGCCTTTTGGTCTTTCAAACGCCCCTAGTATATTTATGAGATTGATGAATCAGGTATTTCGGCCATACTTGGGCAAGTTCGTGGTCGGTTACTTCGATGATATTTTGGTCTTTAGTAAGAATGAGCAAGAACATCAAGATCACTTAACTCAGGTGATGCTCGTTCTTGAAAAGGAAAAGTTATTTGGGAACCTAAAGAAGTGTACCTTCTTTACTCATGAAGTTACCTTCTTAGGTTATATTGTTTCTGAAAATGGTATTAAGGCGGATGAAAGCAAGATTGAGGCTATTCGGACTTGGCCTGTTCCTAAGAGTATTCATGACGTTCGAAGCTTTCATGGCTTGGCTTCTTTCTATAGGAGATTCATACGAAATTTCAGCACTATCTAGCTCCTATGACCGAAGTTCTTAAGGGTTCCTCGTTCACTTGGAATCCTAAAGCCCAAGCAGCCTTTGAAGAAGTAAAAGAGAGGCTAACTCAAGCACTAGTTTTAGCCCTACCGTGTTTTGAGAAAGTCTTCGAAGTTGAGTGCGATGCTTCTGGAGTTGGTATTGGAGGAATTCTTACTCAAGAGGGATGCCCTTTGGCCTTCTTCAGTGAGAAGTTATGTGACACCAGAAAGCGACATCCAACTTATGACAAGGAGTTCTATGCCATCATTCGATGCCTAGAACATTGGAGCCATTATTTGATTGCCAGTGAGTTTATTCTGCATTCAGATCACGAGGCTTTGAAGTATATTCAAGGCCAATATAAGTTAAACTCACGCCATGCTAAATGGGTAGAGTTCCTACAGTCCTTTCACTTTACTATCAAGCATAAGTCCGGCAAAATGAATCAAGGCGCCGATGCTCTCTCACGGCGTTATCTATTGATGTTCCAGTTAGATGCTTGTATCCTTGGATTTGAGCATCTAAAGGCTATGTACCAGGATGATGAAGATTTTGGGGTGTTGTACGCTAAGTGTGCTAAACATCCCAAAGGGGATTTCTTAATTCAAAAGGAGTTTCTCTTTAAAGGTGCTCGGTTATGTGTTCCCAAATGCAGCACTCGTGAGTTGTTGGTTCGAGAAGTCCATGCTGGTTCTTTAGCTGGTCATTTTGGTGAAGATAAGACCCTAGCCATGCTTAGGGAACATTATTATTGGCCAGGCATGGAGAAAGACGTTCAAGACATCATTAGAAGGTGTGGTACATGTCAGATCGTGAAGAGTCATTCGCTTCCCCAGGGATTATACATGCCACTTCCTATTCCTACGTTGCCTTGGGTGGACGTTAGTATGGATTTCATACTTGGTTTACCAAAGACAGAAAGGAATAAAGATTCTATCTTTGTGGTCATGGATCGATTTTCGAAGATGGCTCATTTCATTCCCTGCAACAAGACTAATGATGCCACTCAAGTTGCTGAGCTGTATTTCAAGGAGGTCATGATACTTCATGGAATTCCTCGTTCCATTGTCTCAGATCGAGATACGAAGTTTTTGAGTCACTTTTGGATTACTTTGTGGAAAAAGTTGGGTACCAAACTCAAATACAGTACCACTTGTCATCCACAAACAGATGGGCAAACCGAGGTTACTAATCGAACCCTTGGTACTCTATTAAGGGTCTTGATTAAAAACCACACAAAAGCTTGGGATCTGTTACTTCCACATGCTGAGTTTGCTTACAATAGGACTCCAAGCAAGGCTACTGGTCTATCACCCTTTAAGGCGGTCTATGGGATTGATCCCCTAAGTCCACTTGATCTTGTTCCTCAACCATTAGATCAAAAGCCAAGTGCGGATGCCGCTACTAGGGTGGAAGAAATCCAAAAGTTGCATGAGTTAGTAAAGGCCAAGATTGAGAAAACTACACTTTCATACACGGCCCAAGCTAACAAGCACAAAAGAGAGAAGCCTTTTAAGCCAGGTGATTTGGTTTGGATTCATCTCCGTAAAGAACGTTTTCCTTCCAAAAGGAAAACTAAATTGATGCCTAGAGCGGATGGTCCATTCGAGATTTTGGAGAATATTAACAATAATGCTTATAAGGTGCAATTACTAGGGGATTATGGAGTTTCAGCTACGTTTAACGTTGCTGATTTGAGCCCTTATGAAGCAGATGACTACCTTTCTGATTTGAGGATCAAATCTTCCCAACAAGAGGAGAATGATGGATGATGTATGCGTGGAAAGTGATCCAAATCAAACTCAAACTCAAAACAAACCAAAGTAAAAAGAGAAATGAAAGATGGATGAGATGGAAGAAGATCTTCACCACACAAGAAAAGGATAGAACAAGACCTTGTAATTGAGATAATCCTTCACGGAGCCACTCAATGACTTGATCTGGGGTTAATTCTCTTGTCTTAACCGAGGAATCACTCCAATGGAGAAGATAGAGAACCTAGGAACACCACTTGAATTTGCCACAATTCAAGATATAGAACTAGGAATTTTAGATGCACTTTTGAGAAACACACTCGAAGTACTTGTATTGCTTTTGGAAATCTCATACAATCTGAATGACAAGCATCACACGCCCCTCCTCCTTTATAAGCTCAGCAAAAGACAACCAAAAGACTCAACAACTCTGATGGAGGACCATCCACGATTAATCATCTAGTCCATGAGGTCCCAAATGATCCCAGAAAATCAGTCCAATCTTTGATCCAAAGTCATTTGGCAAGGCAAGATCATTTTGCTTTACCCGAGATATCATCCGATGTTAAGCCCGGTTTTGTTTACTTAATTATGGAGGCTTAAATATGTTTTAAAAGTCAATTTTTTTGCTGCCCTTCAAGAGCTAGATTTCAGCTTTCAATTCCAAGTGGTTTCAAGTTAATTGGAGTTCATTTGGTCCACGAAATTCAAGCATCTTCACGAGCTATCTAGATTTTGTCCTGCAGTGATATACCTTCAATGTTTTGCTAATCACGAGAGCTACAGAAGTCCAAATGAGATGATTCAAATTGGAGATTAAACTAGTCTTCAGTAGCTTTCTAACAAGGTAAAAATCGCCCTGATTGGACCACGACAAGCAGCTAAGTGTCGCTGTACGATTGGACCTTTATTTTGGTCCAATCCGCTTAGCCGGCTGGTTTTCCCTAGCAAAGAGGGTTTGCTTAGCCTCAAAACAACATCTTGGGTCCAGTCATAAGCCTACACACGTGCTCCATGGTGGTCCAATGAATGTGAAGCATGTGAACCAATGGGAGAAGAACACAAGGCAAAATTGGATTTGACCACTTCAATGACACATGTTAACTTCAGATTTTTCCCTTCTCCCTATGGTGGGCGCCGAAATGGACTTCCTTCAGCAAATGGAAAGCTTGTATTCTTGATTAATTAGCTAGCAAAGTTAGTATTCAGTTGTTTGTCAAGGTATTACACCGGTTATTTAAGATTATATTAGAACCGGATGTAAGCTATTTTACTTAGCATAGAAAGTTACCCTCGTAAGGAGGAAACCTCTTATGACCGGCCATCCTTGCCTATTTAATGGCCTTGTAGCCTTCTTTTTGAGAGGACTCAACTTTGAATAAAAAAACTTGTGTTAAGCTTAAGACTTGAAGTCTTAATCTTTCATCCCTTCCTTGCTTATCCTTAAGTTGGTCACTTAAGGTGGTGATCTTGGAAATCTTAATCTTTGATTAGGTGGATTCCTAGTCAAAGTTAAGGACCCTAAGTTAAGGATTAGGTGGATTCCTAATCAGTTAACTTAATTCCATCACAAACAAACCTAAACACTTAATCTAAACTTGAGAAACACACATCCCTTCTCTTGTTTTCATAAGTGTTCTTCACCTAATTCTTGTGATTCTTCTAAGGATTACATCATTTTTGGTATCAGAGCAAGTTCAGATCCTTGCCTGGACCACACGTTACCCCAGCCTATACTCTGAACCAAAGCTAAATACAAAGCAAGTCATCAAACACATCCCTCATTCCAAAACACTCAAACCGGCTCTTCCTTTTTTCCACGGACAGCAAGTTGGCACGGGTACCCCGTGTCCACAAGCACGACCGTGCCACTTTGCTACGTGAAGAATCCTTGCCTTTTCATTCTAAACTCAATCCACACTTCAAGCCTTTCCTTCCCTCGATCACAAAATGAGTACTAGTATGTCAATGGATGAGAAACTTGAAGCTATTACCAATCAAATGCAAGAATTGGTCTTGAGTAATCAAGAACTCAGGGCTTAAAATGAATATCTGAAGAAGCAACTTGGTGATAGTATGAAGCAAAAACAGAAGATGCAAGGATCAGGAGGTATCAGAATAGAGGAGCCTAGTGAACGACCAAGAAGAATGAGCGGTGAGAATGAGGAAGATATTAATCGAGCTTTGTTTGAGTTAGAAGACGAAGAAGTACCATTTATAAGGGCTATTAGGGGTCCTAAACCTACTTCTAACTTAGGAGATTTCAAAGTTGAGATTCCTGAGTTTGAAGGAAAGTTAAACCCTAATGAGTTCATAGAATGATTACAGACTGTAGAGAGAGTCTTTGAGTTCAAGGAAATACCTGAGGATAAAAAAGTGAAGCTAGTTGCTCTTAGATTGAGAAAGTATGCCTCCTTATGGTGGACGAACCTCAATGCCAAGAGAACTAGGGAGAGAAAGAGTAAAATTAGTACTTGGGATAAAATGAAAGCCAAGATGAAAGCACGTTTCCTGCCTTCCACATACGTTCAAGATCAGTACATACTCTTTCACCATTTACAACAAGGCAAAATGAATGTTGAAGAATACACACGTGAGTTCGAAAAACTCATGATTAAATGCGACATTCATGAGCCTGAGGAGCAAACTATTGTTCGTTATCTAGGAGGGCTTGATCCTAGAATAGCCAACATAGTTGATTTGCAAGCTTATACCTCATTCGATGAAGTTTGTATTCTGGCACATAAAGTGGAGCAGCAGAGAAAATCTAGAACCTATGTGTGTGATTTTTCCAAGCCATATTCTTCAACACCAAGCCGTAGGCAACCCTCTAACAAGGGGAGCTACACGCCTCAACCCATTAAACCCACGCCACCTTCCCCTTCCTTTCCACAAAAAACCCCAACTCCACAAAGGCTCCAGCAGATCCCAAATCATCCAAGCCAAACTAGCCAAAAGAGGTGTTATAAGTGTCAGGGCTTCGGACATATCGCATCTGATTGTCCAAGTCGCAAAATTATTTCTTTAGCTAAGTGGGAGTCAAAAAAGGATGAGTATGTGGAGGAAAAAAGAGAGGAAAAAGAAGAGGGAGAAGATGTGCAAGATCTGGAAAGTGAAACTGAGAGTTTGTGGAGCAAGCAGATGAGGGAGAGATGCTTGTAATCAGGAGGGTGATGAGTGTTCAAAAATCAGCTAAGGATGAGCAACGTGAAAATATCTTTCATTCACGTTGTACCATCCAAGGCAAAATTTGTTCAGTAATTATCGATGGAGGAAGTTGTGCCAACGTAGTTTCTTTAGAGGTGATCGAGAAATTGAAATTAGAAACTATGGCTCATCCACACCCATACAATATTCAGTGGTTGAACCAGAGTAAAGGGATTCAAGTTAACTCTCGATTCTTGATTTCATTTACTCTTGGTAAGAATTACCAATATGAGGTTTGGTGTAATGTTGTCCCCATGGATGCCTGCCATATTCTGTTAGGACGCCCCTGGATGTATGACCGAAAGGTTATGCATAATGGTTACCTAAACACATATTCCTTTTCAAAAGATGGCAAAAAAATCACCCTTACTCCATTAGCCCCATCCGAACTCCACAAAAAGAAACCACAAAAAAACCCAAATCAATCCGACCTATTGTTGTCACTTGGAGAACCAGTCCTAAAGGCTTCTCAACATGAGTTTAAAGCCTTGAAAGAATAGATCTTAAAAGTGCAAACTGAGCCTGAAACACCCCTACCATCCCATCCTATAGCCAAGATCATATTAAGTCAGTTTGGTCACCTATTTTCCGATGAAATCCCTATAGGTTTGCCTCCCAAACGTGACATCCAACATCATATTGACCTTATACCTGGGGCAGTGTTACCAAATAAGCCAGCCTACAGAGCCAATCTGAAAGATACCCAAGAAATTCAACGTCAGGTTGAAGAGCTTATGTCTAAGGGATTGGTTCGAGAGTCATTAAGTCCTTGTGCGGTTCCGGCTCTTTTGGTACCAAAGAAAGATGGTGGTATGAGGATGTGTGTCGATAGTCAAGCCATAAACAAAATCACTATCAAGTATAAGTATCCCATACCTAGGCTTGAAGATATGCTAGATGAGTTACATGGTTCGAAGGTGTTTAGCAAGATTGATTTGAGAAGTGGATATTACCAAATCCGTATTAGGGAAGGAGACGAGTAGAAGACAGCCTTTAAAACCAAGGGAGGGTTATACGAGTGGTTGGTCATGCCCTTTGGTTTGTCAAATGCCCCTAGTATGTTTATGAGGTTGATGAATCAAGTATTTCGACCATTTATTGGAAAAATTGTGGTCGTATACTTTGATGACATATTGGTGTTTAGTAAAGATGAGCATGAACATCAAGAACATCTTACTCAGGTGATGCTCGTTCTTGAAAAAGAAAAGTTATTTGGGAATCTTAAGAAATGTACCTTCTTCACCAGTGAAGTTACCTTCTTAGGATATATTGTTTCTGAAAGTGGGATTAAGGTTGATGAAAGCAAAATAGAGGCCGTTCGGACGTGGCCTGTCCCTAAAAGTATTCATGATGTTCGTAGCTTTCATGGTTTGGCCTCGTTCTATAGGAGATTTATTCGTAACTTCAGTACCATCTTATCTCCTATGACTGAGGTGCTTAAGGGTTCTTCATTCTCATGGAATCCTAAAGCCCAAGCCGCCTTTGAAGAAGTGAAAGAAAAGTTGACTCAGGCACCTGTCTTAGCATTACCCTGTTTTGATAAAGTTTTTGAGGTTAAGTGTGATGCATCTGGTGTTGGTATTGGAGGGATTCTTACTCAAGAAGGTCGACCACTTACCTTCTTTAGTGAGAAATTATGTGATACCAGGAGGAAATATTCAACTTACGATAAGGAGTTCTATGCTATCGTTCGTAGCTTGGAGCACTGGAGTCGTTACCTAATTGCTACTGAGTTCATTTTACATTCAGATCATGAAGCTTTGAAGTATATTCAGGGCCAGCATAAATTGAACTCTCGCCACGCCAAATGGGTGGAGTATCTCCAGTCCTTTCACTTCACTATCAAGCATAAGTCCGAGAAGCTGAACCAGGGCGCCGATGCATTATCTCGGCGTTATCTATTATTATTCCAGTTAGATGCTTGTGTCCTGGGGTTCGAGCATCTAAAGGCTTTATACCAAGATGATGAAGACTTTAGGTCATTGTTTTTGGAGTGTCAAAAACGGCCTAAAGGGGATTTCTTGCTACAGGAGGGTTTTCTCTTTAAAGGTACTCGATTATGCATCCCAAAGTGCAGCACACGTGAGTTGTTGATCCGGGAGGTCCATGGTGGTTCGTTAGCTGGTCATTTTGGAGAAGACAAGACCCTAACCATGCTTAGGGAACATTATTACTAGCCAAGGATGAATAAGGACGTCCAGGATATTATTAAAAGGTGTGGGACATGTCAAATTGCTAAGAGCCATTTGTTACCCCAAGGATTATACACGCCACTGCCAATCTCAACTCAACCATGGGTAGACGTGAGTATGGATTTCATACTTGGTTTACCACAGACTCAAAGGGGTAAGGATTCTATCTTTGTGGTCGTAGACAGATTTTCAAAGATGGCTCATTTCATTCCTTGCATGAAGACTAATGATGCTACTCACATTGCTGGGCTCTACTTTAGAGAAGTTATGAGACTGCATGGGATTCCTCGTTCCATAGTCTCTGATCGAGATACCAAGTTCTTGAGTCATTTCTGGGTTACTTTATGGAAGAAGTTGGGTACTAAACTGAAGTATAGTACTACCTGCCACCCCCAGACGGACGGACAGACTGAGGTGACTAATCGTACCCTTGGTACCCTACTAAGAGTCCTGATTAGGCACCAAGCTAAAGCCTGGGATTTATTACTTCCACATGCCGAGTTCGCCTACAACAAAACGCCCAGCAAGGCTACTGGTCTATCTCCTTTTAAAGTCGTATATGGAGTTGATCCATTGACCCCCCTTGATCTTACACCACGACCACTAGACCAACGGCCAAGTGCAGACGCAGCGGATAGAGTGGGAGAAATCCAGAAATTACATGAGTTGGTAAAGGCCAGGATCGAGAAAGTCACCAACAACTATATGGCCCACGCCAACAGACATAAGAAAGAGAAGGTATTTCAGCCAGGTGATTTGGTGTGGATACATCTGCGAAAAGAAAGATTTCCTTCCAAAAGGAAAAATAAACTGATGCCACGAGCAGATGGTCCCTTTGAAGTTTTGGAAAGGATTAATAATAATGCTTACAAAGTCGAATTGCCAGGGGATTATGGAGTCTCAGCGACATTCAATGTTTCTGATCTCAGTCCGTATGAATGAGACAACTATCTATCAGATTTGAGGGCCAAATCTTCCCAACAAGGGGAGGATGATGGAGGACCATCCACAATTAATCATCTAGTCCATGAGGTCCCAAATGATCCCAGAAAATCAGTCCAATCTTTGATCCAAAGTCATTTGGCAAGGCAAGATCATTTTGCTTTACCCGGGATATCATCCGATGTTAAGCCCGATTTTGTTTACTTAATTATGGAGGCTTAAATATGTTTTAAAAGTCCAATTTTTTTGCTGCCCTTCAAGAGCTAGATTTCAAATTTCAATTCCAAGTGGTTTCAAGTTAATTGGAGTTCATTTGGTCCACGAAATCCAAGCATCTTCACGGGCTATCCAGATTTTGTCCTGTAGTGATATACCTTCAATGTTTTACTAATCACGGGAGCTACAGAAGTCCAAATGAGATGATTCAAATTGGAGATTAAACTAGTCTTCAGCAACTTTCTAACAAGGTAAAAATCGCCCTGATTGGACCACGACAAGCAGCTGAGTGTTGCTGTACGAATGGACCTTTATTTTGGTCCAATCATATCCCTTGCTTAGCCGGCTGGTTTTACCTAGCAAAGAGGGTTTGCTTAGCCTCAAAACAACATCTTGGGTCCAGTCATAAGCCTACACACGTACTCCATGGTGGTCCAATGAATGTGAAGCATGTGAACCAATGGGAGAAGAACACAAGGCAAAATTGGATTTGACCACTTCAATGACACATGTTAACTTTAGATTTTTCCCTTTTCCCTATGGTGGGCACCGAAATGGACTTCCTTCAGCAAACGGAAAGCTTGTATTCTTGATTAATTAGCTAGCAAAGTTAGTATTCAGTTGTTTGTCAAGGTATTACACCGGTTATTTAGGATTATATTAGAACCGAATGTAAGCTATTTTACTTAGCATAGAAGGTTACCCTCCTAGGGAGGAAACCTCTTATGACCGGCCATCATTGCCTATTTAATGGCCTTGTAGCCTTCTTTTTTAGAGGACTCAACTTTGAATAAAAAAACTTGTGTTAAGCTTAAGACTTGAAGTCTTAATCTTTCATCCCTTCCTTGCTTATCCTTAAGTTGGTCACTTAATGTGGTGATCTTGGAAATCTTAATCTTTGATTAGGTGGATTCCTAGTCAAAGTTAAGGACCCTAAGTTAAGGATTAGGTGGATTCCTAATCAGTTAACTTAATTCCATCACAAACAAACCTAAACACTTAATCTAAACTTGAGGAACACACATCCCTTCTCTTGTTTTCATAAGTGTTCTTCACCTAATTCTTGTGATTCTCTGAGGATTACATCAAACTCCTAACAATTAAAACTAGCCAATGAAAAGACTAAGTAAAATGAAAAGACTCATCATAAAAGGGGTAGGGGAGGTTACAAGGAATATTCTAGGATTTCTATCAGCTGATTATCTCCATGTAGAAGCCTCCAAAACGTGCACAATATCAGCCACACAGACACATGTAACCGAAGACTCTTCACTTTCCAGAATTAATCCTTGCAGCTGCCTCAACTTCAACAGAGTATATCTTCCAGAATACTTGGCCAAAACACGCGTTCTTGGGCTTGCTAGAAAGCCCTGGAAGTCTATTTTCCAGAATGGGCTCATGTGCTCAATTGGGATAAACGGTTTAAAAGTTATAGCCCAAACAATGCACCTATCTCAGACTGGACTGGATCAGAATAATGTACGTTTGAGTGATATTTTGCCCAATCAAATGACGTCCAAATTAAACAAACTTGGGCTTACCTTAAATCTGAAATCTTAAGCTTCTAAAGCATATGGCCCTCAAGTTGTGGGTCTACTTGAGCTTGTCCAAAAGTTGCCACAGAAATTACCTTCCGCAGGGACGAATCGGGCACTAATTCTTCTGGAAGGAATAAAACTTTTCTACAGAGTTTTTTCACGTCTTTGACTTCTTGAAGCTTGATTGGGTCTTCCTTGGGCTGGGCTTGATGGTCTTTGGGCCGTTCATGATGGTCTCCATCATTCTCCCCGGGTGAGTGAAAGTTTGCCCTCAAACTAGGAAGGGGCTCATCAGTAAAATAGGGGCTAAGGTCGGAGACATTGAATGTAGCTGAAACTCCATAATCTCCGGGAAGATCAACCTTGTAAGCATTAGGCCCAACCTTCTCAAGGATCTCAAAGGGCCCATCGGATTGAGGCATCAACTTAGATTTTCTTTTAGAAGGAAAACGTTCCTTTCGCAGGTGAATCCAAACCAAGTCTCCAGGCTGAAAATGTACCTCTTTCCGGTGCTTGTTGGTGCTTTGCATGGCTCTCTCATTAGCCTTGGCTATGTTGTCACGAACGCGAGCATGAAGTTCTTGAATTTCCTTGGCTCGTTTCTCGGTTTCCCAACTAAGTTTTGTAGGAGTGGGAATAGGAATAAGATCCAACGGACTCCTGGGATTATAGCCGTAGACAACTTGAAAAGGAGAGAGTTGGGTGGACTTGCTAGGCACTCGATTGAATGCAAACTCGGCATGGGGCAACAACTCATCCCAATTCTTCAAATGCTTCTTCACAAGGACTCGTAGTAAAATACCCAAAGTCCTATTAGTGACTTCAGTTTGTCCATCGGTTTGGGGATGACATGTTGTGCTAAACTTGAGTTGAGTACCCAATTTACGCCACAAAGTGAGCCAAAAGTGACTAAGGAACTTAGGGTCACAATCGGATACCATACTCTTAGGAATGCCTTGTAGTCTCACAATTTCCTTGAAGTACAAGTTAGCCACTTGAGTAGCATCATTAGTAGTGTGGCAAGGGATGAAATGCGCCATCTTGGAAAATCGGTCCACAACTACTATAATAGAATCCTTGTTCCTTTGGGTTCTAGGCAAACCCGTAATGAAGTCCAAACTAATATCTTCCCAAGGGGCTTGAGCAATAGGAAGAGGGGAGTACAAGCCTTGGGGCAACGCATGGCTCTTAGCCATTTGACAAGTAGAACATCTTTTGATGAAATGCTCTACATCTCTTGACAGTTTTGGCCAATAGTAGTGTTCCTTCAACATTGCTCTTGTCTTCTCTACACCGAAATGGCCGGCTAGGGCTCCTCCATGTAGCTCTTGGATAAGGAGCTCTCTAAATCCGCATTAAGGAATGCAAAGGCGTGAGCCTTTAAATAGGAACCCATCTTCTAAGTGAAACAACCCATGAGGGTGCTTAGAACACTTCTCAAAAATATCCTTGAAATCATCATCTTTGGAGTACAAGTCTTTCACAATCTCAAAACCAAGTACTTTAGCACTCAAAGTGGAGAGTAACAAGTACCTACGAGAGAGTGCATCGGCTCCTTTGTTGAGAGTCCCCGCCTTATGTTGGATGGTGAAATGGAAGGACTGAAGATACTCTGCCCATTTAGCATGTCTAGGGCTGAGTTTGTGTTGCCCTTGAATGTACTTGAGAGCCTCATGATTAGAATGGAGAATAAATTCTCCTCCAACAAGATAATGACGCCAATGCTCCAATGCTCTAATGATAGCATAAAACTCCTTGTCGTAGGTGGAGTACTTCTTCTTGGCATCGTTGAGCTTCTCACTAAAGAAGGCAATGGGTCTCTTCTTTTGAGATAGGACAGCTCCAATTCCTACCCCGGATGCATCACATTCAACTTCAAAAACTTTGGCAAAATCGGGCAAGGCTAGGACGGGAGCACTAGTGAGTTTCTTCTTGATCTCTTCAAATTCTTGTTGTGCTTGCTCGTTCCAAGAAAATTCTTTGCCTTTAATTACCTCGGTCATAGGAGCCACAATGGTGCTGAAATTTCGGATGAATCTCTGGTAGAATGATGCTAGGCCATGGAAAGTCCTTACTTGAGTGATAGATGTAGGAGTAGGCAATTCTTGGATAGCCTTGATCTTGCTATCATCAACTCGAAGACCTTGGGTGGACACAATGAAACCCAAGAATACCACTTGAGGGGTGAAGAAATAACATTTCTCCATATTGCCATAGAGTTGCTCTTGAGAAAGGATCTCCAAAACTTATTGCAAGTGTTGGGCATGCTCTTCTTCGGTCTTGCTATAGACTAAAATATCATCAAAGTAGACAACAACACAAATGCTAATGAGGGGCTTTAGAACTTGGTTCATAAGCCTCATGAAAGTGCTAAGGGCATTAGTAAGCCCAAATGGCATCACAAGCCACTCATACAAACCTCCTTTAGTCTTAAAGGCGGTTTTCCATTCATCACCTTCAAAGATCCGGATTTGATAGTAGCCACTTCGTAAATCAATCTTGGAAAAGATAGCGGCTCCATGGAATTCATCAAGTAGATCTTCCAATCTTAGAATAGGATACCGGTACTTGATAGTGATTTTGTTAATAGCCCGGCTATCCACACACATGCACATGCTACCGTCCTTTTTAGGAACAAAGAGGGCGGGCACGGCACATGGACTCAAACTCTCCCGAATTAAACCCTTGGACAAGAGGTCATCTACTTGTCTTTGGATTTCTTGAGTTTCACTAGGAGACATCCGGTAGGCCGGCTTGTTGGGAAGAATGGAACCGGGAATGAGGTCTATCTTGTGTTGGATGGATCTAGGAGGGGGAAGGCCATGTGGGATCTCTTGTGGAAAGACATGATGGTAGGTTTGAAGGAGAGGGATGAGTAGTGGATGTGTGGGAGATGGTGGCTTAGGTTCCTCTTGTAGAAGAATCAAGTCTTTGAAAGACTCAAATTCATGGTGCTCGGATTTGAGGAGAGTGGTGAGAAAGACATCCACGTGAGGATTGTCTTTGGGTCTAGTGGTAGAGGGAATTGTGATAGAAGTAAGGGTAATCTTTTTGTGGTCTTTTTGGAAAGAATAAGTGTTCATCCGGCCATCATGGATGACACTTCTATCAAATAGCCACGGTCTACCCAACAAAATATGACAAGCTTCCATAGGGACAATGTCACACCATATCTCATCCTTATAATTTTTCCCAATTGAAAAAGAAACAAGACATCGGTGAGTGATTTGCAAACCCTTGCCATGGTTCAACCATTGAATGGTGTAGGGATTGGGGCGAGGAGAGACTTACAGCTTGAGCTTATCAACCATAGTCTTAGAAGCAACATTGGCACAACTTCCACCATCAATAATGAGGGAGCATACCTTGTTTCCCACGGTACACCTTGTGTGGAATATAGCTTCTCTTTGCTCCATGTCTTCTTGAGTGGCAAATCCACTCAATGCCCAGCGGATGACTAGCAATTCTCCTTCATCAGGGCCTTCTTCAACTTCTTCCAAGCTTCCTTCTTCAAAATGTTCCCCTTCTTCTTCTTCATATGCATGTTCTTCACATGCTTCTTGATATTCTGCTAAGGAAACAATCCTTTTGTTTGGACACTCTAAGGCATAGTGTCCCATTCCTTGGCAACGAAAACATCGAACCTTGTCCTTGGATTTGGGCTCTTGTGTAGAGGGCTTAGGAGGAGTTGGAGTGGTGTTTTTGGCTTGTGGAGGGTTTTGAGGTCTAAGAGGGTAGTAGGGAGGTCTTTGTGTGGAGTGGGGACGAGAAAGAGGTTTGGACAAGATGCTCTTTCCCTTAGATTTCTTTTGTTGCTCTCCCTTATAGGCTAGAGAACTCAAGTCATCTAGGGATGAATAGGGTTGCAACTCAATTACATGAGCAATGGACTCATCAAGACCGGTCAAGTATCTTACCAAGGTTTGTGAGTCATCTTCTCTCAAATCGCATTTGAGTAGGAGTTGTTCAAACTCCCGAGTGTATTCTTCCACACTCTTGGAGCCTTGCTTGAGTCGATGGAGCTTGAGATAATTGTCTTGCACATAGTGAGAGGGAAGAAACTTGGCCTTAAGCTTTTCTTTCATTTTAGCCCGAGTTCTGATTTTTCCCTTTCCATTCCTTGCTCTTTTAGCTCCAAGATTAGCCCACCAAATTGAAGCATATTTTCTGAGTTTAAGGGCTACAAGTTTTACCTTCTTGTCCTCCGGGATGTCCTCGTACTCAAAGATTCTCTCAATGGTATGCAACTAATTGAGGAACAAATCCGGGTCAAGTTGACCTTCAAATTCGGGGATGTCAATTCGGACACCACCAATATTGCCTCCTTGCTTTCGTCTCCATGGGGCTTCCTCATCACTTGAATTGGCACGGGAGTGAAGGACTTCCTCTTCAGATTTGACCACCGGTTCATGAGGGTGAGAGGGTGTGGGGCTATGAACCCACCTTCTTTTCTCCTCTAAGAGTTGGCCAAGTTGTGTCTGGAGATATGTAACCTGGGCTTCCAACTCCTCTACTCTTGTTTGATCGCTTCTTGTAGACTTAGTAGACATGTTGAAGTGCTTTGGGGAAAGAAAATGCTGCTGGGGAAGGTGGCACGGGCGTGCAGTGAGGCACGAGGTGGCCGTGCTTTGCTTCGACTTGTGAAATGCAGATTTTGAAGGAGGCACGGTCGTGCTCCTTGGCACGGGCGACCGTGCGTAGGTTCGGGTTTGTGGGTGAAGCTGTTGCAGGGGTGTTTTTATATTTTGACTTTTGGGATGTATTTGGGTGTGATGTGGGTCACTTAAAAACCTTTGCTCTGATACCAATTGATGTATGTGTGCGTGGAAAGTGATCCAAATCAAACTCAAACTCAAAACAAACCAAAGTGAAAAGAGAAATGAAAGATGGATGAGATGGAAGAAGATCTTCACCACACAAGAAAAGGATAGAACAAGACCTTGTAATTGAGATAATCCTTCACGGAGCCACTCAATGACTTGATCTGGGGCTAATTCTCTTGTCTTAACCGAGGAATCACTCCAATGGAGAAGATAGAGAACCTAGAACACCACTTGAATTTGCCACAATTCAAGATATAGAACTAGGAATTTTAGATGCACTTTTGAGAAACACACTCAAAGTACTTGTATTGCTTTTGGGAATCTCATACAATCTGAATGACAAGCATCACACGCCTCTCCCCTTTTATAAGCTCAGCAAAAGACAATCAAAAGACTCAATAACTCCTAACAATTAAAACTAGCCAATGAAAAGACTAAGTAAAATGAAAAGACTCATCATAAAAAGGGTAGGGGAGGTTACAAGGAATATTCTAGGATTTCTATTAGCTGATTATCTCCATCTAGAAGCCTCCAAAACATGCACAATATCAGCCACACAAACACATGTAACCGAAGACTTTTCACTTTCCCAGAATTAATCCTTGCAGCTGCCTCAACTTCAACAGAGTATATCTTCCAGAATACTCGGCCCAAACACGCGTTCTTGGGCTTGCTAGAAAGCCCTAGAAGTCTATTTTCCAGAATGGGCTTATTTGCTCAATTTGGATAAGCGGTTTAAAAGTTATGGCCCAAACAATGCACCTATCTCAGACTGGACTGGATCAAAATAATGTACCTTTGAGTGATATTTTGCCCAATCAAATGATGTCCAAATTAAACAAACTTTGGCTTACTTTAAAGCTGAAATCTTAAGCTTCCAAAGCATATGGGCCCTCAAGTTGTGGGTCTACTTGAGCTTGTCCAAAAGTTGCCACAGAAATTACCTTCCGGATGGACGAATCGGGCACTAATTCTTCCGGAAGGAATAAAACTTTTCTACAGAGTTTTGCCACGTCTTTAACTTCTTGAAGCTTGATTGGGTCTTCCTTGGGCTGGGCTTGATGGTCTTTGGGCCATTCATGATGGTCTCCATCAATGGAGGTCCATCCTCAAGGTCTAATAATGTTTCATTGATCCAAAATAATCAAGAAATCAACTCCAAAGTCACGGCCATGAGTCACTTGATGGCAAACACACAAGGTGATACACCCGGGTTCTCATCCAGGTTTTTACCCGGTTTTTGCTATCTTATTACATCGGCCTAAAGCATATTTTGGTGTCCGTTTTTTGGATGGTTATCAAGTTCAGGATGTTAACTTTTAAGTCCAATTGGTTTCATATCATTTGGAATTCATTTGGTTACTTAAAACAGTTCATCTCTTGAACCTGTCCGGATTGCACTGCAAAATGCACGGTTTTGGTTTTCTGGTTTGTTCAGGGGGCAAATGACGTCCAAATGCTACGGTTCCAACTGGAGGGAAACTAGACATCTTGAGGTTTCCAACCATGCAAGAAACGTAGCAATTAGTCATCATTTGAAGTGTCAAGCATGCATTACAAGTTGAGGCAGAAACCGGCTGACTGACACCCGGTTACTTAGCCTAGTAGTTTTCCTCCTTCAAGGGGTTTGCTTAAGGTGGAAGACTGCCAACTAGGTCATTTTGAGCTGCTTGATGAACCACCACTCAGCTACTTGTGAGAGAGACACGTGGAGAAAGTGAAACACCACCATTTTGCAAGCTCTCATTCGACCACTCAAGCATGACATGGCACACATGCATTTTTCAGTCCTTTGAGGTGGCTAGCCGTGCACTCTTGCCTTCCTAGCTGGGAAATTGAGTCATTTACATTCCTTAATGCAAAGGAAAAGGCTTAGGAAGATAAATTAAGTGCTTTGTAATATAAACTTTCAGCTTTGGTTTATATTAGATTAAACCGTGTGCTAGGTAGTGATTAGCAAGCTTAATGACTTTCCTCCCTTGGAAGGAAAGCTCATTCGTGTATTGTCAAGACCATATAAGGCCTTAAGTGTTCATTTTGAAGGAGGTTGATAATTCAGTTGAGAGCAAAGACTTTGTGCCTTGTGATTTCTTAAACACTTAACTTGCTTATCCTTAATTGTGGCCGATTAAGGTGGTGACCAAGTGAGTCTTGATCTTTGATTAGGTGGTGTATCTTATCCTAATCCAAGATTAAGGGCCCTAAGCTAAGTGATTAGTGGTGTATCTTATCTAATCATCTAAGCTTAGAACTATCCAAAAATTCATTAAACACACTTGAATTCTTAAGCTAGCTCATGGTTTCTCTCCTCTCAAACCGTGAGTTCCCTCTTGATCTTCTTAGTGTTTTGAACCCTCCTTTCTTCCCTCACTTCCTTTAGTCCTTTGTTTACTCATCTCCACACAAAAGCAAGACCAAGACAAAGCTAATTGCATCAGACTTCCATTAATCCTCAAAGCTACCTCAAACCGTGAAGAAGGAACTTCCTAGGCAAGCAAGGCAGGAAATTGGCACGGTCCCCCCGTGCCATCAAGCACGACCGTGCCCCCCTAGCCGTGAGTGTTTGTTTGCTTTCTAGTATCCTTTGACGTGAGTTAACTTGGGTTTCTTCATTCCCTTGAAACTTACATCAATTGGTTAAATACAGTTGAAAGAATCTTTGAATATAAGGATATTCCTGATGATAAGAAGGTTAAATTGATAACCATAAGACTCAGAAAGTATGCATCCTTATGGTGGACAAACTTGAATGCTAAAAGGCTTAGAGAAAGAAAAGCAAGAATCCATACTTGGGAAAAGATGAAAGCTAAGCTTAAAGTAAGGTTCCTTCCACCAACGTATGTCCAAGATTGCTACTCCCAATTTCATAATCTCACTCAAGGTACTATGAATGTTGAAGAGTATGCTCGTGAGTTTGAGAAGTTGATGATTAAATGTGACATACAAGAACCTGAAGAACAAACCACAGTTAGATACTTGGGAGGTCTTGATCCTAGGTATTCTAATGTGGTGGAGTTGCAAGCCTATGCTTCTTTTGATGATGATTGTCTATTAGCTCATAAGGTGGAACAGCAAAAGAAGGCTAAACAGCCCCAAAAACCCACATATACAAAGTCTTTCATTCGGAACCAACCTTTTAACACGGGGAGTTCCAACCCACCAACTAAACCACAATCTCCCTCTCCCTTTAAGCCACAAACTCCCTTTCCCTTTAATCCACAAACAACCACGGCTCCTCAAAAAGCTCCAGCAACCCCATTTCGGCCTAACCCAAACCCCATGAGCAATAGAAGATGTTTCAAGTGTCAAGGGTTTGGCCATATTGCCTCAGAATGTCCAAACAGAAATGTTATCACTTTAGCTGAGTGGACCGCCATGAAAGAGGATTTTGAAGAGGAAGAAAACGAGGTTGAAAGTGAGTCAGAAGTTGAAGAAACTCAAGATGAGGTTATTGAGGAAGCAGATGAAGGTGAACTCTTAGTTTTGAGAAGAGTTCTAAGCAATTAGAAAGGAGCTAAGGATGAACAAAGAGAGAATATCCTTCACACTCGATGTACCACCCAAGGAAAGATATGTTCTTTGATCATTGATGGAGGAAGTTGCGCTAAAGTGGTTTCTCTAACTATGATTGAGAAACTAGGGCTACAAACAATGACTCACCCACATCCATACAACAGCCAGTGGCTAAATCAAAGCAAGGGCATTCAGGTGAATTCTCGTTGTTTGATTTCCTTTTCCATTGGAAAGAACTATCAAGATGAGTTATGGTGTGATGTTATTCCTATGGATGCATGTCATGTGTTATTAGGATGACCATGGTTGTATGATCGAAAGGTTATGCATAATGGTTATCTTAATACCTATTCATTTTCCAAAGATGGCAAGAAGATTACCCTAGCCCCATTATCCCCCTCCAAGCTCCACGAAATTCAACCACAAAAAAAGCCTAAGCATGTTAATTGCTTGCTATCCGTGAGTGAACCCATTTTAAAGGCTTCTTAACATGAGTTTAAGGCCTTTAGAGAATGGATATTGAATGTCCAAAGTGACCCAGAAAATGTGTTGCCCACTCACCCCATTACAAAGACACTCCTTGAAAATTTCTGTCATGTGTTCCCCGATGAGATTCCCACGGGTTTACCTCCAAAAGAGACATACAACACCACATTGATCTTATTCCTGGTTCCATCCTACCTAACAAACCAGCATATATGATGAACCCAAAGGATACTAATGAGATTCAAAGACAAGTTGCAGAGTTGCAGGAAAAGGGATTGATTCGAGAGTCTTTGAGTCCCTGTGCCGTTCCAGCTCTTCTAGTACCAAAGAAAGATGGAGGAATGAGAATGTGTGTTGATAGTAGGGCCATTAACAAGATTACAATCAAGTACAGGTATCCCATACCAAGACTTGAAGATATGCTCGATGAGTTATATGGCTCCAAGGTGTTTTCAAAGATTGATCTTCGAAGTGGTTATTACCAAATCAGAATTAGAGAAGGTGATGAATGGAAGACAGCTTTCAAAACAAAAGGTGGACTCTATGAATGGTTGGTAATGCCTTTTGGTCTTTCTAATGCACCTAGTACTTTCATGAGGTTAATGAACCAAGTGTTTAGACCTTATATTGGAAAGTTTGTGGTAGTATACTTTGATGACATTCTGGTTTACTCTAAGAATGAGCATGAGCATCAAGATCACCTAACTCAAGTTATGCTTGTCTTAGAACGTGAGAAGTTATTTGGTAACCTTAAGAAGTGTGCTCTCTTCACTCCTGAAGTTACATTTCTTGGTTATATTGTGACTGAAGATGGTATAAAGGTGGATGAAAGTAAGGTAGAAGCCATTCGGTCTTGGCCTATACCTAAGAGCATACATGATGTTAGAGCTTTTCATGGTTTAGCTTCATTCTACAGGAGATTTATTCGCAGTTTCAGTATTATTATGGCTCCTGTGACTGAAGTGATCAAAGGAACATCCTTTGTATGGACTGCCAAAGCTCAATCTGCCTTTGAAGATATCAAAGCAAAACTTACTCAAGCATCGGTACTTGCTTTACCATGCTTTAGTAAGATATTTGAGGTTGAATGTTGACATAAAGGTGCAAGGGGAAAGAAGACCCAAGCCAACTTCACACCAAAGGGGGCTGAAACTTGGAGGAAAGTCACAAACAGAAGTGGCACGATCGTGCTAATATGCACGGCCACCCCGTGCCGATGTTCTGCCCACGAAAACTAGGAATGCCTAGTTTTGGCCGGTTTGGACGTTCTTGAGTTTTGGTTGTGTTTCTAGCCTTTTGGTGGGCTTGAACTCGTGGGAACGGATGGGGGAGAAGGTAAGGAGAGTGGATTAATGGAGGGGTACGAAGAACACTCAAGTAAAAGAGATTGAAGATGAAGAACACGATGAGTAAAAGAGATTAACTTGGGATTGAGATAGAACTAAACTCTAGGATTAGATATAGAAACACCACTAACCTTTGAGTTTAGGGCCCTTAAGCTTGATTAAGATGCAGAATCACCACTTAATCAAGGTTAAGACTCACTTGAACACCACTTAGTTTGGCCTAAACTAAGATAAGCAAGTAAGAATTTGAGAGGAAGCTTTCAAAGCTCTCTACTAAACTTTTCATTCGTAAAAACTGAAGTGTGTTTGCTTGTGGTCGTGTGGGTTTTACATATGTAGCAAAATAACCAAGCTAGCAAACTCTTACACAAGCACCTCTACCTTTCCTTCCTAGGAAGGAAAGGTATTAAGGCCTAATCACACCCGGTTAAGACTAACCGGTTGTTAACCACAATTAATGCTAAACAAAGTGCATCAAAACTAACTAGGAAAGCAAGACAAATGAGCATTACAACTTAATTATCTTGTGCTTAGGCCTAAACAACTTGGAAACTCAGCAAAAGACATGTGCATAGCCGAAAAGTGGTTTCCCCTTTACGGCTGGCCAATAGCAAGCAAGGAACATCTTCTCTTGTCTCTCCCTTCTCATTGGCTGTTCTTTTCAAGGTTGCAACTGATGATTGTTGCCTTGGGGTGTGTGCCCAGCCTTGGAAGACGTGCCAACTCATTTGAAGAGGAGGAAACCCACCGGTGGAGGTAAAATACAACCGTGGCACCAAACCGGGTTCAAGGGCAGTTTTGTACCCGGTTTTCAGACCAAGTTTAACCAAAGAAAAAGTGGGTATGATCTGGATTTTAACTGTGGGGGGGAAGTTCAAGGTGTGTTAAAACCCCCCCAATCAAGAAATTAAGGTTGAACAAGGTTTAAGTAGGGTAATCACACCTAAACTTTCAACCGTGCAGAATTGGACCAAATCTGGCCTGTTGGGGAAAATGCCTTTGATCCTCCATCCTCTTGTGGCATGATTTGAAATCAATGCTTGGACTTGAAAGCTAACATCCTGAGGATTCCAAAAATGCAAAAATATTGGCCTTAAGCCACAATGTAGCTTAAGAAATCAGATGCACAAAGCCGGGCTTATGCTGGCCGGTTATCCCGTTTGTGCTAGTTTCAACTTCTTGCCAAAGGTGAGTCATCTTCTTGGTTTGGGACCTTGTTCTTGGACGATTTGGACTTGTTACATCTTGATCAAGGTCTTGGCTAGGTAAGACTCCATCATCCTTCCATTGTTGAAAAGATTTGACCCTCAAATCTTGATGTATATGTGGGAGGTAAGTGAACCAAATCAAACTCAAATAAACCCAAATAAGAGTTGAACCACAGTAAAGAGAAAATAGAAGGTTGATTGAGGTGGAATGAAAATAATAGCAAAACAGAACAAAGGATAAATAAGACCTTGCACTTGAGATAATCCTTCGCGGAGCCACTCAAGGACTTGATCTTGGGCAAATCCTCTCGTCTTCACCAAGGAATCACTCCAATTGGAAAAGAAAAGAGAACCTAGAACACCACTTGAACTTGCCAAAATTCAAGATATAGAACTAGGGATTTGGAATACTTTTGAGAATCACACTCAAAGGTAATTGTATTTCACTTTGGGAAAGCTTACCACTCTGCATTCAAATGCAACTACATAACCCACCTATTTATAGGCTAAACAAAGATAACCAAAAGACTTAAAAACTCCTAGCAATTAAAACTAGAAAATTGAAAAGGCTTGGAAAATGGAAAAGACTCAACATAAAGGGGTGGGGGAGGTTACAAAGAATATTCTAGGCTTCCAATCAGCTGAAGACATCCATCTAGAACACTCCAAGTCGTGCATGATGTCATCCACATGATGTCATGTAACCAAAGTCTCTTCATTTGCCCAGCATTTAATCCTGCAGCAGCCTCCACTTCAACTGAGCATAACTCTCAGCACACACGTCCAAATCAGGTGATTCTGGGCTTGTTGGAAAGCCCTGGAAATCTATTTTCCAGAATGGGCTCATTTGCTCAATTTGGATAAGTAGATCAAAAGTTATGGTCCGAACATTACACCTATATCAGAACTGGACTGGAGCAGGACAACTTCCCTTTGAGTGCTACTTTGCCCAATCAAATGACGTCCAAGTTAAATAAAATTGGGCTTATTTTAAAGCTGACATCTTAAGCTTCAAAACCATGTGGCCCCTCAAGTTGTGGGTCCACTTGAGCTAGTCCAAAAAATGAGCACAAAAAAAATTACCTTCCGCAGGGATGAATCGGGCACCAATTCTTCCGGAAGGAATATGAGTTTTATCCAGATTTTCGCCACTTGCTTGACTTCTTCATGGTGTCTAAAGTCCTTGAACTCACATAATAAGAGAAAATATGAGAGTTCCCATGCACGCTCTTGTTTGACACTTTTCTTCTTGGAAGTTGACCTTAAATAAAAATGATGCATATGGGAATATGCATCATACTCCCCGGGTGGTTTTGAGTTTGTCCTCAAACTCAAAGGGTTAGCAAGCTTCTCAAGAAAGAGGTCACGCTCATAATATGGGAGCTTTTGGGGAAGGAGGTCACAGGGTATCACCTCTAGAGAGATATAGAAGAGGGTGAGGGGAGGATGATAAAATGGGTCATACCTGGTGAGGAGAAGAGGCGGAAGTGAGAAATCTTCTTTGGGGACAAGGGTTTGGGACGGATGAATGAGGATTAAGGCTTGTCGGTCCTTTTGTGATTTGAGGGGTTGGGAAGGTTGAATGGGGGTTAAGGTGAATTCTTCTTGGGTCAAGAGTTGCTCAACCTCTTCAATAACCCCACATGCCTCCAACTCGGGTGCTTGGAGTTCGGTAGGGTGTACTTCTTGAATCAAGAGTTGTTCAAACTCTTCAGCAATCCTACATGGCTTCATCACTTCAAGGTCTTTAACTACATGCTCTTCAATTCTTGGGGTTATGCTCAAATTCACCTCATTATCTTCTTGGCACCCTTCTTGGGTGAAGGTTTGCTCAATTTCTTGCACAATCTATTCTTGCTTCAACTCGGACTTTTGGGCCTCAAGTTCAAAGGTCGCTTCATCACCACAGTCACCAAAAACAAGAGGTAGGTCAACTAGGCCCGACCCTTTTTCTCCAAGGATCTCTTCATCTTTGTTGGAGTTAAATTTCTCCAAATAAAATAAGGAAGTAGAGCTAGAGTTACAAGCACTCATTGGACTTCCCTTGTTGAAATGGAGGTTTTTAGAAGAGGAATTAAAGCCGTTTACCTCAAAGGAAAGAAAAGGATGCTTGTGTAAGTAAGAGGTTGGAGTGAAAGTATCCATTAATTTACCTCTTAACTTAACCCATGTTGTAATCTTACTTTTTCCTCTCTTCTTCCTGTTATACTTGTACTTTTCCCACCATTCAAGCGCATGGCCTCGGAGCTTCTTGATAACCAACTTAAACTTCTCTTGCTCGTCAATATTGTAGCGAGTGAAAACTTGATCCACTTTGGAAATCTAGTAAGGGAAATCTTCTTTTTGGCCACGAAACTTTGGAGTTTCAAGGATGACCATCTCCTTTTCAATCAAAGCAATCTCTTTTCGCAAGTTCCCAAGAGAAATCATGATGGATGAATGCTTAAGGGTTCTTTGTGGATTATGTGTTTAGGCTAGAAAAAGGTTGTTTTGGAGAAGAGGAGGGAGGGCACGGTCGTGCAATGGGGCACTGGGGAACCGTGCTATGCTTCGACTTGAGGAAATGCAGAAAAGTAGGGTGGCACGGTCGTGCTGGTAGGCACGGGGGCACCGTGCTGCGTCTCGACTTGAAGATTTCTGGAAAATAAATATGGCACGGTTGTGTGGTATGGCACGGGGGCACCGTGTGAACTTTCCGGCCTGTGGACACTGGATGTTCACGGTTTTTTTTTTATTATTTTTTTTTTTGTGTATTTGGGTATGATGTGGGTCACTTTAAAAGCCTTGGCTCTGATACCAATTGATGTATATGTGGGTGGTAAGTGAACCAAATCAAACTCAAATAAACCCAAATAAGAGTTGAACCAAAGTAAAGAGAAAATGGAAGGTTGATTGAGGTGGAATGAAAATAATAACAAAAAAAGAACAAAGGATAAACAAGACCTTGCACTTGAGATAATCCTTCGCGGAGCCACTCAAGGACTTGATCTTGGGCAAATCCTCTCGTCTTCACCAAGGAATCACTCCAATTGGAAAAGAAAAGAGAACCTAGAACACGACTTGAACTTGCCAAAATTCAAGATATAGAACTAGGGATTTGGAATACTTTTGAGAATTACACTCAAAGATAATTGTATTTCACTCTGGGAAAGCTTACCACTCTGCATTCAAATGCAACTACATAACCCACCTATTTATAGGCTAAACAAAGATAACCAAAAGACTTAAAAACTCCTAGCAATTAAAACTAGAAAATTGAAAAGGCTTGGAAAATGGAAAAGACTCAACATAAAGGGGTGGGGAGGTTACAAAGAATATTCTAGGCTTCCAATCAGCTGAAGACATCCATCTAGAACACTCCAAGTTGTGCATGATGTCATCCACATGATGTCATGTAACCAAAGTCTCTTCATTTGCCCAGTATTTA
Source organism: Carnegiea gigantea (assembly GCA_029747015.1). Classification (NCBI taxonomy): domain Eukaryota; kingdom Viridiplantae; phylum Streptophyta; class Magnoliopsida; order Caryophyllales; family Cactaceae; genus Carnegiea; species Carnegiea gigantea. The sequence goes on along the minus strand of JAKOGI010000064.1, from coordinate 444,632 downwards.
ATCCTTGCAAGAGCCTCCACTTCAACTGCGCATAACTCTCAGCACATACGTCCAAATCAAGTGATTCTGGGCTTGTTAGAAAGCTCTGGAAATCTATTTTCCAGAATGGGCTCATTTGCTCAATTTGGATAAGTAGATAAAAAATTATGGTCCGAACATTACACCTATGTCAGAACTAGACTGGAGCAGGACAACTTCCCTTTGAGTGCTACTTTGCCCAATCAAATGACGTCCAAGTTAAATAAAATTGGGCTTATTTTAAAGCTGACATCTTAAGCTTCAAAACCATGTGGCCCCTTAAGTTGTGGGTCCACTTGAGCTAGTCCAAAAAATGAGCACAAAAAAATTACCTTCCGCAGGGATGAATCGGGCACCAATTCTTCCGGAAGGAATATGAGTTTTATCCAGATTTTCGCCACTTGCTTGACTTCTTCATGGTGTCTAAAGTCCTTGAACTCACATAATAAGAGAAAATATGAGAGTTCCCATGCACGCTCTTGTTTGATACTTTTCTTCTTGGAAGTTGACCTTAAATAAAAATGATGCATATGGGAATATGCATCAAATCTGGTGGGGAAGTGTCCGGATAGAAGGGGCTCAAATCAACCACATTAAAGGTGGCTGAAACCTCAAAATCACCAGGCAGATCAATCTTATAAGCATTGTCGTTAATCCTCTCCAAGACTTCAAATGGACCTTCAGCTCGTGGCATGAGTTCGTTTTTCCTCTTAGAACGAAAACGTTCCTTTCTCGAATGGATCCATACCAAGTCTCTTGGTCGAAGGACAATCTTTCTCCTATGCTTGTTGGCGTGTGCTTCATAGGCTGCATTAGTCTTCTCAATTCGTGCCTTCACCAACTCATGGAGCTTTTGAATCTCTTTTACTCTTTGTGTTGCATCAACATAGGGCTTTTGGTCTTGGGGCCGTGGGGTGAGATCATTTGGACTCAAAGGATCAATCCCATACACCACCTTGAATGGTGAAGGACCAGTAGCCTTACTAGGTGCCTTGTTGTACGCAAACTCAGCATGTGGTAAGAGTAAATCCCAGGCTTTAGCATTTGGTTTAATCAAAGCCCTTAGGAGAGTTCCTAGGGTTCGATTAGTTACTTCTGTTTGGCCATCAGTCTGGGGATGACAGGTAGTACTAAACAGCAACTTAGTACCAAGCTTCTTCCAAAGGGTAATCCAAAAATGACTCAGGAATTTTATATCCTTATCTGAAACAATGGTCTTAGGAATACCATGCAACCTTGTTACCTCTGTAAAATAGAGCTCGGCAATGTGTGTAGCATCATTGGTTTTGCAGCAGGGAATAAAATGTGGCATCTTCGAAAATCTATCTAGCACCACGAAGATTGAATCCTTTCCCCTTTGAGTCTTAGGTAGACCCAAAATGAAGTCCATACTCATGCCCACCCAAGGTAGAGTTGGTACGGGTAATGGGGTCACTACAAGAAAGATTGGTTTTTGTGGCAACAAGATTTGCCACAATATGTTGATATTTTGCTACAAAAAGTCTTTTGTGGCAACGTAGAAAATGGCTACAAAGTTGCCACAAATAGTCCGTTACAAAAGGCATTTGTGGTAAATTTAATTTTGCTACGAATTATGTAGCTTTAGTGGCAAGTTTTCAGTTGCCACAAATTGAAAATTGCTACAAAAGCATATAATTTGTAGCAAGCTCCATTTGCCACTAAATCCATGTTTGCTACAAGAAGGTGATATTTGTAGCAAAATATAATTGCCATGAACTATACTTTGGCAGATATTTGAATACATTTTGTGGCAGTTCACTTTTGCTACTAAACTTATCTTAAGAAGTGGTAAACTTCGATTGCATTTGTTTTTTTGTTATTATATATTGTAATAATGTTTACCGTTTGCAAATAATAATTGTTTGTGGACATTCTCATAAATACATACATGTAATAATAAAATAATTGAAATGAAATGCAATCGTACTTGAAATGAAATTGCATTAAATATATAATCATCATATGATGTTTGCTGCAATAGTAGCTAATAAAATTATGATAACCGTATATGCTTAGTTCATAATTCTAAAATGACGCTTATTGTAAATATATGAAACTTATTGTACTCTAACTTATATGAACCTGTGCACTTGAGGAAGAACCTAGTCTTTCCTCTAGAGTACGAAGACAAGCATCATAAGACTCATGAATCCCTTTTAGTTGTTCAGAAACCCGCCTATTAACTTCAGCATCAATCCTATCTTGAATTGCGTCCTCATTGATACCTTGGTTTTGATAACTCGTAAAAGCTAACACCCCTTGACCCATGCCTCTTTGATGATGTGATCCTTTCTTATGCTTGAGGACACGAGTAAAAGCCTCCTGGGGTGTAAGGTTATCAACCCCATACTTCTCAAGCTCTTTTTGGTGCACTACTTGGAGGTCTTCATATGCTTTCTCTGCATGCTCATCTGACCAAGTTCCATCTTGCTTTTGTCTTTGAATTTTCCATAATCGCAAGTAGTACGGTTCTTCATCCTCTTCTGCTTCTGGCTGAGAGTCCTTAGGTAAGAGGTCGTCCAATTGATTGAGGTCGTCCAATCCATCAATTGGTTTCTGCAACTGAAATCATTTAAAAAGACCTTATGTAAAGTGCAATTACATCCAATAATAAGCTGGTGAAAAATTGGTTTTAAAAAAAGTTTCAAAAAAAACCAAGTCCACAATTCAGTACTAAGTATATATAAGCTCAAGTTACCATCTCATAGAAGGTGCTAGCAATTGATTTTGTGCCAACTTTTGCAAGCATTTTCTGATGTGTTTGATTTTTAGTGTTCGTCTCACTTCGACGCTATAAGATATAGGAAAAACCATAAGGTTTAAAATATTAGAAACTGAATTCATTATCATTTCAGGATTATGGTCAATGGACGTATTCAAGTAATGTAATAGAAAAGAAAATTGAACTTACCCTGAACTTGTCGCTGTCCCAATAATTTACTAACCATTTCCATTGATTAGGGTCCACTTCTTTGGGCGGATTATCCCGACGATCAACCACTGTCGTATAGTTAGTGTAGGCTTTTTGCTTCAAATCATACCGCCACTTTCTATACCAAACCTTGCAACGACGCTCTATGGCATTATCGACATGACAACCTTAGGGCAATTTAAACATTTCCTATATGCAATACAAATTATTAATGATGAAACTATTTAAAAAACATAACTCGATAGGACAAAGTTAGTCTTGAGTGAAAACCTTTAACTTCATAAAATACTTCCTTTTTTTTCCGGGTGTATGTCATCCCACTTTTCCACATCCAAGGGCATCAATTGCTTCATTAAATAGCTTGCCTCGCTAATGAATTGGCTGCTGTTGGCGCCAACAATACGCTTGAGTTCTGGGGGATTTCGATCTCTACTTTTGCTGGATGCGCATCCCTTTTCCTTTTCCAGTATAAGCACTTTGTTTTGCCACGTCTGGGCAAGGAAGCTAAGAAAATTAACGAAACAAACATGGTTAAAAAAAGAGCACCTCTCAAATAATTCAAAAAAGTTAAAAAATGTCAAATGGAACAATATTGAGAAGCTTGCACCAAAAATAATAATGCCCAATGAAATTAACCTTAAAAAGCATTGGAAGTAGCTTGCACCAAAAACAAAAAACAAAAAACAAAAGCCCAAAAAAATAGTTTGCCTGACCTTCTTGATTCGATGACCCAATCTGATTTTCGTCCTCAATGTTGTGGTTCATAGGTGTATCCATCATTCTATCTACATTTACAAGTTCAACCATAAGAGCTCATTTATAACAATTATAAAAGAATCTCTAGACTCGAAAATATCATTACACTCGGCAAATAGATGAGATTATATATTGCGTACTCTTACTGGATAACTCTCTTTCCACATCATGGGGAAGATTTGTATGCTCTTCTCTAGGCATTTCATTTGAATCATGAGCTAGAAGTAACAGTATCAAATATTAGTATATAAAAAGACACTCTTGGAATAATACTACTGGAAGGAATCATACAACCATGTGCAGAGGTTGATCTTGTCCTTATTCTTTGTTGTTCTAATGTACTCCGGCATGCAATGCTTCCTTGATTAACGCGGTAGACATCATCTAATTGAGCCTGAACTCTTTTACCTAGACAAAATGAAGCAATGTAAAAATAATCTATTACGTGACCATGTCAACTATATTAACCCTTAATACAACCAATTAGTATTTTTCTTAAATTCTGGAGCGAAACGGGCAGAGTTTCGCCTAAAAACTTACAATTTCCCCGTCTTAAAGCCTTACATTAAATCCTTGTATCAATTAAAAACATAAAAGATACCAATAAGCTCAACGGCTACACGCCGGAGACCACAGCTCAACGGGCCACACGTCCGGAGCAAACCATTCAATAAATTTCGATAATAGGAAAGAAATGAAAAGTACAACTCAACGAATCACACATCCGGAGTACTGGGGTTTACATCCCAAAAATAAGCAATTCTAGTTAGAACAAATGAATCAATCACAAATCCCAAATGTTTGTAGCAGCACATATCCTTCTACCAACCTTCCAACCAAGAACAAACATAAAAATCAAAACAAAGCAAAAAGAAGGAATCAAAATGCTGATTAAACCCTTGATTTACCTAAGACCCTTTTGAGTTATGGGAAATCAGTATCATCAGCAGTACTCAAATTTACCAAGAACAAAAATAAAAATAAAAAACAAAGCAGAAAAACAGAATCTAAATATTCAGTCATAGTTAACTTAGGTAAATAGCAAGTCCAAGAGTCCAAGAGCTAAATAGCCCATGTGACAGAGGTTGTATTCTGTTCCCTTCGTGGCTTTCAGGTAAAATGATACAGAATTAGAGGAATAGATAGAATATACCTGGGTGAAGTGTAGGGATTGATTTAGTCCCCGTCACTTGTCTTACAAGTGTATCTAGTTGGGCATGCATTCTTTCATCTGATACGCACAATCAAATACTACGAAAATAGCTTATTTAAATTAAAATATTATGGAGTAAGAAAAGGATGATATGTAAAAAATCAGCAAATAAACACTCACCAAATTACAACCGCAGCAAATTATGTTTTTTTTTTTTTTTGGGTTTTTGGCCTCCATCAGAATTGGGGAAGCATTTCACTGAACAAAATTCATATCGAGGAAGGAGAACATACCAGAGGCTAGCGCTTTGTGACCAGTGGATGATTTTCTTAATGTCGCCTGTCTTTCTAATGTAGGTCTATGCATAGTGAAGTTGTCATTGTCATATGACACATCCTCCAATTCAGCATCCACTCTTTCATCTTCATTTGGTATATAGACCTCCTCTTCTTCTATAATCAGTTCTCTTTGCCTTAGATGTTCGTTGGTTTTTCTAAAAGGTAATCCAAGTTCTTGAAGTACCCTATTGTTTTTTTCAATATTTCTATCACGTTGCTTTTTATATTCTGTCATGCTCTGACGAACAATATGACTTGAATAATTTGGATTCTTTTTTACCCTAGCCATATTTCTCAGACTATCCAGGGTGATATACATTGTGGGCCTGCAACCAAGAAAAAAACATGTTAGAATGCATATACAGAAATAAAGGTTCTAAATATATTTCATAGAAAGTGTGAAAGAGTAAGAGCACTTACCAAGGATATGTCAAATTACAAAATATGTGAACTGTCTTAATATCAAGCAGCATATAAGTAAAGATGTACTTAAAAAATGAATCAAACATCCAAGTTAGTATTACAAATGTTTTGCCTTTTTGCTAAAAAGGAATCAAATAGCATAAAACATCTGATTTGTTTGCAAAATAAAATTAAAAAAACAATGATGTAACGTTTGCAAATCACAATTTTAAAGCTAATCATCAATTTCATCTGCAAACAGCAGTATGTCCTCTTCTCCACTTGACCCAGATGCACTGCTGTCATCAACAATTTTCATTTTGCCTTTCTTTTTATGACGTTGCAACTGTTGTGCCACAAGATTACTGTCCACCACGTCTGGTTCTACATCACTCCTAACCAACAACATTGCACCATGATTAGACACAGGGACATATGCTTCTTCATGAGCCTCATCGTCACAGGATGAAAATGATTTTGGTCCCTCATCTTCATCATCAGAAGGCATATCATAGAAATTGCGCGGGTTCGTTTTCACCACCACTTGCCAATTTTGCTGTATATGATCCCTCACATGGTATACTTGTTCAACTTGAGAAGCTAAGACATATGGCTCATTTGTTTTTAGAAAGCGTTTCACGTTCACTGTTGTTATGCCATATGTTTCTCTTTTGATTCCCATATTTTCAGAGAACACGTCATACCAATCACAGTCAAACAGAATAACTGTATGGTTGCTACCATAATCCAGTTCTATAATCTCCTTTAGGACACCAAAGTATTCTTTTCCTCCAATGTGCACATCACCTTTCACCACAACACCACAATTTTGTGTGCTAAGATTTTGGGCTCGTGTTTTTGTGTGGAATCTATAACCATTTACAACATATCCATCAAAGCAATTCACTCTCTTGATAGGACATTGTGCCAAAATTAGGAGCTCACGACTGGCTTTCTCATCACGTTGATTCCATAACTGGGTAACCTAAATAAGCAAATAAGATGCATTAGTACCTAAATTAAGTGGATATGTTAGACTTAATAATGTTTTACTTACTCTCTCTTCAAACCACTCCGTAAAAGTGAGCAACGTAGTAAGACTTTCATACTCCCTATAAACAAATACAAAAACCAAAATTATGGTTATGAAGTTCTTTGGTAGGTTCAAAATATTAGAAGTTACAATAAAAATTTCTTACTCAATAAAAGGTTGTGCTTCATCACAATTTCTTAACACATAAAGGTGAGCACGCTTCCAATCTTCATGGGAAAGAACCTTGATAGTTCCTTGACCCAGTGGATTTCCCATCTTCATGAAAATTGTTAATCCCTTATCGTGTCTATGTCCATCGTCTTCATTCCTTTCTAGACGATTAAATCTAGTCTCAACTCTATGTAAATACCTTGAACAAAAGGTTAAACACTCATCTGCTATATAAGCTTCAGCAATTGACCCCTCTGAACGAGCTTTATTACGCACAAATTCTTTTAATGTGTGCATGATCCTAACCATCAACAATAGCATCAAATAAGTGCAGTGCGTAATACTTTATAATGTCTTATGTTTTTTTTTTAACAAAAAGACAAGAAAGAAATCTATAGTACCTTTCAAATGGGTACATCCAACAATACTAAACGGGTCCAGCAAGCTTTGCTTCAGTAGCCAAGTGGATCGTTAAGTGCACCATGACGTCAAAAAAAGAGGGAACAAAAACACGCTCTAGCTTGCAAAGCGTAATTGCAATGTTCTTTTCTAGCCTCTCCAAAACATCAACCTTTAATGCCTTTGAGCATAATTGTTTAAAGAATAATGACAACTCAACAAGTGGTTCATACACATCCTTATCTAATTTTCCACAAAAGGCAGGTGCTAGCAAATCTTGCATAAAGACATGATAATCATGACTCTTGAGTGACCCTGTTATTTTTCCCTCATTGACATTAACACATCGTCCTATATTGGATGAATACCCATCTGTCACCTTTAAATCTGCTAAGAATTTACACACATCTCTTCTTTCAGTCAAACTTACTGTAAATGATGCTTTGGGAATCTCATATTTGTCACCAACCTTCTTTGGGTGCAGGCTCTTTCTGATTCCCAATTGCACCAAGTCTAAGCGGCTCTTCAAATTATCCTTGGTCTTTCATGGTATATTCATAAGGGTTCCTAGTATACTTTCACAAATGTTCTTCTTAATGTGCATAACATCTAAGTTATGGCGAATCAAGTTCTTCCTCCAATAAGGTAATTCGAAGAAGATACTTTTCTTCTCCCAGTTGTAAATCAATTTTGGTTTTGTTCGCTTCCTTTTACCCTCAACCTTGCCAAATTGAATATTTTCAAAATTGCCAATATGCTCAAGAACGTCATCACCAGATAACAATTTAGGAGGAGGATCTATCTCTATTGTGTTATCAAAAGCTTTTTTGTCAAATCTCCACCTATGATCAGCTTCCAAGAATCTACGATGACCCATGTAGCATTGTTTATTCCAATGAGGCAAGTAACATGACCATGTATCTTTATTATAAACCGGGCAAGCAAGACGTCCTTTTACACTCCATCCAGATAAATTACCATATGCAGGAAAATCATTAATTGTCCACAACAAAGCCGCACGCAAATTAAAATATTCAGCTTTAAATGCATCATACGTATTTACCCCATCCCATAAAGTCTTCATTTCATCAATTAGTGGTTGTAGATACACATCAATATCAGTTCCAGGAGCAGTTTTACCAGGGATGATCATGTTTAAAAATGTGTATGGCTTTTTCATACACATCCAAGGTGGTAAATTGTAAGGAACCAAAAAAACAGGCCAAATGCTATAGGTTGAATTTATATTTGAATATGGAGTAAACCCATCACTACATAAACCCAACCTCACATTACGCGGATCTTTTGCAAAATCAGCATACGATGCATCAAATGACTTCCAAGCCTGTGCATCTGCAGGATGCCTTAATATCCCATCATCTCGACGTTTATCCTTATGCCACCGCATGTGAGAAGCTGTTTTGGCCGACATAAATAATCTTTGGAGTCTTGGTACAAGAGGAAAATAGCGTAAGATCTTATAAGGAATGTTTTTCCTCTGTCCCTTTTTATCACTTTCATCATCACTATCATCAGCCTCTTCTTTCTTGTCCTTCCACCTAGGATGAGCGCATTTAGGACATTTGTCTGCATGCTTATGCTCCTTCTAATAAAGTATACAATCATTCTTACAAGCCTCAATTTTCACGTAACTCAAGCCAAGGTCCCGAGTATACTTTTTTGCTTCATAAGCATTCTTTGGGAATGTATCGTCAAAATCAAATGCTTTCTTCAAAAGTTCAAGTATCATTGTGAGAGACTTATCACTCCAACCACATAAACACTTTATATGGAGGAGATGTACCATAAACTCTAACTTTGAGAATTTCTCACATCCTGGAAATAACTCTTTCTCAGCATCTCTAACTAGTCTAGCAAACTTCTGAAGTACTTCAGGGGACTCACTAATTTCAGGACCGCCTAACCTTTCAAACTCATCCATTATGTGAAATGCTCAGGCATTTGTTATGTCATTTACCATGGCAAATGTTTCATCTACATCCTCCTCACCCACTGACAACATTGAATCTTGATGCTCATCTCTATCACTTCTATCCTTTTGACTTGCATCAATGGGCTCTTCATGATTAGATTCCTCCCCATGAAACTCCCATGGATTATAACTCCTTACTATCCCATCACTGAGCAAATGAAGCATAACTGTTTTTCTATTTTGGTAACTATAGTTGTCACAATTGACACATGGGCATCTTATTGTCCCAGATTCAGCCACATTAGCAAAAGCAAACTCAAGGAACTGTTTTACCCCATTTATATATTCTGGCTTCTTCCTACAGTTAAACGTCTTCCAGTTCATCCAAGTGCGATCCTTATTTATTTCTGTCAATTATAATATAAACTGATTACCTTTCCACATAAAAATTTTGTGTCATTCATATTTGAACCGAAAGAGAGTGTAAATTTGGCAAAATTACAAACTAAACTCAACCACATGCAAAGATTAACAAAAATTGGTATCAGAACACACAGAAACAGCATACTGCTATGGCACTAATCCGGGACTACAAAATTATCTCACATGTCAAAGAAACTTGAATTTCATGGAAACATAGCAATGTTCACACAAATTCCCTATCCCTTCGGATCGTAAAATACATCAGCTAGCCGACCCGAAAGCATTTACATGAACATTTTACTCGAATCTTTCTCGATTAAAATGCCTTCCCATTCCCAAAGAATTCCACTTTTCCCAATTATGTTCTCTGGACTTCAGCTTCTAATAGTAGGCGTTGAAATTCATTAAAAATGGCCAGAGCATTTTCAAAACAGAAAATGTTATCCTATGGTTAGGACAGAAGAAAAAAGCTCAAACAAGAAACCAGTAGGGAAATAACAAATTTTCCCATTTCCAAAAATCCTGTAGAAGTTTCATTGGATGCTCCCAAGCAGCTCCAAGGCTGCTCCATCAGAAGGACCATCAAAACAAAGGACCAAAAACAGGAAAATTCAATAAGACCCAAGGAAATCTATGATAACAGGGAGAAGATGAAAAGGAGAAAAAGAAAGATATGAAGGAATAAAACAAATATAGAAAGCACCTAAAATAATCAGACAACCAAATTATCACAGCTACCATACATGTTGTGTGTAGCCTCTTTATTTCTTTTATTATGGAGAAGTGAATTTTAAATAGTATATCAACTGACAAAACAGATAAGAAATCACACCTCAATTGTTGTAACTTCATCTTCTTTTCTTCTTCAGTGAGGGAAGGTTTAGGAGGCTTATTTTTGCTATTAGTAGGAACCTTCTATAACTTTGAGCAACTAATTATATTTTTTATATATGATACTAGGTTACGAATGTAGGAACAGGCTGAAGTTGGTCCACAAAATAAGGATAAGAAAATAAAGTTTGAAACCAATCGCCCCACAGCAAACAAAGTCTATAACCAATGGCATTACAGGATACAGAAATTTAGTATCATAAGCTACTAGAAGTAAATGCAAAAACAAGGCAACAGAAAACCCAAGAATCAAATAAGAAACATGCTCAAGTAATACATACATTGCACTACTGCAGTGGCAATTAGTGTGTTTTGCGATAATAAGTCAATGAAAATTCCATGAAGGCTACATGAATTATAGATATCTGTAGAGCAAATCATCAGAACACAGATTCTGCCACATTGTTAGTAAAGATTCAGCCTGCCAATCAGCGCGTTAAATCTGCATTGCAGAGATCTAGTCCTTTGTGCTCTTTTTTGTAATTTTATTCTAGATTGAACCTTTGACAACACACAGAAACAAGAGGGAGAAAGAAGAAAAAAACAACCAACCACAACCTTAGGAATTTGCTAATGTCATATCTGTTAAGTTTGATTCTGGTGGTGACATTTTGTTTGTCATCTTTATTGAAAACGGGAATGTTTCTAATCGGATTGTTGGTTCTGAGAGTACTTGTGAGAGATGCCCTCATTACAACATAGCAGAACACTAACACCCCATAAGAATTGTAAAAAGAGTAGAACAGCACCATCAGATCACAATTTTAACAACAACAGAACAATAATAGCACCAGCACAGCAGAGTTGTAACTGTGTAGCAACAGCACAGCAGTAACTGTCTAACAACAGCACAGCAATAGCAGCACAGCAGAACGGCAATGGCAATAGAACATAGCTCAGACAGCCACAACACTAAAATAGAAACACACAGGACATAAACAACAAGATGAAAGCAGCAAAATGACCACCAAAAATCCATTTCACAGAACTATATCCAAAAATCCATCTCCTTAACGAAATATTGTCTGCCAATCAACAAAGTTCTTCAAATATCCAAAATTATAAAACTCAATGGATGTCTTTTGCATACCAGTTGGAATTAATACAGAAAAAAATTCACCCACTACCAAAAATTAGTATCATCATACTTTCAAAGAGAGGGAGAAAGAACAAATACGTTCAGTTGAACAAGCAACAATAACGGAGAAGTAAAAGTTGGTGAGACGCACAAACAATTGAATCACTGCAGGCGCACAAGGAGATGGATAACTAAATTCGAATTTGACTATATCTACGGCTTACACTGAAAATACAATTAGAGGAAGACTTACCCAATTGAAATTAATTGCTTAAAGTTGCCTTGAGATATGGAAGCTGATTAGAAAAAGACGTTGGCAGAGTATGAGCAGTGAAGGCAGAGAATGGGAAGGTAAAACCGTATAAGCGTGGAGATTGCAAGCACGAATGGGTTTTGGCTGAAAATAGAAGAAAACCTAGAATATTAAAGTCAAACCTCAAATATTTGAGTCAGGGGGAAGAAAAAGGAAAAAATAGGAGGGAACTTATTTTTGCTTTTCCCTCTAAAAGTCAGGTCCTTTTTCCTGGGAGCACAAAAAATCAATTCTTATAAGGTAGCATTTGTGGCAATTTTATTTGTTTGCCACAATAAATACATATTTTGTGGCAACTTTATGAATTAGCCACAATAAACAAAAAAAAGGATTTTAGAGCTAACTCTAACCTATACATCACGTACGCCGTCAGTTTCGGGGGCGTTGCCCCCGAACCCCCATCAGGGGCCACGTTGCGCCCCCGAACCCCCAAACCAGGGCGCGTCGCCCCTGGACCCCGACTCGCTGACCGGTTAGCGAGACCACCGCCTTAAGTCTGCAGAAGGGGGCTAAAAACAGATTCAAGGCATTCTAATAAATACAAATTAAAGAAAAACGAAGGAGGGAATTCTGTTCACTAGATAAAAATTTTCCTCTAAAACTAACCCCATTTTTAAAAAACCTAAATGTCTTTTGTGGCAATTTTGGCTAATTGCCACAACACACTCAACTTTTTGTGGCAATATTAAATATGCTACAATTATTTTACTACTTTTAGATTATTGTAGCAAATTTAAATTTGCTACAATAAAATTGCTATAAAAAATCAATTTTCTTGTAGTGGGTGTATAAGCCGTGAGGTAGGGTATGGCTCTTGGCTGCTTGGCATGTTCCACACCTCCTAAGGATTTCTTGAACATCCTTCTCCATCCCTGGCCAGTAGTAATGCTCCCTTAACATAGTTAAGGTCTTTGACTCTCCAAAATGACCCGCCAAGGAACCTCCATGAACTTCCCTGATTAGAAGCTCACGAGTGCTACACTTTGGAATGCACAATCGCACTCCCTTGAATAGATAACCTTCTTGGATTAGGAAATCTCCCTTGGGATGCTTCAAACATGCAGCATAGAGATTCCCAAGGTCTTCATCTTCAGCATATAAACTTTTGAGATGCTCAAAACCAAGAATAAGAGCATCCAATTGGAACATTAGGAGATGTCTCCTTGATAATGCATCCGCACCTTGATTCAACTTTCCCGACTTGTGCTTAATAATGAAGTGGAATGACTGTAGGAATTCAACCCACTTAGCATGGCGTGAGTTAAGTTTATGCTGGCCTTGAATATACTTCAATGCCTCGTGATCTGAGCAAAGTATAAACTCACTAGCCACTAAGTAATGACTCCAATGCTCTAGGCACCGAATGATAGCGTAGAATTCCTTGTCATATGTGGAGTATTTTCTTCTTGAGTCACATAGTTTTTCACTAAAGAAGGCCAATGGCTTGCCTTCTTGAGTTAAAACTGCACCAATTCCCACTCCTGATGCATCACATTCAACCTCAAAAACCTTCTCAAAGCATGGCAATGCAAGAACAGGTGCTTGAGTAAGTTTCTTCTTGATTTCATCAAAGGCAGTTCATGCCTTAGGATTTCATTGGAACAATGAACCCTTTAGCACTTCGGTCATAGGGGACATGATGGTGCTGAAGTTTCGAATAAATCTTCTGTAAAACGAAGCCAAGCCATGAAAACTTCTAACATCATGTATACTTTGTGGTTGAGGCCAAGTGCGAATAGCCTCTATCTTCCCTTCATCAACCTTAATGCCTTCACTAGAAACAATGTAACCTAAGAATGTAACCTCATGGGTAAAGAAGGTACACTTCTTAAGATTACCATATAACTGCTTACGCTCAAGGACATGCATGATCTGATTGAGATGATTTTGATGTGCTTGCTTGTCCTTGGAATAGATAAGAATGTCATCGAAGTAAACCACCACGAACTTACCAATATAGGGTTTGAATACTTGATTCATTAACCTCATGAATGTACTAGGAGCGTTGGAAAGACCGAATGGCATAACTAGCCACTCATATAAGCCTCCTTTAGTCTTGAATGCAGTCTTCCATTCATCTCATTCCCTTATTCTGATCTGGTAGTAACCACTTCGAAGATCAATTTTTGAGAAGACTTTAGAGCCATGTAATTCGTCCAGCATGTCTTCAAGCCTAGGTATGGGATATCTATACTTGATGGTGATCTTGTTTATGGCTCTGCTGTCCACACACATTCGTTGGCTGCCATCCTTCTTGGGAACCAACAAAGCAGGTACGGCACAGGGGCTTAAGGACTCACGCACAAGTCCCTTTGAAATCAACTCCTCTACTTGCCGTTGAATCTCCACGGTTTCCTTTGGGTTCATTCTGTAAGCTGGCTTGTTTGGAAGAACTGAACCAGGAATGAGATCTATGTGGTGTTGGATGTCCCGTTTAGGGGGTAAACCCGAGGGTATCTCTTCTGCAAACAAATGACAGAACGTTTGGATGAGTGATTTGGCAAATGGACGGGTTGGTAATAGGGATTCTGGTTCATCTTGTATGGTTAGGATCCACTCCTTAAAAGCCTTGAATTCATGATTCGAAGCCTTCAAAAGAGTTTCACTAAAAGTGAGTAAACAACCAGAATGTTCATGGCCTTTTGTGGGTTTGTTTTTGAGGAGTTCGGATGGTGATAATGGCTTTAGGGTAATCTTCTTTCCTCCCTTAGACAAGGAGTATGTATTCATGAAACCATCATGGGTTACCCTTCGGTCATACATCCAAGGCCTTCCCAACAATACATGGCATGCATCCATAGGTATAACATCCCACCAACGTTGGTCTTGATAGTTCTTACCAATGGATAATGAAATGAGGCACCGTGAATTGACTTGAAGCCCTTTGCTTTGATTCAGCCATTGTATGTTGTAGGGATGGGATGGGCCGTAGCTTGCAAGCCTAGCTTCTCAATCATGGTAAGGGATACCACGTTTGCACAGCTCCCACCATCAATAATCAATGAACATACCTTGCCTTGAACCGTGCACCTAGTGTGAAAAATGTTTTCTCTTTGCTCATCCTTGGTGCTCTTTTGGCCGTTCAAGACCCTCCTCAAAACTAACATCTCTCCTTCATCAGCTTCCTCCTCAACCTCTTCTTGACTTTCTTCATGTTCTTCTTCAGTTTCACCTTCAATTTCACCTTCCTTTTCTTGCTCATCTACGGCTCTCCATTCGGCCAAAGTGATTACCTTGCGGCTTGGGCACTTCGAAGCAATGTGGCCTAGTCCTTGGCACTTGAAACATCTTCTAGTGCTCATAGGATTGGGGTTTGGTCGAATTGGGGGTGCTGGGGCCTTTTGTGGTGCTTGGGTTCTTTGTGGATTGAAAGGAAAGGGATTTTGTGGCTTAGAAACCGGTTGGGAACTCCCCTTGTTAAAAGGTTGGTTCCGGATTGGAGGCCTTTGATGTGGTGGCTTAAAAGTTTACTTAGCTTTCTTTTGTTACTCAACCTTGTGAGCTAGCACGCAAACCTCATCAAAGGTAGTATAAGCTTGCAATTCAACAACATTAGAGTACGTAGGATCAAGTCGTCCCAAGTACCTTACAATCGTTTGCTCTTCCGGTTCTTGCAAATCACATTTAATCACAAGCTTTTCAAACTCTCTAGTGTACTTTTCAACACTAAGATTGCCTTGGTTCAGATTATGAAGTTGTGAATAACAATCTTGAACATACGTGGGGGTAAAAATCTAGCCTTCAACTTGGTTTTCATCTTTTCCCAAGTTCTGATTTTAGTCTCACGTTCCCTAACTCTCTTAGCACACAAGTTGGTCCACCATAAAGAAGCATACTTACGTAGTCTCAATGCCACCAACTTGACTTTCTTTTCTTCTGGAATGTCCTTGTATTCGAATACCCTCTCCACTGTGTGCAACCAGTCCAAGAAGTCTTCTGGATCAAGCTTGCCTTCATACTCTGGAATCTCAACTCTAAAATCATTAGAGTTACCTTGTCCTCTTTGCTCTTGCCATGGTCTCCTGAATGGCTCTTCATCACTTGAGGATTCAAGGTTGTGACTGAACACTTGCTCTCGGCCTTGTGAAGCAGAATGGGATGGTTCTTCATTGAGCTTTTGCTTTTGCTTGAGAAAAGTACCCAATTGCTCGCGTAGGTACTCGTTCTGTGCCTTGAGTTCTTGATTAGAAGAAGTAACCTCATGATTATTCTTCAAAATGGCATCAAGCTTCTCTTCTATGCTCATACTAGTACTCATGTTTGTGTTTGTTCAAAGGAAAAACCAAAACTAACTAGTGTTTGAGAGATGGAGAAGAAGGAAGTTTGGATGCGTGGATTCAATACCAGGCCAAGATGAAACACAGCTCTGATATCAAATATGATGTGAAGGTGCGAGGGGAAAGAAGACCCAAGCCAACTTCACACCAAAGGGGGCTGAAACTTGGAGGAAAGTCATGAACAGAAGTGGCACGGTCGTGCTGATATGCACGGCCACCCCGTGCCGATGTTCGGCCCACGAAAACTAGGAATGCCTAGTTTTGGCCGGTTTGGATGTTCTTGAGTTTTGGTTGTGTTTCTAGACTTTTGGTGGGCTTGAACTCGTGGGAATGGATGGGGGAGAAGGTAAGTTGAGTGGATTAATGGAGGGGTACGAAGAACACTCAAGTAAAAGAGATTGAAGATGAAGAACATGATGAGTGAAAGAGATTAACTTGAAGATTCAAGCTAATCAAGCGGATTGAGATAGAACTAAACTCTAGGATTAGATACAGAAACACCACTAACCTTTGAGTTTAGGGCCCTTAAGCTTGATTAAGATACAGAATCACCACTTAATCAAGGTTAAGACTCACTTGAACACCACTTAGTTTGGCCTAAACTAAGATAAGCAAGTAAGAATTTGAGAGGAAGCTTTCAAAGCTCTCTACTAAACTTTTCATTCGTTAAAACTGAAGTGTGTTTGCTTGTGGCCGTGTGAGTTTTACATATGCAGTAAAATAACCAAGCTAGCAAACTCTTACACAAGCACCTCTACCTTTCCTTCCTAGGTAGGAAAGGTATTAAGGCCTAATCACACCCGGTTAAGACTAACCGGTTGTTAACCACACTTAATGCTGAACAAAGTGCATCAAAACTAACTAGGAAAGCAAGACAAATGAGTATTACAACTTAATTATCTTGTGCTTAGGGCTAAACAACTTGGAAACTCAGCAAAAGACATGTGCACAGCCGAAAAGTGGTTTCCCCTTTACGGCTAGCCAGTAGCAAGCAAGGAACATCTTCCCTTGTCTCTCCCTTCTCATTGGCCGTTCTTTTCAAGGTTGCAGCTGATGATTGTTGCCTTGGGGTGTGTGCCCAGCTTTGGAAGACGTGCCAACTCAGTTGAAGAGGAGGAACCCCGCCGGTGGAGGTAAAATACAACCGTGACACCAAACCGGGTTCAAGGGCAGTTTTGTGCCCGGCTTTCAGACCAAGTTTAACCAAAGCAAAAGTGGGTATGATCTGGATTTTAACCGTGGGGGGGAAGTTCAAGGTGTGTTAAAAACCCCCCCAATCAAGAAATTAAGGTTGAACAAGGTTTAAGTAGGGTAATCACACCTAAACTTTCAACCGTGCAGAATTGGACCAAATCTGGTCGGTTGGGGAAAATGCCTTTGATCCTCCATCCTCTTGTGGCATGATTTGAAATCAATGCTTGGACTTGAAAGCTAACATCCTGAGGATTCCAAAAATGCAAAAATATTGGCCTTAAGCCACAATGTAGCTTAAGAAATCAGATGCACAAAGCCGGGCTTATGCTGGCCGGTTATCCCGTTTGTGCTAGTTTCAACTTCTTACCAAAGGTGAGCCATCTTCTTGGTTTGGGACCTTGTTCTTGGACGATTTAGACTTGTTACATCTTGATCAAGGTCTTGGCTAGGTAGGACTCCATCAAATGTGATGCCTCTGGTGTAGGTATTGGTGGAGTTCTTACACAAGAAAGTAAACCCCTTGCCTTCTTTAGTGAAAAGCTATGTGAATCTAGAAGAAAGTATTCCACCTATGACAAAGAGTGTCATGCTATTGTGAGATGTTTAGAGCATTGGAGTCATTATCTCATTGCTAGTGAGTTTATCTTGCATTATGACCTTGAAGCATTGAAGTACATACAAGGGCAGCATAAGTTAACTCCCGGCACGCCAAATGGGTCGAGTTTATGCAATCATATCATTTCACCATCAAGCACAAGTTAGGTAAACTCAATCAAGGTGCAGATGCTCTATCATGGAGGTATCTCTTGTTATTTCAATTAGATGCTTGCATACTTGGTTTTGAGCATCTAAAGATTCTATATGACAATGATGAAGACTTTGGGGCATTATATGCTGAATGTTCTAAACACCCCAAAGGAAATTTTCATGTTCAGGAGGGCTTTCTATTCAAGGGAGATCGATTATGTATTCCAAAATGTAGCATAAGAGAGCTATTGATTAGAGAAGTTCATGGAGGATCATTAGCTGGGCATTATGGAGAAAACAAGACTGTTATCATGCTAAGAGAGCATTATTATTGGCCAGCTATGGAAAGAGACGTCCAAGATATACTTAAAAGGTGTGAAACTTGTCAAGTGGCAAAGAGTCATTCGCTACCCCACGGTTTGTATACTCCATTGTCTATCCCCACTTCACCATGGGTTGATGTAAGTATGGACTTTATTCTTGCATTACCTAAAACACAAAGGAACAAAGACTCTATTTTTGTTATTGTTGATAGGTTTTCTAAGATGTCTCATTTCATTCCATGCAACAAAACAAATGATGCTACTCACATTGCTAAATTGTACGTTAGAGGAGTAGTGAGATTGCATGGCATTCCCAGGTCAATTGTTTCTGACAGGGATAGCAAGTTTTTGAGTCATTTTTGGGTTACATTGTGGAAAAAGATGGGTACCAAGCTGAAATATAGTACCACTTGTCACCCACAGACTGACGGACAAACTGAGGTTACTAATCGAACCTTAGGGACTCTCCTAAGAACTTTGATTAAACCTCATGCCAAGGCTTGGGATTTGCTCTTACCCCATGCAGAGTTTGCTTATAACAGGACACCAGGCAGGGCTACTGGTCACTCTTCATTCAAGGTGGTCTATGGAATTGATCCCCTAGGTCCACTTGATCTCATTCCACGATCTTTCGATCAGAAGCCACATCCAGATGCAGCAGCAAGGGTAGAACAAATCAAGAAGGTCCATGAGTTGGTGAGGAGCAAGATTGAAAAGTCTAATGAAGCCTATCAAGCTCAAGCCAACAAGCATAGGAGAAAGATTGCATTTCAACCAGGAGACCTCGTGTGGATCCATCTAAGGAAAGAGAGATTCCCAACCAAAAGAAAGAACAAGCTTATGCCACGAGCAGATGGTCCTTTTGAGGTACTCGAACGTATTAATGATAATGCTTACAAAGTTGATTTGCCAGGTGATTATGGAGTGTCAGCCACATTCAATGTAGCTGATTTGCAAGCTTACCACGAAGATGATTACCTTGCCGATTTGAGGATCAAATCTTCTCAACAAGGGGAGGATGATGTAGTCCCCACCACCATTAGCAATGAAGAAGGTCCAACAAGTCAATCAAAGTCCAATACAAGCTCCAAGATACAAGCCATGGTCCAAATTGTCCAAGCAACCTAAGGTGGTGCACACGGGTTCAAGAACCAATCCTTACCCGGTTTTGTGCACTTGATTTCCTAAGCTTTAAGGAGGCTTAAGTCCTTAATTTTTGCATTTTGATAAACCTTAAGATGTCCCCTTTCATGCCCTAATGTTAGTTCACCACTATCCAAGTCAAAAAAAGGAGGAACAAGGTGTTTTGCCAAACCGGTCAAATTGCACCTAATCTGCACGGTTTTTCTTTTAGCTTGAAAACCCCACTTAAACTTTGTTTAACCTTAATTTCTTGGTTGGGAGGGTTTAAACACATCCTAAACTTTCTTCCCATGGGTTAAAACCAGAGTCAAACTCACTTTTGTCAAGGTTAAACCAAGCCCCAAAACCGGCTACAAAACTGTCCAAGAACCCGGTTCACAGTCCGGTTTTATTTTGCCCTCTCCGGTGGGTTTTCTTCACTTCAGCAGATATGGCATGCCCCTCAAGGCTGGGCACACATCCCAAAGTCCCAATGATGAGCTGTAACCTTGAGAAGGACGACCAATGGGAGAGAAGCTGCCATGGAAGATGTCCCTCTTTGTAATTGGCTAGCCGTAAAGCATGTCCTCTTTTCGGCTGTCCAATGGCAAGAGAGGAGGTTTACCAGCTACTTTGGCTTATGTTTAAGCTAATTATAATGTAAACATCATGTGTCTTGCTTTCCTTAATGTTAAAGATGTAATTAAGCTAGCTCAAATTAGATAACAACCGGTTTTGCTCTTAACCGGGTATGCTTAGCTAATCAAGACCTTTCCTCCCTAGGAAGGAAAGGATTAGTAAGGTGCTTGCTTGCTTGTGTGCTTGCTTGACATGCTTACTAAAGGAATGCACGGCCATAGCAAAAAAACCAGCTTTTGTTGAATGAAAATCAGTTTGAAAGCTTGAAAACTTTCTCTCTCAAATTCTTGCTTGCTTATCCTTAATTAGGCCAATTAAGGTGGTGTTCAAGTCAAGTCTTAACCTTGATTAAGTGGTGATATCTGTATCTTAGTCAAGATTAAGGGCCCTAAACTCAAGATTGGTGGTGTTTCTGTATCCTTTCATTGAGTTTAGCCTATCCTATTCATGCTTGCCTCAACCGGTTAAGAGAGGATTAAGGTAAGATTATTAGCTTAAGTTTATAAGTTAATAATCTTTTACTTTGAAGCCCCCTCAAATCCCCTCACTCCCTGATCCTTCATACCCTTCCTTCCATCCCATTCCACGGCCTAAAACATCCAAAAGGCCTAGCAAACACATCCATCACCAAGAACATACAACCGGGCTCTAGTGAGCTAATTTCAGTTTCCACAACCAGAAAAGTGGCACGGCCTACCCGTGCTCCTAGGCACGACCGTGCCACCTTGACCCAACTCAAACCTTTGTGTTTTTAATCTCTTTTGATGTGTGTTAGCTTGGGATCCTTCCTCCCTTGAGACATACATCAGTTTCCTACCTTCCAATGCTGAGTGGCACACATCCAAAGCTATCTAGAAAGCCAATGATCAGCTGCAAAAGGAGTTGCTCTCGAAAAGAACGTGCAATGGCGTGCAAGCTGCAAAAGAAGATGTGTCTTGAATCCTATTGGCTAGCCGTAAAGGGATTCCACCACTAAGCTGCTGCCTATTGTTAATTCTCTCTAAGCTAATTATATTAGGATTAACAAAGCATGGTTATGTCGCAAACATCATTTATTAACTTTGTTTAATATTTTAGATGTAAATTAATTAAGTTAGAACAAGGTCAGTACACGGTTAGCAAACTTACTTTCGTACTCCATAAACACTCAGCTTGCTTATCCTTACCTACGCCGGTTAAGGTGATGATGAAGCTTAGTCCTAACCTCGATTAAGTGGTGATTTCTGTATCTTGATTAAGTTTAGGGGCCCTAACCTTGGTTTTTGCAATGTTTCTGTATCCAAAATCCAAGATTAGCTCTATCCCATTCTTCCATTTCAGTCACAGGTTCCTTGAGTTCAAGTGAATCCGTGGCTATCCCTTTAACTCTCTTTGATTGTAAGCTTATTCCCCTTGAGCTTTACATCATAATTGGTATTAGAGCTAAGTTTCTCCTTGGCCTGGTATTCATTCCACGCATCTAGATTCATTTCTTCTTTGTTTTTCAAACACGAACCAGATACTATTCTATACCTCAAACCGGTTACACGATGAGTACTAGTATGAGTCCAG
Organism: Carnegiea gigantea; assembly: GCA_029747015.1. NCBI lineage: Eukaryota > Viridiplantae > Streptophyta > Magnoliopsida > Caryophyllales > Cactaceae > Carnegiea > Carnegiea gigantea. The sequence continues at coordinate 422,918 of JAKOGI010000064.1, read as the reverse complement.
AAGAGAAACTTGATGCTGTTTTGAGGACTAATCATGAGATTACTTCTTCAACTTAAGAATTGAAGAGTTCAAATCAAGAATTGAAGGCCAAGAATGAGTATCTGCGCGAGCAGCTGGGCACCTTTCCCAAACAGAAGCAAAAGATGAATGAAGAACCACGAAGACAAGAGCAGGTTTTTAGTAGTACTCTTGATTCCTCTTGTGAGGATGAACCATTGAGGATGCCACAGCAAGACCCAAGGATGCAAGCTAACCCTAATGATTTTTGAGTTGAAATTCCAGAATATGAAGGCAAGCTTAATCCAGAGGAGTTCTTGGACTGGTTGCATACGGTGCAGAGAGTGTTTGAGTATAAAAATGTTCCAGAAGACAAGAAAGTCCAGTTGGTGGCCTTAAGACTACGTAAATATGCTTCTCTTTGGTGGACTAACTTGTGTGCCAAACAGGTTAGAGAAAGGAATTCCAAAACCAAAACATGGGAGAAGATGAAATCCAAGCTGAAGGCTAGGTTTCTTCCTCCTACCTATGTTCAAGATTGTTACTCACAACTCCACCATTTAAATCAAGGTAACTTGATGTAGAAGAATACACCCGTGAGTTTGAAAAGCTTGTAATCAAGTGTGATTTGCATGAACCAAAAGAACAAACCATAGTTAGGTACTTGGGAGGACTTGATCCTAGGTACTCTAATGTGGTTGATTTGCAAGCTTATACCTCTTTTGGTGAAGTTTGTGTACTGACTCATAAGGTTGAGCAGCAAAAGAAGAGAAAACAGCCCATAAGGCATCACATCCTATGGCCCTCACCCCCACACCATGAACAAACTGTGAACAAGGGGAGTTCTTCTTCCACCCCTAAGCCCACGGCATCCACTCCTCCCATTCCATAAAAAACCCCCGCCCCACAGCAAGGCCAACCCCCACATCCCACACCCAAAAACCTCCCTAAATGATGTAGTCCCCACCACCATTAGCAATGAAGAAGGTCCAACAAGTCAATCAAAGTCCAATACAAGCTCCAGGATACAAGCCATGGTCCAAATTGTCCAAGCAACCCAAGGTGGTGCACACGGGTTCAAGAACCAATCCTTACCCGGTTTTGTGCACTTGATTTCCTAAGCTTTAAGGAGGCTTAAGTTCTTAATTTTTGCATTTTGATAAACCTTAAGATGTCCCCTTTCATGCCCTAATGTTAGTTCACCACTATCCATGTCAAAGAAAGGAGGAACAAGGTGTTTTGCCAAACCGGTCAGAATTGCACCTAATCTGCACGGTTTTTTCTTTTAGCTTGAAAACCCCACTTAAACTTTGTTTAACCTTAATTTCTTGGTTGGGAGGGTTTAAACACATCCTAAACTTTCTTCCCATGGGTTAAAACCAGAGTCAAACTCACTTTTGTCAAGGTTAAACCAAGCCCCAAAACCGGCTACAAAACTATCCAAGAACCCGGTTCACAGTCCGGTTTTATTTTGCCCTCTCCGGTGGGTTTTCTTCACTTCAGCAGCTATGGCACACCCCTCAAGGCTGGGCACACATCCCAAAGTCCCAATGATGAGCTGCAACCTTGAGAAGAACAACCAATGGGAGAGAAGCTGCCATGGAAGATGTTCCCTCTTTGTAATTGGCTAGCCGTAAAGTGCTTGTCCCCTTTTCGGCTGTCCAATGGCAAGAGAGGAGGTTTATCAGCTGCTTTGGCTTATGTTTAAGCTAATTATAATGTAAACATCATGTGTCTTGCTTTCCTTAATGTTAAAGGATGTAATTAAGCTAGCTCAATTTAGATAACAACCGGTTTTGCTCTTAACCGGGTATGCTTAGCTAATCAAGACCTTTCCTCCTTAGGAAGGAAAGGATTGCTTGCTTGCTTGTGTGCTTGCTTGACATGCTTACTAAAGGAAATGCACGGCCATAGCAAGGAAACCAGCTTTTGTTGAATGAAAATCAGTTTGAAAGCTTGAAAACTTTCTCTCTCAAATTCTTGCTTGCTTATCCTTAATTAGGCCAATTAAGGTGGTGTTCAAGTCAAGTCTTAACCTTGATTAAGTGGTGATATCTGTATCCTAGTCAAGATTAAGGGCCCTAAAGTCAAGATTGGTGGTATTTCTGTATCCTTTCATTGAGTTTAGCCTATCATATTCATGCTTGCCTCAACCGTGTCAAGAGAGGATTAAGGTAAGATTATTAGCTTAAGTTTATAAGTTAATAATCTTTTACTTTGAAGCCCCCTCAAATCCCCTCACTCCGTCATCCTTCATACCCTTCCTTCCATCCCATTCCACGGCCTAAAACATCCAAAAGGCCTAGCAAACACACCCATCACCAAGAACATACAACCGGGCTCAAGTGAGCCAATTTCAGTTTCCACAACCAGAAAAGTGGCACGGCCTACCCGTGCTCATAGGCACGACCGTGCCACCTTGACCCGACTCAAACCTTTGTGTTTTTGATCTCTTTTGATGTGTGTTAGCTTGGGATCCTTCCTCCCTTGAGACATACATCATATTTGGTATCAGAGCAAAGGTTTCGCCTTGGCCTAGCATCCGCTTCCACTTTCCACAAAACATCCACTTCCCTTCTTCTCCACAAACTGATTTCTCCCTTTAATTCCAACATGTCTTCAACAAGCATGTCTTTGGAAGAAAGATTTGAGTCATTGATGAAGCAAAATGAGTTCTTGGCAAGCAAAATCCGAGAGGATTCACAAAGAAACCAAGAGGCTCAAGCACAGAATGAGTACCTAAGGAAGCAGTTGGGTTCGTTCATGAAGCAAAAGCAAAGAATGAATGAAGAAACTCTACAATCTGAACCCAAGGCACGTGAGCAAGTTCATAGTCATGATGTTGATTCATCAAGTGAAGAAGAAATGCCTAGGATGGCTAGAAGAGAGCCACGAAATCAAGCTAGTACCAGTGACTTCAGAGTTGAAATTCCTGAATTTGAAGGTAAACTTAATCCTGAAGAGTTTATTGATTGGTTGAATACAGTTGAAAGAATCTTTGAATATAAGGATATTCGTGATGATAAGAAGGTTAAGTTGATAACCATAAGACTCAGAAAGTATGTATCCTTATGGTGGGGAAACTTGAACGGTAAAAGGCTTAGAGAAAGAAAAGCAAGAATCCATACTTGGGAAAAGATGAAAGCTAAGCTTAAAGCAAGGTTCCTTCCACCAACGTATGTCCAAGATTGCTACTCCCAATTTCATAATCTGACTCAAGGCACTATGAATGTTGAAGAGTATACTCATGAGTTTGAGAAGTTGATGATTAAATGTGACATACAAGAACCTGAAGAACAAACCATAGTTAGATACTTTGGGAGGTCTTGATCTTAGGTATTCTAATGTGGTGGAGTTGCAAGCCTATGCTTCTTTTGATGATGTTTGTGTATTAACTCATAAGGTGGAACAGCAAAAGAAGGCTAAACAGCCCCAAAAACCCACATATACAAAGTCTTTCATTTGGAACCAACCTTTTAACGAGGGGAGTTCCAACCCACCCACTAAACCACAATCTCTCTCTCCCTTTAAGCCACAAACTCCCTTTCTCTTTAATCCACAAAGAACCATGGCTCCTCAAAAGGCTCCAGCAACCCCATTTCGACCTAACCCAAACCCCATGAGCAATAGAAGATGTTTCAAGTGTCAAGGGCTTGGCCATATTGCCTCAGAATGTCCAAACAGAAAAGTTATCACTTTGGCTGAGTGGACCGCCGTGAAAGAGAATGTTGAAGAGGAAGAAAACGAGGTTGAAAGTGAGTCAGAAGTTGAAGAAACTCAAGATGAGGTTATTGAGGAAGCAGATGAAGGTGAACTCTTAGTTTTGAGAAGAGTTCTAACCAATCAGAAAGGAGCTAAGGATGAACAAAGAGAGAATATCTTTCACACCCGATGTACCACCCAAGGAAAGACATGTTCTTTGATCATTAATGGAGGAAGTTGCGCTAATATGGTTTCTCTAAGTATGGTTGAGAAACTAGGGCTACAAACAATGACTCACCCACATCCATACAACATCCAGTGGCTAGATCAAAGCAAGGGCATTCAAGTGAATTCTCGTTGTTTGATTTCCTTTTCCATTGGAAAGAACTATCAAGATGAGTTATGGTGTGATGTTATTCCTATGGATGCATGTCATGCGTTATTTGGACGACCATGGTTGTATGATCGAAAGGTTATGCATACTGGTTATCTTAATACCTGTTCATTTTCCAAAGATGGCAAGAAGATTATCCTAGCCCCATTATCCCCCTCCAAGCTCCACGAAATTCAACCACAAAAAAAGCCTAAGCATGTTGATTGTTTGCTATCCGTGAGTGAACCCATTTTAAAGGCTACTCAACATGAGTTTAAGGCCTTTAGAGAATGGATATTGAACGTCCAAAGTGACCCAGAAAAAGTATTGCCTACTCACCCCATTGCAAAGACACTCCTTGAAAATTTCTGTTATGTGTTCCCCGATGAGATTCCCATGGGTTTACCTCCAAAAAGAGACATACAACACCACATTGATCTTATTCCTGGTTCCGTCCTACCTAACAAACCAGCATATAGGATGAACCCAAAGGATACTAATGAGATTCAAAGACAAGTTGCAGAGTTGCAGGAAAAAGGATAGATTCGAGAGTCTTTGAGTCCCTGTGCCGTTCCAGCTCTTCTAGTACCAAAGAAAGATGGAAGAATGAGAATGTGTGTTGATAGCAGGGCCATTAATAAGATTACAATCAAGTACAGGTATCCCATACCAAGACTTGAAGATATGCTCGATGAGTTATATGGCTCCAAGGTGTTTTCAAAGATTGATCTTCGAAGTGGTTCCTACCAAATCAGAATTAGAGAAGGTGATGAATGGAAGACAGCTTTCAAAACAAAAGGTGGACTCTATGAATGGTTGGTAATGCCTTTTGGTCTTTCTAATGCACTTAGTACTTTCATGAGGTTAATGAACCAAGTGTTTTGACCTTATATTGGAAAGCTTACGGTAGTATACTTTGATGACATTCTGGTTTATTCTAAGAATCAGCATGAGCATCAAGATCACCTAACTCAAGTTATGCTTGTCTTAGAACGTGAGAAGTTATTTGGTAACCTTAAGAAGTGTGCTTTCTTCACTCTTGAAGTTACATTTCTTGGTTATATTGTGACTGAAGATGGTATAAAGGTAGATGAAAGTAAGGTAGAAGCCATTCGGTCTTGGCCTATACCTAAGAGTATACATGATGTTAGAGCTTTTCATGGTTCAGCTTCATTCTACAGGAGATTTATTCGCAGTTTCAGTACTATTATGGCTCTTGTGACTGAAGTGATCAAAGGAACATCCTTTGTATGGACTGCCAAAGCTCAATCTGCCTTTGAAGATATCAAAGCAAAACTTATTCAAGCACCGGTACTTGCTTTACCATGCTTTAGTAAGATATTTGAAGTTGAATGTGATGCCTCTGGTGTAGGTATTGGTGGAGTTCTTGCGCAAGAAAGTAAACCCCTTGCCTTTTTTAGTGAAAAGCTATGTGAATCTAGAAGAAAGTATTCCACCTATGACAAAGAGTTTTATGCTATTGTGAGATGTTTAGAGCATTGGAGTCATTATCTCATTGCTAGTGAGTTTATCTTGCATACTGACCATGAAGCACTGAAGTACATACAAGGGCAGCATAAGTTAAACTGCAGGCACGCCAAATGGGTTGAGTTTATGCAATCATATCATTTCACCATCAAGCACAAGTCAGGTAAACTCAATCAAGGTGCAAATGCTCTATCACGGAGGTATCTCTTGTTATTTCAATTAGATGCTTGCATACTTGGTTTTGAGCATCTAAAGATTCTATATGACAATGATGAAGACTTTGGGGCATTATATGCTGAATGTTCTAAACACCCCCAAAGGAGATTTTCATGTTCAGGAGGGCTTTCTATTCAAGGGAGCTCGATTATGTATTCCAAAATGTAGCACAAGAGAGCTATTGATTAGAGAAGTTCATGGAGGATGATTAGCTGGGCATTATGGAGAAAACAAGACTGTTATCATGCTAAGAGAGCATTATTATTTGCCAGCTATGGAAAGAGACGTCCAAGATATACTTAAAAGGTGTGGAACTTATCAAGTGGCAAAGAGTCATTCACCACCCCACGGTTTGTATACTCCATTGCCTATCCCCACTTCACCATGGGTTGATGTAAGTATGGACTTTATTCTTGGATTACCTAAAACACAAAGGAACAAAGACTCTATTTTTATTATTGTTGATAGGTTTTCTAAGATGTCTCATTTCATTCCATGTAAGAAAACAAATGATGCTACTCGAATTGCTGAATTGTACTTTAGAGAAGTAGTGAGATTGCATGGTATTCCCAAATCAATTGTTTCTGACAGGGATATCAAGTTTTTGAGTCATTTTTGGGTTACATTGTGGAAAAAGATGGGTACCAAGCTGAAATATAGTACCACTTGTAACCCACAGACTGACGGACAAACTGAGGTTACTAATCGAACCTTAGGAACTCTCCTAAGAACTTTGATTAACCCTCATGCCAAGGCTTGGGATTTACTCTTACCCCATGTAGAGTTTGCTTATAACAGGACACCATGCAGGGCTACTGGTCACTCTCCATTCAAGGTCGTCTATGGAATTGATCCCCAAGGTCCACTTGATCTCATTCCACGATCTTTTGATCAGAAGCCACATCCAGATGCAGCAGCAAGGGTAGAACAAATCAAGAAGGTCCATGAGTTGGTGAGGAGCAAGATTGAAAAGTCTAATGAAGCCTATCAAGCTCAAGCCAGTAAGCATAGGAGAAAGATTGCATTTCAACCAGGAGACCTCGTGTGGATCCATCTAAGGAAAGAGAGATTCCCAACCAAAAGAAAGAACAAGCTTATGCCACGAGCAGATGGTCCTTTTGAGGTACTCGAACATATTAATGATAATGCTTACAAAATTGATTTGCCAGGTGATTATGGAGTGTCAGCCACATTCAATGTAGCTGATTTGCAAGCTTACCACGAAGATGATTACCTTGCCGATTTGAGGATCAAATCTTCTCAACAAGGGGAGGATGATGTAGTCCCCACCACCATTAGCAATGAAGAAGGTTCAACAAGTCAATCAAAGTCCAATACAAGCTCCAAGATACAAGCCATGGTCCAAATTGTCCAAGCAACCCAAGGTGGTGCACACGGGTTCAAGAACCAATCCTTACCCGGTTTTGTGCACTTGATTTCCTAAGCTTTAAGGAGGCTTAACTCCTTAATTTTTGCATTTTGATAAACCTTAAGATGTCCCCTTTCATGCCCCAATGTTAGTTCACCACTATCCAAGTCAAAGAAAGGAGGAACAAGGTGTTTTGCCAAACCGGTCAGAATTGCACCCAATCTACACGATTTTTTCTTTTAGCTTGAAAACCCTACTTAAACTTTGTTTAACCTTAATTTCTTGGGTGGGAGGGTTTAAGCACATCCTAAACTTTCTTCCCATGGGTTAAAACCAGAGTCAAACTCACTTTTGTCAAAGTTAAACCAAGCCCCAAAACCGGCTACAAAACTGTCCAAGAACCCGATTCACAGTCCGGTTTTATTTTGCCCTCTCCGGTGGGTTTTCTTCACTTCAGCAGCTATGGCACGCCCCTCAAGGCTGGGCACACATCCCAAAGTCCCAATGATGAGCTGCAACCTTGAGAAGGACAACCAATGGGAGAGAACCTGCCATGGAAGATGTTCCCTCTTTGTAATTGGCTAGCCGTAAAGTGCTTGTCCCCTTTTCGGCTGTCCAATGGCAAGAGAAGAGGTTTATCAGTTGCTTTGGCTTATGTGTAAGCTAACTATAATGTAAACATCATGTGTCTTGCTTTCCTTAATGTTAAAGGATGTAATTAAGCTAGCTCAAATTAGATAACAACCGGTTTTGCTCTTAACCGGGTATGCTTAGCTAATCAAGACCTTTCCTCCCTAGGAAGGAAAGGATTAGTAAGGTGCTTGCTTGCTTGTGTGCTTGCTTGACATGCTTACTAAAGGAATGCACGGCCATAGCAAGAAAAAACCAACTTTTATTGAATGAAAATCAGTTTGAAAGCTTGAAAACTTTCTCTCTCAAATTCTTGCTTGCTTATCCTTAATTAGGCCAATTAAGGTGGTGTTCAAGTCAAGTCTTAACCTTGATTAAGTGGTGATATCCGTATCTTAGTCAAGATTAAGGGCCCTAAACTCAAGATTGGTGGTGTTTCTGTATCCTTTCATTGAGTTTAGCCTATCCTATTCATGCTTGCCTCAACCGAATTAAGAGAGGATTAAGGTAAGATTATTAGCTTAAGTTTATAAGTTAATAATATTTTACTTTGAAGCCCCCTCAAATCCCCTCACTCCCTCATCCTTCATACCCTTCCTTCCATCCCATTCCACGGCCTAAAACATCCAAAAAGCCTAGCAAACACATCCATCACCAAGAACATACAACCGGGCTCAAGTGAGCTAATTTCAGTTTCCACAACCAGAAAAGTGGCACGGCCTACCCGTGCTCCTAGGCACGACCGTGCCACCTTGACCCAACTCAAACCTTTGTGTTTTTAATCTCTTTTGATGTGTGTTAGCTTGGGATCCTTCCTCCCTTGAGACATACATCAGTTTCCTACCTTCCAATGCTGAGTGGCACACATCCAAAGCTATCTAGAAAGCCAATGATCAGCTGCAAAAGGAGTTGCTCTCGAAAAGAACGTGCAATGGCGTGCAAGCTGCAAAAGAAGATGTGTCTTGAATCCTATTGGCTAGCCGTAAAGGGATTCCACCACTAAGCTACTGCCTATTGTTAATTCTCTCTAAGATAATTATATTAGGATTAACAAAGCATGGTTATGTCGTAAACATCATTTATTAACTTTGTTTAATATTTTAGATGTAAATTAATTAAGTTAGAACAAGGTCAGTACACGGTTAGCAAACTTACTTTCGTACTCCATAAACACTCAGCTTGCTTATCCTTAGCTACGCCGGTTAAGGTGGTAATGAAGCTTAGTCCTAACCTTGATTAAGTGGTGATTTCTGTATCTTGATTAAGTTTAGGGGCCCTAACCTTGGTTTTCGCAGTGTTTCTGTATCCAAAATCCAAGATTAGCTCTATCCCATTCTTCCATTTCAGTCACGGGTTCCTTGAGTTCAAGTGAATCCGTGGCTATCCCTTTAACTCTCTTTGATTGTAAGCTTATTCCCCTTGAGCTTTACATCATAATTGGTATTAGAGCTAAGTTTCTCCTTGGCCTGGTATTCATTCCATGCATCTGGATTCATTTCTTCTTCGTTTTTCAATCACGAACCAGATTCTATTCTATACTTCAAACTGGTTACACGATGAGTACTAGTTTGAGTCCAGAAGAGAAACTTGATGCTGTTTTGAGGACTAATCATGAGATTACTTCTTCAAATTAAGAATTGAAGAGTTCAAATCAAGAATTGAAGGCCAAGAATGAGTATCTGCGCAAGCAGCTGGGCACCTTTCCCAAACAGAAGCAAAAGATGAATGAAGAACCACGAAGACAAGAGCAGGTTTTTAGTAGTACTCTTGATTCCTCTAGTGAGGAGGAACCATTGAGGATGCCACAGCAAGACCCAAGGATGCAGGTTAGAGAAAGGAATTCCAAAATCAGAACATGGGAGAAGATGAAATCCAAGCTTAAGGCTAGGTTTCTTCCTCCTACCTGTGTTCAAGATTGTTACTCACAACTCCACCATTTAAATCAAGGTAACTTGATGTAGAAGAATACACCCGTGAGTTTGAAAAGCTTGTAATCAAGTGTGATTTGCATGAACCAAAAGAACAAACCATAGTTAGGTACTTGGGAGGACTTGATCCTAGGTACTCTAATGTGGTTGATTTGCAAGCTTATACCGCTTTTAGTGAAGTTTGTGCACTGACTCACAAGGTTGAGCAGCAAAAGAAGAGAAAACAGCCCATAAGGCATCACATCCTATGGCCCTCACCCCCACACCATGAACAAACCGTGAACAAGGGGAGTTCTTCTTCCACCCCTAAGCCCACGGCAACCACTCCTCCCATTCCACAAAAAAACCCCGCCCCACAGCAAGTTCAACCCCCACATCCCACACCCAAAAACCTCCCTAAATGATGTAGTCCCCACCACCATTAGCAATGAAGAAGGTCCAACAAGTCAATCAAAGTCCAATACAGGCTCCAAGATACAAGCCATGGTCCAAATTGTCCAAGCAACCCAAGGTGGTGCACACGGGTTCAGGAACCAATCCTTACCCGGTTTTGTGCACTTGATTTCCTAAGCTTTAAGGAGGCTTAAGTCCTTAACTTTTGCATTTTGATAAACCTTAAGATGTCCCCTTTCATGCCCCAATGTTAGTTCACCACTATCCAAGTCAAAGAAAGGAGGAACAAGGTATTTTGCCAAACCGGTCAGAATTGCACCTAATCTGCACGGTTTTTTCTTTTAGCTTGAAAACCCCACTTAAACTCTGTTTAACCTTAATTTCTTGGTTGGGAGGGTTTAAACACATCCTAAACTTTCTTCCCATGGGTTAAAACCAGAGTCAAACTCACTTTTGTCAATGTTAAACCAAGCCTCAAAACCGGTGACAAAACTGTCCAAGAACCCGGTTCATAGTTCGGTTTTATTTTGCCCTCTCCACTAGGTTTTCTTCACTTTAGCAGCTATGGCACGCCCCTCAAGGCTGGGCACACATTCCAAAGTCCCAATGATGAGCTGCAACCTTGAGAAGAACAACCAATGGGAGAGAAGATGCCATGGAAGATGTTCCCTCTTTGTAATTGGCTAGCCGTAAAGTTCTTGTCCCCTTTTTGGCTGTCCAATGGCAAGAGAGGAGGTTTATCAGCTGCTTTGGCTTATGTTTAAGCTAATTATAATGTAAACATCATGTGTCTTGCTTTCCTTAATCTTAAAGGATGTAATTAAGCTCGCTCAATTTAGATAACAACCGGTTTTGCTCTTAACCGGGTATGCTTAGCTAATCAAGACCTTTCCTCCCTAGGAAGGAAAGGATTAGTAAGGTGCTTGCTTGCTTGTGTACTTGCTTGACATGCTTACTAAAGGAAATGCACGGCCATAGCAAGGAAACCAGCTTTTGTTGAATGAAAATCAGTTTGAAAGCTTGAAAACTTTCTCTCTCAAATTCTTGCTTGCTTATCCTTAATTAGGCCAATTAAGGTGGTGCTCAAGTCAAGTCTTAACCTTGATTAAGTGGTGATATCTGTATCTTAGTCAAGATTAAGGGCCCTAAACTCAAGATTGGTGGTATTTCTGTATCCTTTCATTGAGTTTAGCCTATCCTATTCATGCTTGCCTCAACCGGGTCAGGAGAGGATTAAGGTAAGATTATTAGCTTAAGTTTATAAGTTAATAATCTTTTACTTTGAAGCCCCCTCAAATCCCCTCACTCCCTCATCCTTCATACCCTTCCTTCCATCCCATTCCACGGCCTAGAACATCCAAAAGGCCTAGCAAACACACCCATCACCAAGAACATACAACCGGGCTCAAGTGAGCCAATTTCAGTTTCCACAACCAGAAAAGTGGTACGGCCTACCCGTGCTCATAGGCACGACTGTGCCACCTTGACTCGACCCAAACCTTTGTATTTTTGATCTCTTTTGATGTGTGTTAGCTTGGGATCCTTCCTCCCTTGAGACATACATCATATTTGGTATCAGAGCAAAGGTTTCGCCTTGGCCTAGCATCCGCTTCCACTTTCCACAAAACATCCACTTCCCTTCTTCTCCACAAACTGATTTCTCCCTTTAATTCCAACATGTCTTCAACAAGCATGTCTTTGGAAGAAAGATTTGAGTCATTGATGAAGCAAAATGAGTTCTTGGCAAGCAAAATCCGAGAGGATTCACAAAGAAACCAAGAGGCTCAAGCACAGAATGAGTGCCTAAGGAAGCAGTTGGGCTCGTTCTTGAAGCAAAAGCAAAGAATGAATGAAGAAACCCTACAATCTGAACCCAAGGCACGTGAGCAAGTTCATAGTCATGATGTTGGTTCGTCAAGTGAAGAAGAAATGCCTAGGATGGCTAGAAGAGAGCTACGAAATCAAGCCAGCACCAACGACTTCAGAGTTGAAATTCCTGAATTTGAAGGTAAACTTGATCCTGAAGCGTTTATTGATTGGTTGAATACAGTTGAAAGAATCTTTGAATATAAGGATATTCCTGATGATAAGAAGGTTAAGTTGATAACCATAAGACTCAGAAAGTATGCATCCTTATGGTGGGCAAACTTGAATGCTAAAAGGCTTGGAGAAAGAAAAGCAAGAATCCATACTTGGGAAAAGATAAAAGCTAAGCTTAAAGCAAGGTTCCTTCCACCAACGTATGTCCAAGATTGCTACTCCCAATTTCATAATCTCACTCAAGGTACTATGAATGTTGAAGAGTACACTCGTGAGTTTGAGAAGTTGATGATTAAATGTGACATACAAGAACCTGAAGAACAAACCATAGTTAGATACTTGGGAGGTCTTGATCCTAGGTATTCTAATGTGGTGGAGTTGTAAGCCTATGCTTCTTTTGATGATGTTTGTGTATTAGCTCATAAGGTGGAACAGCAAAAGAACGCTAAACAGCCCCAAAAACCCACATATGCAAAGTCTTTCATTCGGAACCAACATTTTAACAAGGGGAGTTCCAACCCACCTATTAAACCACAATCTCCCTCTCCCTTTAAGCCACAAACTCCCTTTCCCTTTAATCCACAAAGAACCACGGCTCCTCAAAAAGCTCCAGCAACCCCATTTCGTCCTAACCCAAACCCCATGAGCAATAGAAGATGTTTCAAGTGTCAAGGGCTTGGCCACATTGCCTCATAATGTCCAAACAGACAAGTTATCACTTTGGCTGAGTGGACCGCTGTGAAAGAGAATTTTGAAGAGGAAGAAAACGAGGTTGAAAGTGAGTCAGAAGTTGAAGATTACCCTAGCCCCGTTATCCCCCTCCAAGCTCCATGAAATTCAACCACAAAAAAAGCCTAAGCATATTGATTGTTTGCTATCTGTGAGTGAACCCATTTTAAAGGCTTCTCAACATGAGTTTAAGGCCTTTAGAGAATGGATATTGAACGTCCAAAGTGACCCAGAAAATGTATTGCCTACTCACCCCATTGCAAAGACACTCCTTGAAAATTTTTGTCATGTGTTCCCCGATGAGATTTCCACGGGTTTACCTCCAAAAAGAGACATACAACACCACATTAATCTTTTTCCTGGTTCCGTCCTACCTAGCAAACCAGCATATAGGATGAACCCAAAGGATACTAATGAGATTCAAAGATAAGTTGCAGAGTTGCGGGAAAAAGGATTGATTCGAGAGTCTTTGAGTCCCTGTGCCGTTCCAGCTCTTCTAGTACCAAAGAAAGATGGAGGAATGAGAATGTGTGTTGATAGCAAGGCCATTAACAAGATTTCAATCAAGTATAGGTATCCCATACCAAGACTTGAAGATATGCTCGATGAGTTATATGGCTCCAAGGTGTTTTCAAAGATTAATCTTCGAAGTGGTTGCTACCAAATCAGAATTAGAGAAGGTGATGAATGGAAGATAGCTTTCAAAACAAAAGGTGGACTCTATGAATGGTTGGTAATTCCTTTTGGTCTTTCTAATGCACCTAGTACTTTCATGAGGTTAATGAACCAAGTGTTTTGACCTTATATTGGAAAGTTTGTGGTAGTATACTTTGATGACATTCTGGTTTATTCTAAGAATGAGCATGAGCATCAAGATCACCTAACTCAAGTTATGCTTGTCTTAGAACATGAGAAGTTATTTGGTAACCTTAAGAAGTGTGCTTTCTTCACTCCTGAAGTTACATTTCTTGGTTATATTATGACTAAAGATGGTATAAAGGTAGATGAAAGTAAGGTAGAAGCCATTCGGTCTTGGCTATACCTAAGAGCACACATGATGTTGGAGCTTTTCATGGTTTAGCTTCATTCTACAGGAGATTTATTCGCAGTTTCAGTACTATTATGGCTCCTATGATTGAAGTGATCAAAGGAACATCCTTTGTATGGACTGCCAAAGCTCAATCTGCCTTTGAAGATATCCAAGCAAACCTTACTTAAGCACCGGTACTTGCTTTACCATGCTTTAGTAAGATATTTGAAGTTGAATGCGATGCCTCTGGTGTAGGTATTGGTGGAGTTCTTACACAAGAAGGTAAACCCCTTGCCTTCTTTAGTGAAAAGCTATGTGAATCTAGAAGAAAGTATTCCACCTATGGCAAAGAATTTTATGCTATTGTGAGATGTTTAGAGCATTGGAGTCATTATCTCATTGCTAGTGAGTTTATCTTGCATTCTGACCATAAAGCATTGAAGTACATACAAGGGCAGCATAAGTTAAACTCCAGGCACGCTAAATGGGTTGAGTTTATGCAATCATATCATTTCACTATCAAGCACAAGTCAGGTAAACTCAATCAAGGTGCAGATGCTCTATCACGGAGGTATCTCTTGTTATTTCAATTAGATGCTTGCATACTTGGTTTTGAGCATCTAAAGATTCTATATAACAATGATGAAGACTTTAGGGCATTATATGCTGAATGTTCTAAACATCCCAAAGGAGATTTTCATGTTCAGGAGGGCTTTCTATTTAAGGGAGCTCGATTATGTATTCCAAAATGTAGCACAAGAGAGCTATTGATTAGAGAAGTTCATGGAGGATGATTAGCTGGGCATTATGGAGAAAACAAGACTGTCATCATGCTAAGAGACCATTATTATTGGCCAGCTATGGAAAGAGACGTCCAAGATATACTTAAAAGGTGTGGAACTTGTCAAGTGGCAAAGAGTCATTCACTACCCCACGGTTTGTATACTCCATTGCCAATCCCCACTTCACCATGGGTTGATGTAAGTATGGACTTTATTCTTGGATTACCTGAAACACAAAGGAACAAAGACTCTATTTTTGTTGTTGTTGACAGGTTTTCTAAGATGTCTCATTTCATTCCATGTAACAAAACAAATGATGCTACTCACATTGCTGAATTGTACTTTAGAGAAGTAGTGAGGTTGCATGGTATTCCCAGGTCAATTGTTTCTGATAGGGATACCAAGTTTTTGAGTTATTTTTGGGTTACATTGTGGAAAAAGATGGGTACCAAGCTGAAATATAGTACCACTTGTCACCCACAGACTGACGGACAAACTGAGGTTACTAATCAAACCTTAGGAACTCTCCTAAGAACTTTGATTAAACCTCATGCCAAGGCTTAGGATTTGCTCTTACCCTATGCAGAGTTTGCTTATAACAGGACACCAGGCAGGGCTACTAGTCACTCTCCATTTAAGGTGGTCTATGGAATTGATCCCCTAGGTCCACTTGATCTCATTCCATGATCTTTCGATCAGAAGCCACATCCAGATGCAGCAGCAAGGGTAGAACAAATCAAGAAGGTCCATGAGTTGGTGAGGAGCAAGATTGAAAAGTCTAATGAAGCCTATCAAGCTCAAGCCAACAAGCATAGGAGAAAGATCCCAAGCTAACACACATCAAAAGAGATCAAAAACACAAAGGTTTGAGTCGGCTCAAGGTGGCACGGTCGTGCCTATGAGCACGGGTAGGCCGTGCCACTTTTCTGGTTGTGCAAACTAAAATTGGCTCACTTGAGCCCGGTTGTATGTTCTTGGTGATGGGTGTGTTTGCTAGGCCTTTTGGACGTTTTAGGCCGTGGAATGGGATGGAAGGAAGGGTATGAAGGATGAGGGAGTGAGGGGATTTGAGGGGGCTGCAAAGTAAAAGATTATTAACTTATAAACTTAAGCTAATAATCTTACCTTAATCCTCTCTTGACCCGGTTGAGGCAAGCATGAATAGGATAGGCAAAACTCAATGAAAGGATACAGAAACACCACCAATCTTGAGTTTAGGGCCCTTAATCTTGACTAAGATACAGATATCACCACTTAATCAAGGTTAAGACTTGACTTGAACACCACCTTAATTGGCCTAATTAAGGATAAGCAAGCAAGAATTTGAGAGAGAAAGTTTTCAAGCTTTCAAACTGATTTTCATTCAACAAAAGCTGGTTTCCTCGCTATGGCCGTGCATTTCCTTTAGTAAGCATGTGAAGCAAGCACACAAGCAAGCAAGCACCTTACTAATCCTTTCCTGCCTAGGGAGGAAAGGTCTTGATTAGCTAAGCATACCCGGTTAAGAGCAAAACCGGTTGTTATCTAAATTGAGCGAGCTTAATTACATCCTTTAACATTAAGGAAAGCAAGACACATGATGTTTACATTATAATTAGCTTAAACATAAGCCAAAGCAGCTGATAAACCTCCTCTCTTGCCATTGGACAGCCGAAAAGTGGACAAGCACTTTACGGCTAGCCAATTACAAAGAGGGAACATCTTCCATGGCAGCTTCTCTCCCATTGGTTGTTCTTCTCAAGGTTGCAGCTCATCATTGGGACTTTGGGATGTGTGCCCAGCCTTGAGGGGTGTGTCACATCTGCTGAAGTGAAGAAAACCCACCAGAGAAGGCAAAATAAAACCAGATTGCTGAACCGGGTTCTTGGATAGTTTTGTGGCTGGTTTTGGGGCTTGGTTTAACCTTGGCAAAAGCGAGTTTGACTCTGGTTTTAACCCATACGAAGAATTTTTAGGATGTGTTTAAACCCTCCCAACCAAGAAATTAAGGTTAAACAAAGTTTAAGTGGGGTTTTCAAGCTAAAAGAAAAAACCGTGCAGATTAGGTGCAATTCTGACCGGTTTGGCAAAACACCTTGTTCCTCCTTTCTTTGACTTGGATAGTGGTGAACTTACATCAGGGCATGAAAGGGGACATCTTAAGGTTTATCAAAATGCAAAATGTAAGGACTTAAGCCTCCTTAAAGCTTAGGAAATCAAGTGCACAAAACCGGGTAAGGATTGGTTCTTGAACCCGTGTGCACCACCTTGGGTTGCTTGGACAATTTGGACCATGGCTTATATCTTGGAGCTTGTATTGGACTTTGATGGACTTGTTGGACCTTCTTCATTGCTAATGGTGGTGGGGACTACATCATCCTCCTCTTGTTGAGAAGATTTGATCCTCAAATCGGCAAGGTAATCATCTTCATGGTAAGCTTGCAAATCAGCTACATTGAATGTGTCTGACACTCCATAATCACCTGGCAAATCAACTTTGTAAGCATTATCATTAATATGTTCGAGTACCTCAAAAGGACCATCTGCTCGTGGCATAAGCTTGTTCTTTCTTTTGGTTGGGAATCTCTCGTTCCTTAGATGGATCCACACGAGGTCTCCTGGTTGAAATGCAATCTTTCTCCTATGCTCATTGGCTTGAGCTTGATAGGCTTCATTAGACTTTTCAATCTTGCTCCTCACCAACTCATGGACCTTCTTGATTTGTTCTACCCTTGCTGCTGCATCTGGATGTGGCTTCTGATTGAAAGATCGTGGACTGAGATCAAGTGGACCTAGGGGATCAATTCCATAGACCACCTTGAATGGAGAGTGACCAGTAGCCCTGCTTGGTGTCCTGTTATAAGCAAACTCTGCATGGGGTAAGAGCAAATCCCAAGCCTTGGCATGAGGTTTAATCAAAGTTTTTAGGAGAGTTCCTAAGGTTCGATTAGTAACCTCAGTTTGTCCGTCAGTCTGTGGGTGACAAGTGGTACTATATTTCAGCTTGGTACCCATCTTTTTCCACAATGTAACCCAAAAATGACTCAAAAACTTGGTATCCCTGTCAGAAACAATTGACCTGGGAATACCATGCAACCTCACTACTTCTCTAAAGTGCAATTCAGCAATGTGAGTAGCGTCATTTGTTTTGTTACATGGAATGAAATGAGACATCTTAGAAAACCTATCAATAACAAGAAAAATAGAGTCTTTGTTCCTTTGTGTTTTAGGTAATCCAAGAACAAAGTCCATACTTACATCAACCCATGGTGAAGTGGGGATTGGCAATGGAGTATACAAACCGTGGGGTAGTGAATGACTCTTTGCCACTTGACAAGTTCCACACTTTTTAAGTATATCTTGGACGTCTCTTTCCATAGCTAGCCAATAATAATGCTCTCTTAGCATAATAACAGTCTTGTTTTCTCCATAATGCCTAGCTAATGATCCTCCATGAACTTCTCTAATCAATAGCTCTCTTGTGCTACATTTTGGAATACATAATCGAGCTCCCTTGAATAGAAAGTCCTCCTGAACATGAAAATCTCCTTTGGGATGTTTAGAACATTCAGCATATAATGCCCCAAAGTCTTCATCATTGTCATATAGAATCTTTAGATGCTCAAAACCAAGTATGCACGCATCTAATTGAAATAACAAGAGATACCTCTGTGATAGAGCATCTGCAGCTTGATTGAGTTTACCTAACTTGTGCTTGATGGTGAAATAATATGATTGCATAAACTCAACCCATTTGGCGTGCCTGGAGTTTAACTTATGCTGCCCTTGTATGTACTTCAATGCTTCATGGTCAGAATGCAAGATAAACTCACTAGCAATGAGATAATGACTCCAATGCTCTAAACATCTCACAATAGCATAAAATTCTTTGTCATAGGTGGAATACTTTCTTCTAGATTCACATAGCTTTTCACTAAAGAAGGCAAGGGGTTTACCTTCTTGCGTAAGAACTCCACCAATACCTACACCAGAGGCATCACATTCAACTTCAGATATCTTACTAAAGCATGGTAAAACAAGTACCGGTGCTTGAGTAAGTTTTGCTTTGATATCTTCAAAGGCAGATTGAGCTTTGGTAGTCCATACAAAGGATGTTCCTTTGATCACTTCAGTCATAGGAGACATAATAGTACTGAAATTGCGAATAAATCTCCTGTAGAATGAAGCTAAACCATGAAAAGCTCTAACATCATGTATGCTCTTAGGTATAGGCCAAAACCGAATGGCTTCTACCTTACTTTCATCTACCTTTATACCATCTTTAGTCACAATATAACCAAGAAATGTAACTTCAGGAGTGAAGAAAGCACACTTCTTAAGGTTACCAAATAACTTCTCACGTTCTAAGACAAGCATAACTTGAGTTAGGTGATCTTGATGCTCATGCTCATTCTTAGAATAAACCAGAATGTCATCAAAGTATACTACCACAAACTTTCCAATATAAGGTCTAAACACTTGGTTCATTAACCTCATGAAAGTACTAGGTGCATTAGAAAGACCAAAAGGCATTATCAACCATTCATAGAGTCCACTTTTTGTTTTGAAAGCTGTCTCCCATTCATCACCTTCTCTAATTCTGATTTGGTAGTAACCACTTCGAAGATCAATCTTTGAAAACACCTTGGAGCCATATAACTCATCGAGCATATCTTCAAGTCTTGGTATGGGATACCTGTACTTGATTGTAATCTTGTTAATGGCCCTGCTATCAACACACATTCTCATTCCTCCATCTTTCTTTGGTACTAGAAGAGCTGGAACGGCACAGGGACTCAAAGACTCTCGAATCAATCCTTTTTCCTGCAACTCTGTAACTTGTCTTTGAATCTCATTAGTATCCTTTGGGTTCATCCTATATGCTGGCTTGTTAGGTAGGACGGAACCAGGAATAAGATCAATGTGGTGTTGTATGTCTCTTTTTGGAGGTAAACCCGTGGGAATCTCATCGGGGAACACATGACAGAAATTTTCAAGGAGTGTCTTTGCAATGGGGTGAGTAGGCAATACATTTTCTGGGTCACTTTGGACGTTCAATATCCATTCTCTAAAGGCCTTAAACTCATATTGAGAAGCCTTTAAAATGGGTTCACTCACGGATAGCAAACAATCAATATACTTAGGCTTTTTTTGTGGTTGAATTTCGTGGAGCTTAGAGGGGGGTAATGGGGCTAGGGTAATCTTCTTGCCATCTTTGGAAAATGAATAGGTATTAAGATAACCACTATGCATAACCTTTCTATCATACAACCATGGTCGTCCTAATAACACATGACATGCATCCATAGGAATAACATCACACCATAAACACATCCTAAACTTTCTTCCCATGGGTTAAAACCAGAGTCAAACTCACTTTTGTCATGGTTAAACCAAGCCCCAAAACCGGCTACAAAACTGTCCAAGAACCCGGTTCACAGTCCGGTTTTATTTTGCCCTCTCCGGTGGGTTTTCTTCACTTCAGCAGCTATGGCACGCCCCTCGAGGCTGGGCACACATCCCAAAGTCCCAATGATGAGCTGCAACCTTCAGAAGAACAACAAATGGGAGAGAAGCTGCCATGGAAGATGTTCCCTCTTTGTAATTGGCTAGCCGCAAAGTGCTTGTCCCCTTTTCGGCTGTCCAACGGCAAGAGAGGAGGTTTATCAGCTAGTTTGGCTTATGTTTAAGCTAATTATAATGTAAACATCATGTGTCTTGCTTTCCTTAATGTTAAAGGATTTAATTAAGCTAGCTTAATCTAGATAACAACCGGTTTTGCTCTTAACCGTGTATGCTTAGCTAATCAAGACCTTTCCTCCCTAGGAAGGAAAGGATTAGTAAGGTGCTTGCTTGCTTGTGTGCTTGCTTGACATGCTTACTAAACGAAAAGCACGGCCATAGCAAGGAAACCAGCTTTTGTTGAATGAAAATTAGTTTGAAAGCTTGAAAACTTTCTCTTGCTTGCTTATCCTTAATTAGGCCAATTAAGGTGGTGTTGAAGTCAAGTCTTAACCCTGATTAAGTGGTGATATCTGTATCTTAGTCAAGATTAAGGGCCCTAAACTCACGATTGGTGGTGTTTCTGTATCCTTTCATTGAGTTTAGCCTATCCTATTCATGCTTGCCTCAATCGAGTCAAGAGAGGATTAAGGTAAGATTATTAGCTTAAGTTTATAAGTTAATAATCTTTTACTTTGAAGCCCCCTCAAATCCCCTCACTCCCTCATCCTTCATACCCTTCCTTCCATCCCATTCCACGGCCTAAAACATCCAAAAGGCCTAGCGAACACACCCATCACCAAGAACATACAACCGGACTCAAGTGAGCCAATTTCAGTTTCCACAACCTGAAAAGTGGCACGGCCTACCCGTGCTCATAGGCACGACCGTGCCACCTTGACCCGACTCAAACCTTTGTGTTTTTGATCTCTTTTGATGTGTGTTAGCTTGGGATCCTTCCTCCCTTGAGACATACATCACTAAAGGCGTCCACAGATGTTTCAAGTGTCAAGGGCTAGGGCACTTAGCATCAGATTGCACCAATCGAAGACATGTCACTCTAGCCGAGTGGAAGGCACTAGAAGAGGCCGAACTAGAGGAGGAAAAAGAAGAGAATGAAGAAGATGATCTTGAGAAGATAGAGATTGAGGCAGATGAAGGTGACATGCTCCTTGTGGACACCCACCATCCATCAAAAGGCCACGAACATCTCAGCCTATTCCTCATTTTTGGTGAACCATCACTCGATGCTGCAAATTCTGAAGTAAGAGCATTTGAAGAAGTAGTTCAAGGTAAGACTGAAGAGTCCCCTCCAACCAACACTCAAATCAGCAAGGGGCATGATAAGAAAAGAGTCTCTAAGGTCAAGGGAGACTTGTTTGATTGGCTGATTTTATTCCAATCAAAACTGAAGCAAGAATGGAAGGTAATTACCTAATCAGATTTGTGAACAAATCTTTTTTCAACAATGGGAGAATGATGGAGATATCTCCATGCCCCTTGATTTAAAGAAGCAAATCAAGCTACGTAATTTCATTTTGCTGCCCGAAGGATGAATAAATCATCTAAATTTTGTTTAAGTAGTAAAACAGCAGCTCAAAGGTTGTTCCAGCAGCCAACCCGTCTTTTGGAAGCTTAATTACTTAAGCCTCTTTGAGGTTTAAGTCCAATATTTTTTGGGATTGAAGTTCAGGAATTCAACTTTGCACTAAAACAAGTTTCATCCCATGTGGACGTCATTTACCCATTCAAATTAGCAAATAAACCCAAGGTGCCCAAACTGCCCAACAAAACTAGAATGTACCCGGTTTTGTTCATCTCATTTCTTTAGCTACATTTTGGTTTAATTCTTGGATTTTTACCTTCTTGGAATCCCCAAGATATCTACTTTCAGGTCCAAGCATTGAATTCTAATCATACCCAGAGAAAGTAAAGAGATCAAGTCATTTTGTCAAACCTATTAGTTTTGGTCCAAAACTGCATGGTTAAATGTTTTGGTAGAATTAACCTACTTAAACATAGTTTAACCTTGATTTCTTTGTTGGGGGGGTTTGTACACATCCTAAGGTTTCCCGTCATGACCAGAAAAAAAAATCATGCACACTTTTGCTAGGGTTAAAATTTGCTGCAAAACCGGTCCTGAATCTGCCTTGGACCCGGTTTAGGAGCACAGCAAAAGTTTTCCTTCTCCAAAGGGTTCCTCTCTTCCAATTCTAAGTGGCACACGTCCCAAGCTATCTAGAAGGCTAATGATCAGCTGCAAAAGGAGTTGCTCTTGAAAAGAACGTCCAATGGCATGGAAGCTGCAAGAGAAGATGTCTCTTGAATCCTATTGGCTAGCCATAAAGGGATTTCACCACAAAGCTGCTGCCTATTGTTAATTCTCTCCAAGCTGATTATATTAGGATTAAATAAGCATGGTTTTGTTGTAAACATCATTTATTAACTTTGTTTAATGTTTTAAATGTAAATTAATTAAGTTAGAACAAGGTTAGTACACAGTTAACACTAACCGTGTAGATTAGCTTAAGTTAATACTTTTCCTCACTAGGAAGGAAGAGTTTAGATGTGTGCTTGCTTAGGTGGGTGCTTGCTAGGCTTATTACTTAAGTAAACACATAGCCACTTTGTAATATATTAGATTTTGAATGAGAATTTCAGTTTGAGAGCAAACTTGCTTTCGTACTCCGTAAGCACTTAGCTTGCTTATCCTTAGCTAGGCCGGTTAAGGTGGTGATCAAGCTTAGTCCCAACCTTGATTAAGTGGTGATTTCTGTATCTTAATCAAGTTTAGGGGCCCTAACCTTGGTTTTGGTGGTGTTTTTGTATCCAAATCCAAGATTAGCTCTATCCCATTCTTCCATTTCAGTCACGGGTTCCTTAAGTTCAAGTGAGTCCATAGCTACCCCTTTGATTCTCTTTGACTGTAAGCTTATTCTCCTTGTGCTTTGCATCATAATTGGTATTAGAGCTGAGTTTCTACTTGGCCCGGTATTCATTCCACGCACCCAGATTCATTTCTTCTTCATTTTTCAAACACAAACCAAATTCTATTCTATACTTAAAACCGATTACACCATGAGCACTAGTCTGAGTCTAGAAGAGAAACTCGATGCTGTTTTGAAGAGTAATCATGAGATTAGTTCTTCTAATCAAGAATTGAAGAGTCCAAATCAAGAATTGAAGGCCCATAATGAGTATCTACACGAGCAGCTAGGTAACTTTCCCAAACAGAAGCAAAAGATGAATGAAGAACCCGTTTATTCTGATCCACGAAGACAAGAGTAGGTTTTTAGCTATACTCTTGATTCCTCTGGTGAGGAGGAACCATTGAGGATGCCACGGCGAGACCCAAGGATTCAAGCTAACTCTAATGATTTTAGAGTTGAAATTTCAAAATATGAAGGCATGCTTGATCTAGAGGAGTTCTTGGACTGGTTACATACGGTGGAGAGAGTTTTTGAGTATAAAGATGTTCCAAAAGACAGGAAAGTCAAGTTGGTGGCCTTAAGACTACATAAATATGCTTCTCTTTGGGGGACTAACTTGTCTGCTAAAAAGGGTTAGAGAAAGGAAGTCCAAAATTAGAACATCGGAAAAGATGAAATCCAACCTTAAGGCTAGGTTTCTTCCTTCTACCTATGCTCAAGATTGTTACTCACAACTCCACCATTTAAATCAAGGTAACTTGAGTGTAGAAGAATACACTCGTGAGTTTGAAAAGCTTGTAATCAAGTTTGATTTGCATAAACTAGAAGAACAAACCATAGTTAGGTACTTGGGAGGACTTGATCCTAGGTACTCTAATGTGGTAGATTTGCAAGCTTATACCTCTTTTGATGAAGTTTGTATGCTAGGTCACAAGGTTGACCAGCAAAAGAAGAGAAAACAACCCATAAGGCATGACATCCCACGGCCCTCACCCCCACACCATGAACAAACTGCGAACAAGGAGAGTTCTTCTTCCACCCCTAAACCCACGGCATCCACTCCTCCCATTCCACAAAAAACCCTACTCCACAACAAGGCCAACCCCCACATCCCACACCCAAAAACCTCCCCAAACTCATCCAAAGATGTTTTAAGTGTCAAGGACTGGGGCACTTAGCATCAGATTGCACAAATCGAAGATATTTCACTCTAGCCGAGTGGAAGGCAATAGAAGAGGCCGAACTAGAGGAGGAAAAAGAAGAGAATGAAGAAGATGATCTTGAGGAGATATAGACTGAGGCAGATGAAGGTGACATGCTTAATTTAGATGCCCACCATCCATCAAAAGGCCACGGACATCTCAGCCCATTTCTCACTTTCGGTGAACCATCACTCGATGCTCCAAATTCTGAAGTAAGATCATTTGAAGAAGTAGTTCAAGGTAAGAATGAAGAGTCCCCTCCAACCAACACTCAAATTAGCAAGGGGCATGATAAGAAAAGACTCTTTAAGGTCAAGGGAGACTTGTTTTATTAGCTGATCTTATTCCAGCCAAAACTGAAGCAAGAAGGGAAGGTAATTACCTAATCAGATTTGTGGATAAATCTTTTTTCAACAAGGGGAGAATGATGGAGATCCCGGGATGCCCCTTGATTTCAAGAAGCAAATCAAGCTAGGTAATTTCATTTTGCTGCCCAAAGGATGAATAAATCATCCAAATTTTGTTTAAGTAGTAAAACAACAGCTCACGGGTTATTCCAACAGCCAACCTGTCTTTTGGAAGCTTAATTACTTAATCCTCTTTGAGGTTAAGTCCAATATTTCTGGGGATTGAAGTTCAAGAAGTCATCTTTGCACCAAAACAAGTTTCATCCCATTTAGACTTCATTTGCCCATTCAAATTAGCAAATAAATCCAAGGTGTCCAAACTGCCCAGTCGAACCAGAATGTACCCAGTTTCGTTCATCTCATTTCTTAAGCTACATTTTGATTTTAGTCCTGGATTTTTGCCTTTTTCGAATCCCCAAGATGTCTACTTTCAGGTCCAAGCATTGAATTCTAATCATACCCAGAGGAAGTAAAGTATCAAGTCATTTTGTCAAACATGCTAGTTTTGGTCCAAAACTGCATGGTTAAATGTTTTGGTAGAATTAACCAACTTAAACATTGTTTAAACTTGATTTGTTTGTTAGGGGGGTTCGTACACATCCTAAGGTTTCCCCCATGGCCTGAAAATAAAGTCATGCACACTTTTGCTGGGGTTAAAATTTGCTATAAAATCGGTCCAGAATCTTCCTCAGACCCGGTGTAGGAGCACAGCTAAAGTTCTCCTTCTCCAAAGGGTTTCCTGCCTTCCAATGCTGAGTGGAACACATCCCAAGCTATCTAAGAGGCCAATGATTAGCTGTAAAAGGAATTGCTCTCGAAAAGAACATGCAATGGTGTGCAAGCTACAAAAGAAGATGTCTCTTGAATCCTATTAGCTAGCCGCAAAGGGATTCCACCACAAAGCTGCTGCCTATTGTTAATTCTCTCTAAGCTGATTATATTAGGATTAAATAAGCATGGTTATGTTGTAAACATCATTTATTGACTTTGTTTAATGTTTTAGATGTAAATTAATTAAGTTAGAATAAGGTTAGTACACGATTAGCATTGACCGTGTAGATTAGCTTAAGTTAATACTTTTCCTCACTAGGAAGGAAAAGTCTAGGTGTGTGCTTACTTGCTGGGTTTATTGCTTAAGCAAACACACAGCCACTTTGTAATATATCAGATTTTGAATGAGAATTTCAGTTTGAGAGCAAACTTGCTTTCATACTCCATAAACGCTCAGCTTGTTTATCCTTAGCTAGGCCGATTAAGGTGGTGATCAAGCTTAGTCGTAGCATTGATTAAGTGGTGATTTCTATATCTTGATCAAGTTTAGGGGCCCTAACCTTGGTTTTGGTGGTGTTTTTATGATGTATCTCTCAAGGAACGATCAAGGCAAACCAAATTTGAGTGTAAAGAGAACAAACGGATTCAAGCTTCCTTTGTAAACACAAACTCAAACTAGGATAGTTTTGTGATTGGAATTGAATCTAGCACCTCACTTGGATACAGAAACACCACTAAGTTTAGTACTAAGGCCCTTAACTCCTTGGGTACAGAAGCACCACCGAAGAGAGGTTAAAACTCTTGCTAGATCACCACCCTACCCGGCCAAAGATAGAGATAAGTTAGAAGAGAGTTTGAGAGTTCAAAGGAGCTAAGACTCAACTTCATTCAAATGTATCAACTAACTGAGCATACAAGGCATCAAGGGAGGTCATATAATCCTCCTAAACATAAGCATTCAGCTTACAAAGTCAAACTAGAAGCTAAACTAGGCTAAAACACGGAAATCAAAACAACATAAAAAACGTTTAGATTAAACCGTGGCTTGACACATGTTCATTGTTGATCTTGAGGCTTAGGTGTCGACCTTGGGAGCTTAGGAGACCTCAATTAGCAGCTTGGCACTCCGGGGTAAAGGGGATTTTCTTCCCTTAATTTGCTGGTTAATAGCTCCATAAGTGTGTAATTTGGCTGAGTTTTTTTATAGCCACTTGATAATATTTTTAATCTACTTTCAAGTCATCAAAGTTTCAGTCCAAATGGAGGAGCTTTGGGCATCCAAACAGACCCATTTCTAGAATCGGGCAGAACTGAAATAGTTTTGAGCACTTGACTTCAACGGCTGATTTGAGGTAGCAAATGACCTCCAAATGACTTGCAACTAGTCTTATTGGAAAGAACACATCTTAAGCTTAAAATTAGGCCTCCTGCAACCCAATCATATCCACTGGAAGGTCACATAAGAAGGTGCACAAAACCGGGCTTGTGCACGGGCTGAAAACACACTACAGGAAAAATGATTTTTTGTAGCAATTTTATTGTAGCAAATTTAAATTTTCTACAATAATCTAAAAGTAGTAAAATAATTGTAGCATATCTAATATTGCCACAAAAAGTTGAGTGTGTTGTGGCAATTAGCCAAAATTGCCACAAAAGACATTTATGTTTTTTAAAAAAGGGGTTAGTTTTAGAGGGAAATTTTTATCTAGTGAAAAAAATTCCCTCCTTCATTTTTCTTTAATTTGTATTGTTACAATGCCTTGAATCTATTTTTTAGCCCCCTTCTTTAGACCTAAGACGGTGGCTCGCTGACCGGTCAGTGAGTCGGGGTCCAGGGGCGACGCTCCCGAATCTGACGGCGTACGTAATGTATGGGTTGGGGTTAGCTCTAAAACCTAAACCCTATGTTGACACCAAAAAGATGATATTTTTACATTACTTTTCTGCCTAATTTTATGCTCGGAATAATTGTAATGGTTAGGTTTTTAATTGATTTTATTTTGTTTTGTAGGTATTGAATAATTTGAGAAAAAGACGCGAAAAAGATGAAGGAAGGCTGAAAATTGAAGAACTGGGCCAAGTTGATTCAAACCCGAACCAAGCAACAATAACAAAAACAAACCCCAAAAAAAAATAAAAAAGACAAAAATTAAAAAAGAAAAAAGCCCAGTCACGCGCAACGCACATGACCCGACCATATTCCCTCCCCCCTTTTCTTCTTTCTCTCTCCTCTCCTTGCTCTCAGCTCCATAACCCCTGAGCCCCTCTGCCCTGTTCTTCTTCTTCTTCTTCATCAATCGCATAGCCCCATAACCCCCTTCCCCTACCTGGCTTTTCATCTCCTCCTCACAGCCCTTGGCTCTCTCTCTCCCTTCTTTACACCTAGAACCCAAAAAGACCGGGACTTTAATAGGAGGGAGTGAATACTGGTGCAATTGAAGACCCTTGGCTTTGAGAGCAGAAGGCGGTCACGGTTACAAAAGGGAGGTTGGGCAGCCGCGATTTGCGGGGTATGCTAGGTTGTAGTTTAAATTGTTAGTGTTTAGTTTAGTTAATTTGAAGTTTAGTTTTCGGGATTTTCAATTTTCTGGGAGTTAGGGTTCATGTTCGAATTTTTGTTTTGGCGTTTGATTTCGATTGCTGATAGAATCAATATCTTGCCATGTTCATGAACTATTAAAGCTTGGTGGTGGTGTTTTTTTTTTTTTTTCCTGGTTCGATTGCAATTTTCTTCTCTGCTTGCCATGTTCGATTGCAATTTGAGTTGAAATTTTGCAATTTGGGTCTGGAATAATATTCAATCTGGGTTCAAGTTTGAATATTTCGTTGAATTCGAACCACTTTCTTTTCTGCTTTGATTTTGCACATTGCTGTTGTAAGTTTGGTTGCTTGG
Source organism: Carnegiea gigantea (assembly GCA_029747015.1). Lineage (NCBI taxonomy): Eukaryota > Viridiplantae > Streptophyta > Magnoliopsida > Caryophyllales > Cactaceae > Carnegiea > Carnegiea gigantea. The sequence goes on along the minus strand of JAKOGI010000064.1, from coordinate 394,557 downwards.
GCCTTTGGTTCATCTGAGTTATGCTGTACCTCTGTTCTTCCTTGTTTTCTGCGGCTGAATAGGATAGCTTTGTTACGTGTTTGCATTGAGTGTTGGGATGACAGTGTTCGGACTTGTTGGTACCAGACAATCCTTTTGGTGCTTGTGTTTGAAATGTTCATTAATCGATATTTCTAGTTATTCGTAAGGCTAGTTTCTCTCTCCTAGGTTTCGCCCGTCCTAATTATCACATTTTAGCTTCAGGGATTTTGCTTCTGAGGAGTTAGATCGGTGATTCGACATTGTTTTTCTAGTTCATTCATCCTTTTTCAAATAATTTGTGAGTTCTTTGTTTCCTATTCTCTGTTCATTCGTTCGTTCATTCGTTCGTTTGTTGGATCGATGTTTGTTCATTCCTATATTTGGCTGTTTAACTTAGTATGAGTTGGATCTTGTCAATTTGATCAATCGTTGGATCCTCTATATGGCTGTTTAACTGAATATTTGGTTGTTTCCTGTTCTTCGTTTGTTCGTTCGTGCGTTCCTAGGATTTCGTTTAACTGAATATGAGTTAGATCTTGTTAAATTGATCAATCGACTTACCGTTTCTTTGTTAGATAAACTTGTAATTAGCGTTAATTATTTGCTTTATTACAATGGGTTATTTCTACGTATGAACTATTGATTAAATGAATTATAATGGTTTGTCCTACTATGTGTTGATTCTTAATTGTATGCTAGCCACTGGGGGCAGGAATTTTGAGAGTTTTTTTAGTCTATGGCGCTTGTCTTTGTGCTATAGAAGGCCGAAGCATTTACTTCTTTACGTATTGGTGCTTATAAAAGGTCTATGATACATGGGATTGACATGCTGTGGATAAATAGTAGGTTCTTGTTTAAGCAGTCAAGTTATGTAATTAGGAAAAGTAAACAAGCATCAATATTTTGATAGATAATAATAATTGACTCTATATATGTATTAATCAAGTTTTATCTCATATAGACAAATTGAATCTAGCAACTCTTCTCAACATCTATGGTCTTGTTAGTGGTTGTGCTTGTTAGTTTCAAATTTGTTAGTGTCAAATTTTATCATAGTAGGCCACCCTTGCTATGCTTTTGAGAATTAGTGGTTGTGCTTGTTGCTTATTATGACCCTGGATTCAGCTCATAAAAAGGGAGAATCATTGATAACTGTAGCGCCCCAAATTCTATCATGAATGTAAGCAATCAAAATGACATTCCATATACTTTTTTTTTAAATTTAGTTTTGCATGGCTTGTGATTGTATAAAATGTGCTTTTCTGTAAAGGTTTGATGAATGAAACTAATATATGATTCTAAAATCCTATTCTTTGAATTTTAATTTTCAATGCATTAATTTTGTTTTATGTAGGTGAGTAATCATTTTATATCTTAAGGTACAAGATGAATAGAGATCGAGGTTGGATGAATTGGAAGATTTATAAATGTAGGCAAAAGGGAGAATATATCAAAGGGGTCAATGAATTTCTTGACTTTGCATTTGCTAATGTGGCTAAGGAGGGGAAAATTAGATGTCCTTGTGTTAATTGTGACAATTATAATCACCCAAATAGAAAGACAGTTTTGCTTCATTTGATGAATGATGGAATCTTAAGAAACTACAATCCATGGGAATTTCATGGGGGAAAATGTGGTGTTGATGAGCATAATCATGAAAGTGATGAGGATAATAATGATGCAGATGGGTTTATTGATCCAATAGAGCCAGGAGTCGCAGACGATATAGATGAGACTTTTACCATGGTACATGACATGACAAATACTAGAGCTTTTAATATAATGGGTGAATTTGAAAGGTTAGGCGGTCCTAGCATTAGTGATTCACCTGAACTGCTTGCGAAATATGGTAAGCTAGTTAGAGATGCTGAGAAAGAGTTATTTCCTGGTTGTGAGAAATTTTCCAAGTTGGAGTTTATGGTGCATCCTCTTCATATAAAATGCCTTTGTGGGTGGAGTGACAAATCACTCATAATGATACTTGAGCTTTTGAAAAAGGCATTTGATTTTGTTGATACTTTTCCAAAGAATGCTTATGAAGCCAGAAAATACACTCGAGAGTTGGGATTGAGCTATGTGAAGATTGAGGCTTGTAAGAATGATCGTATACTTTATTGGAAGGAGTATGAACATGCAGAAAAATGTCCTAAATGTGCTCATCCTAGGTGGAAGGATAAGAGGGAGGACGGTGTTGACAGTGATGACGAAAGTGAGAAGAAGGGAAAGGGGAGGAATATTCCCTATAAGGTATTGCGTTATTTTCCTCTTATACCAAGATTACAGAGATTATTTATATCTGCCAAAATAGCATCCCACATGCGATGGCACAAGGATAAACGTCCCGATGATGGGATTTTGAGACATCCAGTAGATGCAAAGGCTTGGAAGTCATTTGATGAATCTTTTCCAAATTTTGCTACAGATGCTCGCAATGTGAGATTGGGTTTATGCAGTGATGGCTTCACCCCATACGCAAACATAAACTCCACTTACAGCATTTGGCCTGTGTTTTGGGTTCCTTATAACTTGCCACCTTGGATGTGTATGAAAAAGCCATACACAATGTTAAAGATGATCATTCCTGGAAAAACTGCTCCAGGAACTGATATTTATATGTACTTACAACCATTGATTGATGAGCTGAAATTGTTATGGGATGTTGGCGTAAATACTTATGATGCTTTCAAAGCTGAATATCTTACGTTGCATGCTGCTTTGTTGTTGACAATCAATGATTTTTCTGCCTATGGTAATCTCTCTGGGTGGAGTGTTAAAGGACGTCTAGCCTGTCCTATTTGTAATAAAGATACATGGTCGAGGTACTTGCCTCATTGGAACAAACAATGTTAGATGGGTCATCGTAGGTTTTTGGAGCTTGATCATAAGTGGAGGCATGACAAGAAATCTTTTGACAACACGTCGAAAATGGATCCTCCTCCTAAGTATCTATCTGGAGAGGAAGTCGCCAATCAAATTGGCAAGTTTGAAAATATCAAATTTGGGAAGGTTGATGGTAAGCGGAAGAGAACAAAACCAAAATTGGTCTATAATTGGGAAAAGAAAAGTATCTTCTTTGAATTACTATATTGGAGCAAATATCTGGTGCGTCATAATTTAGATGTTATGCATACTGAGAAGAATATTTGTGAAAGCATATTGGGTACGGTTATGAATATACCAGGGAAAACAAAGGATAACTTGAAATCTCGCTTGGATTTGGTTGAAATGGGAATTAGAAAGAGCTTACACCCTAAGAAGGTTGGTGACAAATATGAAATTCCGAAAGCAGCATTTGAGTGAAGTTTGAATGAAAGGAAGGATGTTTGTTGATTTTTAGCTGACTTAAAAGCGCCAGATGGATACTTATCGAACATAGGTCGATGTGTAAATGTTAATGAGGGGAAAATAACAGGGACATTAAAGAGTCATGATTGTCATATTTTTATGCAAGATTTACTAGCCCCATCCTTTTGCAGGAAGTTGGACAAGGATGTGTATGATGCTCTGGTAGAGTTATCTTTATTCTTCAAACAGTTATGCTCAAAGGCATTGGAGGTAGAGGTATTGGAGAGATTAGAGAAGAGTGTTGCCATTACTCTTTGCAAATTAGAGCGTGTCCTTGTTCCCTTATTTCTTGACATTATGGTACACTTGACTATCCATTTAGCTACTGAAGCTAAACTTGCTGGACCAGTTCAATATCGCTGGAGGTACCCATTTGAAAGGTGAAGATATTTTTATTTCTTTTGATTTTGATGAATGAAAATATTATTTGGGATTATATCGCTTATGCTTCACAATTCTTGGCTTGTGGTTAGGCTCATGCGCACTTTAAAAGAGTTTGTGCGTAATAAAGCTTGTCCTGAAGGGTCAATCGCAGAAGTATATATCGCGGATGAGTGTTTAACCTTTTGTTCAAGGTATTTGCATAGAGCAGAGACTAGGTTTAATTGTCTTGAAAGGAATGAAGACGGGAGGGATAGCCAACATCAAGGACTATCAATTTTCATGAAGTCAGGAAAGCCATTAGGTCAGGCAAATATGAAAGTCCTTTCCTATGCTAATTGGAATTGTGCTCACCTTTATGTGTTACGAAATTATGAGGAAGTACAACCTTTTATTGAGTAAGAAATGTATGCTACGAGTAGATATTCTAACTTTTTCTAATATTTGTTTTTAAAAATATTAATTGCGTTTTTTGTATTTTAGGGAATATGAAAGTATTGATGCATCCTATAGATGCAATTTTAACCAATGGTTTGAAGATCGGGTAAGTAAATATGGTAACTGTACATCGACCTTACATAACTAATTAGCGTGGGTGTTAACCTTTTGTTTTGTTTTTGGTTAGATTACCTAATTGCGGAAACAGTGTGATGAAAGAGCAAATTATGAACTATTGGTTTTGGCGCAGTGTCCTATGAAGAGAGTCCTTTGTTATGATGGGTATGTTGTAAATGGATGTCGATTTCATACGAAAGCACGGGTGAAAAATCTTAGCACCCAAAATTGTGGTGTTGTGGTGAAAGGTGATGTGCTCAATGGAGAAAAAAAGTACTTCGGTATGTTACAAGAGGTCGTTGAACTGGAGTATGATAGTAAACATAAAGTTGTTCTATTCAAGTGTGACTGGTTTGATGTATATCCTGACAACGTAGGAATAAAAAGAGAAGAATATGGCATTACTTCAATCAATGTGAAACATTTTCTGAAAACGAATGCGCCATTTGTTTTAGCTTCTCAAGTTGAGCAAGTAAACTATGTCAGAGATCACATACATCAAAATTGGCAAGTGGTTGTGAAAACAAATCCTCGTAATTTTTATGACATTCCTTCTGAAGATGAAGATGAAGAAACTAAATCAATTGTGGACGGTGATGATGCTGTTCAAGAAGCATATATCCCACTAGCAAATGATGGAACAACTTCTTTGGTCAGGAATGATTTAAACCCAGATGTGGCCGATGCTACTATTGTGACACAATAGCTGCAGCGGCATAACAAGGAGGGCAAAATGGCAGTTGTTGATGCTAGGAGTGAATCTGAGTTAAGTGATGAAGATGACATGCTACTGTTTGCTGATGAATTGGACAATTAGTTCAATTGAACTTGTCATTAGTATTATTGTTGAACCTTTCTTTGGTGACAAATGCATGTATAAGGAAAGACATGTCCAATAACTATTTTTGTATTTGTTTCGGTCACTTTTTGTATAGCCTAATTGTATTATGATATTATCATTTAGTTGTCAGATTTTGGTAACACTAGCATTTCTTATCTATCCATTTAGTTGTTAGATATTTATCATTGCTTTACTAAGGTTGAGTGCAATTACAGTTTTTTTTCTAGGTTCTTAGTTTTTTCTTACACTTTGTAATTGTATTGTGATTATAGGCAACCATGTATATCACTCTTAAGAACTTGCGAAATATGACAAGACCTAAAAGGATCACAAGTGCACCCGGTGGCGTTTCCCGCAAGGACAACGTCAACGAGTATGAAATGCAACGGAAGGACAACGTCAATGAATATGAAAGGCAATGGGAGTTGGATATTCAGCAAAACAATCGAAAACTTCAAGAACTTGGAATACAAAGGAGGATGCAAGCACCAAGAAGAGCCAAAGGAAGTATCTAACTACGTGGTGAGCAAAATTGTGAGGAAGACGAGGAGTATCATCCGACAAACGATGAAAGAGTGCAAGCAGAATGCGATGATGTTCCTTTCGACACTCAAAGAACTACTATGCGTACAACTTCATTGGAAAGGCAGGTTACTCGGATTAGATCAGGTAATTCAATAGTGAGCTTAGTAGAGACAAATCCTAGCTATTTGTGTCATTTTAATAGTGTGTGCTCATTTTGCTATTCTCTGTAAATTCTCTATATTAGGTAACATGAGTAGACCTACAAGATCAAGTTCTGGATATGATAATCAAGTGATACTTTCTTCGGGTAAACGGTTAAATGTAGGTTACATATGATATGCTTATGCATTTATGATATAAAATATTATTTGACCTTTGTAATTTTGTATGATAGGCGAAATAGTACATGCTGAATTAAATGACCAAAGGAGCAATCAAGGTACCAATTTGCACACCCCTATATTAGAGAGCTAAGGGCCCAGGACAAGATCATCTTATTTACATAAGGAAAATGATTCAAATTACTCCCATGATAGAGGTGAGGAAGCAAACTCTCTTTCTTTCACGCACACCTATAGATTCCTAAATCTCATACATTTATATAATCTTAGAGTTTGAATTACAAATGTAGGTACATTTGTGGACAGCATTACACATCACAACACTGAGGATGATACCCAAATTAACTCATCTAAGCGTAAAGGTTTGTCATGTTTTATCTGCAACAATACATACGATCTTATTTTCACTATATTTATGTTATTTGTATTCGAGCTCCCTCACCTAGACGTGGGAAAACAAAATGTCAAAAATGGAGAAGGAAAAGGGAGGCATATCAAAGGCCAGTGGATATTGAAATCCCACCAGAGCTTATGCGTGTTGTCGGTTACAATAGCACTCAATTCATTAGTGAGGCTAGCTACTTGATGAAACAATGCATGCCATTGGATGTTGAGAAATGGGGTCATATGTATGTAGATAAGAAAAGAAAATTCTTGATGAAGCTGAAGGTTTTCACCCAAGTCTCACATTATCCATCGTTAACCCCCACCCTTTTTTTTGTTATTAACATTTTCTACTATATATGTAGGATATGTTTAAATTGCCTGGAGGTTGTCATGTGGAAAGGGCAATTGAGCGGCATTGCAAGGTTTAGTATTGGAAATGACGCTATGACTTAAAGCAAAAAGCATACAATGACTATGCTACTGTTGCTGATAGGCACGCAAATCCACCCAAGGAAGTTGATCCAGAACAGTGGAAATGGTTAGTCAATTATTGGGATAGTGAGAAGTTCAGGGTAAGTTGAATGCTTTATTTTTTACTACCTCACAAATCATTGGATCATGTTGTATTATTGTTATCTGAACATATACCAACTATGATTGTTTACTTATTTTTTCTATTTTTGTTGGTAATCCTAGCGCCGCAGTGAGATAAATACTAAAAGTCAGAAATCTCAGAAAATGTTAGCAAAAGTTGGGACCAAATCAATTGCTAGTACTTTCTACGAGATGGTAACTAATGTTTGTTGTTGTTTGATACTATTACTATTGAATATTAATTGTGTTTGTAGCTTAACAAACGACTTTTCTTACATGAATTCAGTTGCAGAAACCAATGGCTGTGTGTAACGATTCAAATGTAGAGTCTCAACTACAAATTGAAGAGGAAGAACCATATTATTTACAATTATGGAAGATTCAAAGAAAGAAGAAAGATGGGACTTGGTCAGATGAGCTAGCAGTGAAGGCGTACAAGGATCTTCAAGAATTACATCAAAAACAATTAGATGAGCATGGAGTGGACAACCTCACTCCCCAAGAGGCCTTCAGTCGTGTCCTAGAGCATCACAAAGGATCACATCACCAAAGGGGCATGGGTCAAGGGGTGTTATTGTTTTCTACTTACCAAAAGAAGGTCATTATAACACCCCCAGCCCCTACACCGAAAGCATTACGTTTTCTTACGTCTTACTTAATTCCTGGGACGAAACGGGCAGTGTTTTCCCTAAAAACTAACCGTTTCTAGGCTAAAAGCCTTACAAAAAGTCCCTGTAATCAACGGAAGCGCAAAACATTAAAAGAAACTCAATGGCTACATGCCGAAGTTCATAACTCAACGAGCCACTCGCTCGGAGTACACCAACCAGATTAATTCATAGATAAAGAAGAAATGGAAGATACAACTCAACGGTTCACACAACTGGAGTATTGGAGTTTACATCCCAAAATATAACTAACTTTAACCAAAAGACATCTAACTGACTAGATGGTTGGCTCATAAGGCCATTCAGAGCGACTCATAAACAGTATGTATTACATGAACTTAGAATACCTGTTTACAAACATTTCAAACTAAGAATAGATAACGTGACTTTATTAAACACGTAAGATCCCTTCGATGGGCACAAACGACACCTTATAAGCATGAACGGATTCCATCTTGTCATAGCTAATTCAACTTTTTCCTGTTATTAAAAAAACTTGGGGAAAAGGGGAAAGAGTAGTGGGATGAGCAACCACACGCTCAGTGAGTGTCCCTCGACCCCCTTAAAACCCAAAACCGTTACAGACAATAATATCTTTACTAATCACGCATCACGTATCCATACTTTACTATCATATTAAGCATTCATAAAATTCTTATGGAAACATTACTAACCATAAACTTCACTTTGGGCACTCAAGCACATTTCTAGGTCTCTAAATCACTGAACTTCTTTACTAACGGGTAGTCAAACACTTAAACAAGTGACGAGGCTAAGCACAGAGATTTTCTTTTTATAAACATAACTTCTTAGCATTCTACTCTGACTATGCATGAAACCCTATTCACAGGATATGCACATAAAGTTATCTCTTTTTATATTCATAATCATTCTTGCCTTGGCATTTCATTCATATGATATGCATGAGGCACACACACACTTCAAGTCTCATTCATATTTCATTCACAAGAGAAGCACATAATATGCACAAAAAACTTTTCTTCTTTTCTTGGAAGCACTTTGCTTATCCTCTTGAGGCTCTTGTTCTTTCAAAAGACATTTCATTTCGTATTGGTCATGCAAAGACCCTTATAAGCTTTTCATATCTCATTCCATATGGCCTCTTAGGGCCCATAAAAACTTTCTTTTCTTTCAAAACACTTGAAATGGCAAGATGCCAACCGCTTTTCTTTACTTATTAGGAAAATACATATGGCATAAGATCATTACAGGGTGCTGATTGGGTGAGATCTATTCTCAAACTCCATAGTGAGAACGAACGCTCACACTAAGCTCTTACTCCTGGGATGGCTACTTATAACATATCGGACCTTTACATTACCCTCGTCAGGGTCTTCTAGGGTCTCCTAGTACCAGGACTTATTCCCCAGGCAACATCATTCATATCATATCATATTGTTCGAAGCACATTATCTTGGCCAATTTAAAGCGTATCGGCCATAACGGCTAATAATTTTGCTGCGTCTCACAGCGAAATACTTTTCATACAACTCACGCATTTATGAAACTCTCTAGGGATTCCCCCGTTCGAGCGAGTTCACTCCCAAAACTGTATTCATTTAGTTAAAATAGGCCATCATGCACTAACAATTATGGCTACTATCATTTCAAAATATGAAATGATTCTTTGAAAAACTCACCATTATGCACGTAATGCAACTTGAGAACATCGAAGGGAAGGGGGTCCACATGTATCTCATTTAAGCACTTCCTAATCAATTTAGCACAACGAGCCACACACGGCCTCGCAATCCACACGATTGCGGTTAATTCACAACTCAGGCTCCCTCCTCACAAGCACCGTATCACAAAGACCTCGAGCCACTCATAGTTCTACCTCAAACCATCCAACTACCATCTCGGTTTCAATTTCGTAATTTAGCATTCTAATAATCATGATATACTGAAAAGCAATATGTAAACTTAGGTAAACTTACCCATGTTTAACTTACCGAGTAAGCAATTACCAATTACCAGTGCGCTGCAACCAACGGTTATATTACACACACATTTATACATATAGACACTCATACGACCTTAATTTAGTAAGCCAAGTTAAACTAACTAGGCACGAAACATGATTACATTTATGTATGGCAGTTAGGGGAACATGCTCAGTTCGTCATTCAAATACTATGTCTAAAGCTATTGGATAAGCATAATTCAACTAAATAGACAAGTATCGATTCGAAGTTACATTCAAGCTTAACTATTCATGCCATTCAAGCTTAACTATTCATGCCTTTCAAGGTTAACATGAATCAAGTCTCTCTTTAAACATAAAACGATTCACTTCGAAGTTTATAAACGATCATGGAAGGGCTAAATTTTCATATACGTTGATTTTAAACTCTTACAATTCACTTTGAAATTAACCAACGATTATGAAATAACTAAGCATATTTATACATTAATTCTAAATAATTACGACTCATTTCGAAGTTCATATATGATTATGATTCATATATGATTATGATATGACTAATCATATATACGTTAATTCTAAGCGTTTATAATTCACTTCAAATGACATCATCAGGCATGCATTAAGTAAATAAATTCGAATCTAAGCTAAACATACTTACCTTGCTTCGTATTAAAACTTTCAGCTTGAATTAAGTAAATTATCTAAGCTAAACATACTTACCTTGCTTCGTATTAAAACTTTCAGCTTGAATTAAGTAAATTGATTTGAATCGAAGATAAGCATACATAATTCATTTCGAATTAATATTTCAGGCATAATCTACGTCAATTAATTCAAATTGAAGCTAAACATATATAAACCACTTCGAATTAACATTTCAAGTATAATTTATGTCAATCGATTCGAATGGAAGCTAAACATATGTAAATCACTTCGAATTAACATTTCAAGCATATTTCACTTAAATTGATTCGAATCGACGCTAAACGTATATAATTCGTTTTGAATTAACATTTCATGCATTATTCGCCTAAATTGATTCAAATCGAAGCTAAACATATATAAATCGTTTCGAATTAACATTTCATGCATAATTCACTTAAATCAATTCGAATCGAAGCTAAACATATATGAATCGCTTCCAAATTAAATCTCATGCATGAACTGACAAAATTGATCCCCTTCGATGCTAAGCATGTATGTTTCACCTTAGAATCCAATCTCAGGCAGCACATTCTAACAAATTGACTACGCTAGTCTAACATGCAACATCGATTCTGCTAAAACGCTTGCGAAATTAACACTAATTTAGGAGGCGAGGAACACCCACCTTGAATCCAAGCTAAGGGCCCCATTTGGGTGATTTTTAGGTGGTTAGAAATCCGGTTCTGCCTCTCCCTGCTGCTGGGCTACTGTTACTGCTGGTGGTCACCGGAATCGGGCTCAACCACCGTTGGTTCACCAGCCTTGGTTGCGCCAGTCGCCGGTAGCAGATTGGTCGGAGCCCCCCTCCTTCTCTCTCTCTTTCGCTCAATCTCTCTCTCTCTCTTTGTTCTTTCGTGGGTCCCCGTCGCAGTGGCTGTGGCTAGAGATGGCGGCTGGGTGCGCGGTGGCTAGCTACATACGTCGTTGTCGGCGCCATGCCGGTCGAACTTCCCCTCTCTCTATTTCCGGTGGTCTCACGGGGCTCGGGTTTGAGAAACCGCTTCCTTTCCTAGCTCGCGATTTGTCGCCCCTTCTCTGTAGTGGTGTCGCGGGTCACCAGCGCTGCCTCCGTCGCTACCTGGCCGGTGACACCTCCCTCTCTCTCGCCCTCTCTCTCTCTTGCGTTGGTGGTCGTCGGACTGGGGCAGAGAACCCCCTCTGGTCGGGTTTCTCTGTCGTGAAAGAGAAGGGGGGTTGGCCCCCTTTTACTTCTTTTTTTTTGGGGGGGTTGTTCTGGTCAATAACTCAGTCAACTACAATTGCTAGTTCAATCTCGCAACCTCCTATTCTAAACCCAATCGCTAAAATGACCTTCTATCGACCATTCGTTCCCAAATATATAAAGGTTCGATTTTCATAAACCTCGAAACCAATTCTGAGGTTTTGAAATCCTAATCATACTTGGAAAACGACTAAATAAATCGAATAACAACTAAACTAAATTATCGATAAAATTTAAAGGCATAAATGGCACGAATTGACTTTGAAATCAATAATAGCAATAATAATCTCTTTTTAATGAAATTATAGCTCCTAAAAGCACATCGATAATAATTTAATCCATACAATTACTAAAAATACGAATTTAGAACGTAAAAAGAAAATTTAGTTAGCTTAACGGAAAACGAAAATACAGGGTCTTACACTCTTTCCCCCTTAAAAGAATTTCGTCCCCGAAATTCTAAATCTAAGTTCGGTCTTTCCTAGAATGCACAGACATAACTAGGATCTACATGATAGATTTTCAAAAGGCTACATTTTGCATACACTACTTCTTTTAAATCAAAAGAAAATGGCTTATGGTATCCAGTCTACTCTGTGCCAATCCTCTTCAAGCGTCTACTCACTCTATTTAGGTGCCGAGGGCAAATCGCATTGAAGAGGGGCAAATGAGTTGGCATGAAAAACCATATCAAGTTAGTTTTGAAGAATGAACAAAGATTTTCGATAATCTAGACTTAGGTCACACGACAAGCACTAATTTTATGCATATGCATCTATAAGTGGGCATCTAAAGGCATGACAATTGAGACAATGACATCTTAAGGTCATACACTAGCGGTCTCTTTATAATATGAATTCAAGTCACTTTTGGGATCACAATGATTAACATGGAGACTACTGTAATACATTTAGAATAATAAAATGTCACATAGCACCACATGGTATCATTTAAGCATAATGGAATTGCATAGTATTAGCAATCCAATATTCTTAAGCTTAGGAGTCTTGAGGAGCATGAACGCGTTTAAAACATACATGGCAAGTAATTTCCAAAAGGAAAACATATGCACCAACATTCCGATGTCTGTACATCAATCCCAGCTAACTTTTAGGCCTTTTCATTCATGACAACTTATTCAGGACATGTCAGGTTCATATGAAGGCAGTTAACTTAGTCAGGTCCATTCAAAGGCATAAAGATATTGGGTCATTCTAAAGTCAAATCAATTGGTCAGGAAGCTATCACATCGCACCTAAGCAGTAAAAACATCATATTACATCACATTGACAATGAAGGGACTTGAAGTAACATTCGAATTCACATTGGCATCATGTAGGGTCTACAACAGAGCACTAAAGATGCAGAATCATGAATGGCATGAACTAGCATGGTATGTCGATAGAAACAACTTGAGAAGATAATGCTACGGCACGAAAACGTGCATGCAAACAATGAGTCAAAGGTCATGCCATGCCGTGTATTATGAAACTTCATTCATCTGGATAATCAAGTCACCTGCCAAACCAAACTCAAGTCAAGCATGGATTGCACAAAGGCAAGCAAAGGTGAAGATAGACACCTAAGGTCACCACATCATGCATTAAGTGCGTATGTATATAGTTGTTCAAACCATATCATGGGATAATAGAACTTGTGGAGTGCAAGTAATGACTCAGAGATCGTACAAGCAATGGTTCGCATAGGTTAAACCACTTAATCAATCCAGCCACTACGTAACTAAAGTTCATGATAAGCAACTCCAATGACGTGTATTTACTATACCATTCACTCATAAAATGTACGGCGGGTCATCAATCAACTAGCATGGGTAAGAACTACGGTGTTAATGGTCTTATAGGTATGTTGAGGGTTTACAAGGTACACCTGTCCCATAGGTGATCATATGGGTCTCACTGCAGTTCGCTTACCTTAGCAGAGATCATTACTATGTACAATTCCAAAGTCTGCTAGGTTCTTCCTCCCTTTCGCTTTCTAGGTGTATCAGGGTTCGTCCAAGCCAAAACATCGTCACCCCAATCACGGATACCAATCTATATAATAGAAAGCAAGTAATACACGGATTAGGTAACAATAGCAAGGAAGGACAACAGTAGCTACACTTATGCGATGTTTAGCGAGGTCCTACCACTAGCATTTAGTCTTTCAAGCATGTATACAAGGGCAGCCCTTAATATACTCAGGAAACTTAGAATTCGAAATGAAAGGTATCATTTACTAGGATTATCAATCATAGCAGCTAGTTCCTAATCATTCCTTTCCTAGCTCATTACGAAGGATTCTATCGGCGTACACATCATAGCACATACACATTTACAAGCAACATTTGATAAACATAAGGGTGCGTATTTGTAAGTCTAAATTCCCTTTTCATTACTAATGGAAAGCTAATCCTCTGATGTAAGATAACCTTGGCTCCATAGTCAAAACGACATTAACATCTCAAAATCTTGAGTTTCGAAGGATGAAAAATAGCTTATCTATTTCGAATCTCTTTGTTTTTAATAAAAGGATGGTTAACTGCTTCTAGCTCTCTCTCTACCAACCTTCGAGTACGTCTGCTCACTCCATTGTGGGGCCCGAGGAGCAAATCGTACTTGAGGGGCAAAGACGAGCTTAGAAAAGAATTTTCAATCGCTCGAGTCTAATTGACGTGCTTTAACTATCGATTGCCTTAATAGAGCGCACAAAGAAAACATTTATCATTCAAAACATCACTTAGCCCACACGATACAAGTGAATTGGACTCACTTCCTAACACACGGCTCACATACATCCGATTGGCTCAACCAGATCATCTGAAAGTCAATCAATGAAGTCAATTAGCACGTTAGGAACATATCGCACTAATGAAGTACTCACTACGTCACTTGAAGGTGTGGGAAGAGCTATTCGACTCCTATACTAACGTACAATTCGCCACTTTCACTTAATCGACCTACTTGAGCCTCACATAAGTCGAAAACGGCCATACTATAAAGCACACTTGCACACAAAGCAGGCATATGTCACATAACAACAAAGTGTTCCTAGGCGACTATATGAAATGCAAAACCCAGGTCGCGGCCTATGATTGCAGGACCATACTCTGATACCATCAATGTAACACCCCCAGCACCTACACCGGAAGCATTACATTTTCCTACGTCTTAATTAATTCCTAAGACGAAACGAGCAGAGTTTCCCCTAAAAACTGACTGTTTCCAGGCTAAAAGCCTTACAAAAAGCCCCTGTAATCAACGGAAGCGCAAAACATTAAAAGAAACTCAACGGCCACATGTCGGAGTTCATAACTCAATGAGCCACTCGCTCGGAGTACACCAACCAGATTAATTTATGGATAAAGAAGAAATGAAAGATACAACTCAACGGTTCACACAACCGGAGTATTGGGGTTTACATCCTAAAACATAACTAACGTTAACCAAAAGACATTTAACTAACTAGATGGTTGGCTCATAAGGCCGTTCAGAGCGACTCAAAAACAGTATGTATTACATGAACTTAGAATACCTGTTTACAAACATTTCAAACTAAGAATAGATAACGTGACTTCATTAAACACGTAAGATCCCTTCGATGGGCAAAAACGACATCTTGCCAGCATGAACGGATTCCATCTTGTCATAGTTGATTCAACTTTTTCCTGTTACAAAGAAAACCTAGGAAAAAGGGGAACGAGTAGTGGAATGAGCAACCACACACTCAGTGAGTGTCCCCCGACCCCCTTAAAACCCAAAACCGTTACAGACAATAATATCTTTACTAATCACGCATCACGTATCCATACCTTACTATCATATTAGGCATTCATAAAATTCTTATGGGAACATTACCAACCATAAACTTCACTTTAGGCACTCAAGCGCATTTCTAGGTCTCTAAATGACCAAACTTCTTTACTAACGGGTAGTCAAACACTTAAACAAGTAACGAGGCTAAGCACAGAGACTTTCTTTTCATAAACATAACTTCTTAGCATTCTATTCTGACTATGTGATGTAAAGGTGCGAGAGGAAAGAAGACCCAAGCCAACTTCACACCAAAGGGGGCTGAAACTTGGAGGAAAGTCACGAACAGAAGTGGCACGGTCATGCTGATATGCACGGCCACCCCGTGCCGATGTTCTGCCCACGAAAACTAGGAATGCCTAGTTTTGGCCGGTTTGGATGTTCTTGGGTTTTGGTTGTGTTTCTAGCCTTTTGGTGGGCTCGAACTCGTGGAAATGGATGGGGGAGAACGTAAAGAGAGTGGATTAATGGAGGGGTACGAAGAACACTCAAGTAAAAGAGATTGAAGATGAAGAACACGATGAGTGAAAGAGATTAACTTGAAGATTCAAGCTAATCAAGCGGATTAAGATAGAACTAAACTCTAGGATTAGGTACAGAAACACCACTAACCTTTGAGTTTAGGGCCCTTAAGCTTAATTAAGATACAGAATCATCACTTAATCAAGGTTAAGACTCACTTGAACACCACTTAGTTTGGCCTAAACTAAGATAAGCAAGTAAGAATTTGAGAGGAAGCTTTCAAAGCTCTCTACTAAACTTTCATTCATGAAAACTGAAGTCTTGCTTGTGGCCGTGTGAGTTTTACATATGCAGCAAAACAACCAAGCTAGTAAACTCTCACACAAGCACCTCTACCTTTCCTTCCTAGGTAGGAAAGGTATTAAGGCCTAATTACACCCGGTTAAGACTAACCGGTTGTTAATCACACTTAATGCTAAACAAGTGCATCAAAACTAACTAGGAAAGCAAGACAAATGAGTATTATAACTTAATTATCTCATGCTTAGGCCTAAACAACTTGGAAACTCAGCAAAAGGCATGTGCACAGCCGAAAAGTGGATCCTCCTTTGGGGCTGTCCAATGAGAAACAAGCTAGCACCTTCTTTGTCTTCCAATGAGAATCAGGAGACAAGTCTTCTTGCAGCCCTTCCCTCATTGGTTGTTCTCTTCCCTAGGCTACCCTGGACGTGTGCCAGCATTGAGGGGTGTGCCCATTCAGCATGCTTGAGAGGAGGAAACCCTTGTGATGAAGCAAACAACCGGGCACTCTTGAACCGGGTTCAGGGCAGTAAAATGGCCGGTTGTGAGGCTTGGTTTTCCCTTAGCAAAAGTGATCATGATTTGGGTTTTAAGCCATGGGGGGAAACCTTAGGGTGTGCACTAACCTTCCAAAGAAAGAAATTAAGGTTAAAACAACTTTAAACATAGTAACTAAGCCAAAACTTCTAACCGTGCAGAATTGGGCCAATTTGACTGTCATGGGAAAAATGCCTTGAACCCTTATAGTCTTGAAGGCATGAAGCGAAACCATTGCTTGAACCTGAAAGCTAACTTCATGAGGATGTCAAAAATGCAAAAATATTAGACTTAAGCCACAATGTATCTTAAGAAATGAGATGCACAAGACTGGGCATTTTCAGGCGGGCCAAGTCGTGAGGGGCTGTTTGGCCTTATTGCAAAAGGTATGCCATTTTCTTCACTTGGGACCTTGTTCTTGGACGAGTTGGACTTGTGTCTTTATGATCAAGGTCTTGGCTAGGTAGGACTCCATCATCCTCCCCTTGTTGAAAAGATTTGACCCTCAAATCTGGTGGGGAAGAGTCCGGGTAGAAGGGGCTTAAGTCGGCCACGTTAAAGGTGGCAGAAACTTCATGCTCACCAGGTATATTGATCTTGTAAGCGTTGTTGTTGATCCTTTCTAGGACTTCAAATGGACCTTCAGCTCGAGGCATGAGTTTATTCTTCCTTTTGGAAGGAAGCCATTCCTTCCTCAAATGTATCCATACCAAGTCCCCTGGTTGAAAAACAATCTTTCTCCTATGCTTGTTGGCGTGTGACTCGTAGGCTGCGTTTGTCTTCTCAATTCGTGCCCTCACCAACCCATGGAGCTTTTGAATCTCTTTCACCCTAGTTGCTGCATCAGTATGAGGCTTTTGGTCTTGAGGACGTGCGGTGAGATCGTTAGGGCTCAAAGGATCAATCCCATACACCACCTTTAATGGTGAAAGACCAGTAGCTTTGCTAGGCACCTTATTGTATGCAAACTCAGCATGGGGTAGGAGTAAGTCCCAGGCTTTAGCATTAGGTTAATCAAAGCCCTTAGGAGAGTGCCTAGGGTTCGATTAGTGACCTTCATTTGACCATCAGTCTGGGGATGACAGGTGGTACTGAATAGCAACTTGGTACCAAGCTTCTTCCATAGGGTAATCCAAAAATGATTGAGAAACTTTGTAGCCCTATCTGAAACAATGGACTTAGGGATACCATGCAACCTTGTTACCTCTCTGAAATAGAGCTCGACAATGTGTGTAGCATCATTGGTTTTATTGCAGGGAATGAAGTGTGCCATCTTGGAAAATCGATCTCCCACAACAAATATTGAATCCTTGCCCCTTTGAGTCTTAGGTAGACCCAAAATGAAGTCCATACTCACGTCCACCCATGGTAGAGTTGGTACGGGTAGTGGGGTGTATAAGCCGTGGGGTAAAACATGGCTCTTCGCAACTTGGCATGTTCCACATCTCCTAAGGATGTCTTGAACATCCTTCTCCATCCCTAGCCAGTAGTAATGTTCCCTCAACATAGTTAAGGTCTTGGACTCTCCAAAATGACCTGCCAAGGAACCACCATGAACCTCCCTGATTAGAAGCTCACGAGTGCTACACTTTGGAATACATAATCGTACTCCCTTGAATAGGTACCCTTCTTGGATTAGGAAGTCTCCTTTAGGGTGCTTCAAACATGCTGCATAGAGATCCCCAAGGTCTTCGTCTTCGGTATATAAGCTCTTAAGATGCTCAAAACCAAGAATAAGAGCATCCAATTGAAACTCCTTGATAATGCATCCGCACCTTGATTTAACTTTCCGGACTTATGCTTAATGGTAAACTAGAATGATTGAAGGAATTCAACCCACTTAGCATGGCGTGAGTTTAGCTTATGTTGGCCTTGAATGTACTTCAATGCCTCATGATCAGAATGAAGTATGAACTCACTAGCCACTAAGTAATGACTCCAATGCTCTAGGCATCGAATGATAGCATAGAACTCCTTATCATATGTGGAGTATTTTCTTCTTGAATCACATAGCTTTTCACTAAAGAAAGCCAAGGGTCTTCCTTCTTGAGTTAAAACTCCACCAATTCCTACTCAGGACGCATCACACTCAATCTCAAAAACTTTCTCAAAGCATGGCAAAGAAAGGACCGGTGCTTGAGTAAGTTTCTTCTTCACTTCTTCGAAGGAAGATTGAGCTTTAGGATTCCATTGGAATGATGAACCCTTAAGCACTTCGGTCATAGGGGACATAATGGTGCTGAAATTTCGAATAAATCTTCTATAGAAAGATGCCAGACCATGGAAGTTTCGAACATCATGTATACTTTGTGGTTGAGGCCAGGTTCGAATAGCCTCTATCTTCCCTTCATCTATCTTGATTCCATCTTCAGAAACAATGTAACCTAAGAATGTAACTTCATGAGTGAAGAAGGCACACTTCTTAAGGTTACCATACAGTTGTTCACGTTCAAGGACATGCATGATTTGCTTGAGGTGATCTTGCCAATGTAAGGCTTGAATACTTGATTCATTAGCCTCATGAACGTACTAGGAGAGTTGGAAAGACCAAATGGCATAACTAGCCACTCGTATAACCCTCCTTTAGTCTTGAATGCAGTCTTCCATTCATCTCCTTCTCTTATCCTGATCTGTTAGTAGCCACTTCGAGGGTCAATTTTTGAAAAGACCTTAGAGCCATGTAGTTCATCCAACATATCCTCAAGCCTAGGTATAGGATACCTATACTTGATTGTGATTTTGTTAATAGCCCTACTGTCTACACACATGCGTTGGCTACCATCTTTCTTAGGCACCAACAAGGCAGGTACTGCGCATGGACTCAAGGACTCACGTACCAGTCCCTTTGACATCAATTCCTCCACTTGCCTTTGAATCTCTATCATTTCCTTTGGATTCATTCTGTAGGCTGGTTTATTTGGAAGGATTGCACCAGGAATGAGGTCAATATGGTGTTGGATATCCCGTTTAGGGGGTTAAACCTGAAGGGATTTCTTATGGGAATAGATGACAGAATGTTTGGATGAGTGTTTTGGCAAAAGGGTGAGTGGGTAAAGGAAATTCTGGTTCATCTTGGAGTGTTAAGATCCACTCTTTAAAGGGCTTAAATTCATGATTAGAAGCCTTTAAAAGAGTTTCACTAAAAGTGAACAAGCAACCAGAATGCTCATGGCCTTTTGTGGGTTTATTTTTGAGGAGCTTGAATGGGGACAATGGTTTCAGGGTAATCTTCTTGCCTCCCTTAGATAAGGAGTAGGTATTCAAGTAACCATCATGGGATACCTTTCGATCATACATCCATGGCCTACCTAACAATACATGACAAGCATCCATGGGTATAACATCACACCAAAGTTGGTCTTGATAGCTTTTACCAATGGACAATGAAATGAGGCACCGTGAATTAACTTGGAGTCCCTTGCTTTGATTCAACCATTGAATATCGTACGGATGGGGATGGGGATGGGCCGAAGCTTGTAACCCCAATTTCTCAATCATGGTAAATGATACCATGTTTGCACAACTCCCACCATTAATAATCAAAGAACAAACCTTGTCTTGAACCGTGCATCTGGTATGAAAAATGTTCTCCCTTTGCTCATCCTTAATGTTCCTTTGGCCGTTTAAGACTCTCCTTAAAACTAACATTTCACCTTCATCAGCTTCATTTTCATCTTCCTTTCCTTGCTCATCCACGGCTCTCCATTCAGCTAATGTAATCACCTTATGGTTTGGGCACTCCGAGGCTATGTGGCCTAATCCTTGGCACTTGAAACATCTTCTAGTGCTCATGGGATTGGGGTTTGGTTGAACTGGGACTGCTGGGGCCTTTTGTGGTGCTTGGGTTCTTTGTGGATTGAAGGGAAGAGGATTTTGTGGTCTAGAAACAGGTTGGAAACTCCCCTTGTTAAAGGGTTGATTCCGAGTGGGAGGTTTTTGATCTGGAGGCTTGAAAGATTGCTTAGCTTTCTTTTGTTGTTCAACCTTGTGGGAAAGCACACAAACCTCTTCAAAAGTGGTATAAGCTTGTAAATCAACAACATTAGAATACCTAGGATCAAGTCCTCCTAAGTACCTAACAATTGTTTGCTCTTCGGGTTCTTGAAGATCACACTTAATTGCAAGCTTTTCAAACTCCCTGGTATACTCTTCAACAATTAGATTGCCTTGGTTCAGGTTATGAAGTTGGGAATAGCAATCTTGAACATATATGTAGGGGGTAGAAATCTAGCCTTCAACTTAGTTTTCATCTTTTCCCAAGTCCCGATTTTAGCCTTACGTTCCCTAACTCTTTTTGCACACAAATTGGTCCACCACAGAGAGGCATACTTACGTAGTCTTAATGCCACCAACTTAACTTTCTTGTCTTCGGGAATATCCTTGTATTCGAAGACCCTCTCCACCGTATGCAACCAGTCCAAAAATTCTTCTGGATCAAGTTTGCCTTCATATTCTGGAATCTCAACTCTAAAATCATTAGAGTTTGATTGTCCTCGAGGCTCTGGTTGTGGTCTCCTCATAGGTTCCGCGTCACTTGAAGTATCAAGGGCATGGCTAACTTCGTGTTCTTGCCTTCTGGAAGCAGAATAGGATGACTCTTCGTTCATCTTCTGCTTTTGCTTGAGGAAAGCACCCAGTTGCTTACGTAGGTACTCATTTTGTGCTCTCAACTCTTGATTTGAATTCTTCAGCTCTTGGTTAGAAGAAGTAATCCCATGATTACCCTTCAAAATAGTGTCAAGCTTCTCTTCTATGCTCATACTAGCACTCATGTTTGCACTTGTTCAGGAGAAGATTGAAATCTGACTTGTGTTTGTGAATTGAGGAAGAAAGAAGTTTGGATGCGTGGATTGAATACCAAGCCAAGGAGAAACCCGGGCTCTGATACCAAACATGATGTAAAGGTGCGAGGGGAAAGAAGACCCAAGCCAACTTCGCACCAAAGGGGGCTGAAACTTGGAGGAAAGTCACGAACAGAAGTGGCACAGTCGTACTGATATGCACGGCCACCCCGTGCCGATGTTCTGCCCACGAAAACTAGGAATGCCTAGTTTTGGCCGGTTTGGATGTTCTTGAGTTTTGGTTGTGTTTCTAGCCTTTTGGTGGGCTTGAACTCGTGGTAATGGATGGGGGAGAAGGTAAGGAGAGTGGATTAATGGAGGGGTATGAAGAACACTCAAGTAAAAGAGATTGAAGATGAAGAACACGATGAGTGAAAGAGATTAACTTGAAGATTCAAGCTAATCAAGCGGATTGAGATAGAACTAAACTCTAGGATTAGATACAGAAACACCACTAACCTTTGAGTTTAGGGCCCTTAAGCTTAATTAAGATACAGAATCACCACTTAATCAAGGTTAAGACTCACTTGAACACCACTTAGTTTGGCCTAAACTAAGATAAGCAAGTAAGAATTTGAGAGGAAGCTTTCAAAGCTCTCTACTAAACTTTTCATTCATAAAAACTAAAGTGTTGTTGGCTTGGCCGTGTGTGCTTTACATATGCAGCAAAATAACCAAGCTAGCAAACTCTCACACAAGCACCTCTACCTTTCCTTCCTAGGCAGGAAAGGTATTAAGGCCTAATTACACCCGGTTAAGACTAACCGGTTGTTAATCACACTTAATGCTAAACAAAGTGCATCAAAACTAACTAGAAAAGCAAGACAAATGAGTATTATAACTTAATTATCTCGTGCTTAGGCCTAAACAACTTGGAAACTCAGCAAAAGGCATGTGCACAGCCGAAAAGTGGATCCTCTTTTGCGGCTGTCCAATGAGAAACAAGCTAGCACCTTCTTTGTCTTCCAATGAGAATCAAGAGACAAGCCTTCTTGCAGCCCTTCCCTCATTGGTTGTTCTCTTCCCTAGGCTACCTTGGACGTGTGCCAGCATTGAGGGGTGTGCCCATTCAGCATGCTTGAGAGGAGGAAACCCTTGTGATGAAGCAAACAACCGGGCACTCTTGAACCGGGTTCAGGGCAGTAAAATGGCCGATAGTGAGGCTTGGTTTCCCCTTAGCAAAAGTGACCATGATTTGGGTTTTAAGCCATTGGGGGAAACCTTAGGGTGTGCACTAACCTTCCAAAGAAAGAAATTAAGGTTAAAACAACTTTAAACATAGTAAGTAAGCCAAAACTTCTAACCGTGCAGAATTGGGCCAATTTGACTGTCTTGGAAAAAATTCCTTGAACCCTTATCCTCTTGAAGGCATGAAGCGAAACCATTGCTTAAACCTGAAAGGTAACTTCATGAGGATGTCAAAAATGCAAAGATATTAGACTTAAGCCACAATGTAGCTTAAGAAATGAGATGCACAAAACCGGGCATTTTTAGGCGGGCCAAGCCGTGAGGGGCTTTTTGGGCTTCTTGCAAAAGGTATGCCATTTTCTTCACTTGGGACCTTGTTCTTGGATGAGTTAGACTTGTGTCTTTATGATCAAGGTCTTGGCTAGGTAGGACTCCATCACTATGTGTGAAACCCTATTCACATGATATGCACATAAGGTTATCTCTTTTTATATTCATAATCATCCTTGTCTTTGCATTTCATTCATATGATATGCATTAGGCGCACACACACTTCAAGTCTCATTCATATTTCATTCATAAGAGAAGCACATAAGATGCGCAGAAAACTTTTCTTCTTTTCTTGAAAGCACTTTGCTTAGCCTCTTGAGGCTATTGTTCTTTCAAAAGACATTTCATTTCGTATTGGTCATGCAAAGACCCTTATAAGCTTTTCATGTCTCATTCCATATGGCCTCTTACGGCCCATAAAAACTTTGTTTTCTTTCAAAGCACTTGAAATGGCAAGATACCAACCGCTTTTCTTTACTTATTAGGAAAATATATCTGGCGTAAGATCATTACAGGGTGCCGATTGGGTGAGATCTATTCTCAAACCCCATAGTGAGACCTAACGCTCACACTAAGCTCTTACTCCCGGGATGGCTACTTATAACATATCGAACCTTTACATTACCTCGTCAGGGTCTTCTAGGGTCTCCTAGTAGCAGGACTTATTCCGTAGGCAACATCATTCATATCATATCATATTGTCCGAAGTACATTATCTTAGCCAATTTAAAGCGTATTGGCCATAACGGCTAATAATTTTGCTGCCTCTCATAGCGAAATACTATTCATACAACTCACGCATTTATAAAACGCTTTAGGGATTCCCCCGTTCGAGCGAGTTCACTCCTAAAACTGTATTCATTTAGTTAAAATAAGCCATCATATACCAATAATTATGGCTACTATCATTTTAAAACATGAAATCATTCTTTGAAAAACTCACCATTATTATGCACATAATGCAACTTGAGAACATTGAAGGGAAGGGGGTCCACATGTATCACATTTAAGCACTTCATAATCAATTCAGCACAATGAGCCACACACAGCCTCGCAATCTACACGATTGCGGTTAATTCGTAACCCGGGCTCCCTCCTCACAAGCACCGTACCACAAAGACCTCGAATCACTCATAGTTCTACCTCAAACTATCCAACTACCATCTCGGTTTCGATTTCGTAATTTAGCATTCTAATCATCATGATATACTGAAAAGCAATATGTAAACTTACGGAAACTTACGTGAACTTACCCATGCTTAACTTACCAAGTAAGCAATTACTAATTACCGGTGCGCTGCAACCAACGGTTATATCGCACACACCTTTATACATATAGACACTCATACGACCTTAATTTAGTAAGCCAAGTTAAACTAACTAGGCACGAAACATGATTACATTCATGTATGGCAGTTAGGGGACGTAAACATGCTCAATTCGTCATTCAAATACTATGTCTAAAGCTATTGTATAAGCATAATTCAACTAAATAGACAAGTATCGATTCGAAGTTACATTTAAGCCTATTCATGCCATTCAAGCTTAACTATTCAAGCCTTTCAAGCTTAACATGAATCAAGTCTCTATTTAAATATAAAACGATTCACTTCGAAATTTATAAACGATCATGGAACAACTAAACTTTCATATACGTTGATTTTAAACTCTTACAATTCACTTTGAAATTAACCAGCGGTTATGGAATAACTAGGCATATTTATACGTTAATTCTAAATAATTACGACTCATTTTGAAGTTCATATATGATTATGATTCATACATGATTACGACACGACTAATCATATATACGTTAATTCTAAGCGTTTATAATTCATTTCGAATTACATCATCAGGCATGCATTAAGTAAATAAATTCGAATCTAGGCTAAACATACTTACCTTGCTTCGAATTAAAACTTTCAGCTTAAATTAACTAAATTGATTTGAATCGAAGCTAAGCATGCATAATTCATTTCGAATTAATATTTCAGGCATAATCTATGTCAATTAATTCGAATTGAAGCTAAACATATATAAACCACTTCGAATTAACATTTCAGGTATAATTTATATTAATTGATTCGAATGGAAGCTCAACATATGTAAATCACTTCGAATTAACATTTCAAGCTTATTTCACCTAAATTGATTCGAATCGACGCTAAACGTATATAATTCATTTTGAATTAACATTTCATGCATAATTCACTTAAATTGATTCGAATCAAAGCTAAACATATATAAATCATTTCGAATTAACATTTCATGCATAATTCACTTAAATCAATTCGAATCGAAGCTACACATATATAACTCACTTCGAAATTAAATATCATGCATGAACTAACAAAATTGATACACTTCGATGCTACGCATGTATGTTTCATCTCAGAATCATATCTCAGGTAGCACATTCTAACAAATTGACTATGCTAGTTTAACATGCAACATTGATTCTGCTAAAACGTTTGCGAAATTAATACTAATTTAGGAGGCGAGGAACACCCACCTTGAATCCAAGCTAAGGGCCCGATTTGGGTGATTTTTGGGTGGTTCGAAATTCGGTTCTGCCTCTCCTTGCTGCTGGGCTACTGTTGCTAATGGTGGTCGCCGGAACCGGGCTCAACCACCGTCGGTTCGCCAGCCTTGGTTGCGCCAGTCGCCGGCAGTAGATTGCTCGGAGCCCCGCTCCTTCTCCCTCTCTTTTGCTCGATCTCTCTCTCTCTCTCTCTCTCTCTGTTCTTTCATGGGTCCCCGTTGCAGTGGCTGTGGCTAGAGACGGTGGCTGGGTGCGGCGGTGGCTAGCTGCATACGTCGTCGTCGGTGCCATCGCTGGTCAGACTTCCCCTCTCTCTCTCTTTCCGGTGGTCTGACGGGGCTCGGGTTTGAGCAACTGCCTCCTTTCCTGGCTCGTGGTCTATCGCCCCTTCTCTGTTGTGGTGTCGCGGGTAGCCAGCGCCACCTCCGTCGCTGCCTGGCCGGCGATGCCTCCCTCTCTCTCGCCCTCTCTCTCTCTCTTGCGTTGGTGGTCATCGGGCTGGGGCAGAGAACCCCCTCTGGTCGGATTTCTCTACCGTGAAAGAGAAGGGGGGGTTGGCCCCCTTTTACTTATTTTTTTTTTTTGGTTGTTCCGGTCAATGGCTCAGTCAACTACAATTGCTAGTTCAATCTCGTAACCTCCTATTCTAAACTCAGTCGCTAAAATGACCTTCTATCGACTATTCGTTCCCAAATATATAAAGGTTCGATTTTGATAAACCTCGAAACTAATTCTGAGGTTTTGAAATCCTAATCGTACTCGGGAAACGACTAAATAAATCGAATAACAACTAAATTAAATTACCGATATAATTTAAAGGCATAAATGGCACGAATTGACTTTGAAATCAATAATAGCAATAATAATCTCTTTTTAAAGAAATTATAGCTCCCAAAAGCACATCGATAATAATTTAACCCATACAGCTACTAAAAATATGAATTTAGAACGTAAAAAGGAAATTTACTTAGCTTAACGGAAAACGAAAATGCGGGGTCTTACAGTCATACCTGAAATTGATATCCAAGAGAGGATTGAAGCTGAAGTTAATAGGTGAGTTGCTCAAATTCAAGAGTCTTATGAAGCACGCCATCGTGCTCTAGAGGAAAGACTAGGTCCTTCAAATGCACAGGTTAGTGTCAACAACATTGTAGACATTCTTATTTTTTGGAAAGTAATCACTGTACTTTAGATATAACTAATTGAGTTGATCAACTTGGCCTATAGGTGCAATCAAGCGGATCATCCCAGCATCTTTCTTCGTCTTCCATGGAGCATAGTCGTAGTGGAGAAAACGAGAGGTATGTTTATTTCGACTCCCTCATTCGGAATGTCATGATGTAATAGAATCAACAACAGCTCAGTAGCCAAACAAAAATTAGTTGAAATAAGTGGCAGAAGAATTGCGCAAGCAAATAAGCATGTGAACGAAGGAAATGCAGCAGAAAAGCATGCTTTTTTTAGCAAAACACAACAAAGCCTGCAAATCTGATTCTCTGGTTTAGAATGTGTAGAATTGCTTGTGTAATGTAAGGCTTGTATAACGGTAATAAATTGATGCTTGGTTTTAGGTTTACTCGTTCAATTAGCTGATTATGTGGTTGGGTGTTAAGAACTGCATTGAATGGTTTACTCCGGGCGTGTGGCCTCCGGTGTGTAGCCGTAGAGCT
Organism: Carnegiea gigantea; assembly: GCA_029747015.1. Taxonomy (NCBI): domain Eukaryota; kingdom Viridiplantae; phylum Streptophyta; class Magnoliopsida; order Caryophyllales; family Cactaceae; genus Carnegiea; species Carnegiea gigantea. The sequence continues at coordinate 367,342 of JAKOGI010000064.1, read as the reverse complement.
TATTTGATGTTCGTTTGTGTTTCTATTCAGTATAGGGGATTTAATGTAAGGCTTTTAGCCTAGGAAATGGTTAGTTTTTAGGAAAAACTCTGTCTGTTTCGCCCCAGAAATTAAGAAAACACTAACACTCCTAGCCCTAGGTTGTCCATCCGTTTTCATATTTGCTTAGGAATCATATCAACGTACATTTTTATTTTTTATATGCAAATATGAATCGGTGCTAATGCTTATTTCTTTATTTACTTAGTTTTTCATATAGGCATCCCATTCCAAGAATGATGTTGGATGATCATACGAGGTGAAGAGGACGAGATGGTGATGATGAAGTCCTCGTTTAATTTTTGTATTTGTTTTCTTAATTAGTTAGCACAATCTACGTTTATCGAATTTGAGTATTTATGGAATTTATCATTTCTTCATTTATTAGAAATTCTAAACAAAGTACACTTATGAAGAATAATGCTATGTGATTCCACTTCTGATATATGAAATGAATTTTCATTTTTTAGTTTTGTCTTCAGCTTCCTTTATTTATTTTTATTTGTTAAGTATGTTTATGCACAATACTTAACTTCATTACCAATTGCAAAAGTTAATTATATCATTCCAGTACCAATTGTAACAGTCAATTATATCATAACATATATCCGTAAAATTTAAAATGAATTTCAAATACAGAAAATTGTACAATAGAACACTTGTACAATTGTAGTGGCATAATGGGATTGGCACTAAATGTGTTCAAATTAGACACCAAATGATCAATTGGTAGCAAATTATATCGCCACAAATACCATATTTTTGTAGCAAATATATTTTTGTAGCAATATTTGACTTGCTACAAAGCATGACCTATTGTAGCAATTTGATAGTTATGGCATATTAAATTTTGCCACAAAAGCTTTATATTTAGTGGCAAACGACAATTTATCACAATAGCCTTTTGTAACGCAATATCTGCGACAACTTTGTGGCATGTTTTCAGATTGCCACAAAAGGTTATTGTAGCAATATTTGAACATAATGTGGCAAAACCTGATGCATATTTCCATATGCATCATTTTCATTCCTCAAGCTCAACTTCAAGGAAGGAAAAGGCTAAACAAGATCATACATGGAAACACTTATATTTGGTCCCATTATTTGAGTTCCACGACACAAGACACTTTGTGGAGTTTGTTTTGAACTTCAAAGTGCCTTATTCCAAGGGGTTTCCCAAATGGAGATCAAGAGCATCATGCTCCATGCTTGTCCACTCTCCTACTCAGCTCAAGGAAGATCCTAGAAAGCTCAAAGAGGCCAAATAATTTGCTATACTATGCAGAAAAGCCGTGACAATACCGGAAGAACTCATGCGCAGTTCATCCTCAACACACCCGGTTTTTATTACTCTTTTACAGCAAAATGTAATGGGCCAAAATTCTGATGGTCCTTACATTAATCTAGCCTAAGAAAAGAGCTTTCTAATAAGTCCAACCATGCTTAAATTGGATCTCATTTGGTTGGGCAACAAGAGACCTCAAAGGCCCAATGTCCAGGCGCAGGCCAGTCTGAGTAGTCTTCATTGTTTGGGCCATAACTTTCAAATGGGTGGTCCAAATTGGGCAAACTTGTACTTCCTGGAAACTACACATCTAGGGCTTTCCAACAAGCCCAAAATCACGCAATTTGGCCCAGTAGAGCTGCTGCAAGGGTGTGAGTGCATTAAAGAAGGAGGATGTTTGGTGTTCCCACTCGGTTCATGAACCTTTTTCAGCTGCATTTGGACGTGAGACCCTTCTTATACCAGGGGGTTAATGTAATTTATGCAGCCAAGGAGTTGTGGCATCTCAAGGAACTCATCTTTTCCCCTTCCCCTTGATTATTTATAACCGACACATTAATGTGTCCTTTGGTGTGCCCTATGTTTATTTCTTGTAACTTATGCCCTTTCATTTGTGTTGTTCTCTACTATAAAAGGGGCTAGGCGTGTGGGTTGAGGGATCATCAGCTTGTACTCCAATTTCAAAGTAATACTAAGCCCTTGAGTGTCTCTAGTGTGCTTGCTTGAAATCCTAGTTCTATATCTTAAGGTTGGCTACCTTAAGTGGTGCTCTAGGTTCTTTTTGCTCTCCTAGGTGGTGAATCTTCGATATCCTAGATTGGGTAAAAAGAATAGCCCAAGACTAAGGCTTGCGTGGCTCCCAAGTGGGATTATCTCAAACCAAAGTCTTGATTTATCCTCCCTTCACCTTTACCTTCGCTCCTTCATCACCCCCACATCCTACCCTTATTCTTTGAATTTGGTCACTTTGGACTCTCATATACATCATTTGGTATCAGAGCCAAGGTTGTCAAGTGACCGAGGACCCAGCCAAATGCATCCCAAAAGCCAAAACACAAAAACAACACAAACCAGCAAAACCGTGCAAAAACCAAGCATTCGCGGGTAGCAATTTGGCACGGCCACACCGTGGTTCCTAGCACGACCGTGCCACCCTTGATTTTCAGTATTTTTAAAGCAGCACTCAAGCACGGTTCCCCAGTACCCCATTGCACGACCGTGCCCTCCCTCATCTTCTCCAAAACAGCCTATTTCTAGCCTAAACACATTCCCAATGTCTTCAAGAAAGTCCCAAGATCGAGTTGACGAGTTGGAAGCCCAAGTCAAGTACCTCCAAACTCAACTTGGCCAACTCAAGGAAGAGAAAAGAAGATGGAATCAAAGCCCCTCTCACTCACGTACTCATGTGGATTCGAATGAGTCCGAAAGGGAAGAAATTACCATGCTAACTCTAGTTATGAAGAGGATTTTCCAAGAAGATACCAAAGAAGACAAGAGAGCAGTCTGGGTGGTTTCAGAGTTGACATCCCAGAATTCGAAGGCCAACTCGACCCAGATCACTTCCTAGATTGGTTGCAAACCGTTGAACGAGTCTTTGAGTACAAAGACGTAGCTGAAGATAGGAAGGTAAAAATCGTTGCCCTCAAACTCCGAAAGTATGCATCTATTTGGTGGGCAAACCTTGTGGCCAAACGAGTAAGAAATGGGAAAGGGAAGATTCGAACATGGGCTAAGATGAAAGAAAAACTCAAGTCCAAGTTCCTCCCTTCACATTATATTCAAGACAACTACTTCAAGCTCCATCACCTAAAGCAAGGTTCCAAGAGTGTTGAAGAGTATACCCGGGAGTTTGAACAACTCCTACTCAAATGTGACTTGAGAGAAGATGATGCCCAAGCAATGGTAAGGTACCTAAGTGGCTTGGACGAGTCTATTACTCATGTAGTTGAATTGCATCCACACACTTCCTTAGATGACTTGAGTTCTCTTGCTTACAAAGTAGAGCAACAAAAGAAGTCTAAAGGAAAGAGCCCCATTTCTAGACCCACTCCTCGGCCATTCCCCACTCAAAAGCCTTCCTACTTTCCTCCCAAACCCCAAAACCCCTCACAACCCAAAAGCACCCCTCCTGCCACCTCTATACCCTCTACAAAGGTACCTTCGAAGCCAAAGGACAAAATTCGGTGCTTTCGATGCCAAGGCTTAGGACATGTTGCATCTGAATGTCCTAACAAAAGAATAGTGTCCCTTGCCGAGTACCAAGCTTCCTTTGAGGAGCCACATGAAGAAGAAGAAGGAGAAGATTGCTTGGTGGAAAATGTGGAAGAAGTTGAAGAAGGCCCCGATGAAGGAGAATTATTGGTCATTAGAAGAGCCTTGAGTGGTTTTGCCACCCAAGACAACTTGGAACAAAGAGAAGCTATTTTCCATACAAGGTGCACCGTTGAAGGGAAGGTATGCTCACTTATTATAGATGGAGGTAGTTGTGCTAATGTTGCCTCCAAGACCATGGTAGATAAGCTCAAGCTCAAAGCCACACCCCATCCTAAGCCTTACACTATCCAATGGTTAAACCAAGGCAAAGGTATGCAAATTTCTACCCGATGCCTCGTCTCTCTCTCCATTGGTAAAAACTACAAAGATGAGCTATGGTGTGATATAGTTCCCATGGATGCTTGTCACATCCTTTTGGGAAGACCTTGGTTATTTGATAGAAGTGTCATCCATGATGGCCGGATGAACACTTACACCTTCCACAAAGACCAAAAGAAAATCACCTTGACCCCTCTCAAGCCCACCCACTCTCCAAAACCCAAAGATAACCCTCATACGGATGTCTTTCTCACCACCCTTCTCAAGTCCCAACACCATGAGTTTGAACCCTTTAAGGACTTGATACGTATGCAAACCACGCCGGAACCCCCTACCCACTCACACCCCCTACTCACTCCCCCCCTACAATCCTTCCATCATGTGTTCCCACAAGAAATCCCCCACGGTCTCCTTCCACCAAGATCCATCCAGCACAAAATTGACCTTCGCCTCTTCCCCTTTTATCCAGCCCATGGCCTTGCTCTCCCTCCAAAGATGTCCTATGGCCTTTCCCCACAAAGAACCACATTTCACAAGATTGATCCCTTTTACGAGAAGAGCGAAGACCTTTTGAGTTTGAGGACAAACTCCAAACAACCCGGGGAGTATGATGCATATTTCCATATGCATCATTTTCATTCCTCAAGCTCAACTTCAAGGGAGGAAAGGCCAAACAAGATCATGCATGGAAACACTTATATTTGGTCCCATTATTTGAGTTCCATGATACAAGACACTTTGTGGAGTTTGTTTTGAACTTCAAAGTGCCTTATTCCAAGGGGTTTCCCAAATGGGGATCAAGAGCATCATGCTCCATGCTTGTCCACTCTCCTACTCAGCTCAAGGAAGATCTTAGAAAGCTCAAAGAGGCCAAAGAATTTGCTATACTATGCAAAAAAGCCATGACAATGCCGAAAGAACTCACGCCTAGTTCATCCTCAACACACCCGGTTTTTGTTACTCTTTTACAGCAAAATGTAATGGGCCAAAATTCTGATGGTCCTTACATTAATCTAGCCTAAGAAAAGAGCTTTCTAACAAGTCCAACCATGCTTAAATTGGATCTCATTTGGTTGGGCAACAAGAGACCTCAAAGGCCCAATGTCCAGGCACAGGCCAGTCTGAGCCGTCTTCATTGTTTGGGCCATAACTTTCAAATGGCTGGTCCACATTGGGAAATATTATGCTTCCTGGAAACTACACATCTAGGGCGTTCCAACAAGCCCAAAATCACGCAATGTGGCCAAGTAAATCGCGAGATATGGCCGTCCAAAGTCAGAGCTGCTGCAAGGGTGTGAGTGCATTAAAGAAGGAGGATGTTTGGTGTTCCCATTCGGTTCATGAACCTTTTTCAGCTGCATTTGGACGTGAGACCCTTCTTATACCAGGGGGTTAATGTAATTTATGCAGCCAAGGAGTTGTGGCATCTCAAGGAACTCATCTTTTCCCCTTCCCCTTGATTATTTGTAACCGACACATTAATGTGTCCTTTGGTGTGCCCTATGTTTATTTCTTGTAACTTATGCCCTTTCATTTGTGTTGTTCTCTACTATAAAAGGGGCTAGGCATGTGGGTTGAGGGATCATCAGCTTGTACTCCATTTTGAAAGTAATACTAAGCCCTTGAGTGTTCTCTAGTGTGCTTGCTTGAAATCCTAGTTCTATATCTTAAGGTTGGCTACCTTAAGTGGTGCTCTAGGTTCTTTTTGCTCTCCTAGGTGGTGAATCTTCTATATCCTAGATTGGGTAAAAAGAATAGCCCAAGACTAAGGCTTGTGTGGCTCCCAAGCGGGATTATCTCAAACCAAAGTCTTGATTTATCCTCCCTTCACCTTTACCTTCGCTCCTTCATCACCCCCACATCCTACCCTTATTCTTTGAATTTGGTCACTTTGGACTCTCATATACATCAAAACCAAATGCTACAAAAACTAGATTTTCTTGTAGTGATAGGATGAAGGCTGAAAATGACTAAGGCAAACTAGGCATGTTTTTTGCACTTTAGCCATTGAATCTGATTGTTTTTGATGGAGACCATCATGAACGGCCCAAAGACCATCAAGCCCAGCCCAAGGAAGACCCAATCAAGCTTCAAGAAGTCAAAGACGTGGCAAAACTCTGTAGAAAAGTTTTATTCCTTCCGGAAGAATTAGTGCCCGATTCGTCCCTGCGGAAGGTAATTTCTGTGGCAACTTGGGACAAGCTCAAGTAGACCCGCAACTTGAGGGCCCATATGCTTTGGAAGCCTAAGATTTCAGCTTTAAAGTAATCCCAAGTTTGTTTAATTTGGACGTCATTTGATTGGGCAAAATATCACTCAAAGGTACATTATTCTGATCCAGTCCAGTCTGAGATAGGTGCATTGTTTGGGCCATAACTTTTAAACCGCTTAACCAATTTGAGCAAATGAGCCCATTCTGGAAAATAGACTTCCCGGGCTTTCTAGAAAGCCCAAGAATGCGTGTTTTGGCCGAGTATTCTGGAATATATACTCTGTTGAAGTTGAGGCAGCTGCAAGGATTAATTCTGGGAAAGTGAAGAGTCTTCGGTTACATGTGTTTGTGTGGCTGATATTGTGCACGTTTTGGAGGCTTCTAGATGGAGATAATCAGCTGATAGAAATCCTAGAATATTCCTTGTAACCTCCCCCACCCCTTTTATGATGAGTCTTTTCATTTTACTTAGTCTTTTCATTGGCTAGTTTTAATTGTTAGGAGTTGTTGAGTCTTTTGGTTGTCTTTTGCTGAGCTTATAAAAGAGGAGGGGCATGTGATGCTTGTCATTCAGATTGTATGAGATTTCCAAAATCAATACAAGTACTTTGAGTGTGTTTCTCAAAAGTGCATCTAAAATTCCTAATTCTATATCTTGAATTGTGGCAAATTCAAGTGGTGTTCTAGGTTCTCTATTTTCTCCATTGGAGTGATTCCTCAGTTAAGACAAGAGTATTAGCCCCAGATCAAGTCATTGAGTGGCTCCGTGAAGGATTATCTCAATTACAAGGTCTTGTTCTATCCTTTTCTTGTGTGGTGAAGATCTTCTTCCATCTCATCCATCTTTCATTTCTCTTTTCACTTTGGTTTGTTTTGAGTTTGAGTTTGATTTGGATCACTTTTCCTCGCACACATACACCAATTGGTATCAGAGCCAAGGTTTTTAAGTGACCCACATCACACCCAAATATATCCCAAAAGTCAAAATATAAAAACACCCCTGCAACAGCTTCACCGACAAACCCGAACCTACGCACGGTCGCCCGTGCTAAGGAGCACGACCGTGCCTCCTTCAAAATCTGCATTTCACAAGTCGAAGCAAAGCACGGCCACCTCGTGCCTCACTGCACGCCCGTGCCACCTTCCCCAGCATCATTTTCTTCCCCCAAAGCACTTCAACATGTCTACTAAGTCTACAAGAAGCGATCAAGCAAGAGTAGAGGAGTTGGAAGCCCAGGTTACATATCTCCGGACACAACTTGGCCAACTCTTAGAGGAGAAAAGAAGGTGGGTTCATAGCCCCACACCCTCTCACCCTCATGAACCGGTGGTCGAATCCGAAGAGGAAGTCCTTCACTCCCGTGCCAATTCAAGTGATGAGGAAGCCCCATGGAGACGAAAGCAAGGAGGCGATATTGGTGGTGTCCGAATTGACATCCCCGAATTTGATGGTCAACTTGGCCCGGATTTGTTCCTCGATTGGTTGCATACCATTGAGCGAATCTTTGAGTACGAGGACATCCCGGAGGACAAGAAGGTAAAACTTATAGCCCTTAAACTCAGAAAATATGCTTCAATTTGGTGGGCTAATCTGGGAGCTAAAAGAGCAAGGAATGGAAAGGGAAAAATCAGAACTTGGGCCAAAATGAAAGAAAAGCTTAAGGCCAAGTTTCTTCCCTCTCACTATGTGCAAGACAATTATCTCAAGCTCCATCGACTCAAGCAAGGATCCAAGAGTCCATTGCTCATGTAATTGAGTTGCAACCCTATTCATCCCTAGATGACCTGAGTTCTCTAGCCTATAAGGTAGAGCAACAAAAGAAATCTAAGGGAAAGAGCATCTTGTCCAAACCTCTTTCTCGTCCCCACTCCACACAAAGACCTCCCTACTACCCTCCTAGACCTCAAAACCCTCCACAAGCCAAAAACACCACTCCAACCCCTCCTAAGCCCTCCACACAAGAGCCCAAATCCAAGGACAAGGTTCGATGTTTTTGTTGCCAAGGAATGGGACACTATGCCTCAGAGTGTCCAAACAAAAGGATTGTTTCCTTAGCAGAATATCAAGAAGCTTGTGAAGAACATGCATATGAAGAAGAAGAAGGAGAACATTTTGAAGAAGGAAGCTTGGAAGAAGTTGAAGAAGGCCCCGATGAAGGAGGCATTGAGTGGATTTTCCACTCAAGAAGACATGGAACAAAGAGAAGCTATATTCCACACAAGGTGTACCGTGCGAAACAAGGTATGCTCCCTCATTATTGATGGTGGAAGTTGTGCCAATGTTGCTTCCAAGACTATGGTTGATAAGCTCAAGCTGCAAGTCTCTCCTCGCCCCAATCCCTACACCATTCAATGGTTGAACCAAGGCAAGGGTTTGCAAATCACTCACCGATGTCTTGTTTCTTTTTCAATTGGGAAAAATTATAAGGATGAGATATGGTGTGACATTGTCCCTATGGATGCTTGTCATATTTTGTTGGGTAGACCGTGGCTATTTAATAGAAGTGTCATCCATGATGGCCGGATGAACACTTATTCTTTCCAAAAAGACCACAAAAAGATTACTCTTACTCCTCTCAAAATTCCCTCTACCACTAGACCCAAAGACAATCCTCACTTGGATGTCTTTCTCACCACTCTCCTCAAATCCGAGCACCATGAATTTGAGTCTTTCAAAGACTTGATTCTTCTACAAGAGGAACCTAAGCCACCATCTCTCACACATCCACTACTCACCCCTCTCCTTCAAACCTACCATCATATCTTTCTACAAGAGATCCCACATGGCCTTCCCCCTCCTAGATCCATCCAACACAAGATAGACCTCATTCCCGGTTCCGTTCTTCCCAACAAGCCGGCCTACCGGATGTCTCCTAGTGAAACTCAAGAAATCCAAAGACAAGTAGATGACCTCTTGTCCAAGGGTTTAATTCGGGAGAGTTTGAGTCCATGTGCCGTGCCCGCCCTCCTTGTTCCTAAAAAGGACGGTAGCATGCGCATGTGTGTGGATAGCCGGGCTATTAACAAAATCACTATCAAGTACCGGTATCCTATTCCAAGATTGGAAGATATACTTGATGAACTCCATGGAGCCGCTATCTTTTCCAAGATTGATTTATGAAGTGGCTACTATCAAATCCGGATCTTTGAAGGTGATGAATGGAAAACCGCCTTTAAGACTAAAGGAGGTTTGTATGAGTGGCTTGTGATGCCATTTGGGCTTACTAATGCCCCTAGCACTTTCATGAGGCTTATGAACCAAGTTCTAAAGCCCCTCATTGGCATTTGTGTTGTTGTCTACTTTGATGATATTTTGGTCTATAGCAAGACCGAAGAAGAGCATGCCCAACACTTGCAACAAGTTTTGGAGATCCTTTCTCAAGAGCAACTTTATGGCAATATGGAGAAATGTTATTTCTTCACCCCTCAAGTGGTATTCTTGGGTTTCATTGTGTCCGCCCAAGGTCTTCAAGTTGATGATAGCAAGATCAAGGCTATCCAAGAATGGCCTACTCCTACATCTATCACTCAAGTAAGGAGTTTCCATGGCCTAGCATCATTCTACCGGAGATTCATCCGAAATTTCAGCACCATTGTGGCTCCTATGACCGAGGTAATTAAAGGCAAAGAATTTTCTTGGAACGAGCAAGCACAACAAGCCTTTGAAGAGATCAAGAAGAAACTCACTAGTGCTCCCGTCCTAGCCTTGCCCGATTTTGCCAAAGTTTTTGAAGTTGAATGTGATGCATCCGGGGTAGGAATTGGAGCTGTCCTATCTCAAGAGAAGAGACCCATTGCCTTCTTTAGTGAGAAGCTCAACGATGCCAAGAAGAAGTACTCCACCTACGACAAGAAGTTTTATGCTATCATTAGAGCATTGGAGCATTGGCGTCATTATCTTGTTGGAGGAGAATTCATTCTCCATTCTGATCATGAGGCTCTCAAGTACATTCAAGGACAACACAAACTCAGCCCTAGACATGCTAAATGGGTAGAGTATCTTCAGTCCTTCCATTTCACCATCCAACATAAGGCGGGGACTCTCAACAAAGGAGCCGATGCACTCTCTCGTAGGTACTTGTTACTCTCCACTTTGAGTACTAAAGTACTTGGTTTTGAGATTGTGAAAGACTTGTACTCCAAAGATGATGATTTCAAGGATATTTTTGAGAAGTGTTCTAAGCACCCCCATGGGTTGTTCCACTTAGAAGATGGGTTCCTATTTAAAGGCTTACGCCTTTGGATTCCTCAATGCGGATTTAGAGAGCTCCTTATCCAAGAGCTACATGGAGGAGCCCTAGCCGGCCATTTCGGTGTAGAGAAGACAAGAGCAATGTTGAAGGAACACTACTATTGGCCAAAGCTGTCTAGAGATGTAGAGCATTTCATCAAAATATGTTCTACTTGTCAAATGGCTAAGAGCCATGCGTTGCCCCAAGGCTTGTACTCCCCTCTTCCTATTCCTCAAGCCCCTTGGGAAGATATTAGTTTGGACTTCATTACGGGTTTGCCTAGAACCCAAAGGAACAAGGATTCCATTATAGTAGTTGTGGACCGATTTTCTAAGATGGCGCATTTCATCCCTTGCCACACTACTAATGATGCTACTCAAGTGGCTAACTTGTACTTCAAGGAAATTGTGAGACTACATGGCATTCCTAAGAGTATGGTATCCGATCGTGACCCTAAGTTCCTTAGTCACTTTTGGCTCGCTTTGTGGCGTAAATTGGGTACTCAACTCAAGTTTAGCACAACATGTCATCCCCAAACCGATGGATAAACTGAAGTCACTAATAGGACTTTGGGTACTTTACTACGAGTCCTTGTGAAGAAGCATTTGAAGAATTGGGATGAGTTGTGGCCCCATGCCGAGTTTGCATTCAATCGAGTGCCTAGCAAGTCCACCCAAGTCTCTCCTTTTCAAGTTGCCTATGGCTATAATCCCAGGAGTCCGTTGGATCTTATTCCTATTCCCACTCCTACAAAACTTAGTTGGGAAGCCGAGAAACGAGCCAAGGAAATTCAAGAACTTCATGCTCGCGTTCGTGACAACATAGCCAAGGCTAATGAGAGAGCCATGCAAAGCGCCAACAAGCACCGGAAAGAGGTACATTTTCAGCCTGGAGACTTGGTTTGGATTCACCTGCGAAAGGAACGTTTTCCTTCTAAAAGAAAATCTAAGTTGATGCCTCGATTCGATGGGCCCTTTAAGATCCTTGAGAAGGTTGGGCCTAATGCTTACAAGGTTGATCTTCCCGGAGATTATGGAGTTTCAGCTACATTCAATGTCTCCGACCTTAGCCCCTATTTTACTGATGAGCCCCTTCCAAGTTTGAGGGCAAACTTTCACTCACCCGGGGGGAATGATGGAGACCATCATGAACGGCCCAAAGACCATCAAGCCCAGCCCAAGAAAGACCCAATCAAGCTTCAAGAAGTCAAAGACGTGTCAAAACTCTGTAGAAAAGTTTTATTCCTTCCGGAAGAATTAGTGCCCGATTCGTCCCTGCGGAAGGTAATTTCTGTGGCAACTTTTGGACAAGCTCAAGTAGACCCACAACTGGAGGGCCCATATGCTTTGGAAGCTTAAGATTTCAGCTTTAAAGTAATCCTAAGTTTGTTTAATTTGGGCGTCATTTAATTGGGCAAAATATCACTCAAAGGTACATTATTCTGATCCAGTCCATTCTGAGATAGGTGCATTGTTTGGGTCATAACTTTTAAACCGCTTATCCACATTGAGGAAATGAGCCCATTCTGGCAAATTGACTTCCAGGGCTTTCTAGCAAGCCCAAGAACGCGTGTTTTGGCTGAGTATTCTAGAAGATATACTCTGTTGAAGTTGAGGCAGCTGCAAGGATTAATTCTGGGAAAGTGAAGAGTCTTCGGTTACATGTGTTTGTGTGGCTGATATTGTGCAGGTTTTGGAGGCTTCTAGATGGAGATAATCAGCTGATAGAAATCCTAGAATATTCCTTGTAACCTCCCCCACCCCTTTTATGATGAGTCTTTTCATTTTACTTAGTCTTTTCATTGGCTAGTTTTAATTGTTAGGAGTTGTTGAGTCTTTTGGTTGTCTTTTGCTGAGCTTATAAAAGAGGAGGGGCGTGTGATGCTTGTCATTCAGATTGTATGAGATTTCCAAAAGCAATACAAGTACTTTGAGTGTGTTTCTCAGAAGTGCATCTAAAATTCCTAGTTCTATATCTTGAATTGTGGCAAATTCAAGTGGTGTTCTAGGTTCTCTATTTTCTCCATTGGAGTGATTCCTCGGTTAAGACAAGAGAATTAGCCCAGATCAAGTCATTGAGTGGCTCCGTGAAGGATTATCTCAATTACAAGGTCTTGTTCTATCCTTTTCTTGCGTGGTGAAGATCTTCTTCCGTCTCATCCATCTTTCATTTCTCTTTTCACTTTGGTTTGTTTTGAGTTTGAGTTTGATTTGGATCACTTTTCCTCGCACACATACACCAGTTTTGGACCACCTTGAGGGTAGGTAATCACGGCCATGGATGGATCTCCATCATTCTATACCCAAAATCCAAGATTAGCTCTATTCCATTCTTCTATTTCAGTCACGGGTTCCTTGAGTTCAAGTGAGTCCTTAGCTACCCCTTTGATTCTCTCTGATTGTAAGCTTATTCCCCTTGAGCTTTATAACATAATTGGTATCAGAGTTGAATTTCTCCTTGGCCTGGTATTCATTCCACGCATCCAAATTCATTTCTTCTTCGTTTTTCAAACACGAACCAGATTCGGTTCTATACTTAACCCGGTCACACCATGAGTACTAGTTTGAGTCTAGAAGAGAAACTTGATGCTGTTTTGAAGAGTAGTCATGAGATTACTTATTCTAATCAAGAATTAAAGAGTTCAAATAAAGAATTGAAGGCCCACAATGAGTATCTACACAAGCAGCTAGGTACCTTTCTCAAACAGAAGCAAAAGATGAATGAACAACCCGTCTATTCTGATCCACGAAGACAAGAGCAGGTTTTCAGCCATACTCTTGATTCCTCTAGTGAGGAGGAACCATTGAGGATGCTACGGCAAGACCCAAGGATGCAAGCTAACTGTAATGATTTTAGAGTTGAAATTTCAGAATATGAAGGCAAGCTTGAGCTAGAGGAGTTCTTGGACTGGTTACATACGGTGGAGAGAGTGTTTGAGTATAAAGATGTTCCAGAAGACAAGAAAGTCAATTCGGTGGCCTTAAGACTATGTAAATATGCTTCTCTTTGGTGGACTAACTTGTGTGGCAAAAGGGTTAGAGAAAGGAAGTCCAAAATCAGAACATGGGAGAAGATGAAATCTAAGCTTAAGGCTAGGTTTCTTCCTCCCACCTATGTTCAAGATTGTTACTCACAACTCCACCATTTAAATCAAGGTAATTTGAGTGTAGAAGAATACACTCGTGAGTTTGAAAAGCTTGTAATCAAGTGTGATTTGCATAAACCAGAAGAACAAACCATAGTTAGGTACTTGGGAGGACTTCATCGTAGGTACTCTAATGTGGTTGATTTGCAAGCTTATGCCCCTTTTGATGATGTTTGTGTGCTGGCTCACAAGGTTGACCAGCAAAAGAAGAGAAAACAGCCCATAAGGCATGACATCCCATGGCCCTCACCCCCACACCATGAATAAAACGTGAACAAGGAGAGTTCTTCTTCCACCCCTAAGCCCACGGCATCCACTCCTCCCATTCCACAAAAAAACCCCACTCTACAGCAAGGCCAACCCCCACATCCTACACCCAAAAACCTCCCTAAAGGCATCCAATGATGTTTTAAGTGTCAAGGACTGGGGCATTTGGCATCAGATTGCACCAATCGAAGATATGTCACTCTAGCCAAGTGGAAGGCACTAGAAGAGGCCGAACTAGAGGAGGAAAAAGAAGAGAATGAAGAAGATGACCTTGAGGTGATGGAGATTGAGGCAGATGAAGGTGACATGCTCCTTTCGGACACCCACCATCCATCAAAAGGCCATGAACATCTCAGCCAATTCCTCATTTTTGGTGAATCATCACTCGATGCTCCAAATTCTGAAGTAAGAGCATTTGAAGAAGTAGTTCAAGCTAAGAATGAAGAGTCCCCTCCAACCAACACTCAAATCAGCAAGCGGCATGATAAGAAAAGAGTCTCTAAGGTCAAGGGGGACTTGTTTGATTGGCTGATTTTATTCCAACCAAAACTAAAGCAAGAAGGAAAGGTAATTACCTAATCAGACTTGTGGACAAATCTTTTTTCAACAATGGGAGAATGATGGAGATATCTCCATGCCCCTTGATTTAAAGAAGCAAATCAAGCTAGGTAATTTCATTTTGCTGCCCAAAGGATGAATAAATCATCCAAATTTTGTTTAAGTAGTAAAATAGCAGCTCATGAGTTGTTCCAGCAGCTAACCCGTATTTTGGAAGCTTAATTACTTTAGCCGCTTTGAGGTTTAAGTCCAATATTTTTTGGGATTGAAGTTCAGGAAGTCAGCTTTGCATCAAAACAAGTTTCATCCCATTTGGACTTCATTTGCCCATTCAAATTAGCAAATAAACCCAAGGTATCCAAACTGCCCAACAGAACCAAAATGTACCCAGTTTTGTTCATCTCATTTCTTAAGCTACATTTTGGTTTAAGTCTTGGATTTTTACCTTTTTATAATCCCCAAGATGTCTATTTTTAGGTCCAAGCATTGACTTCTAATCATACCCAGAGGAAGTGAAGGGATCAAGTTATTTTGTCAAACCTGCCAGTTTTGATCCAAAACTGCATGGTTAAATGTTTTGGTAGAATTAACCTACTTAAACGTGGTTTAACCTCGATTTCTTTGTTGGGGGTTTGTACACATCCTAAGGTTTCCCCTCATGGCCTGAAAACAAAATCATGCACGCTTTTGCTAGGGTTAAAATTTGCTGTAAGACCAGTCCAGAATCTGCCTTGGACCCGGTTTGGGAGCACGGCTAAAGTTTTCCTTCTCCAAAGGGTTTCCTCCTTTTCAATGCTTAGTGGCACACGTCCCAAGCTATCTGGAAGGCCAATGATCAGCCGTAAAAAGAGTTGCTCTCGAAAAGAACGTCCAATGGCATGCAAGCTGCAAAAGAAGATGTCTTTTGAATCCTATTGGCTAGCCGTAAAGGGATTCGACCACAAAGCTGCTGCCTATTGTTAATTCTCTTTAAGCTGGTTATGTTAGGCTTAAGTAAGCACGATTATGTTGTAAACATCATTTATTAACCTTCTTTAATGTTTTAGATGTAAGTTAATTAAGTTAGCACAAGGTTAGTACACGGTCAGCACTAACCGTGTTGATTAGCTTAAGTTAATGCTTTTCCTCACTAGAAAGGAAAAGTCTAGGTGTGTGCATGCTTAGGTGGGTGCTTGCTAGGCTTATTACTTAAGCAAACACATGGCCACTTTGTAATATATCAGATTTTGAATGAGAATTTCAGTTTGGGAGCAAACTTGCTTTCGTACTCCTTAAACACTCAGCTTGCTTATCCTTAGTTAGGCCGATTAAGGTGGTGATCAAGCTTAGTCCTAACCTTGATTAAGTGGTGATTTCTATATCTTGATCAAGTTAAGGGGCCCTAACCTTGGTTATGGTGGTGTTTTTGTATCCAAAATCGAAGATTAGCTCTATCCCATTCTTCCATTTCAGTCACGGGTTCCTTGAGTTCAAGTGGGTCTGTAGCTACTCCTTTGATTCTCTTTGATTGTAAGCTTATTCCCCTTGAGCTTTAACATCATAATTCCTATCAGAGTTGAGTTTCTCCTTGGCCTGGTATTCATTCCACACATCCAGATTCATTTCTTCTTTGTTTTTTGAACACGAACCAGATTCTGTTCTATAGTTAAACCGGTTACACCATGAGTACTAGTTTGAGTTTAGAAGAGAAACTTGATGCTGTTTTGAAGAGTAATCATGAGATTACTTCTTCTAATCAGGAATTGAAGAGTTCAAATCAAGAATTGAAGGCCCAGAATGAGTATCTACACAAGTAGCTAGGCACCTTTCTCAAACAGAAGGAAATGATGAATGAAGAACCCATCTATTCTAACCCACGAAGACAAAAGCAAGCTTTCAGCCATACTCTTGATTCCTCTAGTGAGGGGGAACCATTGAGGATGCCACGACAAGACCCAAGGATGCAAGCTAACTCTAATGATTTTAGAGTTGAAATTCCAGGATATGAAGGCAAGCCTGATCCAGAGGAGCTCTTGGATTGGTTACATACGGTGGAGAGAGTGTTTGAGTATAAAGATGTTCCAGGAGACAAGAAAGTCAAGTTGGTGGCCTTAAGACTACGTAAATATGCTTCTCTTTGGTGGACTAACATGTGTGCCAAAAGGGTTAGAGAAAGAAAGTCCAAAATCAGAACATGGGAGAAGATGAAATCCAAGCTTAAGGCTAGACTTCTTCCTCCTACCTATGTTGAAGACTGTTACTCACAACTCCACCATTTAAATCAAGGTAACTTGAGGGTAGAAATGCACTCGTAAGTTTGAAAAGCTTGTAATCAAGTGTGATTTGCATGAACGAGAAGAACAAACCATAGTTAGGTATTTGGGAGGACTTCATCCTAGGTACTCTAATGTGGTTAATTTGCAAGCTTATACCTCTTTTGATGAAGTTTGTGTGCTGGCTCACAAGGTTGACCAGCAAAAGAAAAGAAAACAGCCTATAAGGCATGACATCCCATGGCCCTCACCCCCACACCATGAACAAACCGTGAACAAGGGGAGTTCTTCTTCCACCCCTAAGCCCACGGCATCCACTCCTCCCATTCCACAAAAAAACCCCGCTCCACAGCAAGGCCAACCCCCGCATCCCACACCTAAAAACCTTCCTAAAGATATCCAAAGATGTTTTAGTGTCAAGGACTAGGGCACTTTACATCAGATTGCACCAATCAAAGATATGTCACTCTAGCCGAGTGGAAGGCACTAGAAGAGGCTGAACTAGAGGATGAAAAAGAAGAGAATGAAGAAGATGATCTTGAGGAGATAGAGATTGGGGTAGATGAAGGTGACATGCTCCTTTTGGACACCCACCATTCATCAAAAGGCCATGAACATCTCAGCCTATTCCTCACTTTTGGTGAACCATCACTTGATGCTCCAAATTCTAAAGTAAGAGCATTTGAAGAAGTAGTTCAAGGTAACAATGAAGAGTCCCCTCCAACCAACACTCAAATCAGCAAGGGGCATGATAAGAAAAGAGTCTGTAAGGTCAAGGGAGACTTGTTTGATTAGTTGATTTTATTTTAGCCAAAACTGAAGCAAGAAGGGAAGGTAATTACCTAACCAGATTTGTGGACAAATCTTTTTTCAACAAGGTGATGGAGATCCCTCCATGCCCTTTGATTTAACGAATCAAATCAAGCTAAGTAATTTCATTTGGGTGATTAAAGGGTGAATAATTCATCCTTGTTTTGTTTAAGGACCTAAAACAGCAGGTCAGGTTTGTTTTCAGCAGCAAACCCGGTTTTGAGAGGTTAATTATGTCAAACCCTTTAAGGTTTAAGTCCAATATTTTTCATTGAGATTATATTTCAAGAAGTCAGCTTTGCAACAAAAAAAGTTTCATCCCATTTGGACTTCAGTTGCCCTCTCAAATTAGCTAATAAACCCAAGATATACAAACTGTCCAGCAGCGTCAGAATGTACCCGTTTTTGTTATATTTATTTCGTACGATATAGTTTGGTTTAAGTCTTGTATTTTTACATTTTTTGGGTCCCCAAGATGTTAGCTACGTGGTCCAAGTGATAAAATCATGTTAAGTCAAGTGGAAGATGAAGAACCAGGTCAATCTTCTAAACTGTGCAGACTAAGACCCGGTTCAGACCAGTCTGGCCATTTTGACGTTTTCATCAGGAAAATGAACGCCAAATTGAGTAATTCTACTTGGAGCTGTTAGAGGACTTCTCACGCTTTCCAACCATGTGTGGCAACACAAGGTATGACCACGTTTGCCCTAGAAAACATGGCCTGCAAACAGACCCTGCATCCTGCCAGCACACTCCAGCTTACAGCAGCAATTAGCTTTCCTTCTCCAAAGGGTTTCCTCCCTTCCCATGCTGAGGGGCACACGTCCCTAGCCTTCTAGGAGCTCAATGATCAGCTGCAAAAGGAGTTACTCTTGAAAGAGCAACCAATGGGAAGCAAAGGCAGCAAATTGTGTTCTTGTATGTGATTGGCCAGCCGTAAAGGGGTTCTTGCTTTTTGGCTAACCAATGGGAGTTCAGCGAAATCTCAGCATGTATTAAGCTTAGTTTAAGAGTAGATTAATGTATAATAAGTATTAGTATTGTTTTACTTTATCTTTAGAGTGTATTAGATTAGTTTAAGCAAGCTTGTAATTCAGATTAGCACAAATCAGCTTGTTTAGTTCTTAATACCTTTCCTCCTTAGGAGGGAAAGGTGAGGTGTGTGCATGTGTGGCTGCTTGCTAAGGTTCTTTTATTTAAAGAAGCACGTAGCCATGTATGAAAAAAAATTAGATTTGAGTCAAAAACCTCTTTGAGAGCTTTGTGCTTTCATACCTTCATGCAACCAAATTCCAACTTGCTTATCCTTGATCTAGTCAATTAAGGTGGTGATCAAGTAGGTTTTAATCTTGAACTAAGTGGTGTTTCTGTATCTTAATCCAAGGTTAAAGACTCTAAACTTAAGTTTGGTGGTGATATCTGTATCCAAACATTGAGTTTAGCCTATCCTATCCTAGTTTCAACTACACAAATTCTAAGTGAAGTTATTAGCTTGAATGTTCAACTTGATTTCTTTCACTTAGTGTATTCTTCATATCCCCCTCATCTATCCACTCTATTTACCTTCATTTACATCCTTTCCCATGATTTCCACTTCACCAAAAGGCTTGAAACCCAACCAGAATTCAAGAGCCTTCACACCGGGCAAAAGTAGACTCTTCTAGTTCCGTGAGCCGCAAGTTAGAACGGTGTGGCCGTGCATACAAGCACGACCGTGCCACTCTAGGCCATGAAGATTCTTTAAGTTTTGATCCCTTTTGATGTGAGGTTAGCTTGGGTCTTCTCTTCCCTTGAGCTTTACATCATATTTGGTATCAGAGCTGAGTTTCTCCTTGGCTTGGTATTCAATCCATGCATCCAAACTTCTTTCTTCCTCAATTCACAAACACAAGTCAGATTTCAATCTTCTCTTGAACAAGTGCAAACATGAGTGCTAGTTTGAGCATAGAAGAGAAGCTTGATATTATTTTGAAGAGTAATCATGAGATTACTTCTTCTAATCAAGAGCTGAAGAGTTCGAATCAAGAGTTAAAAACACAAAATGAGTACCTACGTAAGCAATTGGGTACTTTTCTCAAACAAAAGCAGAAGATGAATGAAGAGTCATCCTATTCTACCGCAAGAAGACAAGAACAAGTGATCAGCCATACTCTTGATTCATCTAGTGAAGATGAACCATTGAGAATGACTACACAAGACTCACGGAATCAAGCTAAATGATTTCAGGGTTGAAATTCCAGAATTTGAAGGCAAGCTTGATCCTGAAGATTTTTTGGATTGGTTACACACAGTTGGGAGAGTCTTTGAGTACAAGGACATCCCAGAAGACAAAAAGGTGAAGCTGATTGCTTTAGGGCTTCGTAAGTATGTAAGAGAAAGGAAGTCCAAAATCAGAACCTGGGAGAAGATGAAATCAAAGCTTGAGGCTAGGTTTCTTCCTTTCACCTATGTTCAAGATTGCTACTCACAACTCCACCATTTAAACCAAGGTAATTTGAGTGTAGAAGAATACACTCGTGAATTTGAAAAGCTTGTAATTAAGTGTGATATTCAAGAGCCAGAAGAACAAACAATTGTTAGATACTTGATCCTAGGTATGCTAATGTTGTTGATTTGCAAGCTTACACTTCTTTTGATGAAGTATGTGTGCTAGCTCACAAAGTTGAGCAGCAAAAGAAGAGCAAACTGCCCTCACGACATGAAATCCCAAATCCCTCACCATATGAACAAACCTTAAACAAGGGGAGTTCATCTTATGTCCCTCAACCCAGGGCATCCCTTTCCCCTTCTCCACTAAAAAACCAAACTCCACAAAAAGGCCTACCCCCACAACTCACACCAAAACCCCTTCCTAAAAACATCCCAAAGTGTTTTAAGTGCCAAGGCTTTGGTCACTTAGCATCAGATTGTACAAACCAAAGGTATGCTACCTTGGCTGAATGGAAGGCAACTGAGGAGGTCGAAATAGAAGAGGAAAAGAAAGAGGATGAAGAAGATGAAGGAGATGATCTTGAAGAGATCGAGATTGAGGCAGATAAAGGTGAAATGCTCACCTTAGACACTTTCCACCCACCAAAAGGCAAAGCGAATCAACGTATATTTTTCATGACCTTTGGTGAACCATCAACCTTTCTTCCCACTCCACCCACACTCAAGGCACTCAAACAAACTTTCTGTCAAAAGCATTCAAAGCCATTACTTACAACTCCTAATCTTGAATTAAGAGTAACTGAGGAAGTGGTTTATGACATGTTCAAAGAGTCCCCCATATACAACATCCAAATCAGCAAGGGACTTGACGAGAAGAGAACCTCCAAGAGCAAAGACAAGTTATTCGAATGGTTGCTTCTGTTTCAGCCATACAATGAATCAAGAAGACGAGGTAATTACCTAAATTGATTTGAGGACAAATCTTTTTAACAAGGGGAGGATGATGGAGATCCCTCCATGCCCTTTGATTTAAAAAATCAAATCAAGCTAGGTAATTTTATTTTGGTGATTAAAGGGTGAATAATTCATCCTTGTTTTGTTTAAGGACCTAAAACGGCAGGTCAGGTTTATTTTCAGCAGCAAACCCGATTTTGAGAGGTTAATTACGTCAAACCCTTTAAGGTTTAAGTCCAATATTTTACATTGGGATTAAAGTTCAAGAAGTCAGATTTGCAACAAAAAAAGTTTCATCCCATTTGGACTTCATTTGCCCTCTCAAATTAGCTAATAAACCCAAGATATACAAACTGTCCAGCAGGGTCAGAATGTACCGGATTTTGTTATATTTATTTCGTATGATATATTTTGGTTTAAGTCTTGTATTTTTACATTTTTTAGGTCCCCAAGATGTTAGCTACGTGGTCCAAGTGATAAAATCAAGTTAAGTCAAGTGGAAGATGAAGAACCAGCTCAATCTTCCAAACTGTGCACACTAAGACCCGGTTCAGACCAGTCTGGCCATTTTGATGTTTTCATCAGGAAAATGAACTCCAAATTGAGTAATTCCACTTGAAGCTGTTAGAGGACTTCTCAAGCTTTCCAACCATGTGTGGCAACACAAGTTATGACCACGTTTGCCCTAGAAAACGTGGCCTGCAAACAGACCCTGCATCCTGCTAGCACACTCCAGCTTACAGCAGCAATTAGCTTTCCTTCTCCAAAGGGTTTCCTCCCTTCCCATGCTGAGGGGCACACGTCCCTAGCCTTCTAGGAGCTTAATGATCAGCTGCAAAAGGAGTTACTCTTGAAAAGAGCAACCAATGGGAAGCAAAGGCAGCAAATTGTGTTCTTGCATGTGATTGGCCAGCCGTAAAGGGGTTCTTGCTTTTTGGCCAATCAATGGGTGTTCAGCGAAATCTCAGCATGTATTAAGCTTAGTTTAAGAGTAAATTAATGTATAATAAGTATTAGTATTGTTTTACTTTATGTTTAGAGTGTATTAGATTAGTTTAAGCAAGCTTGTAATTTAGATTAGCACAAATCAGCTTGTTTAGTTCTTAATACCTTTCCTCCTTAGGAGGGAAAGGTGAGGTGTGTGCTTGTGTGGCTGCTTGCTAAGGTTCTTTTATTTAAAGAAGCACATAGCCATGTATGAAAAAAAGTCAGATTTGAGTCAAAAACCTCTTTGAGAGCTTTGTGCTTTCATGCCTTAGTGCAACCAAATTCCAACTTCCTTATCCTTAATCTAGTCAATTAAGGTGGTGATCAAGTAGGTTTTAAACTTGAATTAAGTGGTGTTTCTGTATCTTAATCCAAGGTTAAAGACTCTAAACTTAAGTTTGGTGGTGATATCTGCATCCAAACATTGAGTTTAGCCTATCCTATCCTAGTTTCAACTACACAAATTCTAAGTAAAGTTATTAGCTTGAATGTTCAACTTGATTTCTTTCACTTAGTGTATTCTTCATATCCCCTCATCTATCCACTCCATTTAGCTTCATTTACATCCTTTCCCATGATTTCCACTTCACCAAAAGGCTTGAAACCCAACCAGAATTCAAGAGCCTTCATACCGGGCAAAACTAGACTCTTCTAGTCCCGTGAGCAGCAAGTTGGCACGGTGTGGCCGTGCATACAAGCACGACCTTGCCACTCTAGGCCGTGAAGATTCCTTAAGTTTTGATCCCTTTTGATGTGAGGTTAGCTTGGGTCTTCTCTTCCCTTGAGCTTTACATCACAAGGTGATATGTCTAGCCGCACCAATCACTCCAAAGCTCAGAGTGCTCTAGCAAAGCGGATTGCAAATGAGCAAATCAGCAAGTTTGTAACTCGGACAAATTATGGATGATTTAGGCCGAATGCAAGCAAAGGGGAATAGATAAAGCAAGAACTTAAGACAAGAGATAATCGAAAGGTGCCACTCTTGCTAAGAACTTGGGAAATCTCCTTAGATCAATTAGGATACAAAATTGAATCACCACCTAATTAAGATAAAGAGACCTAGAACACCACTTGAGGAGCCAATCTCAAGATATAGACCTAGGGATTTGAGAAAGAGTGTTCAAACTCTATTTAGATTTTCACTTTTAATTCGTGATGAAATGAACTCAGGTATGGCCTTTTATGGTGCTGGCCTTACATAAGGAAAAACATAAAAACAACTTACTAGGCTAGAATAGGAAATGCAAGAAACAAATTACAAAGTAAACTAGAAAGAAAAACAAGGCAACACGAAAAACTAGGGTTTAGAACTTGACTCCACTAGCTTGGAGACTTGTTAAACTCATTTTCCCATCTTAGCATAGGTAGTTGTGGCATTGGGAGTAAGGGGCCGTGGATTAGGTCCCTAGGAGTGAAGTTTCCTAATGCATTAAATGTCCCTAGTGTTCAGCGCCATCTCACAGCAGCAGGGTCAGTTTTAATGGGCCATAACGCCCTTGTTTCTGATCCAATTTCGATGATTCAGGAGTCAAATGAAAGCTTGAAGAGTCTAGCTTCCAATGAAAAAGGTTTCACTGGATTTGGATTAGCCATTTGAGAGGGGCCGTAAAGTCCAGATGGTCCAAACTGGAATTCATTCTGGGCAGTTTACTTTAGAGCTTAATTTGACCAACCAACTGAACTCCAAATGATTTGAAACTTTTTTTATTAGAAAGCTAACTTCTTAAGCTTGAAGAGGGTGAAGGTCTCCATCAAAAGTCCGTATTTTCCCTTGCTGCAAAAGGTGCACAAAACTAGGGCAGTTTTCAATTGAACTGGATAGCAGGCTAAGGTTCTGAGTTAAGGCGTTTCTGACCATGGCATGGATTTCCTTGACCTCCTTGACACTCCTCTAAACCTCCTTGACCTCCTCAGTAGCATTGGACTCCTTGACTTGATGGTCTCCATCACAAGGGGAGACTGATGGAGATCCCTCCATGCCCCTTGATTTAAAGAAGCAAATCAAGCTTGGTAATTTCATTTTGCTGCTCAAAGGATGAATAAATCATCCAAATTTTGTTTTAGTAAAACAGCAGCTTACGGGTTATTCCAGTAGCTAACCCGTATTTTGGAAGCTTAATTACTTAAGCCTCTTTGAGGTTTAAGTTCAATATTTTTTGGGATTGAAGTTCAGGAAGTCAGCTTTGCACCAAAATAAGTTTCATCCCATTTGGACTTCATTTGCCCATTCAAATTAGCAAATCAACTCAAGGTGTCCAAACTGCCCAGCAGAATCAGAATGTATCCGGTTTTGTTCATCTTATTTCTTAAGCTACATTTTGGTTTAAGTCTTGGATTTTTACCTTTTTAGAATCCCCAGGAGTTAGGAAGGTAAAGGGAAGATAAGAACTTCGGAGAAAATAAAATCCAAACTTAAGTCCAAGTTTCTACCTCCCCATTACTTGTTAGACAATTTCCTTAAACTCAAACACCTCAAACAAGTGATGTATATGAGAGTCCAAAGTGACCAAATTCAAAGAATAAGGGTAGGATGTGGGGGTGATGAAGGAGCGAAGGTAAAGGTGAAGGGAGGATAAATCAAGATTTTGGTTTGAGATAATCCCACTTGGGAGCCACGCAAGCCTTAGTCTTGGGCTATTCTTTTTACCCAATCTAGGATATAGAAGATTCACCACCTAGGAGAGCAAAAGAACCTAGAGCACCACTTAAGGTAGCCAACCTTAAGATATAGAACTAGGATTTCAAGCAAGCACACTAGAGAACATTCAAAGGCTTAGTATTACTTTGAAATTGGAGTACAAGCCGATGATCCCTCAACCCACATGCCTAGCCCCTTTTATAGTAGAGAACAACACAAATGAAAGGGCATAAGTTACAAGAAATAAACATAGGGCACACCAAAGGACACATTAATGTGTCGGTTACAAATAATCAAGGGGAAGGGGAAAAGATGAGTTCCTTGAGATGCCACAACTCCTTGGCTGCATAAATTACATTAACCCCCTGGTATAAGAAGGGTCTCACGTCCAAATGCAGCTAAAAAAGGTTCATGAACCGAATGGGAACACCAAACATCCTCCTTCTTTAATGCACTCACACCCTTGCAGCAGCTCTAACTTTGGACGGCCATATCTCGCGATTTACTGGGCCAAATTGCGTGATTTTGGGCTTGTTGGAAATCCCTGGATGTGTAGTTTCCAGGAAGCACAAGTTTGCCCAATTTGGACAAGCCATTTGAAATTTATGGCCCAAGCAATGAAGACTGCTCAGACTGGCCTGTGCCTGGACATTGGGCCTTTGAGGTCTCTTGTTGCCCAACCAAATGAGATCCAATTTAAGCACGGTTGGACTTATTAGAAAGCTCTTTTCTTAGGCTAGATTAATGTAAGGACCATCAGAATTTTGGCCCATTACATTTTGTTGCAAAAGAGTAACAAAAACCGGGTGTGTTGAGGATGAACTAGGTGTGAGTTCTTCCGGCATTGTCACGGCTTTTCTGCATAGTATAGCAAATTCTTTGGCCTCTTTAAGCTTTCTAGGATCTTCCTTGAGCTGAGTAGGAGAGTGGACAAGCATGGAGTATGATGCTCTTGATCCCCATTTGGGAAACCCCTTGGAATAAGGCACTTTGAAGTTCAAAACAAACTCCACAAAGTGTCTTGTGTCATAGAACTCAAATAATGGGACTAAATATAAGTGTTTCCATGTATGATCTTGTTTAGCCTTTTCCTTTCTTGAAGTTGAGCTTGAGGAATGAAAATGATGCATATAGAAATATGCATCAACAAGGGTCTAAGAGTGTAGAAGAGTGCACTAGAGAGTTTGAGCAATTACTTTTGAAATGTGAATTGAAGGAAGATGAGTCTCAAACTTTGATTAGATACTTGAGTGGTTTAAATGATGAAATTGCTCATGTGGTTGAACTCCACCCTTACACCTCATAAGACAAGCTTAGTGTCTTAGCTCACAAAGTGGAGTTACAAAAGAGAGTCAAGGGCAAGGGCATGGCTCCCAAGCCTAACCCTCGTCCTTACCCCTTCCAAAAGCCTTCCTACGACCCTCCCAAATCGACTCTAAACTCAAACACAAGAGCCCCTCCACCCAATCCTCCACAAACACCCTCAAAACAACCCTCAAAAATTGGTGACAAGAAGAGGTGTTTTCGTTGCCAAGGTCTTCGACACTTTGCTTCCTAGTGTCCTAACAAGAGAATTGTCACTTTGGCCGAGTATCAAGCTTCTTGCAAGGAGCTAGAAAATGAGAATGATAACGGAGAAAAGGAGCTTCTCATGACCGAAGCCCTTGAGGAGGTTAAAGAAGGTTCCGATGAAGGAGAGATGCTTGTGATAAGAAGAGCTTTGAGTGGTCTTGCTTCCCAACATGACATGGAGCAAAGGGAGAACATCTTCCACACTCGGTGTGCCACAAAGGGGAAGGTTTACTCTCTCATTATTGATGGTGGAAGTTGTGCCAATGTTGCTTCTAAGACTCTTATAGAGAACCTCAAGCTTTCGGTCTCTCCACACCCAAGCCCTTACACCATCCAATGGCTCAATCAAGGTAAAGGCTTGCAAATCTCTTCTGGTTGTTTACTTAGCTTTTCAATTGGCAAGAATTATAAGGATGAGATTTGGTGTGATATTGTGCCCATGGATACTTGCCATGTCCTCTTAGGACGTCCATGGTTGTTTGATCGGAGTGTGATGTATGATGGTCGGTTGAACACTTATACATTTACCAAAGGCCACAAGAAAATCACCCTCACCCCTCTTAAACCTACCTCTCAATGAAAGCCTCAAGACACTGCTAGCATAGATGTCTTTCTCACCACCTTTCTCCATTCCCAACTTCATGATTATGATGAATACAAAGATTGGATTTTACTTGGCCATTTACCGGCCGAAGCTAAGCATTCTTCCCATCCTTTGTTTGCTTTACCCTCTCCTCAAAGCTTTTGAATATGTCTTCCCCAGTGAGGTTCCTCATGGCCTCCCTTACAAAAGATCCATACAACATAAAATTGACCTTATCCCCAGTGCCATCCTCCTAAACAAGCTGGCCTACCGAATGAACCCACAAGAGACTCAAGAACTGCAAAGGCAAGTAGATGAGCTTCTTGCTAAAGGCTTGATCCGTCAAAGCCTTAGCCCATATGCTGTGCCGGGCTTGCTTGTTCCTAAGAAAGACCAATGAGAATGTGTGTGGACAGTAGAGCAATCAACAAAATCACCATTAAGTATTACTATCCCATTCCACAGTTGGAGGATCTCCTAGATGAACTTCATGGAGCCACCATCTTTTCTATGATTAATCTTAGAAGTGGCTGCTATCAAATTCAGATTTATGAAAGAGATGAGTGGAAGACAGCCCTCAAGACTAAAGGAGGTCTCTATGAGTGGCTTGTAATGCCATTCGGGTTGACAAATGCACCAAGCACCTTCACGAGCCTTATGAACCAAGTTCTAAAGCCCCTTCTTGGTAAGTTCGTTGTTGTCTATTTTGATGACATCTTGGTGTATAGCAAGAGTGAAGAAGAGCATGCCAATCATCTACAATAAGTCTTGAGTATCCTATCTTAAGAACAGCTCTATGGAAACTTGGAGAAGTGTCAGTTTTTCACTTCTCAAATCATATTTTTGGGTTGTGTGGTCTCGGCCTGAGGAATTCATGTTGATGAGAGCAAGATTCAAGCTATCCGAGATTGGCCCATTCCTACTTCAATTCAACAAGTTAGGGGCTTCCGTGGCCTAGCCTCTTTTTGTAGGAGGTTTATGAGAGATTTTAGCACCATTCTCACCCCCATGATCAAGGTGCTCAAGGCCAAAAGGTTTGAATGGACCAACCAAGCTCAAAGGGCCTTTGAAGAAATCAAGTACAAGCTCACTAGTGCACCCGTTCTTACCCTTCCACGCTTCTCCAAGGTGTTTAAAGTGGACTGTGATGGTTCCGATATAGGGATATGGGCAATCCTATGTCAAGAGAAGAGGTCCGTGGCTTTCTTTAGTGAAAAGCTTAATGATGCAAAGAGGAAGTACTCCACTTATAACAAGGAGTTCTATGCAACTGTGAGAGCTTTGGAGCATTGGAGGCACTATTTGGGGTGAGGAGAATTCATTCTCCATTCGGATCATGAGGCTCTCAAGTTCATACAAGGGCAACACAAGCTCAACCCAAGGCATGCAAAGTGGGTAGAATGCCTACAAGCCTTTGATTTTGTGATCCACCATAAGTCGGGTCAACTCAATAAAGGGGCGGATGCATTATCAAGAAGGTACCACTTACTCTCTACCTTGCAATCTGAAGTCCTTGATTTTGAGATTATTAAGGGGTTGTATACCTAAGATGAAGATTTCAATGGAATCTATGAGAAGTGCACTAGCTATGCCCACGGTTTGTTTCACATGCAGCATGGGTTTCTCTTCAAAGGAACCTGGCTATGCATACCGAAGAGTGGGTTTCGGGAACTATTGATTCAAGAGCTCTATGCTGGGGCTTTGGCCAGGCATTTTGGCATTGAGAAAACCTATTCCATGCTCAAGGAACACTACTATTGGCCAAGCATGTCCAAAGATGTAGAACATTTTATCAGAAGATGCTCCACTTGCCAACTTGCCAAGAGCCACCCTCAGCCTCAAGGTTTTAATTCTCCCATCCCAGTTCCACATGGCCCATGGGAGGATGTTAGCTTGGAT
Source organism: Carnegiea gigantea (assembly GCA_029747015.1). Classification (NCBI taxonomy): domain Eukaryota; kingdom Viridiplantae; phylum Streptophyta; class Magnoliopsida; order Caryophyllales; family Cactaceae; genus Carnegiea; species Carnegiea gigantea. The sequence continues at coordinate 338,887 of JAKOGI010000064.1, read as the reverse complement.
TTCATCATAGGGTTGCCAAGGACACAAAGGTACAGGGATTCCATCATGGTGGTGGTGGATAGGTTCTCAAAGATGGCACACTTTGTGGCTTATCATACTACAAATGATGCCTCTCATATTGCTAATCTCTACTTCAAAGGGATCGTACGTATCCATGGCATACCAAGAAGCATGGACTTGGATCGGGACACCAAGTTCTTGGGTCACTTTTTGCTCACCTTGTGGAGAAAGCTAGGCCCTCATCTAAAGTTTAGCCCAACTTGCCACCCACAAACGGATAGCCAAACAGAGGTGACCAATCGCACTTTGGGAACCTTGCTTCGGGTTCTAGTCAAGAAAAGCATCAAGGGGTGGGTTGAGTTACTTTGCCATGCCAAGTTTTCCTTCAACCGAACACCAAGTAAGGCTACAAGCCTTTCCCCCTTTCAATTGGTGTATGGTTACAATTGAAGAACTCCCTTAGACTTGGTTCCAATTGCAAACCCAACCAAGTTTAGTTGGGAAGCCGAAAAGAGGGCAAAGGAAATCCAAGAGCTTCATACCAAAGTGAAGAATGGATTGAGAAGTTCAATGAGTAAACCAAGTCACATGCCGACAAGCATAGTAAGGAGGTTCATTTTCAACCCGGAGACTTGGTGTGGATCCATTTGAGGAAGGAGAGATTCCCGAGCAAGCGCAAGTCCAAGCTCATGCCAAGGTTGGATGGCTCGTTCGAAGTGCTTGAAAAGATTAGTTCAAATGCATACAAAGTGGACGTTCTTGGTGAGCATGGAGTCTCCACCACCTTCAACGTGGCTAACCTTAGTCCATATTGTGGGGAAGATGAAGGGCTTCTAAGTTTGAGGTCAAACTCCAATCAAACCAGGGAGAATGATGGGGACCATCTCAATAACCCTTCCAACCACTCCCCCTCCAGCCCACAAGAGTCCAACATCATCAAGGAAGTCAAGGAACTACAGGCAATGGTTAGAAACATCATGAACAACTCCAACAGTTTGCTGCCCAGTTCAACTAGAAATTTACCCGGATTTGTCAATCTTTTGCCACTAGCTACTGAGGGGATAATTGACTACCATGACCACCCCCCTTTATTTTAACATGTTATCTTTCCAATAAGCCAAGTTACTAGTCATTTGGAGGTCGTTTGCTAGGTCAAACAGCAGCATCTTTTGAACTGTGCACTGTAAAAACGATTCCAGTGCAGGGTAGAATCAAGGGCTGATTGGTTGATCTGTTGAACTCCAACATTTTTGAAACTTTAGGACATGAAAGACAAGATAAATATTTATTAAATCATCAGCCTTAAAGGACCAGGAAGCACCCCCTTGTGCTATTATTAACTAGCCAAAAGGATAATTAAAATTCCTTAGGATTGGTTAATAGCTAGCCAGTACATAGTGCTGATTTTTCTTGGTTTTCTCTTGTACTTAGCTGCAAATTGCCTTGTACTTGTGTATTTTCAGCAGCCTAGAAGCTTGATAACTCATTTGGGAGCATCATTAGTCCTAATTAGTTGTCCTAAGTAGGATCAGACTTGCTAGTACTTAGGCTATGGGTTGAATTGATGTCTAAGTGTACTATTTGTCTCTTGGCTGCATTTTGAAGCCTTGGGCAGTCGTGTGGGTGTCCTTAAAAGGCAGCCATGACTATTTTGTAAACACACTTGAATGAATTCAAACTTTTAGTTATGAAAACTCTCTCTATTCTCCCTCAAATATTCCTAGTGTTACATCTTGAGTGTGGCAACCTCAAGTAGGTCTCTAGGTCTTCTTCATTCAACTAAGGAGGTGATTCATTTCTATACCTTAGTTGAAGAAAGAAGATTGCCCAAGTGTCCAAACCAAGGTGGGTCTTCCAATCACCCTTACTAGTCCACTTGTGTTCTATCTTGGTGCTTAGTTACTTTGATTCTACTTTTCTCCTTTCTAGCCAAATGCATTCTTCATTCCCTTTTGCAAACCCTTGCATTAGTAAAGCTAGAATGCATCACTTGCTAGCTTCACACACGCTTCAAGAAGTCTAGAAACACAATCGTGGGCTGTAAAATCAGGTTTTGGAAAGAGTGGCCAATGGAAATGCAAAGGAAGAAATCATGTCTCTACACCCGGATTGGACAGTCGAAAAGGACTTCTACTTTATGGCTGCTTCTCTCCCCTTCCCCTTACTAATCTGATGTATTAGCCTTAATTACATGTATTACATATCGTAATCATCATTTGTCTTGCTTTCTTTTGTATTTTGATTGTAATTAGCTTAGGTTAAGCAAGTTAGCATTCTGCTTTGTACTAACTATGAACATTAGCAAGTTAACACGTTTCATCCCTAAGAAGGAAACCTCCACTAGCTAGCTAGGGTGGTGGGCTGCTTGCTAGGCATGTACTAAAGCATATGCATGGCCAGAATGTAGATCATATCATACTTTGAATGAAAATCAGTTTGAGAGCATTCTTGCTTTCGTATATTTAAACACTTCACTTGCTTATCCTTAATTTGGTCGATTAAGGTGGTGATCAAGTAAGTATTAACTCTTAATAGGCGGTGTTTCTGTATCCTAATTGAGGTTAAGGGCCCTAAACTCAAACTTAGTGGTGTTTCTACATCTAAGTGAGAGTTTAGACTATCTGATGTGAGTCTCATGGGAAGGAACAACCCAAGCCAACTTACAACAAGAACACAACCAAATCAAGTGGAAAACTCACGAACCAAGGGGGGCACGGTCGTGCTTAGGGACACGGTGTGGCTGTGCCAAATTTCTATCCTTCACGCCTAAAGTTTGTGATTTCTCACGGTTTGAAGTGGTTTTGTGTTTGGGCTAAAAGCTGAATCAAAGTAAGAAGTCTTGGCCTTGATTAAGCTTGAAAAGAGTATGAGAAAGGGTAGGAAATGTGTGGAATGAAAAGAATGAGAAGTTCACTGATTAGAACACAAAAGAGAGCTTATGGTTTAAGGAATCCAAAAGCTAGCTTCATGAACTTTAAGTGAATTCAATATGTTTGGGATAGTTCTAAGCTTTGTGATTAGATAAGATACACCACCAATCACTTAGCTTAGGGCCCTTAATCTTTGATTAGGATACAGATACACCACCTAATCGATGATTAAGACTTACTTGAACACCACCTTAATCGGCCTAATTAAGGATAAGCAAGTTAAGTGTTTGAGAGGAACACAAGACACAAAGTCTTTTCTTAATTTCAATACTCAAGCTTCTTTCTTCATTTCTGGCTGAAATAAAATCAACCATGAAAACAAGTCTCTTTTGAACTTAGAGACTCTCTTCTTTTCATGTCCCTTACTGATTTGAATGTTGGACTTAAGGGACTCTTTGAATATATCATGAATCACTTCCTCACTTACTCTTAATTCAAGATTAAGAGTTGTAAGTAATGGTTTGGAATGCTTTTGACAGAAGGTTTGTTTGAGTGCCTTGGGTGTGGGTGGAGTGGGGAAAAAGGTTGATGGTTCACCAAGAGATAGGAAAAGAATACTTCGATTCTCCGTACCTTTTGGTGGGGGGTGAGTGTGAAGGGAGAGCATGGAGCCTTCATCAGCTTCTACCATGACTTCTTCAAGATCATCTCCATTATGGTTTTCAACTTCCTCTTCTTGTTCCTCCTCTAATTCGACCTCCTCAGTTGCCTTCCATTCAGCTAAAGTGACATATCTTCGGTTTGTACAATCTGATGCTAGGTGACCAAAACCTTGGCACTTAAAACACCTTGGGATGTTTCTAGGAAGGGGTTTTGGTGTGAGTTGTGGGGATAGGCCCTTTTGTGGAGTTTGGTTCTTTTATGGAGAAGGGGAAAGGGATGCCGTGGGTTGAGGGGCATAAGATGAACTCTCCTTGTTTAAGGTTTGTTCATATGGTGTAGAATTAGGCTTGAAAGAATCACGAATATTCATCCTAGATCTTCTTTGTTGTTCCACCTTATGTGCTAAAACACATACTTCGTCAAAGGTGGTGTAGGCTTGCAATTCAACCACGTTGGCTATCCTGGGATCAAGCCCTCCTAGGTAACGAACCATGGTTTGTTCTTCAGGCTCATGAATGTCACATTTAATCATGAATTTCTCAAACTCACGTGTGTATTCTTCCACATTCATTTTGCCTTGAGAGAGATGGTGAAAGAGCATGTAATTGTCTTGGACATAAGTGGATGGCAAGAACCGTGCCTTCATCTTAGATTTCAACTTGTCCCAAGTATTGATCTTGCTCTTTCTTTCTCTAGTTCTCTTAACATTGAGGTTTGTCCACCATAAGGAGGCATATTTCCTCAGTCTAAGAGCAACCAATTTCACCTTCTGATCCTCTGGAATCTCCTTGTACTCGAAAATCCGCTCAACAGTTTGTAACCACTCAAGGAATTCATCTGGGTCTAGCTTACCCTCAAACTCAGGAATTTCAATTTTGAAATCATTTGAGTTGAAAGTAGGCTGTACTCCTCTTCTTGTCCTTTCGAATGGTACTTCATCATCAGAGAAAGATAACGCATTGCTAGCTTCCTCTTCTCCTCCATAATGCGTTCCTATTCGCTCACTTCCCTCTTCAAATTTTTGTTTTTGTTTCATGTTATCTCCAAGCTGTTTTCTCAAGTACTCATTTCGAGCCTTAAGTTCTTGATTGGATATAGAGATTTCATGCATCTGCTTGGCCATAGCTTCAAGTTTCTCTTCCAAAGTCATGCTAGAACTCATTTGGAAGTTTGAATGAACAGGATTTTGTTTGAGTTTCGGATTCAGAGATAAGCTGGGAAAGGCGTGTGGTAGGTTCCAGGCAAGGATGAACTTGCTCTAATACCAAAAATGATGTAAGTCTCAAGGGAAGGAACAACCCAAGCCAACTTACAACAAGAACACAACCAAAACAAGTGGAAAACTCACGAACCAAGGGGGGCACGATCGTGCTTAGGGACACAGTGTGGCCGCGCCAAATTTCTGTCCTTCACACCTAAAGTTTGTGATTTCTCACGGTTTGAGGTGGTTTTGTGTTTGGGCTAAAAACTGAATCAAAGTAAGAAGTCTTGACCTTGATTAAGCTTGAAAAGAGTATGAGAAAGGGTAGGAAATGTGTGGAATGAAAAGAATGAGAAGTTCACAGATTAGAACACAAACGAGAGCTTAAGGTTTAAGTCCAATATTTTGCATTGGGAAGTTTAAGAAGTCAACTTTACATCAAAACAAGTTTCATCCCATTTAGACTTCATTTACCCTCTCAAATTAACTAATAAACCCAAGACATACAAACTGCCCAGTTCAACCAGAACTTACCCGGTATGGGTTATGTGATTTCATAAGCTTAATAGTGGTTTAAGTCTTGGAATTTTACCTTTTTGGAATCCTCAAAATGTCTACTTTTAGGTCCAAGCATTAGTTTTCAATCATACCCACAAGAGGATGAGAGATCAAGGACTTTTCCCAAACCGGTCAGATTAGGCTCTAATCTGCGCGGTAAAATGTTTAAGCCTAATTACCTTATTTAAACATGTCATAACCTTGATTTCTTTGTTAGGGGGCTTTATACACATCCCAAAGTGACCCCCCATAGCCTGGAAACCGAATCATCATCACTTTTGCTAAGCCTGATCCTAGTCCCAAAATCGGCGAGAAATTGTCCTTGAACCCAGTTTGCTGTCCTGGTTTATTTTTGCCTTCACCGGTGGGTTTCCTTCAACTCAACAGATTTGGCACACTCTTCAAAGCTTGGCACATGTCCCTAGGCATCAATGATGGGCTACAAGACCTTGGGAAGGTCGGACCAATGAAGAACAAACAGCAAAAAGAGTGTCTCTTGCATACTATTGGCTAGGCAAAAGGCAAGGACCACTTTACGGCTAACCAATGGGAGCTCAGCAAAATCTCAACATGTATTAAGCTTAGCTTAAGAGTAGATTGATGTATAATGAATATTAGTAATGTTTTACTTTATGTTTAAAATGTATTAGATTAGTTTAAGCAAGCTTGTAATTTAGTTTAGCACAAATCAGCTTGTATTAGTTCTTAATACCTTTCCTCACTAGGAGGGAAAGGTCAAGGTGCTTGTGTGTGTGCTTGTTTGCCTTGTATTTAAGCATGTACACGGCCCTCCCTTGTAACATATATCAGAATTGAAAGAAAACCCCTTTGAGAGCTTTGTGCTTTCATGCCATAGTGCATCCAAATACTAAACTTGCTTATCCTTAACTAGACCGGTTAAGGTGGTGATCAAGTGTAGTCTTAAACTTGATTAAGTGGTGATATCCGTATCTTAATCATAGTTTAAGGGCCCTAAACTTGAGTTTGGTGGTGATATCTGTATCCAAACATTGAGTTTAGTTCTATCCAATTTGGTGTTTAATCTCAAGGATTCAAAGAGAATTAAGGATAGTTTGCTAGCTTAATCTTGAGTTAGTAAATCTTATCTTTGATTCCCTTCCACTTTCTCCCAAACATAAGCCATTCACATATCCATTCCCATGCTTATTCAAGGCTTAGACTACCTCTAATAGTCTAGCTTACATCACAAATCCCAAACCAAACCCAACAGTGCAAAGTGAGAAAACATGGCATCATGAACCAGCAAAGTGGCACGGGCAGAAGCACGACCGTGCCACCCTTGAACCGTGAAGTCTCACTTGTTTGCCTCTTGTTCTTAGTGGCTTGCAACTTGGTTCTATCCATCCCTTGTGATATACATCAAATTACATCAAATTCCCTTTCGTTTTTCATTTAGAATCACTTGATTCTAAATTTCATTCTTACCTCACGTGTTTGTTGCCTCACAACCAACATATTACGTGCCCCTTTTCCTTGGTTTCCCATGATTGTATCCTCCCTTGGTTTGTAAGCTTTCGCTCTTTAATTGAGTCTTAGCTTGGACCCTCGGGACATACATCACTATCCTTCTTTCACTCATTCATGCACGACCACACTCAAATTTTAGCTTGAATTCAGCTTGCTTGTTTATAGCTTTTGAATTCAGTTTTGAGTTTTTGTGATTTACCCCTACAGGTAAATCATGTTTGGTATCAAAGCAAGTTTCATCTTGGCCTGAAACCAACCCTCACACGCCCCAAAGCCATCTAAACACACTCCTAAAATCGCTCATCTTATTCTGCCCAAAACACAAACCGTACCTAGCTACTGTCATCATGAGCACTAGTATGAGTTTGGAAGAGAGATTTAAAGCACTTATGAGATAGAATGAGATACTAATGAAGACCCTTAGTGAAGAGGCTCAATGTGAGCAAGAAACTAAGGCTCAAAATTAGTATCTTCGAAAAAAACTTGGTGTATTTTTGAAGCAAAAGCAAAAACTGAATGAAGAAACCTTACAATCTAAACGAAGAAGGCAAGAACAAGTCCTTACCCATGAAGTTGATTCATCTAGTGAAGATGAACCAATAAGAATGATAAGGGCAAAACCACAGATGCAAGCAAACACCAATGATTTCAAAGTTGAAATTCCTGAATTTGAAGGTAAGCTTGATCCTGAAGGATTCTTAGATTGGACGCATACTATTGGGAGGGTTTTTGAGTATAAAGATGTTCCTGAGGATAAGAAGGTCAAGTTAGTGGCCTTAAGACTCAGAAAATGTGCTTCCTTGTGGTGGACTAACCTAAGTGCTAAACAGGTTACAGAAAGAAAGCCTAGAATCCGTACGTGGGAAAAGATGAAATCCAAGCTTAAGGCTAGATTTCTTCCTCCTACTTACATACAAGATTGCTATTCTCAACTTCGCCTTTTAACACAAGGCAATCTGAGTGTAGAAGAGTATACAAGGGAGTTTGAAAAGCTTGTAATTAAGTGTGATTTACAAGAACCCGAAGAGCAAATCATAGTTTGGTACTTGGGAGGTCTTGATCGTAGGTATTTGATGGAGGTCCATCTCCTATTATGATCCAAGGCCACCAAGGAAGCCCAAAAAGTCCAAGTCTCATGTCAAAGATACAAGAAATCAGCCTAAGTGAGCAAGGGAAATATTTTGTCAAAACTGGAATTTCAGCCGTGCACAAGCCCGGTTTTGTGCACGTTATTTCCTAATCCTCCCGGGGCAAAAATGGGGTTGCAAGAAGCCTAAGTTTAAGTTCAAGATGTGCTCTTTCCAACAAGACCTCTTGCAAGTCATTTGGAGATCATTTGATATCTCAAAACATCAAGCAAAGTCAACAGCTCCATCCTAGCGCTGAACTGGACACGTCTGAAACAAGGAGCCGTTTGGTGGCCCATTTCTCCTCCATTTGGTTTGAAACTTTTATGGTTTGAAAGTAATTTAAAAATATTATCAAGTGGACATAAAAAACCTCAGCCAAATTACACACATGAGGAGCTATTAACCACCAAAACAAGGCACAAAACACCCTTTTATCCAGGCCATGTCAGCCGGGTACAAGGAGAGAGGAATGAGGTGGTTTTTGCTCTAATCTATGACTTAGCCACTTGCAAGAGTCATCATGAAGAGTACTAATCTGCAAATGAAGCTTCCATTAGCCCCTAAGTCGACACATCATCCTCAGGATCAGCATTGAAGAGTTGTCAAGAGGAGAATGCATCTACCCTTTTATGTTTTGATTTGATCTTTGTATTTTTGCCTAGTTTAGCTTGTGATGTAGCCTAGGGCCTATGTTTTGAACTTGAAAGCTTTGTATTAAAGCCCCAAGGCCCCCTTTGGCCGGCTACATGCTGATTATTAGTGAATGAAGTTGAGCTGTGCTCCTTTGAACTCCCAAACTCTCTTCTAGCTTATCTCTTCCCTTGGCCAGGTTGAGTGGTGATCTAGTAAGAGTCTTAACTTCCTTCTTGGTGGGGTTTCTGTATCCAAAAGGTTGTTAAGGGCCCTAACATCATTCCTTGGTGGTGTTTCTGTATCCAAGGTTGGTGTTAGCTCCGGTTTTACTACCCACAATCAAGGTGAGTTTGTGAGTTCAAAGTTGCCTTGCTTTCGTTCTTTACATTCTTCTCCTACTTTCCCCATCCTCTTGGTTTCCCCCTTGAGGATACATCATACTTGGGATCAGAGCTAAGGCTTCCCTAGGCCTAAGCTTGCTGCCCAACGCCCTTCCAAACACCCAAACACATTTCCCCCACAAAAACACCAAAACCGTGCCCACGGTTTTTCACCGGCCAGAAGATCAGCACGGTCACCCCGTGCCAAGATGCACGACCGTGCCACACTTCTTTCCCAGCCACATTCCAACTTCACCCACATCTAGCACTTCAACACGGTCACCCCGTGCCGAGGAGCACGACCGTGCCACCTCTTTCCCAGCCACATCCCAACTTCACCCACATCCAGAACCTGAGCACGGTCACCCCGTGCCTAAGAGCACGCCCGTGCCACATCCAGACCGTGAAGTACCACCTTGTTTCAACATGAGTGCTACTAGTATGACCTTAGAGGAAAAGTTTGAGGCCCTCATGAAGAATTATGAGGCCTTGAGGCTGCAAAATGAAGAGATCAAAGGTCAAAATGAGTACTTGAGGCGACAACTCGGAGATTCTTTGAAGCAAAAACGCAAGGAGATTAGGAGTTCCCGATCTTCTAACTCCTCTGACTCCGAGCAAGAAGTGAGAGAGGCCCCGCACTTGAGCTCATCAAGTGAAGAAGAGACCTATGGAAGAATGAGGAGAGGAAGGAAAACCACCTCACACCATGGAGACATCAGAGTGGAGATCCCGGAGTTCGAAGGGAAGCTAGATCCCGATGAGTTCTTGGAATGGTTGCAAACCGTTGAAAGGATCTTCGACTACAAGGAGATTTCGGAGGGAAATAAGGTAAAACTTGTTGCCCTTAGACTTCGTAAATATGCTTCTCTTTGGTGGTCCAACCTTTGTGCTAAGAGAGCTAGGCAAGGGAAGGGAAAGATTCGAACATGGGAGAAAATGAAAGCCAAACTTAAAGCCCGTTTCTTACCCCCATCCTACCTACAAGATAACTACTCCCAACTTCACAACCTTGTCCAAGGTAGCATGAGCTTTGAGGAGTATACTAGAGAGTTTGAAAAGTTGTTGATCAAATGTGATTCGAGGGAGCCCAAAGAACAAACCATAGTGAAATATTTGGGAGGGTTAGATCCTAGATATGCTCATGTGGTAGAATTGCAACAATATACCACTTTTGATGAGGTGTGTGTCCTAGCCCACAAAGTGGAACAACAAAGAAAATCCAAGCTCCACAAAAGAGAACCTCTCAAACCCTTTCCCAAGAGCCAACCTTTCAACAAGGGGAGCTCTTACCCACTGCCTAAACCTACGGTTTCTACACCCTCACCTCCACAAAAGAACCAAGCTCCACAAAAAAGTCCACCACCCCAAAACCGTCCCAATCCTAAGCCAAATGACCAAAGAAGGTGTTTCAAGTGTCAAGGTCTTGGGCACATTGCTTCGAAGTGTCCAAATAGGAGGATTATTACCTTGGCCGAGTGGGATGAGAAGAGGGAAGAAGAGGGAGTAGAAGAGGAAGAAGGGAAGGCGTGTACTACATGGAGGAACAAGAGGAAGTAGTTGAAGAGGCGGATGAAGGAGAGTTACTTGTATTGAGGAGAGCCTTGAGTACAAAAAGAGGAGAACTTGAAGAACAAAGAGAGAACATCTTTCATACAAGATGTACCATTCAAGGCAAAGTGTGTTCCTTCATCATTGATGGAGGGAGTTGTGCAAATGTAGCATCATTGACTATGGTGGAGAAGCTTGGTCTTCAAGCTTCGGCTCATCCTCACCCCTACAACATTCAATGGCTAAGCCAAGGTAAGGGGTTGCAAGTTAATTCAAGATGCTTGATCTCATTTTCAATTGGAAAGCATTACCATGATGAATTGTGGTGTGATATCATCCCTATCGATGCATGTCACCTCTTGTTGGGTAGACCTTGGTTGTTTGACCAGAAAGTCATGTATGATGGCTATTTGAATACCTACACCTTCCACAAGGATGGGAGGAAGATCACCCTTGCCACATTAAGCCCTTCCCAACTCCACAAAAGCAAGCCCCAACCAAGCTATGACCATTCGGACATGCTCTTAGCCGTGAGTGAGCCTCTCCTTAAGGCTTCTCACCATGAATTCAAGGCCTTTAAGGAGTGGATCCTAGCCACCGTTGAAGAGTCCGAAACCCCCACACCATCACACCCCCTAGCCCTTTCCCTCCTTGAACACTTTAGCCATGTCTTTCCCGAAGAAATACCCCCCAGCTTACCTCCACAAAGAACCATCCAACATCACATTGATCTCATACCCGGTTCCATCCTCCCGAACAAACTGGCTTACCGAACAAACCCCAAAGAAACCATGGAAATCCAAAGGCAAGTTGATGAGCTTATGGATAAGGGGTTGATTAGAGAGAGCTTGAGCCCTTGTGCAGTTCCGGCCCTCCTTGTGCCAAAGAAAGACGGGAGTATGCGCATGTGTGTTGATAGTCGGGCAATCAACAAGATAACCATCAAGTATAGATATCCAATTCCCCACCTTGAAGACATGCTTGATGAGTTATATGGTTCTAGTGTGTTCTCTAAGGTGGATTTGAGGAGTGGTTACTACCAAATCCGCATTAGAGAAGGGGATGAGTGGAAGACGGCCTTCAAGACCAAAGGAGGCTTGTATGAGTGGCTAGTTATGCCATTCGGCTTATCAAATGCTCCAAGTACATTCATGCGGCTCATGAACCAAGTGTTTCGGCCTTTCATTGGAAAGTTTGTTGTGGTGTATTTTGATGACATCCTCATCTATAGCAAGAATGAAGAAGAGCACCTTCAACATCTCACTCAAGTCATGAAGGTTCTAGAGAAGGAAAAGCTTTATGGTAACCTCAAGAAGTGTACATTTTTCACTCATGAGGTAACCTTCCTTGGTTACATTGTTACAAGTGAAGGCATCAAAGTTGATGAGAGCAAAGTGGAAGCAATTCGGTCTTGGCCAAACCCCAAGAGCATCCATGATGTGCGAAGTTTTCATGGGCTTGCCTCCTTCTATAGGCGGTTCATTAGAAGCTTTAGCACTATTATGGCCCCTATGACTGAGGTTATCAAGGGCACAACATTCAAGTGGACTCCCAAAGCTCAAGAAGCCTTTGAAACCATCAAGTCCAAGCTCACCCAAGCACCTGTTCTTGCCTTACCATGCTTTGATAAAGTGTTTGAGGTAGACTGTGATGCATCGGGAGTTGGCATTGGAGGAGTTCTCACTCAAGAGGGGCGGCCCTTAGCATTCTTTAGTGAGAAACTTTGTGACTCAAGAAGAAAGTATTCAACCTATGATAAGGAGTTTTGTGCCATAGTGAGGTGCCTTGAGCATTGGAATCATTACTTGGTGGCTAGTGAGTTCATCTTGCACTCGGATCATGAAGCCTTGAAGTACATTCAAGGGCAACATAAGCTTAACTCACGGCATGCCAAGTGGGTGGAGTTCCTCCAATCTTTCAACTTCACCATCAAGCACAAGTCCGGAAAGCTCAACCAAGGAGCCGATGCCTTGTCAAGGAGGCACTTACTTCTATTTCAACTTGATGCTTGCATTTTTAGCTTTGAGCACTTGAAGTCCCTCTATGAGAATGATGAAGATTTGGGAGAGCTCTACAAGGAGTGTCTTCGGCATCCCAAAGGTGACTTTCTTGTCCAAGATGGCTTTTTGTTCAAAGGCTCAAGGTTGTGTGTGCCTAAGTGTGACACAAGAGAGCTACTCATATGTGAGGTTCATAGTGGATCTCTAGCCGGTCACTTTGGAGAAAACAAGACCCTTATGATGCTAAGGGGACATTACTATTGGCCAAGTTTGAGCAAAGATGTACAAGATGTGTTGAAGAGGTGTGCAACTTGCCAAGTTGCCAAAAGCCACCTCCTACCCCACGGCCTATACACGCCCTTACCCATTCCCAATCATCCTTGGGAAGATGTAAGCATGGACTTTGTTCTTGGCCTTCCAAGGACACAAAGGGGTAAGGATTCAATCTTTGTGGTTGTTGACCGTTTCTCTAAGATGGCCCATTTCATACCTTGCACCAAGACCAACGATGCCACCCACATTGCCGAATTATACTTCAAGGAAGTAATGAGGCTACATGGCATTCCTAGATCCATTGTTTCGGATAGGGATACCAAGTTCCTTAGCCATTTTTGGGTGACACTTTGGAAGAAGATGGGAACCAAGCTCAAATATAGCACTTCATGCCACCCCCAAACGGATGGGCAAACCGAAGTCACCAACCGGACTTTGGGAACTCTCTTGAGAGTGCTAGTAAAGTCCAACATCAAAGCTTGGGACTTAGCCTTGCCACATGCTGAGTTCGCCTTCAACAAGTCACCTAGCAAGGCCACAGGTTTATCTCCATTCAAGGTAGTTTATGGGTTGGATCCTTTGAGTCCCCTTGATCTTATCCCAAGAGAAATGAATGAGAAGCCTCACATGGAGGCTAGTAAACGAGTGGAAGAGATTCAAAAGCTCCATGAAACCGTGAGGGCCAAGATTGAGAAGGCAAATGCATCATACAAGGACCATGCCAACAAGCATAGAAAGAAGATGGTGTTCCACCCCGGTGATTTGGTATGGATTCATTTGTGGAAGGAACGGTTTCCTTCTAAGAGGAAGAGCAAGTTGATGCCAAGAGCCGATGGCCCCTTTGAAGTCTTAGAGCGCATCAATGACAATGCTTACAAGATCAACTTGCCCGGTGATTATGGAGTTTCGGCCACTTTCAATGTAGCCGACCTTAGCCCTTATGAGGAGGGTGATCATTTTACCAATTTGAGGGCAAATTCTCTTCAACAAGGGAAGGATGACGGAGGTCCATCTCCTATTATGATCCAAGGCCACCAAGGAAGCCCAAAAAGTCCAAGTCTCATGTCAAAGATACAAGAAATCAGCCTAAATGAGCAAGGGAATTATTTTGTCAAAACTGGAATTTCAGCCGTGCACAAACCTGATTTTGTGCACGTTATTTCCTAATCCTCCCAGGGCTAAAATGGGGTTGCAGGAAGCCTAAGTTTAAGTTCAAGATGTGCTCTTTCCAACAAGACCTCTTACAAGTCATTTGGAGATCATTTGATACCTTAAAACATCAAGCAAAGTCAACAGCTTCATCCTAGCGCTGAACTGGACACGTCTGAAACAAGGAGCCGTTTGGTGGCCCATTTCTCCTCCATTTGGTTTGAAACTTTTATGGTTTGAAAGTACTTTAAAAATATTATCAAGTGGCCATAAAAAACCTCAGCCAAATTACACACATGAGGAGCTATTAACCACCAAAACAAGGCACAAAACACCCTTTTATCCAGACCATGTCAGCCGGGTACAAGGAGAGAGGAATGAGGTGGTTTTTGCTCTAATCTATGCTTAGCCACTTGCAAGAGTCATCATGAAGAGTACTAATCTGCAAATGAAGCTTCCATTAGCCCCTAAGTCGACACATCATCCTCAAGATCAGCATTGAAGAGTTGTCAAGAGGAGGATGCATCTACCCTTTTATGTTTTGATTTGATCTTTGTATTTTTGCCTAGTTTAGCTTGTGATGTAGCCTAGGGCCTATGTTTTGAACTTGAAAGCTTTGTATTAAAGCCCCAAGGCCCCCTTTGGCCGGCCACATGCTGATTATTAGTGAATGAAGTTGAGCTTTGCTCCTTTGAACTCCCTAACTCTCTTCTAGTTTATCTCTTCCCTTGGCCAGGTTGAGTGGTGATCTAGTAAGAGTCTTAACTTCCTTCTTGGTGGTGTTTCTATATCCAAAAGGTTGTTAAGGGCCCTAACATCATTCCTTGGTGGTGTTTCTGTATCCAAGGTTGGTGTTAGCTCCGGTTTTACTACCCACAATCAAGGTGAGTTTGTGAGTTCAAAGTTGCCTTGCTTTCGTTCTTTACATTCTTCTCCCACTTTCCCCATCCTCTTGGTTTCCCCCTTGAGGATACATCAGTATTCCAATGTGGTTGAATTGCAAGGTTATACGTCTTTTGATGATGTTTGTGTGTTGGCTCACAAGGTGGAGCAGCAAAAGAAGGTCAGGCAGCTATTTAAACCCTAAAATCCAAAACCATACACCCGGAACCAACCTTTTAACAAGGGGAGCTCCAATGCCATTTCTGAGCCACAAAATCTATGCCCTTCCTTTGCACAGAGAACCCCAGCACCATAAAAGATCCAAGCTCCTCAAAATAAGCCTAATCCTAACCCAATGAGCAATAGAAGATGTTTTAAATGCCAAGGACTTAGGCATATAGCCTCGGACTGCCCAAACCATAAGGTCATTACCTTGTCTAAATGGTCAGCCGTGAAGGAGGTCTTTGAAGAGGAAGAAAATGAAGATGAAAGTGAGCATGAACTTGAGGAAACTCAAGAGGAGGTAGTGGAAGAGGCTAATGAAGGAGAACTCTTGGTTTTGATAAGAGCTCTAAGCAATCAAAAGGGAGTAAAAGATGAGCAAAGAGAAAACATCTTCCATACTTGTTGTACGGTTCAAGGGAAGGTGTGTTCTTTAATTATTAATGGAGGAAGCTGTGCAAATGTAGTTTCTCTAAGTATGATTGTGAAACTAGGATTGCAAACCATGACACATCCACATCCCTACAACATTGAATGGCTGAATCAAAGCAAGGGAATTCAGGTGAACTCATGGTGCTTGATTTCTTTTTCTATTGGAAAGAACTATCAAGATGAATTATGGTGTGATGTTATACCCATGGATGCATGTCATATGCTTTTAGGGAGACCATGGCTATATGACAGTAAGGTTACGCATAATGGTTACCTAAATACCTATTCTTTTACCAAGGATGGCAAGAAGATTACCCTATCTCCTTTATCCCCATCTAAACTCCACGAAATCAAGCCTCGAAATAAGCTTATTCATTCTGATTTGCTACTGACCGTAGCGGAGCCATTATTAAAGGCTTCTCAACATGAATTTAAAGCCTTTAAAGAGTGGATTTTGACTATGCAAGATGAATCAGCAACCCCTTTACCCACTCACTCCGTGGCTAGAACGTTCATACAAAACTTCTGTCGTTTGTTTCCTGAGGAGATACCTACGGGTTTGCCTCCCAAAAAGGATATCCAATACCACATTGATGTTATTCTAGGTTCTATCCTACCTAATAAACCAGCTTATAGGATGAATCCAAAGGACACCATGTGATGTACCTTTGAAGGTAGAAGGGAAATCCAAAACAAGAAAGCAAAGGCTCACGGCATGCAAACTGAAATTTCAGCTCATCTCATTGAACCCGAGTAGACGAGCAATGAAAAGGATAGAGCTAAACCTAATGTTTGGATACAGAATCACTGCAAACATAAGCTTAGAGTCCCTAAACTTGGATTAAGATATAGAAACACCACTTAATTCAAGGTTAGGACTTACTTGATCACCACCTTAATTGACCAGATTAAGGATAAGCAAGTGAAGATTTGGAGCTCGAAAGCAAAAGCTCACAAATGATATCACAAGTTAATTAGATCATACTTAAGCCTAAGTATGCCGCTAACAAGGCTAGAAGCATATGGGTAGCCGAAAAGTGATTGTTCCTTTACAGTCGGCCAATCACATTCAAGGGATAAGGCTCTTTTGCAGCAAGCTTGCTATTGGTTGTTCTTCTCAAGATGTTCAGCTAATCATTGGCCTTCTAGACTTCTTGGGATGTGTGCCAAGCTGGCTTGGATGAAGTAAACCCTTTGGAGAGGGAAAACTTCAACTGGGTTGCTGAAGTGGGTGCACAGGCAGAATGTAGCCGGTTTTCAGACCTGATTTTAGCTTAACAAAAGTGAGCATGATTTGGTTTTCAGGCTATGGGGGAAAACTCTAAGATGTATATAAACCCTCCAAACAAAGAAATTAAGGTTAAACAATGTTTAAGTAGCCTAATCCCACTAAAACATCCAACCGTGTAGTTTAGGTGCAAAACTGGCCAGTTTGACAAAAGTCCTTGATCTTCCACCTTCTTGTATGCATGATTGGAAATGAATGCTTGGACCTAAAAGTAGACATGGTAAAGATCCCAAAAATGCAAAAATATCGAACTTAAGCCACAATGTAGCTTAAGTTATGAGATGAACAAAATTGGGCATTTTCAGGCCAAGTAACCCCGTTGTAGCAATTTGGGAGTCTTTGATGGAGGTCCATCCTCAAAGTCTAATAATGTTTCAATGATCCAGAATAATCAAGAAATCAAGTCCAAAGTCACGGCCATAAGTCACTTGATGGAGAAAACACAAGGTGATGCACCCGGGTTCTCATCCAGATTTTCACTCGGTTTTTGTTATCTAATTACACAAGATTGAGGCACGTTTTGGGGCTCGTTTTTTGGGGAATTTTCAAGCTCAAGATCTTATCTTTTAAGTCCAATTGGTTTCATATTATTTGGAGTTCAATTGGTTGCTTAAAACAGTTCATCTTTTGACCCTGTCCGGATTGCACTACAAACTGCACGGTTTTGGAATTCTGGTTTGTTCAGGGGGCAAATGAAGTCCAATTGCTGCGATTCAAGTTGGAGGGTAAACTAGACATCTTGAGGTTTCCATCCATGCAAGAAACGTAGCAATTAGTCAACATTTGATGTGTCAAACATGCATGACAATCTGAGGTAGAAACCGGCTGATTGACACCCGGTTGCTTAGCCTAGTAGTTTTCCTCCTTCAAGGGGTTTGCTTAAGGTGTAAGCTTGCCTACCAGGTCAAATTGAGCTGCTTGGTAAGCTGCCACCCAGCCACCCATAGAGAGACACGTGGAGCAAGGGAAAAGCCTCCATTTTGCAAGCTTTCACACGGCCACTCAAGCATGACATGGCAACCATGCATTCTTCAGCTCTTTTGAGGTGGCCAGCCGTGTAACCTTACCTTCCTAGCTGGGAAATTGAGTCATTGACATTCCTTAATGCATAGGAAAGAGCTTAGGAAGATAAAATAGTGCTTTGTAACTTAAACTTTCAGTTTGTGTTTGTTTTAGGCCAAACCATGTACTAAGTAGTCTTAGGCATGCTTAATGACTTTCCTACCTTAGAAGGAAAGCTCTCTCATGTATTCTCAAGGCCATATAAAAGCTTGTATGTTCATTTTAAGCATATAGAGTTGAATATTCAGTTAAGAGCATAGACTTTGTGTCTTGTGATTTCCTTAAACACTTAACTTGCTTATCCTTAATTGTGGCCGATTAAGGTGGTGACCAAGTGAGTCTTGATCTTTGGTTAGGTGGTGTATCTTATCCTAATCCAAGATTAAGGGCCCTAAGCTAAGTGATTAGTGGTGTATCTTATCTAATCATCTAGCTTAGAACTATCCTGAATTCATTAAACACACTTGAAGTTCACAAGCTAGCTCTTGGTTTCTCTCCTCTCAAACCGTGAGTTCCCTCTTTGATCTTCTTAGTGTCCTGAATCCTACTTTCAATCCTCACTTCCCTTACCCCTTTGTTTACTCATTTCCATATAAAATCAAGACCAAGACAAAGCTAATTGCATCAGACTTCCATTAGTCCTCAAAGCTATCTCAAACCATGAAGTAAAGCAATTTCTAGGTGAGCCAGGCAGCAATTTAGCAGGGTCACCCCGTGCCACTAAGCATGACCGTGCCTCCTTGGCCGTAGGGTGTTTGCTTGTTTCTAGTGTCCTTGATGTGAGTTGACTTGGGTTGCTTCATTCCCTTGAGACTTACATCAGTCTTGTACAATGTGAGCCATCCTTTGAACTTAGGACCTTGTTCTTGGGCGTTCTGGACTTGGTACATCATGGACAAGGTCATGGCTAGGTAGGACTCCATCATTCTCCCCTTGTTGAAAAGATTTGATCCTCAAATCTATAGGGGAGTCATCTGGATGGAAGGGGCTCAAATCTGCCACATTGAATGTGACTGAAACTCCATATTCTCTAGGTAAATCGACCTTATAGGCATTGTCATTTATCCTTCCCAGACCTCAAATGGACCTTCAGCTCGTGGCATTAGCTTGTTCTTCCTTTTAGAAGGAAACCTTTCCTTCCTCAAGTGGATCCAAACTAGGTCTCCTGGTTGAAATACCATCTTTCTCCTATGCTTGTTCGTTTGGGCTTCATAGGATGCATTAGTCTTCTTAATTCTAGCCCTTACCAACTCATGAAGCTTCAGAATCTCTTTCACTCTTGCTGCTGCATTAGCATGTGGTTTTTGGTCTTAAGGCCGGGGAGTAAGATCAATGGGACTTGAAGGATCAATCCCATACACCACCTTAAATGGTGACAGACCAGTAGCCTTGCTGGGAGCTTTATTGTACACAAATTCAGCATGTGGCAAGAGTAAATCCCAAGCTTTAGCATGAGGTTTAATTAAAGCTCTTAGGAGTGTACTTAAGGTTCGATTGGTTACCTTAGTTTGGCCATCAGTTTGGGGGTGACAAGTGGTACTAAACAGCAACTTAGTACCAAGCTTCTTCCATAGAGTGATTCAAAAATGACATAGAAATTTTGTATCCCTATCTGAAACAATGGATTTAGGGATACCATGCAGCCTTGTTACCTCTTTGAAGTATAACTCTGCAATGTGTGTAGCATCATTGGTTTTATTCCAAGGTATGAGATGTGCCATCTAGGGAAATCTATCCATCACCACAAATATGGAATCCTTGCCCCTTTAGGTCTTAGGCAAAGCCAAAACAAAGTCCATGCTTACGTCCAGCCAAGGTAAAGCAGGCACGGGCAGTGGAGTGTACAAGCCGTGGGGTAGGGTATGACTTTTGGCAACTTGGTGATGGAGTCCTACCTAGCCAAGACCTTGATCAAGATGTAACAAGTCCAAATCATCCAAGAACACGGTCCCAAATCAAGAAGATGGCTCACCTTTGGCAAGAAGTTGAAACTAGCACAAACCGGATAACCGGCCAGCATAAGCCCAGTTTTGTGCATCTGATTTTTTAAGCTACATTGTGGCTTAAGGCCAATATTTTTGCATTTTTGGAATCCTCAGGATGTTAGCTTTCAAGTCCAAGCATTGATTTCAAATCATGCCACAAGAGGATGGAGGATCAAAGGCATTTCCCCAACCGGCCAGATTTGGTCCAATTCTGCACGGTTGAAAGTTTAGGTGTGATTACCCTACTTAAACCTTGTTTAACCTTAATTTCTTGATTGGGGGGGTTTCTACACACCTTGAACTTCCCCCCCATGGTTAAAATCCAGATCATACCCACTTTTGCTTTGGTTAAACTTGGTCTGAAAACCGGGTACAAAACTGCCCTTGAACCCGGTTTGGTGTCACGGTTTTATTTGACCTCCACCGGTGGGTTTCCTCCTCTTCAACTGAGTTGGCACATCTTCCAAGGCTGGGCACACACCCCAAGGCGACAATCATCAGCTGCAACCTTGAAAAGAACGGCCAATGAGAAGGGAGAGACAAGGGAAGATGTTCCTTGCTTGCTATTGGCTAGCCATAAAGGGGAAACCACTTTTCGGCTGAGCACATGGTCCTTTTGCTGCCTTTGAAGCTGATTGAGTTTAAGGACAAGTTAATTATGTTGTAATATTCATTTGTCTTGCGTTCTTTGATGGTTTAAGTGTATTTTGATTAGCCTTAAGCATGCTTGTAACCGATTAGCTCTAACCGTGGCAATTAGAGCTAATTAACACCTTTCCTCCCTAGGAGGGCAAAGTGAGGCGCTTGCTAGCTTGCTTGCTGATTAGGAAATGTTGAGAGGCAAGTAACAAAAGGCAAGTCACGGCCATATGGAAAACACTTCAGTTTTTATTGAATGAAAATCGTAGAGAGCATTTGAGGCTTTCTCTCCAAAACTCTTGCTTGCTTATCTTAGTTTAGGCCAAACTAAGTGGTGTTCAAGTGAGTCTTGACCTTAATTAAGTGGTGATTCTGTATCTTAATCAAGATTAAGGGCCCTAAACTCAAAGGTTGGTGGTGATTTTTGTATCCAATCCAAGGGTTTAGTCTTATCTCATCCCAGTTCATCCCACACGGTTCATTAGTGAAGTTGCTTGTTTGATTGTTCAAGGTAATCACTTCCACTAATCGTGTTCATCATTTCCCCTCATTACTCCACTCTTTCTACTATCATTCACATCCATTTCCGCCATATCCACTTCACCAAAAAGCTAGAAAACCAGCTAGAGTTGAAAAGCTCTCAAACCGGGTAAAACTAGGCAATTCTAGTTTTTGGGGCAGCAATATAGCACGGTGTACCCGTGCCTCCTAGCACGGCCGTGCCACTTCAGTCCGTGAGCATTCTTGAGTTTTGGTCTTCTTTGGTGTGAGGTTGGTGTGTGCATTCATACCCATTGACCTTTACATCATATTTGGTATCAGAGCTGTGTTTCATCTTGGCCTGGTATTGAATCCACGCATCCAAACTTCCTTCTTCTCCATCTGTCAAACACTAGTCAGCTTTGGTTTTTCCTTTGAACAAACACAAACATGAGTACTAGTATGAGCATGGAAGAGAAGCTTGATGCCATTTTGAAGAATAATCATAAGATTACTTCTTCTAATCAAGACTTGAAGAATTCTAATCAAGAACTCAAGGCACAAAGCGAGTACCTACGCAAGCAATTGGGTACTTTTCTCAAGTAAAAGCAAAAGCAAAAGCTCAATGAAGAACCATCCCATTCTGCTTCACAAGGCCGAGAGCAAGTGTTCAGTCACAACCTTGAATCCTCAAGTGATGAAGAGCCATTCAGAAGACCACGGCAAGAGCGAAGAGGACAAGGTAACTCTAATGATTTTAGAGTTGAGATTCCAGAGTATGAAGGCAAGCTTGATCCAGAAGACTTCTTGGACTGGTTACACACAGTGGAGAGGGTATTCGAATACAAGGACGTTCCAGAAGAGAAGAAAGTCAAGTTGGTGGCATTGAGACTACGTAAGTATGCTTCTTTATGGTGAACCAACTTGTGTGCTAAGATAGTTAGCGAAAGTAAGACTAAAATCAGAACTTGGGAAAAGATGAAAACCAAGTTGAAGGCTAGATTTTTACCCCCCACGTATGTCCAAGATTGTTATTCACAACTTCATAGTCTGAACCAAGGCAATCTTAGTGTTGAAGAGTACACTAGAGAGTTTGAAAAGCTTGTGATTAAATGTGATTTGCAAGAACCGGAAGAGCAAACGATTGTAAGGTACTTGGGAGGACTTGATCCTAGGTACTCTAATGTTGTTGAATTGCAAGCTTATACTTGATGAGGTTTGCGTGCTTGCTCACAAGGTTGAGCAACAAAAGAAAGCTAAGCAAACTTTTAAGCCTCCTCATCAAAGGCCTCCAATCCGGAACCAACCTTTCAACAAGGGGAGTTCCCAACCGGTTTCTAAGCCACAAAATCCCTTTCCTTTCAATCAACAAAGAACCCAAGCACCACAAAAGGCCCCAGCACCCCCAATTGGACCAAACCCCAATCCTATGAGCACTAGAAGATGTTTCAAGTGCCAAGGACTAGGCCACATTGCTTCGGAGTGCCCAAACCGCAAGGTAATCACTTTGGCCGAATGGAGAGCCGTGGATGAGCAAGAAAAGGAAGGTGAAATTGAAGGTGAAACTGAAGAAGAACATGAGAAAAGTCAAGAAGAGGTTGAGGAGGAAGCTGATGAAGGAGAGATGTTAGTGTTGAGGAGGGTCTTGAACGGCCAAAAGAGCACCAAGGATGAGCAAAGAGAAAACATTTTCACACTAGGTGCACGGTTCAAGGCAAGGTATGTTCATTGATTATTGATGGTGGGAGCTGTGCAAACATGGTATCCCTCACCATGATTGAGAAGCTAGGTTGCAAGCTACGGCCCATCCCCATCCCTACAACATACAATGGCTGAATCAAAGCAAAGGGCTTCAAGTCAATTCACGGTGCCTCATTTCATTATCCCTTGGTAAGAACTATCAAGACCAACTTTGGTGTGATGTTATACCTATGGATGCATGCCATGTATTGTTGGGAAAGCCTTGGATGTATGACCGAAGGGTAACCCATGATGGTTTCATGAATAAATACTCTTTGTCTAAGGGAGGAAAGAAGATTACCCTAAAGCCATTATCACCATCCGAACTCCTCAAAAACAAACCCACAAAAGGCCATGAACATTCTGGTTGTTTACTTACTTTTAGTGAAACTCTTTTGAAGGCTTCGAATCATGAATTCAAGGCTTTTAAGGAGTGGATCCTAACCATACAAGATGAACCAGAATCCCCATTACCAACCCATCCATTTGCCAAATCACTCATCCAAACTTTCTGTCATTTGTTTCCAGAAAAGATACCCTCGGGTTTACCCCCTAAACAGGACATCTAACACCACATAGATCTCATTCCTGGTTCAGTTCTTCCAAATAAGCCAGCTTACAGAATGAACCCAAAGGAAACCATGGAGATTCAACGACAAGTAGAGGAGTTGATTTCAAAGGGACTTGTACGTGAGTCCTTAAGCCCCTGTGCCGTACCTGCTTTGTTGGTTCCCAAGAAGGATAGCAGCCAACGAATGTGTGTGGACAGCAGAGCCATAAACAAGATCACCATCAAGTATAGGTATCCCATACCTAGGCTTGAAGACATGCCGGACGAATTACATGGCTCTAAAGTCTTCTCTAAAATTGATCTTCGAAGTGGTTACTACCAGATCAGAATAAGGGAAGGAGATGAATGGAAGACTGCATTCAAGACTAAAGGAGGTTTATATGAGTGGCTAGTTATGCCATTCGGTCTTTCCAACGCTCCTAGTACATTCATGAGGTTAATGAATCAAGTATTCAAACCCTATATTGGCAAGTTCGTGGTGGTTTACTTCGATGACATTCTTATCTATTCCAAGGACGAGCAAGCACATCAAAATCATCTCAATCAGATCATGCATGTCCTTGAGCGTGAGCAGTTATATGGTAATCTTAAGAAGTGTACCTTCTTTACTCATAAGATTACATTCTTAGGTTACATTGTTTCTAGTGAAGGCATTAAGGTTGATGAAGGGAAGATAGAGGCTGTTCGCACTTGGCCTCAACCACAAAGTATACATGATGTTAGAAGTTTTCAGGGCTTGGCTTCGTTTTACAGAAGATTTATTCAAAACTTCAGCACCATCATGTCCCCTATGACCGAAGGGCTAAAGGGTTCATTGTTCCAATGGAATCCTAAGGCACAAACTGCCTTTGAAGAAATCAAGAAGAAACTTACTCAAGCACCTGTTCTTGCATTGCCGTGCTTCGAGAAGGTTTTTGAGGTTGAATGTGATGCATCAGGAGTGGGAATTGGTGGAGTTTGAACTCAAGAAGGCAAGCCATTGGCCTTCTTCAGTGAAAGACTATGTGACTCAAGAAGAAAATACTCCACATATGACAAGGAATTCTATGCTATCATTCGGTGCCTAGAGCATTGGAGTCATTACTTAGTGGCTAGTGAGTTTATACTTCACTCAGATCACGAGACATTGAAGTACATTCAAGGCCAGCATAAACTTAACTCATGCCATGCTAAGTGGGTTGAATTCCTACAGTCATTCCACTTCACTATTAAGCACAAGTCGGGAAAGTTGAATCAAGGTGCAGATGCATTATCAAGGAGACATCTCCTTATGTTCCAATTGGATGCTCTTATTCTTGGTTTTAAGCATCTCAAGAGTTTATATGCTGAAGATGAAGACCTTGGGAATCTCTATGCTGCATGTTTGAAGCATCCCAAGGGAGATTTCCTAATCCAAGAAGGTTATCTATTCAAGGGAGTGCGATTGTGCATTCTAAAGTGTAGCACTCATGAGCTTCTAATCAGGGAAGTTGATGGAGGTTCCTTGGCGGGTCATTTTGGAGAGACAAAGACCTTAACCATGTTAAGGGAGCATTACTACTGGCCAGGGATGGAGAAGGATACTCAAGACATCCTTAGGAGGTGTGGAACATGCCAAGCAGCCAAGAGCCATACCCTACCTCACGGCTTATACACCCCATTGCCCGTACCAACTCTACCTTGGGTGGACGTGAGTATGGACTTCATTTTGGGTTTACCTAAGACTCAAAGGGGAAAGGATTCAATCTTCGTGGTGGTAGATAGATTTTCGAAGATGGCACATTTCATTCCCTGCTGCAAAACCAATGATGCTATACACATTGCCGAGCTCTATTTTAAAGAGGTAACAAGGTTGCATGTTATTCCTAAGTCCATTGTTTCAGATAGGGATACAAAATTCCTGAGTCATTTTTGGATTACCCTTTGGAAGAAGCTTGGTACTAAGTTGCTGTTTAGTACTACCTGTCATCCCCAGACTGATGGCCAAACAGAAGTAACTAATCGAACCCTAGGAACTCTCCTAAGGGCTTTGATTAAACCAAATGCTAAAGCTTGGGGTTTACTCTTACCACATGCTGAGTTTGCATACAACAAGGCACCTAGTAAGGCTACTGGTCTTTCACCATTCAAGGTGGTATATGGGATTGATCCTTTGAGTCCAAATGATCTCACCCCACGGCCCCAAGACCAAAAGCCCCATGCTGATGCAACACAAAGAGTAAAAGAGATTCAAAAGCTCCATGAGTTGGTGAAGGAACGAATTGAGAAGACTAATGCAGCCTATGAAGCACACGCCAACAAGCATAGGAGAAAGATTGTCTTTCAACCAGGAGACTTAGTATGGATCCATTTGAGAAAGGAACGTTTTCCTTCTAAAAGGAAAAACAAACTCATGCCGCAAGCTGAAGGTCCATTTGAAGTCTTGGAGAGGATCAACGACAATGCTTATAAGATTGATCTCCCTGGTGATTTTGAGGTTTCAGCCACCTTTAATGTGGCTGATTTGAGCCCCTTCAATCTGGACACTTCCCCACCAGATTTGAGGGTCAAATCTTTTCAACAAGGGGAGAATGATGGAGTCCTAGCTAGCCAAGACCTTGATCAAGATGTAACAAGTCCAAATCATCCAAGAACAAGGTCCCAAACCAAGAAGATGGCTCACCTTTGGCAAGAAGTTGAAACTAGCACAAACGGGATAACCTCAGGATGTTAGCTTTGTGCATCTGATTTCTTAAGCTACATTGTGGCTTAATGATGCATATTTCTATATGCATCATTTTTATTCAAGTCCAATTTCAAAGAAGAAAAGGGTCAAAAAAGATCATGCATGGAAATGTGCCTATTTGGTCTTCTTAAGTGAGTTCAAAGACTCGCGACACTATGGAGAGGTCAAAAAGAGGTTAAGCTTTGCTAGAAATTTGGTGCCGAATTCATCCCTGCGGAACCCGATTTTTGTGACCACTTTTGGACAAGCTCAAGTGGACCCATAACTTGAGGGCCCATGTGCTTTTGAAGCTTAAGATTTCAGCTTTCAAATAAGCCCAAGTTTGTTTAATTTGGACATCATTTGATTGGGCAAAATATCACTCAAAGATACGTTATGCTGATCCAGTCCAGTCTGAGATAGGTGCATTGTTTGGGCCATAACTTTCAAACCGCTTATCCAAATTGAGCAAATGAGCCCATTCTGGAAAATAGACTTCCAGGGCTTTCTAACAAGCCCAAGAACGCGTGATTTGGCCGAGTATTCTGGAAGTTATGCTCTGTTGAAGTTGAGGCAGTTGCAAGGATTAATGCTGGGAATATGAAGAGTCTTAGGTTACATATATTTGTGTGGCTGATATTGTGCACGTTTTAGATGCTTCTAGATTGATGTAATCAGCTGCAAAAATCCTAGAATATTCCTCGTAACCTCCCCCACCCCTTTTATGATGAGTCTTTTCATTTTTCTTAGACTTTTCATTAGCTAGTTTAAATTGTTAGGAGTTATTTGAGTCTTTGATTGTCTTTTGCTGAGTCTATAAAAGGGGAGGGGCGTGTGAAGCTATTCATTCAGCATTGTAAGAAATTTCCAAAGCAATACAAGTACTTTGAGTGTGTTTCTCAAAAGTGCAACTAAATTCCTAGTTCTATATCTTGAATTGTGGCAAATTCAAGTGGTGTTCTAGGTTCTCTTCCTTTTCCAATTGGAGTGATTCCTTGGTTAAGACAAGAGAATTAGCCCAAGGTCAAGTCATTGAGTGGCTCCGTGAAGGATTATCTCAATTACAAGATCTTGTTCTATTCCTTTTTCTTGTGTAGTGAAATTCTTCATCCATCTCATCCATCTTTCATTTCTCTTCCCAATTTGGCTTATTTTGAGTTGGAGTTTGATTTGGTTCACTTGCCACCCACATATACATCAATTGGTATCAGAGCCAAGGTTCTTAAGTGACCCACTTCACACCCAAATACATCCCAAAAAGCCAAAACACAAAAACAAAAAAAAAGGCACAAACCGGCAAACCCAGTCTCGAAGACCAGAGAAGCAGCACGGTGCCCCCGTGCCACCCAGCACGACCGTGCCACCCAGCACGACCGTGCCACTATACTTTTCTGCATTTCCTCAAGTCGAAGCATAGCACGGTTCCCCAGTGCCCCTTGCACGACCGTGCCCTCCCTCCTCTTCTCCAAAACAGCCTTTTTCTAGCCTAAACACATAACCCACAAAGAAACCTTAAGCATTCATCCATCATGATTTCTCTTGGGAACTTGAGAAAAGAGATTGCTTTGATTGAAAAGGAGATGGTCATCCTTGAAACTCCAAAGTTTCGTGGCCAAAAAGAAGATTTCCCTTACTAGATTTCCAAAGTGGATCAAGTTTTCACTCGCTACAATATTGACGAGCAAGAGAAGTTTAAGGTGGTTATCAAGAAGCTCCGAGGCCATGCACTTGAATGGTGGGAAAAGTACAAGTATAACAGGAAGAAGAGAGGAACAAATAAGATCAGAACATGGGATAAGTTAAGAGGTAAATTAATGGATACTTTCGCTCCAACCTCTCACTTACACAAGCATCCTTTTCTTTCCTTTGAGGTAAATGGCTTTAATTCCTCTTCTAAAAACCTCCATTTCAACAAGGGAAGTCCAATGAGTGCTTGTAACTCTAGCTCTACTTCCTTATTTTATTTGGAGAAATTTAACTCCAACAAAGATGAAGAGATCCTTGGAGGAAAAGGGTCGGGCCTAGTTGACCTACCTCTTGTTTTTGGTGGTGATGAAGAGACCTTTGAACTTGAGGCTCAAAGATCCGAGTTGAAGCAAGAAGAAATTGTGCAAGAAATTGAGCAATCCTTCACCCAAGAAGGGTGCCAAGAAGATAATGAGGTGAATTTGAGCATAACCCCAGGAATTGAAGAGCATGTAGTTAAAGACCTTGAAGTGATGAAGCCATGTAGGGTTGCTGAAGAGTTTGAACACCTCTTGATTCAAGAAGTACGCCCTACCGAACTCCAAGCACCCGAGTTGGAGGCATGTGGGGTTATTGAAGAAGTTGAGCAACTCTTGACCCAAGAAGAATTCACCTTAAGCCCCATTCAACCTTCCCAACCCCTCAAACCACAAAAGGACCGACAAGCCTTAACCCTCATTCATCCTTCCCAAACCCTTGCCCCCAAAGAAGATTTCCCACTCCCGCCTCTTCTCCTCACCAGGTATGACCCGTTTTATCATCCTCCCCTCACCCTCTTCTATATCTCTCTAGAGGTAATGCCCTGTGACCTCCTTCCCCAAAAGCTCCCATATTGTAAGCGCGACCCCTTTCTTGAGAGGCTTGCCAACCCTTTGAGTTTGAGGAAAAACTCAAAACAACCCGGGGAGTATGATGCATATTTCCATATGCATCATTTTTATTCAAGTCCAATTTCAAAGAAGAAAAGGTTCAAAGAAGATCATGCATGGAAATGTGCCTATTTGGTCTTCTTAAGTGAGTTCAAAGACTCGCGACACTATGGAGAGGTCAAAAAGACGTTAAGCTTTGCTAGAAATTTGGTGCCGAATTCATCCCTACGGAACCCGGTTTTTGTGACCACTTTTGGACAAGCTCAAGTGGACCCACAACTTGAGGGCCCATTTGCTTTTGAAGCTTAAGATTTCATCTTTCAAATAAGCCCAAGTTTGTTTAATTTGGACATCATTTGATTGGGCAAAATATCACTCAAAGATACGTTATGCTGATCCATTCCAGTCTGAGATAGGTGCATTGTTTGGGCCATAACTTTCAAACCGCTTATCCAAATTGCGCAAATGAGCCCATTATGGAAAATAGACTTCCAGGGCTTTCTAACAAGCCCAAGAACGCGTGCTTTGGCCGAGTATTCTGGAAGTTATGCTCTGTTGAAGTTGAGGCAGTTGCAAGGATTAATGCTGGGAATAGGAAGAGTCTTAGGTTACATATATTTGTGTGGCTGATATTGTGCACGTTTTAGATGCTTCTAGATTGATGTAATCAGCTGCAAAAATCCTAGAATATTCTTTGTAACCTCCCCCACCCCTTTTATGATGAGTCTTTCATTTTTCTTAGACTTTTCATTAGCTAGTTTTAATTGTTAGGAGTTATTTGAGTCCTTTGATTGTCTTTTGCTGAGTCTATAAAAGGGGAGGGGCGTGTGAAGCTATTCAATCAGCATTGTAAGAAATTTCCAAAGCAATACAAGTACTTTGAGTGTGTTTCTCAAAAGTGCAACTAAATTCCTAGTTCTATATCTTGAATTGTGGCAAATTGAAGTGGTGTTCTAGGTTCTCTTCCTTTTCCAATTGGAGTGATTCCTTGGTTAAGACAAGAGAATTAGCCCAAGGTCAAGTCATTGAGTGGCTCCGTGAAGGATTATCTCAATTACAAGATCTTGTTGTATTCCTTTTTCTTGTGTAGTGAAATTCTTCATCCATCTCATCCATCTTTCATTTCTCTTCCCAATTTGGCTTATTTTGAGTTGGAGTTTGATTTGGTTCACTTGCCACCCACATATACATTACTTAAGGCCAATATTTTTGCATTTTTGGAATCCTCAGGATGTTAGCTTTCAAGTGCAAGCATTGATTTCAAATCATGCCACAAGAGGATGGAGGATCAAAGGCATTTCCCCAACCGGCCAGATTTGGTCTAATTTTGCACGGTTGAAAGTTTAGGTGTGATTACCCTACTTAAACCTTATTTAACCTTAATTTCTTGATTGAGGGGGTTTCTACACACCTTGAACTTCCCCCCCCCACGGTTAAAATCCAGATCATACCCACTTTTGCTTTGGTTAAACTTGGTCTGAAAACCGGGTACAAAACTGCCCTTGAACCCGGTTTGGTGTCACGGTTTTATTTTACCTCCACCGGTGGGTTTCCTCCTCTTCAACTGAGTTGGCACGTCTTCCAAGGCTGGGCACACAACCCAAGGCGACAATCATCAGCTGCAACCTTGAAAAGAACGGCCAATGAGAAGGGAGAGACAAGGGAAGATGTTCCTTGCTTGCTATTGGCTAGCCGTAAAGGGGAAACCCCTTTTCGGCTAAGCACATGGTCCTTTTGCTGCCTTTGAAGCTGATTGAGTTTAAGGACAAGTTAATTATGTTGTAATATTCATTTGTCTTGCTTTCTTTGATGGTTTAAGTGTATTTTGATTAGCTTTAAGCATGCTTGTAACCGATTAGCTCTAACCGTGGCAATTAGAGCTAATTAACACCTTTCCTCCCTAGGAGGGTAAAGTGAGGTGCTTGCTAAGCTTGCTTGCTGATTAGGAAATGTTGTGAGGCAAGTAACAAAAGGCAAGTCACGGCTATATGGAAAACACTTCAGTTTTTGTTGAATGAAAACCATAGAGAGCATTTGAGGCTTTCTCTCTAAAACTCTTGCTTGCTTATCTTAGTTTAGGCCAAACAAAGTGGTGTTCAAGTGAGTCTTAACCTTGATTAAGTGGTGATTCTGTATCTTAATCAAGATTAAGGGCCCTAAACTTAAAGGTTGGTGGTGATTTCTATATCCAATCCAAGGGTTTAGTCTTATCTCATCCCAGTTCATCCCACACGGTTCATTAGGGAAGTTGCTTGTTTGATTGTTCAAGGTAATCACTTCCACTAATTGTGTTCATCATTTCCCCTCATTACTCCACTCTGTCTACTATCATTCACATCCATTTCCGCCATGTCCACTTCACCAACAAGCTAGAAAACCAGCTAGAGTTGAAAAGCTCTTAAATCGGGTAAAACTAGGCAATTCTAGTTTTTGGGGCAGCAATATAGCACGGTGTACCCGTGCCTCCTAGCACGGCCGTGCCACTTCAGTCCGTGAGCATTCTTGAGTTTTGGTCTTCTTTGGTGTGAGGTTGGTGTGTGTATTCATACCCATTAACCTTTACATCACTTGGCACGTTCCACACCTTCTGAGGATGTCTTGAACATCCTTCGCCATTCCTGGCCAATAGTAATGTTCCCTTAACATAGTTAAGGTCTTTGATTCACCAAAATGACCAGTCAAGGATCCACCATAAATCTCCCTAATCAAGAGTTCACGGGTGCTACACTTAGGAATACACAACCATACTCCTTTAAACAAATATCCTTCTTGCACTAAGAAGTCTCCCTTGGGGTGCTTGAACCATGCAGAATAGAGGTTTCCAAGGTCTTCATCTTTAGCATACAAACTCTTAAGATGTTCAAAACCAAGAACAAGAGCATCTAGTTGAAACAAAAGGAGGCGTCTCCTTGATAATGCATCTGCACCTTGATTCAACTTTCCTAATTTATGCTTGATGGTGAAGTAGAATTATTGAAGGAATTCAACCCACTTAGCATGGCGTGAGTTCAACTTGTGTTGACCTTGAACGTATTTCAATGCCTCATGATCAAAAGGCAATATAAACTCACTAACCACCAAGTAATGGCTCCAATGTTCTAAACACCGAACTATTGCATAGAATTCCTTATCATATGTGGAGTACTTTCTTCTTGATTCACACAATTTCTCACTAAAGAAGGCCAATGGTTTGCCTTCCTGAGTAAGAACTCCACCTATTCCCACTCCTGATGCATCACATTCAACTTCAAAAACTTTCTTAAAGCATGGCAATGCAAGGACTAGTGCCTGAGTAAGTTTCTTCTTTACTTCTTTGAAGGCAAATTGTGCTTTTGGGTTCCACTTGAATGATGCACCCTTAAGCACTTCAGTCATGGGGGATATTATGGTGCTGAAGTTTCTAATAAACCTCCTGTAAAAGGAAGCTAAAAAGCTATGAAAACTTCGAACATCATGTATAGTTTGTGGTTGAGGCCAAGACCGAATAGCCTCTATCTTCCCTTCATCTGCCTTGATACCCTCTTCAGAAATAATGTAACCTAAGAATGCAACTTCTTGAGTAAAGAAAAGTGCACTTCTTAAGATTACCATACAATCTCTCATGTTCCAGGACATGTATAATTTAATTGAGATGATCTTGGTGTGCTTGTTCATCCTTGGAATAGATTAGAATGTCATCAAAGTAGACCACCGCGAACTTGCCAATATAAGGCTTGAATACTTGATTCATTAGCCGCATGAATGTGCTAGGAGCATTAGAAAGACCAAATGGCATAACTAGCCATTCATATAGACCACCTTTAGTCTTAAATGCAGTCTTCCATTCATCTCCTTCACGGATTCTAATCTGGTAGTACCCATTTCGAAGATCAATCTTGGAGAATACCTTACAGCCATGTAGTTCATCCAGCATATCTTCAAGCCTAGGTATAGGATATCTATACTTTATTGTAATTTTGTTTATGGCTCTACTATCCGCACACATTCATTGGCTGCCATCCTTCTTTGGAACCAACAAGGCAGGTACGGCATAAGGGCTTAAGGACTCACATATAAGTCCTTTTGACATCAACTCCTCGACTTGCCTTTGAATCTCCATAGTTTCCTTTGGATTCATCCTGTAAGCCTGCTTATTTGAAAGGACTGAACCAGGAATGAGACCAATATGGTGTTGGATATCTCTTTTGGGAGGCAAACCCGTAGGTATCTCCTCAGGAAACAAGTGATAGAAGTTTTCAATGAGTGTTTTTGTAAAGGGGTGAGTGGGCATCAAATTTTTTGGTTCATATTGCATGCTTAGTATCCACTCTTTACAGGCCTTAAACTCATGTTAAGAAGCCTTTAGGATAGGTTCACTCACGGACAGTAGACAATCAATGTGTTTGGGCTTTTTTGATGGCTGATTTTCGTGGAGTTTGGATGGGGATAAAGAGGATAGGGTGATTTTCTTGCCTTCTTTAGTAAAAGAATAAGTGTTTAGGTAACCATTGTGCATAACCCTTCGGTCATACAGCCATGGTCTCCCTAATAGCATATGACATGCATCCATTGGGATCACATCACCTCATAACTCATCTTGATAGTTCTGTCCAATGGAGAAAGTAATTAAGCACTTAGAGTTCACTTGGATTCCCTTGCTTTGATTCAACCATTGGATGATGTAAGGATGTGGATGAGTCATAGTTTGCAGCCCAAGTTTCTCAATCATGCTTAGAGAAACTATATTTGCACAATTCCCTCCATCCATGATCAAAGAGCATACCTTTTGATGTATATTTTCAAGGGTATCATTTTCATTCTTTCAACTCAACTTCATGGGAGGTAAGCTCCATACAAATTCAAGCATGGCAAGGCCCTTCTTTGGCTCCAATATTTTAATTTCATGACAAAAGATACTTTATGGAGTTTTATTTGAACTTCAAAGTGCCTTTTCCAAATGGGTTTTCCAAATGGGGATCAAGAGTACCTTGCATTTCAATAATGGAGACCATCATGCCCAAAACCCTAATGCCTATGGAGAAGTCAAGGAAGTGGCTAAACTTTGCAGAACAATCATGGCAATGCCCGACGAGTTGGCGCCGGATTCATTCAATCATAACCCGGTCTTTGTTACTTGTTTTGTGCAAGATTTGGTGGACCCATGGCTTGAGAGCCCACATAATATTTTAGCCTAAGATGTTAGCTTTCTAATAAGTCCAACCATGCTTAAATTGGATCTCATTTGGTTGGGCAACAAGAGACCTCAAAGGCCCAATGTCCAGGCGCAGGCCAGTCTAAGCAGTCTTCATTGTTTGGGCCATAGCTTTCAAACGGCTGGTCCAAATTTGGAAAACTTGTGTTTCCTGGAACCTACACATCCAGGGCTTTCCAACAAGCCCAAAATCACGCAATTTAGCTCAGTAAATCTCGAGATATGGCCGTCCAAAGTCAGAGCTGCTGCAAGGGTGTGAGTGCATTAAAGAAGGAGGATGTTTGGTATTCCCATTCGGTTCATGAACCTTTTCAGCTGCATTTGGACGTGAGACCCTTCTTATACCAGGGGGTTAATGTAATTTATGCAGCCAAGGAGTTGTGGCATCTCAAGGAACTCATCTTTTCCGCTTCCCCTTGATTATTTGTAACCGACACATTATTGTGTCTTTTGGTGTGCCCTATGTTTATTTCTTGTAACTTATGCCCTTTCATTTGTGTTGTTCTCTACTATAAAAGGGGCTAGGCGTGTGGGTTGAGGGATCATCAGCTTGTACTCCAATTTCAAAGTAGTACTAAGCCTTTGAGTGTTCTCTAGTGTGCTTGCTTGAAATCCTAGTTCTATATCTTAATGTTGGCTACCTTAAGTGGTGCTCTAGGTTCTTTTTGCTCTCCTAGGTGGTGAATCTTCTATATCCTAGATTGGGTAAAAAGAATAGCCCAAGACTAAGGCTTGCGTGGCTCCCAAGTGGGATTATCTCAAACCAAAGCCTTGATTTATCCTCCCTTCACCTTTACCTTCGCTCCTTCATCACCCCCACATCCTGCCCTTATTCTTTCAATTTGGTCACTTTGGACTCTCATATACATCATTTGGTATTAGAGTTAAGGTTGCCATTTGACCAAGTTTGCAGCCCAAACACATTTCCCAAACAAAAACACAAAAACAACTCAAACCAGCAAAACCGTGCAAAAACCGAGCGTCCGCAGGCAGAACGTTGGCACGTCCCCCCGTGCTCCCAAGCATGACCGTGCCACCCTTGTTTTCCTACATTCTGCAAGGCAGCATTCAAGCACGGTTCCCCAGTGCCTAGCTGCACAACCGTGCCCTCCCTCCGCTTCTCCAAAACAGCCTTTTTCTAACCTAAAGCATTCATCCATCATGATTTTTCTTGGGAACTTGCGAAAAGAGATTGCTTTAATTGAAAAGGAGATGGTCATCCTTGAAACTCCAAAGTTTCGTGGCCAAAAAGAAGATTTCCCTTACTGGATTTCCAAAGTGGATCAAGTCTTCATTCGCTACAATATTGACGAGCAAGAGAAGTTTAAGGTTGTTATCAAGAAGCTCCGAGGCCATGCGCTTGAATGGTGGGAAAAGTACAAGTATAAGAGGAAGAAGAGAGGGAAAAGTAAGATCACAACATGGGTTAAGTTAAGAGATAAATTAATGGATACTTTTGCTCCAACCTCTTACTTACACAAGTATCCTTTTCTTTCCTTTGAGGTAAACGGCTTTAATTCCTCTTCTAAAAACCTCCATTTCAACAAGGGAAGTCTAATGAGTGCTTGTAACTCTAGCTCTACTTCCTTCTTTTATTTGGAGAAACTTAACTCCAACAAAGCTGAAGAGATCCTTGGAGAAAAAGCTTCAAGCCTAGTTGACCTACCTCCTGTTTTTGATGACTATGGTGATGATGAGACCTTTGAACTTGAGGGATAAGAAGACTATTCATGCCCTTTGCCACTTGTGCTAGATCACCATTTAGATAAGGGAATAGCATGTGTTGCTCACTTTGATCCTTGTTATGACAATTTCATTGTTCCATTATCCCCACAATTAGAGCCTGAACTAGACGAACTTATAACCATGGGGGGACAAATAGGAAACACAAGTGAGGGACAACCAAGAGGGATAGATAAGGAAGTCAAACATGGAGAACCCTTGATCTTTAAAGAAGGATGTCATGAAAACCATGAGGTGAATTGTGACCTACCTCTAAGATTTGATGAGCTTGAAATTGAAGAACTCCAAGTGTCCGATTTAGAGCTATGTGGGGTTGCTGAAGGAATTGAGGAACTCTTGAGTCAAGAAGAATGCCCTCATTCACAACAAGAATTGAGGACAATTCTTTTCGAAGAAAGAGGGATTGATGTATATTTTCAAGAGTATCATTTTCATTCTTTCAACTCAACTTCATGGGAGGTAAGCTTCATACAAATTCAAGCATGGCAAGGCCCTTCTTTGGTTCCAATATTTGAATTTCATGACAAAAGACACTTTATGGAGTTTTATTTGAACTTCAAAGTGCCTTTTCCAAACGGGTTTTCCAAATGGGGATCAAGAGTACCTTGCATTTCAATGTTGGAGACCATCAAGCCCACTCTCCTACGCTCCTTTCTCAGCTCAAGGAAGACCCTACTAAGCTCAAGGGGGTCAAGGAAGTGGCTAAACTTTGCAGAACAATCATGGCAATACCCGACGAGTTGGCACCGGAATCATTCAATCATAACCCAGTCTTTGTTACTTGTTTTGTGCCAGATTTGGTGGACCCACGGCTTGAGGGCCCACATAATATATTAGCCTACTTTCTAATAAGTCCAACCATGCTTAAATTGGATCTCATTTGGTTAGGCAACAAGAGACCTCAAAGGCCCAATGTCCAGGCGCAGGCCAGTCTAAGCAGTCTTCATTGTTTGGGCCATAACTTTCAAACGGCTGGTCCAAATTGGGCAACCTTGTGCTTCCTAGCAACTACACATCCAGGGCTTTCCAACAAGCTCAAAATCACGCAATGTGGCCCAGTAAATCGCAAGATATGGCCGTCCAAAGTCAGAGCAGCTGCAAGGGTGTGAGTGCATTAAAGAAGGACAATGTTTGGTGTTCCCATTCGGTTCATGAACCTTTTCAGCTGCATTTGGACGTGAGACCCGTCTTATACTAGGGGGTTAATGTAATTTATGCAGCCAAGGAGTTGTGGCATCTCAAGGAACTCATCTTTTCCCCTTCCCCTTGATTATTTGTAACTGACACATTAATGTGTCCTTTGGTGTGCCCTATGTTTATTTCTTGTAACTTATGCCCTTTCATTTGTGTTGTTCTCTACCATAAAAGGGGCTAGGCGTGTGGGTTGAGGGATCATCAGCTTGTACTCCAATTTCAAAGCAATACTAAGCCTTTGAGTGTTCTCAAGTGTGCTTGCTTGAAATCGTAGTTCTATATCTTAAGGTTGGCTACCTTAAGTGGTGCTCTAGGTTCTTTTTGCTCTCCTAGGTAGTGAATCTTCTATATCCTAGATTGGGTAAAAAGAATAGCCCAAGACTAAGGCTTGCGTGGCTCCCAAGTGGGATTATCTCAAACCAAAGTCTTGATTTATCCTCCCTTCACCTTTACCTTCATTCCTTCATCACCCCCACATCCTACCCTTATTCTTTGAATTTGGCCACTTTGGACTCTCATATACATCACCTTTCCTTTCACGGTACACCGTGTATTGAATATGTTTTCTCTTTGTTCAACTTTAACTCCTCTTTATGTGCTTAGAACTCTTCTGAAAACTAAGAGCTCCCCTTCATCAGCCTCTTCAACAACTTCATCTTGAGATTCCTTAAGTTCTGGTTCACTTTCACACTCCTTTTCTTCCTCCTCAAAATCCTCCTTCACGATTGTCCATTCAGCCAAGGTGATGACCTTTCTGTTTGGACACTCCGAAGCTATATGTCCAAGCCCTTGACATTTGAAACACCTTCTATTACTCATGGGATTAGGATTAGGTTTATTTTAAGGTGCTTGGGTTCTTTGTGGTGCTCGGGTTCATTGTGGAAAGAAAAGGGACGGATTTTATAGGTTAGGAGAAGGATTGGAACTCCCCTAGTTAAAAGGTTAGTTTCGGTTCAAAGGCCATGCATTTTGAGGTTTGAAAGGCTATCTTACCTTCTTTTGCTGCTCCACTTTATGTGCCAAGACACACACATCATCAAGCGAAGTATATGCTTACAATTCAGCGACATTAGAGTACCTGGGATCAAGCCCTCCTAAGTACCGTACTATAGTTTGTTCTTCTAGCTCTTGAATGTCACATTTGATAACCAACTTCTTAAACTCACGTGTATATTCTTCAACATTCATATTACCTTAAGGAAGGTTATGAAGTTGAGAATAACAATCTTGAACATAAGTTGGTGGGAGAAACTGTGCTTTTAGCTTGGCCTTCATCTTATCCCAAGCTCGGATTTTGGACTTTCTTTACCTTAGTCATTCAACACACAAGTTTGTCCACCACATAGATGCATACTTTCTTAGTCTTAAGGCTACTAATTTGACCTTCTTATCATCAGGAACATCTTTATATTCAAAGACTCTCTCAACAGTATGCAACTAATCAAGGAACTCTTTAGGATCAAGCTTACCTTCGTATTCAGGAACTTAGACTCTGAAATCATTGGGGTTAGCTTGAAACCGTGGCACTCCCCTAACCATTCTGGTTGGTTCTTCTTCACTTGAGGAGTCAACTTCATGGCTAAAGACTTGCTCACGTCCTCTTGGTTCTGATTGAAGAGTATCTTTATTCAGCTTCTGCTTTTGCTTCAAAATCGATCCTAGTTGCTTTCTCAAATACTCATTTTAAGCTTGAGTCTCTTGATTCTTTTGTGAGTCCTCTCAAATTTTGCTAGCCAAGAACTCATTCTCCTTTATCAAAGCTTCAAAACTCTCTTCTAGAGTCATGCTGGTTGAAGTCATGCTTAAACTTGATTGCTTTAACAAGTGAAACAACACGGATTGAGGATGGCACGGGCATGCTGAATGGCACGGGAGGACCGTGCTGATTTTCTACTAGGCACGGCTGAAAACAACCGGTTTTGTGATTTTGTGTTTGAGGTTGAATGAATAGATTTTGGAAGTGGCAGGGCGTACCAAGCCAAGGTGAAACCTTCGCTCTGATACCAAATATGATGTACCTTTGAAGGTAGAAGGGAAATCCAAAACAAGAAAGCAAAGGCTAACGGTATGCAAACTGAATTTTCAATTCATCTCCTTGAACTCGAGTAGAAGAGCAATGAAAAAGATAGAGCTAAACTTAATGTTTGGATACAGAATCACCACCAAACATAAGCTTAGAGTCCCTAAACTTGGATTAAGATACAGAAACACCACTTAATTCAAGGGTAGGACTTACTTGATCACCACCTTAGTTGACCAGATAAAGGATAAGCAAGTGAAGATTTGGAGTTTGAAAGCAAAAGCTCTTAAATGGTGTTCTAAAATCCAAGCTTAATGCTCTAGCCAAAATGATGGATTCCTACCTAGCCAAGACCTTGATCAAGATGTAACAAGTCCAAATCGTCCAAGAACAAGGTCCCAAACTAAGAAGATGGCTCACCTTTGGCAAGAAGTTGAAACTAGCACAAATGGGATAACCGGCCAGCATAAGCCCGGTTTTGTGCATCTGATTTCTTAAGCTACATTGTGGCTTAAGGCCAATATTTTTGCATTTTTGGAATCCTCAGGTTGTTAGCTTTCAAGTCCAAGCATTGATTTCAAATCATGCCACAAGGGGATGGAGGATCAAAGGCATTTCCCTAACCGGCTAGATTTGGTCCAATTCTGCACAGTTGAAAGTTTATATGTGATTACCCTACTTAAACCTTGTTTAACCTTAATTTCTTGATTGGGGGGGTTTCTACACACCTTGAACTTCCCCCCCACGGTTAAAATCCAGATCATACCCACTTTTGCTTTGGTTAAACTTGGTCTGAAAACCGGGTACAAAACTGCCCTTGAACCCGGTTTGGTGTCACGGTTTTCTTTTACCTCCACCGGTGGGTTTCCTCCTCTTCAACTGAGTTGGCACGTCTTCCAAGGCTGGGCACACCCCCCTAGGCGACAATCATCAGCTGCAACCTTGAAAAGAACGGCTAATGAGAAGGGAGAGACAAGGGAAGATGTTCCTTGCTTGCTATTGGCTAGCCGTGAAGGGGAAACCCCTTTTCGGCTGAACACATGGTCCTTTTGCTGCCTTTGAAGCTGATTGAGTTTAAGGACAAGTTAATTATGTTGTAATATTCATTTGTCTTGCTTTCTTTGATGGTTTAAGTGTATTTTGATCAGCCTTAAGCATGCTTGTAACCGATTGGCTCTAACCGTGGCAATTAGAGCTAATTAACACCTTTCCTCCCTAGGAGGGTAAAGTGAGGTGCTTGCTAAGCTTGCTTGCTGATTAGGAAATGTTGTGAGGCAAGTAACAAAAGGCAAGTCACGGCCATATGGAAAACACTTTAGTTTTTGTTGAATGAAAACCGTAGAGAGCATTTGAGGCTTTCTATCCAAAACTCTTGCTTGCTTATCTTAGTTTAGGCCAAACTAAGTGGTGTTCAAGTGAGTCTTAATGTAACGCCCCGACCCCTCTCGGTCGCAGGTCTTACCAATAATGACTTTAAGGATAGACGACTGGCCCCACAAATTATCACAAGTCTTTCCGGCGTGCTTCGTCCTCGCTCACACGCTGCCCGGGAAACTTCCCAGGAGGTCACCCATCCCAAGATTGCTCCCCAGCAAGCACGCTTAACTATGGAGTTCTTAAGAGTGAGCTTCCCGAAAAGAAAGGTGCA
Organism: Carnegiea gigantea; assembly: GCA_029747015.1. Classification (NCBI taxonomy): domain Eukaryota; kingdom Viridiplantae; phylum Streptophyta; class Magnoliopsida; order Caryophyllales; family Cactaceae; genus Carnegiea; species Carnegiea gigantea. Next base: position 298,599 of record JAKOGI010000064.1, on the reverse strand, counting down.
CCTTTGGTGATATAAGTAGTCACTTCGATCCTTTTAAGCCACACTCGGTGTGTTACAATCTTAACCTTGATTAAGTGGTGATTCTGTATCGTAATCAAGATTAAGGGCCCTAAACTCAAAGGTTGGTGGTGATTTCTGCATCCAATCTAAGGGTTTAGTCTTATCTCATCCCAGTTCATCCCACACGGTTCATTAGTAAAGTTGCTTGTTTGATTATTCAAGGTAATTACTTCCACTAATCGTGTTCATCATTTCCCCTCATTACTCCACTCTTTCTACTATCATTCACATCCATTTCCACTATGTCCACTTCACCAAAAAGCTAGAAAACAAGCTAGAGTTGAAAAGCTCTCAAACTGGGTAAAACTAGGCAATCCTAGTTTTTGGGGCAGCAATATAGCATGGTGTACCCGTGCCTCCTAGCACGATCGTGCCACTTCAGTCCGTGAGCATTCTTGAGTTTTGGTCATCTTTGGTGTGAGGTTGGTGTGTGTATTCATACCCATTGACCTTTACATCATATTTGGTATCAGAGCTGTGTTTCATCTTGGCCTGGTATTGAATCCACACATCCAAACTTCCTTCTTCTCCATCTCTCAAACACTAGTCAGCTTTGGTTTTTCCTTTGAACAAACACAAACATGAGTACTAGTATGAGCATGGAAGAGAAGCTTGATGCCATTTTGAAGAATAATCATGAGATTACTTCTTCTAATCAAGAGTTGAAGAGTTCGAATCAAGAACTCAAGGCACAGAACGAGTACCTACGCAAGCAATTGGGTACTTTTCTTAAGCAAAAGCAAAAGCTCAATGAAGAACCATCCCATTCTGCTTCACAAGGCCGAGAGCAAGTGTTCAGTCACAACCTTGAATCCTCAAGTGATGATGATGTATGTGTGCATGGAAAGTGATCCAAATCAAACTCAAACTCAAAACAAACCAAAGTGAAAAGAGAAATGAAAGATGGATGAGATGGAAGAAGATCTTCACCACACAAGAAAAGGATAGAACAAGATCTTGTAATTGAGATAATCCTTCACGGAGCCACTCAACGACTTGATCTTGGGCTAATTCTCTTGTCTTAACTAAGGAATCTGATGTAGATGTGGGTGGGCAAGTGAACCAAATCAAACTCCAACTCAAATAAGCCAAATTGGAAAGAGAAATGAAAGATGGATGAGATGGATGAAGAACTTCACTACACAAGAAAAAAAGGATAGAACAAGATCTTGTAATTGAGATAATCCTTCACGGAGCCACTCAATGACTTGATCTTGGGCTAATTCTCTTGTCCTACCAAGGAATCACTCCAATTGGAAAAGATAGAGAACCTAGAACACCACTTGAATGAGCCAAATTCAAGATATAGAACTAGGAATTTTGAGACACAAATGAGAATCATTCTCAAAGGTGCTTGTATTACTTTGGAAATCTCTTACAATGCTGAATGATTAGCTTCACATGCCCCTCCCCTTTTATAGAATCAGCAAAAGACAATCAAAAGACTCAAATAACTCCTAACAATTAAAACTAGCTAATGAAAAGTCTAAGAAAAATGAAAAGACACATCATAAAAAGGGGTGGGGGAGGTTACAAGGAATATTCTAGGATTTTTGCAGCTGATTACATCAATCTAGAAGCATCTAAAACGTGCACAATATCAGCCATACAAATATATGTAACTTAAGACTCTTCATATTCCCAGCATTAATCCTTGCAACTGCCTCAACTTCAACAGAGCATAACTTCCAGAATACTCGGCTAAATCACGCGTTCTTGGGCTTGTTAGAAAGCCCTGGAAGTCTATTTTCCAGAATGGGCTCATTTGCTCAATTTGGATAAGCGTTTTGAAAGTTATGGCCCAAACAATGCACCTATCTCAGACTGGACTGGATCAGCACAACGTATCTTTGAGTGATATTTTGCCCAATCAAATGATGTCAAAATTAAATAAAATTGGGCTTATTTTAAAGCTGACATCTTAAGCTTCAAAAGCACATGGGCCCTCAAGTTGTGGGGCCACTTGAGCTTGTCCAAAAATGGTCACAAAAATCGGGTTCCGCAGGGATGAATTCGGCACCAAATTTCTAGCAAAGTTTAACCTCTTTTTGACCTCTTCATAGTGTCGTGAGTTTTTAACCTCACTTAATAAGACCAAATAAGCACACTTCCAAGCATGATCTTCTTTGACCCTTTTCTTCTTTGAAATTGGTCTTGAATAAAAATGATGCATATGGAAATATGCATCAGAATCACTCTAATGGAGAAGATAGAGAACCTAGAACACCACTTGAATTTGCCACAATTCAAGATATAGAACTAGGAATTTTAGATGCACTTTTGAGAAACACACTCAAAGTACTTGTATTACTTTTAGAAATCTCACACAATCTGAATGACAAGCATCACACGCCTCTCCTCTTTTATAAGCTCAGTAAAAGACAACCAAAAGACTCAACAACTCCTAACAATTAAAACTAGCCAATGAAAAGACTAAGTAAAATGAAAAGACTCATCATAAAAGGGGTGGGGGAGGTTACAAGAAATATTCTAGGATTTCTATCAGCTGATTATCTGCATCTAGAAGCCTCCAAAATGTGCGCAATATCAGCCACACAAACACATGTAACCGAAGACTCTTCACTTTCTAAGAATTAATCCTTGCAGCTACCTCAACTTCAATAGAGTATATCTTCCAGAATACTTGGCCAAAACACGCGTTCGTGGGCTTGCTAGAAAGCCCTGGAAGTCTAGTTTCCAGAATGGGCTCATTTGCTCAATATAGATAAGCGTGTTAAAAGTTATGGCCCAAACAATGCACCTATCTCAGACTGGACTGGATCAGAATAATGTACCTTTGAGTGATATTTTGCCCAATCAAATGACGTCCAAATTAAACAAACTGGGCTTATTTTAAAGCTGAAATCTTAAGCTTCCAAAGCATATGGGCTCTCAAGTTGTGGGTCTACTTGAGCTTGTCCAAAAGTTGCCACAGAAATTACCTTCCGCAGGGACGAATCGGGTACTAATTCTTCCGGAAGGAATAAAACTTTTCTATAGAGTTTTGCCACGTCTTTGACATCTTGAAGGTTGATTGGGTCTTCCTTGGGCTGGGCTTGATGGTCTTTGGGCCGTTCATGATGGTCTCCATCATTCCCCCCGGGTGAGTGAAAGTTTGCCCTCAAACTAAGAAGGGGCTCATCAGTAAAATAGGGGCTAAGGTCGGAGACATTGAATGTAGCTGAAACTCCATAATCTCTGGGAAGATCAACCTTGTAAGCATTAGGCCCAACCTTCTCAAGGATCTCAAAGGGCCCATCGGATCGAGGCATCAACTTAGATTTTCTTTTCGAAGGAAAACGTTCCTTTCGCAGGTGAATCCAAACCAAGTCTCCAGGCTAAAAATGTACCTCTTTCTGGTGCTTGTTGGCGCTTTGCATGGCTCTCTCATTAGCCTTGGCTATGTTGTCACGAACGCGAGCATGAAGTTCTTGAATTTCCTTGGCTCGTTTCTCGGCTTCCCAACTAAGTTTTGTAGGAGTGGGAATAGGAATAAGATCCAACGGACTCCTGGGATTATAGCCATAGACAACTTGAAAAGGAGAGAGGTGGGTGGACTTGCTAGGCACTCGATTGAATGCAAACTCGGCATGGGGCAACAACTCATCCCAATTCTTCAAATGCTTCTTCACAAGGACTCGTAGTAAAGTACCCAAAGTCCTATTAGTGACTTCAGTTTGTCCATCAATTTGGGGATGACATGTTGTGCTAAACTTGAGTTGAGTACCCAATTTACGCAACAAAGTGAGCCAAAAGTGACTAAGGAACTTAGGGTCACGATCGGATACCATACTCTTGGGAATGCCATGTAGTCTCACAATTTCTTTGAAGTACAAGTTAGCCACTTGAGTAGCATCATTAGTAGTGTGGCAAGGGATGAAATGCACCATCTTGGAAAATCGGTCCACAACTACTATAATGGAATCCTTGTTCCTTTGGGTTCTAGGCAAACCCCTAATGAAGTCCAACCTAATATCTTCCCAAGGGGCTTGAGGAATAGGAAGAGCGGAGTACAAGCCTTGGAGCAACGCATGGCTCTTAGCCATTTGACAAGTAGAACATCTTTTGATGAAACGCTCTACATCTCTTGACAGCTTTGGCCAATAGTAGTGTTCCTTCAACATTGCTCTTGTCTTCTCTACACCGAAATGGCCGGCTAGGGCTCCTCCATGTAGCTCTTGGATAAGGAGCTCTCTAAATCCGCATTGAAGAATGCAAAGGCGTGAGCCTTTAAATAGGAACCCATCTTCTAAGTGAAACAACCCATGGGGGTGCTTAGAACACTTCTCAAAAATATCCTTGAAATCATCATCTTTGGAGTACAAGTCTTTCACAATCTCAAAACCAAGTACTTTAGTACTCAAAGTGGAGAGTACCAAGTACCTACGAGAGAGTGTATCGGCTCCTTTGTTGAGAGTCCCCGCCTTATGTTGGATGGTGAAATGGAAGGACTGAACACACTCTACCCATTTAGCATGTCTAGGGCTGAGTTTGTGTTGTCCTTGAATGTACTTGAGAGCCTCATGATCAGAATGGAGAATGAATTCTCCTCCAACAAGATAATGACGTCAATGCTCCAATGCTCTAATGATAGCATAAAACTCCTTGTCGTAGGTGGAGTACTTCTTCTTGGCATCGTTGAGCTTCTCACTAAAGAAGGCAATGGGTCTCTTCTCTTGAGATAGGACAGCCCCAATTCCTACCCCGGATGCATCACATTCAACTTCAAAAACTTTGGCAAAATCGGGCAAGGCTAGGACGGGAGCACTAGTGAGTTTCTTCTTGATCTCTTCAAAGGCTTATTGTGCTTGCTCGTTCCAAGAAAATTCTTTGCCTTTAATTACCTCGGTCATAGGAGACACAATGGTGCTGAAATTTCGGATGAATCTCCGGTAAAATGATGCTAGGCCATGGAAACTCCTTACTTGAGTATATGTAGGAGTAGGCCATTCTTGGATAGCCTTGATCTTGCTATCATCAACTTGAAGACCTTGGGCGGACACAATGAAACCCAAGAATACCACTTGAGGGGTGAAGAAATAACATTTCTCCATATTGCTATAGAGTTGCTCTTGAGAAAGGATCTCCAAAACTTGTTGCAAGTGTTGGGCATGCTCTTCTTCGGTCTTGCTATAGACCAAAATATCATCAAAGTAGACAACAACACCAATGCCAATGAGGGGCTTTAGAACTTGGTTCATAAGCCTCATGAAAGTGCTAGGGGCATTAGTAAGCCCAAATGGCATCACAAGCCACTCATACAAACCTCCTTTAGTCTTAAAGGCGGTTTTCCATTCATCACCTTCAAAGATCCGGATTTGATAGTAGCCCCTTCGTAAATCAATCTTGGAAAAGATAGCGGCTCCATGGAGTTCATCAAGTAGATCTTCCAATCTTGGAATAGGATACCGGTACTTGATAGTGATTTTATTAATAGCCCGGCTATCCACACACATGCGCATGCTACCGTCCTTTTTAGGAACAAGGAGGGCGGGCACGGCACATGGACTCAAACTCTCCCGAATTAACCCCTTGGACAAGAGGTCATCTACTTGTCTTTGGATTTCTTGAGTTTCACTAGGAGACATCCGGTAGGCCGACTTGTTGGGAAGAACGGAACCGGGAATGAGGTCTATCTTGTGTTGGATGGATCTAGGAGGGGGAAGGCCATGTGGGATCTCTTGTGGAAAGACATGATGGTAGGTTTGAAAGAGAGGGGTGAGTAGTGGATGTGTGGGAGATGGTGGCTTAGGTTCCTCTTGTAGAAGAATCAAGTCTTTGAAAGACTCAAATTCATGGTGCTCGGATTTGAGGAGAGTGGTGAGAAAGACATCCAAGTGAGGATTGGCTTTGGGTCTAGTGGTGGAGGGAATTTTGAGAGGAGTAAGGGTAATCTTTTTGTGGTCTTTTTGGAAAGAATAAGTGTTCATCCGACCATCATGGATGACACTTCTATCAAATAGCCACGGTCTACCCAACAAAATATGACAAGCATCTATAGGGACAATGTCACACCATATCTCATCCTTATAATTTTTCCCAATTGAAAAAGAAACAAGACATCGGTGAGTGATTTGCAAACCCTTACCTTGGTTCAACCATTGAATGGTGTAGGGATTGGGGCGAGGAGAGACTTGCAGCTTGAGCTTATCAACCATAGTCTTGGAAGCAACATTTGCACAACTTCCACCATCAATAATGAGGGAGCATACCTTGTTTCCCACGGTACACCTTGTGTGGAATATAGCTTCTCTTTGCTCCATGTCTTCTTAAGTGGCAAATCTACTCAATGCCCGGCGGATGACTGGCAATTCTCCTTCATCGGGGCCTTCTTCAACTTCTTCCAAGCTTCCTTCTTCAAAATGTTCTCCTTCTTCTTCTTCATATGCATGTTCTTCACATGCTTCTTGATATTCTGCTAAGGAAACAATCCTTTTGTTTGGACACTGTGAGGCATAGTGTCCCATTCCTTGGCAACGAAAACATCGAACCTTGTCCTTGGTTTTGGGCTCTTGTGTGGAGGGCTTAGGAGGGGTTGGAGTGGTGTTTTTGGCTTGTGGAGGGTTTTGAGGTCTAGGAGGGTAGTAGGGAGGTCTTTGTGTGGAGTGGGGACGAGAAAGAGGTTTGGACAAGATGCTCTTTCCCTTAAATTTCTTTTGTTGCTCTACCTTATAGGCTAGAGAACTCAAGTCATCTAGGGATGAATAGGGTTGCAACTCAATCACATGAGCAATGGACTCATCAAGACCAGTCAAGTATCTTACCAAGGTTTGTGAGTCGTCTTCTTTCAAATCACATTTGAGTAGGAGTTGTTCAAACTCCCGAGTGTATTCTTCCACACTCTTTGATGGAGGTCCATCCTCAAGGTCTAATAATGTTTCATTGATCCAAAATAATCAAGAAATCAACTCCAAAGTCACGGCCATGGGTCACTTGATGGAAAAGACGCACGGTGATGCACCCGGGTTCTCATCCAAATTTTTACCCGATTTTTGTTATCCTATTGCATCGGCCTAAGGCACATTTTGGTGCCCGTTTTTTGGATGATTATCAAGTTCAGGATGTTAGCTTTTAAGTCCAATTGGTTTCATATCATTTGGAATTCAATTGGTTACTTAAAACAGTTCATCACTTGAACCTGTTCGAATTGCACTGCAAAATGCACGGTTTTAGTTTTCTAGTTTGTTCAGGGGGCAAATGACGTCTAAATGCTACAGTTCTAATTGGAGGGCAAACTAGACATCTTGAGGTTTCCAACCATGTAAGAAGCATAGCAATTAGTCATCATTTGAAGTGTCAAGCATGCGTTGCAAGTTGAGGCAGAAACCGGCTGACTGACACCCGGTTACTTAGCCTAGTAGTTTTCCTCCTTCAAGGGGTTTGCTTAAGGTGGAAGACTGCCAACTAGGTCATTTTGAGCTGCTTGATAAACCACCCCCCAGCCACTTGTGAGAGAGACACGTGGAGCAAGTGAAACACCACCATTTTGCAAGCTCTCATTCGACCACTCAAGCATGACATGGTACACATGCATTTTTCAGTCCTTTTGAGGTGGCTAGCCGTGCACTCTTGCCTTCCTAGCTGGGAAATTGAGTCATTTATGTTCCTTAGTGCAAAGGAAAAGGCTTAGGAAGATAAATCAAGTGCTTTCTAATATAAACTTTCAGCTTTGGTTTGTATTAGATTAAACCGTGTGCTAGGTAGTGATTAGCAAGCTTAATGACTTTCCTCCCTTGGAAGGAAAGCTCATTCGTGTATTGTCAAGACCATATAAGGCCTTGAGTGTTCATTTTGAAGGGAGGTTGATAATTCAGTTAAGAGCAAAGACTTTGTGTCTTGTGATTTCCTAAACACTTAACTTGCTTATCCTTAATTGTGGCCGATTAAGGTGGTGACCAAGTGAGTCTTGATCTTGATTAGGTGGTGTATCTTATCCTAATCCAAGATTAAGGGCCCTAAGCTAAGTGATTAGTGGTGTATCTTATCTAATCATCTAGCTTAGAACTATCCAAACATTCATTAAACACACTTGAAGTTCTTAAGCTAGCTCTTGGTTTCTCTCCTCTCAAACCGTGAGTTCCCTCTTGATCTTCTTAGTGTTTTGAACCCTCCTTTCTTTCCTCACTTCCTTTACTCCTTTGTTTACTCATCTCCACACAAAATCAAGACCAAGACAAAGCTAATTGCATCAGACTTCTATTAATCCTCAAAGCTACCTCAAACCGTGAAGAAGGAACTTCCTAGGCAAGCAAGGCAGCAAATTGGCACGGTCCCCCCGTGCCATCAAGCATGACCGTGCCTCCCTGGCCGTGAGTGTTTGTTTGCTTTCTAGTATCCTTTAACGTGAGTTAACTTGGGTTTCTTCATTCCCTTGAAACTTACATCATTTTTGGTATCAGAGCAAGTTCAGCTCCTTGCCTGAACCCCACGCCATTCCCAACCTATCTGTGAAATCATTTCAAACACAGTCAAGCATAAACCGTTCCTTCCTGCGATCACAATGAGTACTAGCATGTCTGTGGAAGAGAAGCTTGAGGTTCTTTCCAAGCAAATGCAAGAAATGAGTGTGAGTAATCAAGAACTCAAGGCTCGAAATGAGTACTTGAGAAAACAACTTGGAACCTACATGAAACAAAAGCAAAAGTTCCAAGAGCCACCCAGCATTCGAATTGGGATGGATTATGGCCATGAAGAGGAAGCTAGCAATGCGCTATCATTCTCTGATGAGGATGTACCATTCGAAAGAACACAAAGAAGAACACGGCCTACATTCAACTCTAACGAATTCAAGGTTGAAATTCCTGAGTTTGAAGGTAAGTTAGATCCTGATGAGTTCATTGAATGGTTACAAACAGTGGAACGTATCTTTGAATTTAAGGAGATTCCGGAGGATAAGAAAGTCAAGATAGTTGCTCTTAGACTAAGGAAATATGCTTCCTTGTGGTGGACAAACCTTAATGCTAAGAGAACTAGAGAAAGGAAGAGCAAAATCAACACTTGGGACAAGCTGAAATCCAAGATGAAGGCACGGTTTTTGGCTTCCATATATGTCCAAGATCAATACATGCTCTTTCACCATTTGAATCAGGGCAAAATGAGTGTTAAAGAATATACTCGTGAGTTTGAGAAACTCATGATCAAATGTGACATTCATGAGCCTGAAGAACAAACCATGGTTCGTTACCTAGGAGGGCTTGATCCTAGGATAGCCAACGTGGTTGAGTTGCAAGCTTATGCCACCTTTGATGAAGTGTGTGTCCTAGCACATAAGGTGGAGCAACAAAGAAAGTCTAGGATGAATGTTCATGATTCATTCAAGCCCTATTCTGCACCAAACCGTGGGCAACCCTTTAACAAGGGGAGTACCACACCTCAGCCTAAATCATCTACCCCTTTCCCATCTAGCCCACAAAAGAACCAAGCTCCTCAAAGGCCACCACCACCAAACCCCCACGTCCAAACCCATACCCCATAAGCCAAAGAAGGTGTTACGAGTGCCAAGGCTTAGGACATATTGCTTCTGATTGTCCTAGTCGAAAGGTAGTCACCTTAGCTGAATGGGAAGCCATAGAGGGAGAATTTGCCGAGGAGAAAGAAGAGGAAAAGGAAGAAGATGCTGAGAGCGATCATGAAGATGATCAGGAGGAGTTTGTGGAAAACGCAGATGAAGGTGAGATGCTAGTAATTCGAAGGGTATTGAGCAATCAACGAGTTGCTAAGGATGAACAACGTGAGAACATCTTTCACTCACAGTGTACAGTCCAAGGCAAAGTGTGCTCGTTAATCATCGATGGAGGAAGTTATGCCAACGTTGTTTCATTGAGTATGATTGAGAAACTGAACCTTCAGTCCACGGCACACCCACACCCATACAACATTCAATGGCTAAATCAAGGCAAGGGATTACAAGTTAAATCTCGTTGCTTGATTTCATTCTCTCTTGGTAAGAACTACCAAGATGAACTTTGGTGTGATGTTATCCCCATGGATGCTTGTCATATTCTGTTAGGACGCCATGGATGTATGACAGGAAGGTTATGCATAATGGTTATCTTAATACTTATTCTTTTACCAAAGATGGCAAGAAGATTACCCTAAATCCTATGTCACCATCCGAACTCCACAAAATGAAACCACAAAAAAGCCAAAATCAATCTGACTTGCTTTTGACATATGTTAAACCACTTTTAAAGGCCTCTCAACATGAGTTCAAGGACTTGAAAGAATGGATATTGCAAGTACAAGATGAGCTAGAAACACCACTTCCATCCCATCTCATAGCCAAGGTCATATTGAATCAGTTCAGTCACCTATTTCCAGATGAGATACCTTCGGGTTTACCCCCAAAGCGTGATATTCAACATCATATTGACCTTATCCCAGGATCCATTCTGCCAAATAAGCCAGCCTACAGATCAAACCCAAAAGATACCCAAGAAGTTCAACGACAAGTTGAAGAATTGGTGTCCAAGGGACTGGTACGAGAGTCCTTGAGTCCGTGTGCTGTTCCGGCTCTCTTGCTTCCGAAAAAGGATGGTAGTATGAGGATGTGTGTTGATAGTAGAGCCATAAATAAGATTACTATCAAGTATAGGTATCCTATACCTAAGCTTGAAGATATGTTGGATGAGTTACATGGTTCTAAGGTGTTCAGCAAGATTGATTTGAGAAGTGGTTATTATCAGATTCGTATTAGGGAGGGTGATGAGTGGAAAACTGCTTTTAAGACTAAAGGTGGATTATACGAATGGTTAGTCATGCCTTTTGGTCTTTCGAACGCCCCTAGTACGTTTATGAGATTGATGAATCAGGTATTTCGGCTATACTTGGGCAAGTTTGTGGTCGTTTACTTCGATGATATTTTGGTCTTTAGTAAGAATGAGCAAGAACATCAAGATCACTTAACTCAGGTGATGCTCGTTCTTGAAAAGGAGAAGTTATTTGGGAACCTAAAGAAGTGTACCTTCTTTACTCATGAAGTTACCTTCTTAGGTTATATTGTTTCTGAAAATGGTATTAAGGCGGATGAAAGTAAGATTGAGGCTATTCGGACTTGGCCTGTTCCTAAGAGCATTCATGACGTTCGAAGCTTTCATGGCTTGGCTTCTTTCTATAGGAGATTCATATGAAATTTCAGCACTATCTTAGCTCCTATGACCGAAGTTCTTAAGGGTTCCTCGTTCACTTGGAATCCTAAAGCCCAAGCAGCCTTTGAAGAAGTAAAAGAGAGGCTAACTCAAGCACTAGTTTTAGCCCTACCGTGTTTTGAGAAAGTCTTCGAAGTTGAGTGCGATGCTTCTGGAGTTGGTATTGGAGGAATTCTTACTCAAGAGGGACGCCCTTTGGCCTTCTTCAGTGAGAAGTTATATGACACCAGAAAGCGATATTCAACTTATGACAAGGAGTTCTATGCCATCATTCGATGCCTAGAACATTGGAGCCATTATTTGATTGCCAGTGAGTTTATTCTGCATTCAGATCACGAGACTTTGAAGTATATTCAAGGCCAACATAAGTTAAACTCACGCCATGCTAAATGGGTAGAGTTCCTACAGTCCTTTCACTTTACTATCAAGCATAAGTCCGGCAAAATGAATCAAGGCGCCGATGCTCTCTCATGGCGTTATCTATTGATGTTCCAGTTAGATGCTTGTATCCTTGGATTTGAGCATCTAAAGGCTATGTACCAGGATGATGAAGATTTTGGGGTGTTGTACGCTAAGTGTGCTAAACATCCCAAAGGGGATTTCTTAATTCAAGAGGAGTTTCTCTTTAAAGGTGCTCGGTTATGTGTCCCCAAATGCAGCACTCGTGAGTTGTTGGTTCGAGAAGTCCATGCTGGTTCTTTAGCTGGTCATTTTGGTGAAGATAAGATCCTAGCCATGCTTAGGGAACATCATTATTGGCCAGGCATGGAGAAAGACATTCAAGACATCATTAGAAGGTGTGGTACATGTCAGATCGCGAAGAGTCATTCGCTTCCCCAGGGATTATACATGCCACTTCCTATTCCTACGTTGCCTTGGGTGGACGTTAGTATGGATTTCATACTTGGTTTACCAAAGACACAAAGGAATAAAGATTCTATCTTTGTGGTCGTGGATCGATTTTCGAAGATGGCTCATTTCATTCCCTGCAACAAGACTAATTGATGGAGGCCCATCTCCTACCATGATCCAAGGCCATCAAGGAAGCCCAAAAAGCCCAAATCTCATGTCCAAAGTGCAAGAAATCAGCCTAGGAGAGCAAGGGAACTTTTTTGTCAAAACTGGAATTTCAGGCGTGCACAAACCCGGTTTTGTGCACGTTATCTCCTAGCCTTCCCAAGGCTAAAATGGGGTTGCAAGAAGCCTAAGTTTAAGTTCAAGATGTGCTCTTTCCATCAAGACCTCTTGCAAGTCATTTGGAGATCATTTGATACCTCAAAACCTCAAGCAAAGTCAACTGCTACATCCTGGCCCTGAACTGGACGTGGCTGAAACAAGAGGCTGTTTGGTGGCCCATTTCTCCTCTACTTGGTTTAAAACTTTTATGGTTTGAAAGTACTTTGAAAATATTATCAAGCGACCATGAAAAACCTCAGCCAAATTACACACATGAGGAGCTATTAACCACCAAAACAAGGCACAAAACACCCTAAAATCCAGTCCATGGCCAGCCGGGTACAAGGAGAGAAGAGTGAGGTGTTTTTGCTCTAATCCATGCTTAGCCACTTGCAAGAGTCATCATGAAGAGTACTAAGCTGCCAAGGAAGCTTCCATTAGCCCCAAGATCGACACATCATCCTCAAGATCAGCATTAAAGAGGTGTCAAGTGGAGGATGCATCTATCCTTTTTTGCTTTGATTTGATCTTTGTATTTTTGCCTAGTTTAGCTTGTAGTGCAACCTAAGGCCTATGTTTGTACTTGAAACTTTGTATTAAAACCCCCCCAAGGCCCTTTGGCCGGCCACATGAAGCATGAAATACAATGAAGTTGAGCCTTGCTCCTTTGAACTCTCAAACTCTCTTCTAGCTTATCTCTTCCTTTGGCCGGGTTGAGTGGTGATCTAGTAAGAGTCTTAACTCCCTCTCTTGGTGGTGTTTCTGTATCCAAGAGGTAGTTAAGGGCCCTAACATCTTTCCTTGGTGGTGCTTCTGTATCCAAGGTGGGTGTTAGTTCCGGTTTACTATCTCCTACCAAGGTGAGTTTGTGAATTCAAAGTTGCCTTGCTTTCTTTCCTTGCATTCTTCTTCCACTTTTTCCCATCCTCTTGGTTCGCCCCTTGAGGATACATCACTAATGATGCCACTCATGTTGCTGAGCTGTATTTCAAGGAGGTCATGAGACTTCATGGAATTCCTCGTTCCATTGTCTCAGATCGAGATACGAAGTTTTTGAGTCACTTTCGGATTACTTTGTGGAAAAAGTTGGGTACCAAACTCAAATACAGTACCACTTGTCATCCACAAACAGATGGGCAAACCGAGGTTACTAATCGAACCCTTGGTACTCTATTAAGGGTCTTGATTAAAAACCACACAAAAGCTAGGGATCTGTTACTTTCACATGCTGAGTTTGCTTACAATAGGACTCCAAGCAAGGCTACTGGTCTATCACCCTTTAAGGTGGTCTATGGGATTGATCCCCTAAGTCCACTTGATCTTGTTCCTCGACCATTAGATCAAAAGCCAAGTGCGGATGCCGCTACTAGGGTGGAAGAAATCCAGAAGTTGCATGAGTTAGTAAAGGCCAAGATTAAGAAAACTACACTTTCATACACGGCCCAAGCTAACAAGCACAAAAGAGAGAAGCTTTTTAAGCCAGGTGATTTGGTTTGGATTCATCTCCACAAAGAATGTTTTCCTTCCAAAAGGAAAACTAAATTGATGCCTAGAGCGGATGGTCCATTCGAGATTTTGGAGAAGATTAACAATAATGCTTGATGCATATTCCCATGTGCATCATTTTTTTTTAAGGTCAACTTCCAAGAAGAAAAGTGTCAAACAAGAGCGTGCATGGGAACTCTCATATTTTCTCTTATTATGTGAGTTCAAGGACTTTAGACACCATGAAGAAGTCAAGCAAGTGGCGAAAATCTGGATAAAACTCATATTCCTTCCGGAAGAATTGGTGCCCGATTCATCCCTGCGGAAGGTAATTTTTTTGTGCTCATTTTTTGGACTAGCTCAAGTGGACCCACAACTAGAGGGGCCACATGGTTTTGAAGCTTAAGATGTCAGCTTTAAAATAAGCCCAATTTTATTTAATTTGGACGTCATTTGATTGGGCAAAGTAGCACTCAAAGGGAAGTTGTCCTGCTCCAGTCCAGTTCTAATATAGGTGTAATGTTCAGACCATAACTTTTGATCTACTTATCCAAATTGAGTAAATGAGCCCATTCTGGAAAATAGATTTCCAGGGCTTTCCAACAAGCCCAGAATCACCTGATTTGGACGTGTGTGCTGAGAGTTATGCTCAGTTGAAGTGGAGGCTGCTGCAAGGATTAAATGCTGGGCAAATGAAGAGACTTTGGTTACATGACATCATGTGGATGACATCATGCACGACTTGGAGTGTTCTAGATGGATGTCTTCAGCTGATTGGAAGCCTAGAATATTCTTTGTAACCTCCCCCACCCCTTTATGTTGAGTCTTTTCCATTTTCCAAGCCTTTTCAATTTTCTAGTTTTAATTGCTAGGAGTTTTTAAGTCTTTTGGTTATCTTTGTTTAGCCTATAAATAGGTGGGTTATGTAGTTGCATTTGAATTCAGAGTGGTAAGCTTTCCCAAAGTGAAATACAATTACCTTTGAGTGTGATTCTCAAAAGTATTCCAAATCCCTAGTTCTATATCTTGAATTTTGGCAAGTTCAAGTGGTGTTCTAGGTTCTCTTCCTTTTCCAATTGGAGTGATTCCTTGGTGAAGACAAGAGAATTTGCCCAAGATCAAGTCCTTGAGTGGCTCCGTGAAGGATTATCTCAAGTGCAAGGTCTTGTTTATCCCTTTGTCCTCTTTTGTTATTATTCTTCGATCCGTCTCAATCTATCTTCCATATTCACTTTTCTTTGGTTTGATTCTTGTTTGGAATTTGTTTGAGTTTGATTTAGTTCACTTACCACCCACATATACATCAATGCTTATAAGGTGCAATTACCAGGGGATTATGGAGTTTCAGCTACGTTTAACATTGCTGATTTGAGCCCTTATGAAGCAGATGACTACCTTTCTGATTTGAGGATCAAATCTTCCCAACAAGGGGAGAATGATGGATGTCCATCCTCGAGGTCTAATAATGTTTCCTTGATCCAAAATAATCAAGAAATCAACTCCAAAGTCACGGCCATGAGTCACTTAATGGAAAAGACGCACGGTGATGCACCCGGGTTCTCATCCAGATTTTTACCCCGTATTTGTTATCTTACTACATCGGCCTAAGGCACATTTTGGTGCCCGTTTTTTGGATGATTATCAAGTTCAGGACGTTAGCTTTTAAGTCCAATTGGTTTCATATCATTTGGAATTCAATTGGTTACTTAAAACAGTTCATCTCTTGAACCTGTCCGGATTGCACTGCAAAATGCACGGTTTTGGTTTTCTGGTTTGTTCAGGGGGCAAATGATGTCCAAATGCTACGGTTCTAATTGGAGGGCAAACTAGACATCTTGAGGTTTCCAACCATGTAAGAAACGTAGCAATTAGTCATCATTTGAAGTGTCAAGCATGCGTTGCAAGTTGAGGCAGAAACCGGCTGACTGACACCCGGTTACTTAGCCTAGTAGTTTTCCTCCTTCAAGGGGTTTGCTTAAGGTGGAAGACTGCCAACTAGGTCATTTTGAGCTGCTTGATAAACCACCACTCAGCCACTTGTGAGAGAGACACGTGGAGCAAGTGAAACACCACCATTTTGCAAGCTCTCATTCGACCACTCAAGCATGACATGGCACACATGCATTTTTCAGTCCTTTTGAGGTGGCTAGCCGTGCACTCTTGCCTTCCTAGCTGGGAAATTGAGTCATTTACATTCCTTAATGCAAAGGAAAAGGCTTAGGAAGATAAATTAAGTGCTTTGTAATATAAACTTTCAGCTTTGATTTGTATTAGATTAAACCGTGTGCTAGGTAGTGATTAGCAAGCTTAATAACTTTCCTCCCTTGGAAGGAAAGCTCATTCGTGTATTGTCAAGACCATATAAGGCCTTGAGTGTTCATTTTGAAGGGAGGTTGATAATTCAGTTGAGAGCAAAGACTTTGTGTCTTGTGATTTCCTAAACACTTAAGTTGCTTATCCTTAATTGTGGCCGATTAAGGTGGTGACCAAGTGAGTCTTGATCTTTGATTAGGTGGTGTATCTTATCCTAATCCAAGATTAAGGGCCCTAAGCTAAGTGATTAGTGGTGTATCTTATCTAATCATCTAGCTTAGAACTATCCAAAATTCATTAAACACACTTGAAGTTCTTAAGCTAGCTCTTGGTTTCTCTCCTCTCAAACCGTGAGTTCCCTCTTGATCTTCTTAGTGTTTTGAACCCTCCTTTCTTTCCTCACTTCCTTTACTCCTTTGTTTACTCATCTCCTCACAAAATCAAGACCAAGACAAAGCTAATTGCATCAGACTTCCATTAATCCTCAAAGCTACCTCAAACCGTGAAGAAGGAACTTCCTAGGCAAGCAAGGCAGCAAATTGGCACGATCCCCCCGTGCCATCAAGCACGACCGTGCCCCCCTGGCCGTGAGTGTTTGTTTGCTTTCTAGTATCCTTTGACATGAGTTAACTTGGGTTTCTTCATTCCCTTGAAACTTACATCACTCTTGGATCCTTGCTTGAGTCGATGGAGTTTGAGATAATTGTCTTGCACATAGTGAGAGGGAAGAAACTTGGCCTTAAGCTTTTCTTTCATTTTGGCCCAAGTTCTGATTTTTTCCTTTCCATTCCTTGCTCTTTTAGCTCCAAGATTAGCCCACCAAATTGAAGCATATTTTCTGAGTTTAAGGGCTACAAGTTTTACCTTCTTGTCCTCCGGGATGTTCTCGTACTCAAAGATTCGCTCAATGGTATGCAACCAATCGAGAAACAAATCCGGGTCAAGTTGACCTTCAAATTCGGGGATGTCAATTCGGACACCACCAATATTGCCTCCTTGCTTTCGTCTCCATGGGGCTTCCTCATCACTTGAATTGGCACGGCAGTGAAGAACTTCCTCTTCAGATTCGACCACCGGTTCATGAGGGTGAGAGGGTGTGGGGCTATGAACCCACCTTCTTTTCTCCTCTAAGAGTTGGCCAAGTTGTGTCCGGAGATATGTAACCTGGGCTTCCAACTCCTCTACTCTTGCTTGATCGCTTCTTGTAGACTTAGTAGACATGTTGAAGTGCTTTGGGGGAAGAAAATGCTGCTGGGGAAGGTGGCACGGGCGTGCAGTGAGGCACGAGGTGGTCGTGCTTTGCTTCGACTTGTGAAATGCAGATTTTGAAAGAGGCACGGTCGTGCTCCTTGGCACTGGGGAACTGTGCTTGAATGCTGCCTTGCAGAATGCAGGAAAACAAGGGTGGCACGGTCGTGCTTGGGAGCACAGGGGGACGTGCCAACTTTCTGCCTGCGGATGCTCGGTTTTTGCCGGTTTTGCTGGTTTGAGTTGTTTTTGTGTTTTTTGTTTGGGAAATGTGTTTGGGCTGCAAACTTGGTCAAATGGCAACCTTAGCTCTGATACCAATTGATGTATGTGTGCGTGGAAAGTGATCCAAATCAAACTCAAACTCAAAACAAACCAAAGTGAAAAGAGAAATGAAAGATGGATGAGATGGAAGAAGATCTTCACCACACAAGAAAAGGATAGAACAAGATCTTGTAATTGAAATAATCCTTCACGGAGCCACTCAACGACTTGATCTTGGGCTAATTCTCTTGTCTTAACCGAGGAATCACTCCAATGGAGAAGATAGAGAACCTAGAACGCTACTTAAATTTGCCACAATTCAAGATATAGAACTAGGAATTTTAGATGCACTTTTGAGAAACACACTCAAAGTACTTGTATTGCTTTTGAAAATCTCATACAATCTGAATGACAAGCATCACACGCCCCTCCTCTTTTATAAGCTCAGCAAAAGACAACCAAAAGACTCAACAACTCCTAACAATTAAAACTAGCCAATGAAAAGACTAAGTAAAATGAAAAGACTCATCATAAAAGGGGTGGGGGAGGTTACAAGGAATATTCTAGGATTTCTATCAGCTGATTATCTCCATCTAGAAGCCTCCAAAACGTGCACAATATCAGCCACACAAACACATGTAACCGAAGACTCTTCACTTTCCCAGAATTAATCCTTGCAGCTGCCTCAACTTCAACAGAGTATATCTTCCAGAATACTCAGCCAAAACACGCGTTCTTAGGCTTGCTAGAAAGCCCTGGAAGTCTATTTTCCCGAATGGGCTCATTTGCTCAATTTGGATAAGCGGTTTAAAAGTTATGGCCTAAAAAATGCACCTATCTCAGATTGGACTGGATCAGAATAATGTACCTTTGAGTGATATTTTGCCCAATCAAATAACGTCCAAATTAAACAAACTTGGGCTTATTTTAAAGCTGAAATATTAAGCTTCCAAAGCATATGGGCCCTCAAGTTGTGGGTCTACTTGAGCTTGTCCAAAAGTTGCCACAGAAATTACCTTCCGCAGGGACGAATCGGGCACTAATTCTTCCGGAAGGAATAAAACTTTTCTACAGAGTTTTGCCACGTCTTTGACTTCTTGAAGCTTGATTGGGTCTTCCTTGGGCTGGGCTTGATGGTCTTTGGGCCGTTCATGATGGTCTCCATCAGATGAAGAGCCATTCAGGAGACCACGGCAAGAGCAAAGAGGACAAGGTAACTCTAATAATTTTAGAGTTGAGATTCCAGAGTATGAAGGCAAGCTTGATCCAAAAGACTTCTTGGACTGGTTGCACACAGTGCAGAGGGTATTCGAATACAAGGACGTTCCAGAAGAAAAGAAAGTCAAGTTGGTGGCATTGAGACTACGTAAGTATGCTTCTTTATGGTGGACCAACTTGTGTGCTGAGAGAGTTAGGGAACGTAAGACTAAAATCAGAACTTGGGAAAAGATGAAAACCACGTTGAAGGCTAGATTTTTACCCCCCACGTATGTTCAAGATTGTTATTCACAACTTCATAGTCTGAACTAAGGCAATCTTAGTGTTGAAGAGTACACTAGACAGTTTGAAAAGCTTGTGATTAAATGTGATTTGCAAGAACCGGAAGAGCAAACGATTGTACGGTACTTGGGAGGACTTGATCCTAGGTGCTCTAATGTTGTTGAATTGCAAGCTTATACTATATTTGATGAGGTTTGCGTGCTTGCTTACAAGGTTGAGCAACAAAAGAAAGCTAAGCAAACTTTTAAGCCTCCACATCAAAGGCCTCCAATCCGGAACCAACCTTTTAACAAGGGGAGTTCCCAACCGGTTTCTAAGCCACAAAATCCCTTTCCTTTCAATCCACAAAGAACCCAAGCACCACAAAAGGCCCCAGCACCCCCAATTCGACCAAACCCCAATCCTATGAGCACTAGAAGATGTTTCAAGTGCCAAGGACTAGGCCACATTGCTTCGGAGTGCCCAAACCGCAAGGTAATCACTTTGGCCGAATGGAGAGCTGTGGATGAGCAAGAAAAGGAAGGTGAAATTGAAGGTGAAACTAAAGAAGAACATGAGGAAAGTCAAGAAGAGGTTGAGGAGGAAGCTGATGAAGGACAGATGTTAGTTTTGAGGAGGGTCTTGATCGGCCAAAAGAGCACCAAGGATGAGCAAAGAGAAAACATTTTTCACACTAGGTGCACGGTTCAAGGCAAGGTATGTTCATTGATTATTGATGGTGTGAGCTGTGCAAATGTGGTATCCCTTACCATGATTGAGAAGCTAGGCTTGCAAGCTACGGCCCATCCCCATCCCCACAACATACAATGGCTGAATCAAAGCAAAGGGCTTCAAGTCAATTCACGGTGCCTCATGTCGTTATCCATTGGTAAGAACTATCAAGACCAACTTTGGTGTGATGTTATACCTATGGATGCATGCCATGTATTGTTGGGAAGGCCTTGGATGTATGACCGAAGGGTAACCCATGATGGTTTCATGAATACATACTCCTTGTCTAAGGGAGGAAAGAAGATTACCCTAAAGCCATTATCGCCATCCGAACTCCTCAAAAACAAACCCACAAAAAGCCATGAACATTCTAATTGTTTACTCACTTTTAGTGAAACTCTTTTGAAGGCTTCGAATCATAAATTCAAGGCTTTTAAGGAGTGGATCCTAACCATACAAGATGAACCAGAATCCCTATTACCAACCCATCCATTTGCCAAATCACTAATCCAAACTTTCTGTCATTTGTTTCCAGAAGAGATACCCTAGGGTTTACCCCCTAAACGGGACATCCAACACCACATAGATCTCATTCCTGGTTCAGTTCTTCCAAACAAGCCAGCTTACAGAATGAACCCAAAGGGAACCATGGAGATTCAACGGCAAGTAGAGGAGTTGATTTCAAAGGGACTTGTACGTGAGTCCTTAAACCCCTGTGCCGTACCTGCTTTGTTGGTTCCCAAGAAGGATGGCAGCTAACGAATATGTGTGGACAGCAGAGCCATAAACAAGATCACCATCAAGTATAGGTATCCCATACCTAGGCTTGAAGACATGCTGGACGAATTACATGGCTCTAAAGTCTTCTCTAAAATTGATCTTCGAAGTGGTTACTACCAGATCAGAATAAGGGAGGGAGATATGAATGGAAGACTGCATTCAAGACTAAAGGCGGTTTATATGAGTGGCTAGTTATGCCATTCGGTCTTTCCAACGCTCCTAGTACATTCATGAGGTTAATGAATCAAGTATTCAAACCCTATATTGGCAAGTTCGTGGTGGTTTACTTCGATGACATTCTTATCTATTTCAAGGACGAGCAAGTACATCAAAATCATCTCAATCAGATCATGCATGTCCTTGAGCGTGAGCAGTTATATGGTAATCTTAAAAAGTGTACCTTCTTTACTCATGAGATTACATTGTTAGGTTACATTGTTTCTAGTGAAGGCATTAAGGTTGATGAAGGGAAGATAGAGGCTATTCGCACTTGGCCTTAACCACAAAGTATACATGATGTTAGAAGTTTTCATGGCTTGGCTTCGTTTTACAGAAGATTTATTCGAAACTTCAGCACCATCATGTCCCCTATGACTGAAGTGCTAAAGGGTTCATTGTTCCAATGGAATCCTAAGGCACAAACTGCCTTTGAAGAAATCAAGAAGAAACTTACTCAAGCACCTGTTCTTGCATTGCTGTGCTTTGAGAAGGTTTTTGAGGTGGAATGTGATTCATCAGGAGTGGGAATTGGTGGAGTTTTAACTCAAGAAGGCAAGCCATTGGCCTTCTTCAGTGAAAAACTATGTGACTCAAGAAGAAAATACTCCACATATGACAAGGAATTCCATGCTATCATTCGGTGCCTAGAGCATTGGAGTCATTACTTAGTGGCTAGTGAGTTTATACTTCACTCAGATCACGAGGTATTGAAGTACATTCAAGGCCAGCATAAACTTAACTCATGCTATGCTAAGTGGGTTGAATTCCTATAGTCATTCCACTTCACTATTAAGCACAAGTCGGGAAAGTTGAATCAAGGTGCGGATGCGTTATCAAGGAGACATCTCCTTATGTTCCAATTGGATGCTCTTATTCTTGGTTTTGAGCATCTCAAGAGTTTATATGCTGAAGATGAAGACCTTGGGAATCTCTATGCTGCATGTTTGAAGCATCCCAAGGGAGATTTCCTAATCCAAGAAGGTTATCTATTCAAGGGAGTGCGATTGTGCATTCCAAGGTGTAGCACTCGTGAGCTTCTAATCAGGGAAGTTGATGGAGGTTCCTTGGCGGGTCATTTTGGAGAGTCAAAGACCTTAACCATGTTAAGGGAGCATTACTACTCGCCAGGGATGGAGAAGGATGTTCAAGACATCCTTAGGAGGTGTGGAACATGCCAAGCAGCCAAGAGCCATACCCTACCTCACGGCTTATACACCCCATTGCCCATACCAACTCTACCTTGGGTGGACGTGAGTATGGACTTCATTTTGGGTCTACCTAAGACTCAAAGGGGAAAGGATTCAATCTTCGTGGTGGTAGACAGATTTTCGAAGATGGCACATTTCATTCCCTGCTGCAAAACCAATGATGCTACACACATTGCCGAGCTCTATTTTAAAGAGGTAACAAGGTTGCATGGTATTCCTAAGTCCATTGTTTCAGATAGGGATACAAAATTCCTGAGTCATTTTTGGATTACCCTTTGGAAGAAGCTTGGTACTAAGTTGCTGTTTAGTACTACCTGTCATCCCCAAACTGATGGCCAAACGGAAGTAACCAATCGAACCCTAAGAACTCTCCTAAGGGCTTTGATTAAACCAAATGCTAAAGCCTGGGATTTACTCTTGCCACATGCTGAGTTTGCATAGAACAAGGCACCTAGTAAGGCTACTGGTCTTTCACCATTCAAGGTGGTGTATGGGATTGATCCTTTGAGTCCAAATGATCTCACCCCACGGCCCCAAGACCAAAAGCCCATGTTGATGCAACACAAAGAGTAAAAGAGATTCAAAAGCTCCATGAGTTGGTGAAGGCACGAATTGAGAAGACTAATGCAGCCTATGAAGCACACGCCAACAAGCATAGGAGAAAGATTGTCTTTCAACCAGGAGACTTGGTATGGATCCATTTGAGAAAGGAACGTTTTCCTTCTAAAAGGAAAAACAAACTCATGCCACGAGCTGAAGGTCCATTTGAAGTCTTGGAGAGGATCAACGACAATGCTTATAAGATTGATCTCCCTCGTGATTTTGAGGTTTCAGCCACCTTTAATGTGGCTGATTTGAGCCCCTTCTATCCGGGCACTTCCCCACCAGATTTGAGGGTCAAATCTTTTCAACAAGGGGAGGATGATAGAGTCCTACCTAGCCAAGACCTTGATCAAGATGTAACAAGTCCAAATCGTCCAAGAACAAGGTCCCAAACTAAGAAGATGGCTCACCTTTGGTAAGAAGTTGAAACTAGCACAAACGGGATAACCGGCCAGCATAAGCCCGGTTTTGTGCATCTGATTTCTTAAGCTACATTGTGGCTTAAGGCCAATATTTTTGCATTTTTGGAATCCTCATGATGTTAGCTTTCAAGTCCAAGCATTGATTTCAAATCATGCCATAAGAGGATGGAGAATCAAAGGCATTTCCCCAACCGGCCAGATTTGGTCCAATTCTGCACGGTTGAAAGTTTAGGTGTGATAACCCTACTTAAACCTTGTTTAACCTTAATTTCTTGATTGGGGGGGTTTCCACACACCTTGAACTTTCCCCCCCACGGTTAAAATCCAGATCATACCCACTTTTGCTTTGGTTAAACTTGGTCTGAAAACCGGGTACAAAACTGCCCTTGAACCCGGTTTGGTGTCATGGTTTTCTTTTACCTCCACCGGTGGGTTTCCTCCTCTTCAACTGAGTTGGCACGTCTTCCAAGGTTGGGCACACCCCCCAAGGCGACAATCGTCAGCTGCAACCTTGAAAAGAACGGCCAATGAGAAGGGAGAGACAAGGGAAGATGTTCCTTGCTTGCTATTGGCTAGCCGTAAAGGGGAAACCCCTTTTCGGCTGGGCACATGGTCCTTTTGCTGCCTTTGAAGCTGATTGAGTTTAAGGACAAGTTAATTATGTTGTAATATTCATTTGTCTTGCTTTCTTTGATGGTTTAAGTGTATTTTGATTAGCCTTAAGCATGCTTGTAACCGATTAGCTCTAACCGTGGCAATTAGAGCTAATTAACACCTTTCCTCCCTAGGAGGGTAAAGTGAGGTGCTTGCTAAGCTTGCTTGCTGATTAGGAAATGTTGTGAGGCAAGTAACAAAAGGCATGTCACGGCCATATGGAAAACACTTCAGTTTTTGTTGAATGAAAACTGTGGAGAGCATTTGAAGCTTTCTCTCCAAAACTCTTGCTTGCTTATCTTAGTTTAGGCCAAACTAAGTGGTGTTCAAGTGAGTCTTAACCTTGATTAAGTGGTGATTCTGTATCTTAATCAAGATTAAGGGCCCTAAACTTAAAGGTTGGTGGTGATTTCTATATCCAATCCAAGGGTTTAGTCTTATCTCATCCCAGTTCATCCCACACGGTTCATTAGTGAAGTTGCTTGTTTGATTGTTCAAGGTAATTGCTTCCACTAATCGTGTTCATCATTTCCTCTCATTACTCCACTCTTTCTACTATCATTCACATCCATTTCCGCTATGTCCACTTCACCAAAAAGCTAGAAAACCAGCTAGAGTTGAAAAGCTCTCAAACCGGGTAAAACTAGGCAATCCTAGTTTTTGGGGCAGCAATATAGCACGGTGTACCCGTGCCTCCTAGCACGGCCGTGCCACTTCAGTCCGTCAGCATTCTTGAGTTTTGGTCTTCTTTCGTGTGAGGTTGGTGTGTGTATTCATACCCATTGACCTTTACATCACAAAAGCCGTGTGTTTTCCTTTTGATACAAGCCTAGCTAGCACCCTCACAAGCAAGCACACACCTCACCTTACCCTCTTAAGGAGGAAAGGTGTTATCTTAGCTTAATCCCTACGGTTTAAGCATAACCGTGTACAACCATGCTTAAGCTTAATCTAATTACAATCTTAACTTCAAAGAAAGCAAGACAAATGATATCACAACTTAATTAGATCTACTTAAGCCTAAGTATGCTGCTAACAAGGCTGGAAGCACATGGGTAGCCGAAAAGTGATTGTTCCTTTACGGTCGGCCAATCACATTCAAGGGACAAGCCTCTTTTGTAGCAAGCTTGCTATTGGTTGTTCTTCTCAAGATGTTCAGCTGATCATTGGCCTTTTAGACTTCTTAGGATGTGTGCCAAGCTAGATTGGATGAAGCAAACCCTTTAGAGTGGGAAAACTTCAACCGGGTTGTTGAACCGGGTGCATGGGTAGAATGTAGCCGGTTTTCAGACCTGATTTTAGCTTAAAAAAAGTGAGCATGATTTGGTTTTGAGGCCATGGGGGAAAACTTAAAGATGTGTATAAACCCCCCAATAAAGAAATCAAGTTTAAACAATGTTTAAGTAGCCTAATCCCACTAAAACATCCAACTGTGCAGTTTAGGTGCAAAACTGGCCGGTTTGACAAAAGTCCTTAATCTTCCACCTTCTTGTGGGCATGATTGGAAATGAATGCTTGGACTTGAAAGTAGACATGGTAAGGATTCCAAAAATGCAAAAATATCGAACTTAAGCCACAATGTAGCTTAAGTTATGAGATGAACAAAACCGGGCATTTTCAGGCCAAGTAACCTGGTTGCAGCAATTTGGGAGTCTTGTAAAATGTGAGCCATCCTTTGAACTTGGGACCTTGTTCTCGGGCGTTCTAGACTTGGTAGATCATGGACAAGGTCATGGCTAGGTAGGACTCCATCACCATGGAAATACAAGGTCAAGTTGAAGAGTTGAAAACTAAAGGCTTAATCCATGAGTCGTTGAGTTCGTGTGCTATTCCTGCTCTTTTGGTGCCAAATAAGGATGGTGGGATGCGCGTGTGTGTCGATAGCAGGGCCATTAACAAGATTACAATCAAGTATAGGCATCTCATACCTAGACTTGAAGATATGCTAGACAAATTGCATGGCTCTAAGGTGTTTTCCAAGATAGATCTTCAAAGTGGATACTACCAAATACGGATTAAAGAAGGTGACGAGTGGAAAATAGCTTTCAAGATTAAGGGAGGGCTTTATGAATGGTTGATAACGCCCTTTGGTCTTTCAAATGCACCTAGTACTTTCATGAGATTGATGAATCAAGTGTTCACACAGTATATGGGCAAGTTTGTGGTAGTATACTTTGATGGTATCTTGATTTATTCCAAGGATGAGCATGAACATCAAGACCATTTAACTCAAGTAATGCTTGTTCTGGAACGTGAGAACTTGTTTGGTAACCTTAAGAAATGTGCTTTTGTCACTCCTGAAGTTATATTTCTAGGTTACATAGTTACTGGAGATGGCATAAAAGCAGATGAGAGCAAAGTTGAAGCCATTCGGTCATGGCCAATTCCAAAGAGTGTACATGATGTTCGAGCTTTTCGTGGATTAGCTTCATTCTACAGGAGGTTTATTCGAGGTTTTAGCACTATTATGTGATGTATGTCCCGAGGGTCCAAGCTAAGACTCAATTGAAGAGTGAAAGCTTACAAACCAAGGGAGAATACAAACATGAGAAAACTAAGGAAAGTGGCACATAATATGTTGGTTGTCAGGCAACAAACATGTGAGGGAGGAATGGAACTTAGAATTAAGGGATTCTAAGTGAAAATCAAAAGGGAGTTTGATGTAATTTGATGTATATCACAAGGGATGAATGGAACCAAGTTATAAGCTACCAAGATTATGAAGCAACCAAGTGAAAACCACACGAATAGGTGTGGCACGGTCGTGCCTTTAGGCACGGGTAGGCCATGCCACTTTTCTGGTTTGTGACACCATGTTTCTCACTTTTGCACGGTTGAGTATGGTTTGAGGTTTGTGATGGAAGCTAGACTATTAGAGGTAGTCTAAGCCTTGAGTAAGCATGGGGATGGATATGTGAGTGGCTTGTAAATGAGAAAAGATGGGAGAGAAGCAAAGTTAAGATTCACTAACTCCAAATTAAAGCTAGCAAACTCACTTTAACTCTCTATGAATCCTTGAGTATAAACACCAAATGAGATAGAACTAAACTTGAAGAATGGATACAGAAACACCACCAAACTCAAGTTTAAGGCCCTTAAACTATGATTAAGATACAGATATCACCACTTAATCGAGTTTAAGACTTCACTTGATCACCACCTTAATCGGCCTAATTAAGGATAAGCAAGTTAAGTGTTTAAGAGAAACTCAAGACACAAAGTCTCTTTTCTTAATTCAATACTCAAGCATATTTTACAAAATGAACATCCAAGGCATTTAAATAGCCTTGAGTTACATGAAATGAACTTTCCTTCTAAGCTAGGAAAGTCATTAAACTAATCCTAGGCTAAATAGTACACGGTTTTAAAAAACATACATAAGCTAAAAGTTTAAGCTACAAAACACAAGATTTCCTTCTTAAACTGTTTCCTAAGCATTAAGAAACCTTGTTGACTCAATTTCCCTTCAAGGGAGGTAAGGTATACACGGTTGCCACCTCAAAAGGTTGATGAATGCATGGTTGCCATGTAGAGTGAGTGTGGCTGGTTCATAGCTTGCCAAGTGTCGCCTTCTTCATGCTTCCACATGTCTCACTCCTATGTGGCTGAGTGGCAGCTTACCAAGCAGCTCAAGGTGACCAAGTAGGCAAGCACACACCTCAAGAAAACCCATCTAGGAGGGAAATCCACCCAGCTAAGTAACCGGGTGTCTAGGTGCCTGTTTCTACCGTGATTGTGCTTCATGGTTGACACCTCAAATGCTGAGTAATCTGGGCTTTCCTTACATGCAAGGAAACCTCAAGATGTCTAGTTTACCCTCCATTTTGAATCATAGCATTTGAACGTCATTTACCCCTTGAATCAGCCTAATTTCCCAAACCGTGCAGATTGGACTCCAAAACAGCACAGGTTTACTAATTAGCTTAATTCACTAACCAATTGAACTCCAAATCTGGTAATTCCAATTGGATATGAAAGGTAAAATCTTAAGATTTTCAGGGATACAAAAATTGGACACTTAAACCTCATGGAAGATTAAGAAATGTAGTCACCAAAACCATGCTTATTCTGATCCTGCTGGGCAGTTTTGACTCCTTGGGTTTAATTGCTGATTTGAATGACCAAATGAAGTCCAAATTGAATGAAACTTGATTTGTTGGAAAGCTAACATCTTGAACTTCAAATCCATCAAAAAATAGTAAACTTAAACCCTTAGTATGTTTGAGCAATTAAGCACACAAAAACGGGTTAGCTGCTTGAATTAACCCTTGCCCTGTAGTTTCAATGTTTAAACAAAACTTGGATGATTTATTCATCCTTAAATCACCAAAATGAATTTACCTAGCTTGATTTGATTCTTCAAATAAAGGGGCGTAGAGGGATATGCATCATTATGGCTCCTATGACTAAAGTTATTAAAGGTACATCATTTATATGGACACCAAAAGCTCAATCTGCCTTTGAAGAAATCAGGTTAAGGCTTACTCAAGCACCTTTTCTATCCTTACCGTGCTTTAGTAAAGTCTTTAAAGTTGAATGTGATGCCTCTTGAGTTGGTATAGGTGGTGTTCTTACTCAAGAAGGTAAACCTTTAGCCTTCTTTAGTGAGAAACTTTGTGATTTAAGAAGAAAATACTCCACCTATGATAAAGAGTTTTATGCTATTGTGAGATGTTGATGTAAATTTTTTGACAACTAGAACCAACTCACAAGAACACTCAAGAGTAGACTCGGATTGAAGGTGATGAAAACCGAAAGCAAGGATGAAGCACAAGAGCTTGGATAATCAAGTGACCTTTTAAGGGATAATCCTAAGAGCCACCCTTAGAGAACACTTGGGCAATCTCTTTAGATCAACTAGTTACAGAATTGGATCACCTTCCAATTGAGATAAAGCGACATAGAGACCTACTTGAGTTGCCAAGCTTAAGATATAACACAAGGAGTTTCAATGGAGAGAGTTTTTTAACTCGCAAAGTTTCATATCTTCAAAAAGTGACTACAAATGAAAGCCAAGGCTAGTTTTGTTCTCCCTTGGCCTAGTTTCCCTCTCCCATGCAGCAAAAACTAAGTTAGTACAAGTGGGGAAGAGGAAAATACATCCCATCGGTCACTTACTAGGTTAACACATCACTTACTAGCTTAATCTACCTCATTAGGGGTCGTGATGCATCCCAAATGAGGTGTCAAGTTTACAAAGGTCCTAGAATGCAGCAAAAAGAGTGAATTCAGCAAGTGGGCAAAGCTAAACCCAAGGAAGAAGCCCCTTTGTACTGGCTAGTGAGTAACCGGTTACAAGGGTGTTTTTCTTGTCCTTTTGGTTGGATAAAACCAATACAAGAGGGTGCTTTGGATGGGGTTTGAACCCATGACCTGATAAATATTTATGCCCCCTTTCATGTCATCAAATTTCAGAAAACATGGCCTTGAGTTGGTGGTCCAAACTGATGTATATTTTCAAGGGTATCATTTTCATTCTTTCAACTCAACTTCATAGGAGGTAAGCTCCATACAAATTCATGCATGGCAAGGCCCTTCTTTGGTTCCAATATTTGAATTTCATGACAAAAGACACATTATGGAGTTTTATTTGAACTTCAAAGTGCGTCAAGGGTATCATTTTCATTCTTTCAACTCAACTTCATAGGAGGTAAGCTCCATACAAATTCATGCATGGCAAGGCCCTTCTTTGGTTCCAATATTTGAATTTCATGACAAAAGACACTTTATGGAGTTTTATTTGAACTTCAAAGTGCCTTTTCCAAATGGGTTTTCCAAATGGGGATCAAGAGGCATTTCAATGATGGAGACCATCAAGCCCACTCTCCTACGCTCCTTTCTCAGCTCAAGGAAGACCCTACTAAGCTCATGGGGGTCAAGGAAGTGGCTAAACTTTGCAGAACAATCATGGCAATGCCCGACGAGTTGGCACCGGATTCATTCAATCATAACCCGGTCTTTGTTACTTGTTTTGTGCAAGATTTGGTGGACCCACAGCTTGAGGGCCCACATAATATTTTAGCCTAAGTTGTTAGCTTTCTAATAAGCCCAACCATGCCTAAATTGGATCT
Organism: Carnegiea gigantea; assembly: GCA_029747015.1. Classification (NCBI taxonomy): domain Eukaryota; kingdom Viridiplantae; phylum Streptophyta; class Magnoliopsida; order Caryophyllales; family Cactaceae; genus Carnegiea; species Carnegiea gigantea. Next base: position 268,738 of record JAKOGI010000064.1, on the reverse strand, counting down.
CATTTGGTTGGGCAACAAGAGACCTCAAAGGCCCAATGTCCAGGCGCAGGCCAGTCTGAGCAGTCTTCATTGTTTGGGCCATAACTTTCAAACGGCTGGTCCAAATTGAGCAAACTTGTGCTTCCTGGAAACTACACATCCAGGGCTTTACAACAAGCCCAAAATCACGCAATGTGGCCCAGTAAATCGCGATATATGGCCGTCCAAATTCAGAGCTGCTGCAAGGGTGTGAGTGCATTAAAGAAGGAGGATGTTTGGTGTTCCCATTCGGTTCATGAACCTTTTCAGCTGCATTTGGACGTGAGACCCTTCTTATACCAGGGGGTTAATGTAATTTATGCAGCCAAGGAGTTGTGGCATCTCAAGGAACTCATCTTTTCCCCTTCCCCTTGATTATTTGTAACCGACACATTAATGTGTCCTTTGGTGTGCCCTATGTTTATTTCTTGTAACTTACGCCCTTTCATTTGTGTTGTTCTCTACTATAAAAGGGGCTAGGCGTGTAGGTTGAGGGATCATCAGCTTGTACTCCAATTTCAATAATACTAAGCCCTTGAGTGTTCTCTAGTGTGCTTGCTTGAAATCCTAGTTCTATATCTTAAGGTTGGCTGCCTCAAGTGGTGTTCTAGGTCCCTCATTCTCAACTTGGTGGTGATTAATTTTTGTATCCTAGTTGAGTTAAGGGATTACCCAAGGTTTGGTTTGAGTGGCTCTGGAAGGATTATCTCAAACACAACCTTGTACTATCCTTTTTACTTTTCCTTGTTTTCTCAATTATAAAAACCACAAAAATACTTAGTTTGGTCATTTGGGTGCTCTCATATACATCATTTGGTGTCAGAGCTAGGTTGCCATTTGACCAAGTTTACAGCCCAAACACATGTCCCAAACAAAAACACAAAAACAACTCAAACCAGTAAAACCGTGCAAAAACCGAGCATCCGCCGGCAGAAAGTTGGCACGTCCCCCCCGTGCTCCCAGGCACGACCGTGCCACCCTTTTTTTCCTGCATTCTGCAGGGCAGCATTCAAGCACGTTTCCCCAGTGCCTAGCTGCACGACCGTGCCCTCCCTCCTCTTCTCCAAAACAGCCTTTTTCTAGCCTAAACACATAACCCACAAAGAACCCTTAAGCATTCATCCATCATGATTTCTCTTGGGAACTTGCGAAAAGAGATTGCTTTGATTGAAAAGGAGATGGTCATCCTTGAAACTCCAAAGTTTCGTGGCCAAAAAGAAGATTTCCCTTACTGGATTTCCAAAGTGGATCAAGTCTTCACTCGCTACAATATTGACGAGCAAGAGAAGTTTAAGGTGGTTATCAAGAAGCTCCGAGGCCATGTGCTTGAATGGTGGGAAAGGTACAAGTATAAGAGGAAGAAGAGAGGGAAAAGTAAGATCACAATATGGGTTAAGTTAAGAGATAAATTAATGGATACTTTCGCTCCAACCTCTTACTTACACAAGCATCCTTTTCTTTCCTTTGAGGTAAACGGCTTTAATTCCTCTTCTAAAAACCTCCATTTCAACAAGGAAAGTGATGGAGGTCCATCCTCAAAGTCTAATAATGTTTCAATGATCAAGAATAATCAAGAAATCAAGTCCAAAGTCACGGCCATAGGTCACTTGATGGAGAAAACACAAGGTGATGCACCCGGGTTCTCATCCAGATTTTCACCTAGTTTTTGTTATCTAATCACACAGGATTGAGGCACGTTTTGGTGCTCCTTTTTTGGGGAATTTTCAAGCTCAAGATCTTAGCTTTTAAGTCCAATTGGTTTCATATTATTTGGAGTTCAATTGGTTGCTTAAAACAGTTTATCTTTTGACCCTATTTGGATTACACTACAAACTGCACGGTTTTGGAATTCTGGTTTGTTCAGGGGGCAAATGAAGTCCAATTGCTGCGATTCAAGTTAGAGGGTAAACTAGACATCTTGAGGTTTCCATGCATGCAAGAAACGTAGCAATTAGTCAGCATTTGATGTGTCAAACATGCATGACAATCTGAGGCAGAAACCAGCTAATTGACACCCGGTTGCTTAGCCCAGTAGTTTTCCTCCTTCAAGGGGTTTGCTTAAGGTGTAAGCTTGCCTACTAGGTCAAATTGAGCTGCTTGGTAAGCTGCCACCCAGCCACCCATGAGAGAGACATGTGGAGCAAGGGAAAAGCCTCCATTTTGCAAGCTTTCACACGGCCACTTAAGCATGACATGGCAACCATGCATTCTTCAGCTCTTTTGAGGTGGCCAGCCGTGTAACCTTACCTTTCTAGCTGGGAAATTGAGTCATTGACATTCCTTAATGCATAGGAAAGAGCTTAGGAAGATAAAATAGTGCTTTGTAACTTAAACTTTCAGTTTGTGTTTGTTTTAGGCCAAACCATGCACTAAGTAGTCTTAGGCATGCTTAATGACTTTCCTACCTTAGAAGGAAAGCTCTCTCATGTATTCTCAAGGCCATATAAAAGCCTTGTATGTTCATTTTAAGCATATAGAGTTGAATATTCACTTGAGAGCATAGACTTTGTGTCTTGTGATTTCCTTAAACACTTAACTTGCTTATCCTTAATTGTGGCCGATTAAGGTGGTGACCAAGTGACTCTTGATCTTTGGTTAGGTGGTGTATCTTATCCTAATCCAAGATTAAGGGCCCTAAGCTAAGTGATTAGTGGTGTATCTTATCTAATCATCTAGCTTGGAACTATCCTAAATTCATTAAACACACTTGAAGTTCATGAGCTAGCTCTTGGTTTCTCTCCTCTCAAACTGTGAGTTCCCTCTTTGATCTTCTTAGTGTTCTGAATCCTACTTTCAATACTCACTTCCCTTACTCCTTTGTTTACTCATTTCCACACAAAATCAAGACCAAGACAAAGCTAATTGCATCAGACTTCCATTAGTCCTCAAAGCTATCTCAAACCGTGAAGTAAAGCAATTTCTAGGTGAGCCAGGCAGCAATTTAGCACGGTCACCCCGTGCCGCTAAGCACGACCGTGCCTCCTTGGCCGTAGGGTGTTTGCTTGTTTCTAGTGTCCTTGATGTGAGTTGACTTGGGTTGCTTCATTCCCTTGAGACTTACATCAATTTTGGTATCAGAGCAATTTCAGCTCCTTACCTGAACCCCACGCCATTCCCAGCCTATCTCTGAAATCATTTCAAACACAGTTAAGCACAAACCGTTCATTCCTGCGATCACAATGAGTACTAGCATGTCTGTGGAAGAAAAGCTTGAGGTTCTTTCCAAGCAAATGCAAGAAATGAGTGTGAGTAATCAAGCACTCAAAGCACAAAATGAGTACTTGAGGAAACAGCTTGGAAATCACATGAAACAGAAGCAAAAGCTTCAAGAATCACCAAGCATTCGAATTGGGACGGATTATGGCCATGAAGAGGAAGCTAGCAATGTGTTATCATTCTCTGAAGAGGATGTACCATTTGAAAGAACACAAAGAAGAACGCGGCCTACTTTCAACTCTAATGAATTCAAGGTTGAAATTCCTGAGTTTGAAGGTAAGCTAGATCCTGATGAGTTCATTGAATGGTTACAAACAGTGGAACGTATCTTTGAGTTTAAGGAGATTCCGGAGGATAAGAAAGTCAAGATAGTTGCTCTTAGACTAAGGAAATATGCCTCCTTGTGGTGGACAAACCTTAATGCTAAGAGAACTAGGGAGAGGAAGAGTAAGATTGCTACTTGGGACAAGATGAAAGCCAAGATGAAGGCACGGTTTTTGCCTTCCACGTATGTCCAAGATCAATACATGCTCTTTCACCATCTGAATCAAGGCAAAATGAGTGTTGAAGAATATACTCGTGAGTTTAAGAAACTCATGATCAAATGTGACATTCATGAGCCTGAAGAGCAGACCATGGTTCGTTACCTAGGAGGGCTTGATCCTAGATAGCCAACGTGGTTGAGTTGCAAGCTTACACCACCTTTGACGAAGTGTGTGTCCTAGCACATAAGGTGGAGCAACAAAGAAAGTCTAGGATGAATGTTCGTGATTCATTCAATCCCTATTCTACACCAAACCGTGGGCAACCCTTTAACAAGGGGAGTACCACACCTCAGCCTAAATCATCTAGCCCTTTCCCATCTAATCCACAAAAGAACCAAGCTCCTTAAAGGCCACCACCACCAAACCCCCTACGTCCAAACCCATACCTCGTAAGCCAAAGAAGGTGTTACAAGTGCCAAGGCTTAGGACATATTGCTTCTGATTGTCCTAGTCGAAAGGTAGTCACCTTAGCTGAATGGGAAGCCATAGAGGGAGAATTTGCTGAGGAGAAAGAAGAGGGAAAGGAAGAAGATGCTGAGAACGATCATGAAGATGATCAGGAGGAGTTTGTAGAAAACGCAGATGAAGGTGAGATGCTAGTAATTCGAAGGGTATTGCGCAATCAACGAGTTGCTAAGGATGAACAACATGAGAACATCTTTCGCTCACGGTGTACAGTCCAAGGCAAAGTGTGCTCGTTAATCATCGATGGAGGAAGTTGTGCCAACGTTGCTTCATTGAGCATGATTGAGAAACTGGGCCTTCAGTCCATGGCACACCCACACCCATACAATATTCAATGGCTAAATCAAGGCAAGGGATTACAAGTTAACTCTCGTTGCTTGATTTCATTCTCTCTTGGTAAGAACTACCAAGATGAACTTTGGTGTGATATTATCCCCATGGATGCTTGCCATATTCTGTTAGGACGACCATGGATGTATGACAGGAAGGTTATGCATAATGGTTATCTTAATACTTATTCTTTTACCAAAGATGGCAAGAAGATTACCCTGAATCCTATGTCACCATCCGAACTCCACAAAATGAAACCACAAAAAAGCCAAAATCAATCTGACTTGCTTTTGACATATGTTGAACCACTTTTAAAGGCTTCTCAACATGAGTTCAAGGCCTTGAAAGAGTGGATATTGCAAGTACAAGATGAGCCAGAAACACCACTTCCATCCCATCCCATAGCCAAGGTCATATTGAATCAGTTCAGTCACCTATTTCCAGATGAGATACCTTCGGGTTTGCCCCCAAAGCGTGACATTCAATATCATATTGACCTTATCCCAGGATCCATTCGACCTAATAAACCAGCCTACAGGACAAATCCCAAAGAAACTCAAGAAATTCAACGTCAAGTTGAAGAACTGATATTCAAGGGATTGGTACGAGAATCCTTAAGTCCGTGTGCTATTCCTGCTCTTTTGGTTCCGAAAAAGGATGGTAGTGTGAGGATGTGTGTTGACAGTAGGGCCATAAACAAAATTACTATCAAGTATAGGTATCCTATACCTAGGCTTGAAGATATGTTGGATGAGTTACATGGCTCTATGGTGTTTAGTAAGATTGATTTGAGGAGTGGTTATTATCAGGTTCGTATTAGGGAAGGCGATGAGTGGAAAACTACTTTCAAGACTAAGGGCGGATTATATGAATGGTTAGTCATGCCTTTCGGTCTTTCCAATGCCCCTAGTACGTTTATGAGGTTGATGAATCAAGTATTTCGGCCATACTTGGGCAAGTTTGTGGTCGTTTACTTCGATGATATTTTGGTGTTTAGCAAGAATGAGCAAGAGCATCAAAATCACTTAACTCAGGTGCTGCTCGTTCTTGAAAAGGAGAAATTGTTTGGAAACCTAAAGAAGTGTACCTTCTTTACCCATGAGGTTACCTTCTTAGGTTATATTGTTCCTGAAAGTGGTATTAAGGCAGATGAAAGCAAGATTGAGGCTATTCGGACTTGGCCTGTTCCTAAGAGTATTCATGATGTTCAAAGCTTTTATGGCTTGGCTTCTTTCTATAGGAGATTCATACGCAATTTCAGCACTATTCTAGCTCCTATGACTGAAGTTCTTAAGGGTTCCTCGTTCACTTGGAATCCTAAAGCCCAAGCAGCCTTTGAAGAAGTGAAAGAGAGGCTAACTCAAGCGCCGGTTTTAGCTCTACCGTGTTTTGAAAAAGTCTTTGAAGTTGAATGCGATGCTTCTGGAGTTGGTATTAGAGGAATTCTTACTCAAGAAGGACGCCCTTTGGCCTTCTTCAGTGAGAAGTTATGTGATACCAGAAGGAAATATTCAACTTATGACAAGGAGTTCTATGCCATCGTTCGATGCTTAGAACATTAGAACCATTACTTGATTGCCAGTGAGTTTATTCTGCACTCAGATCACGAGGCTTTGAAGTATATTCAAGGCCAACATAAGTTAAACTCACGCCATGCTAAATGGGTTGAGTTCCTGCAGTCCTTTCACTTTACTATCAAGCATAAGTTCGGTAAGCTGAATCAAGGCGCCGATGCCCTTTCTCGACGTTATCTATTGATGTTCCAGTTAGATGCTCGTATCCTTGGATTTGAGCATCTAAAGGCTTTATACCAGGATGATGAAGATTTTGGGGTGTTATGCTCTGAGTGTACTAAACATCCCAAAGGGGATTTCTTAATTCAAGAAGAGTTTCTCTTTAAAGGTGCTCCGTTATGTGTCCCCAAATGCAGCACTCGTGAGTTGTTGATTCGAGAAGTCCATCCTGGATCTTTAGCTGGTCATTTTGGTGAAGACAAGACCCTAATCATGCTTACGGAACATTATTATTGGCCAGGCATGGAGAAAGACGTTCAAGACATCATTAGAAGGTGCAGTACGTGTCAGATAGCAAAGAGTCATTCGCTCCCCCAGGGGTTGTACACGCCACTTCCTATTCCTACGTTGCCATGGGTAGATGTTAGTATGGATTTCATACTTGGTTTACCAAGGACACAAAGGAGTAAAGATTCTATCTTTGTGGTTGTGGATCGATTTTCAAAGATGGCTCATTTTATTCCCTGCAACAAGACTAATGATGCTACTCATGTCACTGAGCTCTATTTCAAAGAAGTGATGAGATTACATGGAATTCCTCGTTCCATCGTCTCAGATCGAGATACCAAGTTCCTAAGTCACTTTTGGATTACTTTGTGAAAAAAGCTGGGTACCAAACTCAAATACAGTACCACTTGCCATCCACAAACGGACGGGCAAACAGAGGCCACCAATCGAACTCTTGGTACCTTATTAAGAGTTTTGATTAAGCACCAAGCTAAAGCATGGGATCTGTTACTTCCACACGCTGAGTTCGCATATAACAAGACTCCAAGCAAAGCTACTGGTCTATCACCCTTTAAGGCGGTCTACGGAACTGATCCCCTAAGTCCACTTGATCTTATTCCTCGATCGTTAGATCAGAAGCCAAGTGCGGATGCCGCAGCTAGAGTGGAAGAAATCTAGAAGTTGCATAAATTAGTGAAGGCCAAGATTGAAAAAACTACACTCTCATACATGGCCCAAGCTAATAAGCATAAAAGAGAGAAGCTTTTTAAGCCAGGTGATTTGGTCTGGATACATCTACGCAAAGAACGTTTTCCTTCCAAAAGGAAAACTAAGCTGATGCCACGAGCAGATGGTCCATTCGAGATTTTGGAAAAGATTAATGACAATGCTTATAAGGTGGAGTTACCAGGAGATTATGGAGTATCAGCTACGTTTAACGTTGCTGTGAAGCAGATGGTTACCTTTCTGATTTGAGGATCAAATCTTCCTAACAAGGAGAGAATGATGGAGGTCTATCCTCAAAGTCTAATAATGTTTCAATGATCCAGAATAATCAAGAAATTAAGTCCAAAGTCACGGCCATAAGTCACTTGATGGAGAAAACACAAGGTGATGCACCCGGGTTCTCATCTAGATTTTCACCCGGTTTTTGTTATCTAATTACACAGGATTGAGGCACGTTTTGGTGCTCATTTTTTGGGGAATTTTCAAGCTCAAGATCTTAGCTTTTAAGTCCAATTGGTTTCATATTATTTGGAGTTCAATTGGTTGCTTAAAACAGTTCATCTTTTGACCCTGTCCGGATTGCACTACAAACTGCACGGTTTTGGAATTCTGGTTTGTTCAGAGGGCAAATGAAGTCCAATTGCTACGATTCAAGTTGGTGGGTAAACTAGACATCTTGAGGTTTCCATCCATGCAAGAAACGTAGCAATTAGTCAACATTTGATGTGTCAAACATGCATGACAATCTGAGGCAGAAATCGGCTGATTGACACCCGGTTGCTTAGCCAAGTAGTTTTCCTCCTTCAAGGGGTTTGCTTAAGGTGTAAGCTTGCCTACCAGGTCAAATTGAATTGTTTGGTAAGCTGCCACCCAGCCACCCATGAGAGAGACACGTGGAGCAAGGGAAAAGCCTCCATTTTGCAAGCTTTCACACGGCCACTCAAGCATGACATGGCAACCATGCATTCTTCAGCTCTTTTGAGGTGGCCAGCCGTGTAACCTTACCTTCCTAGCTGGGAAATTGAGTCATTGACATTCCTTAATGCATAGGAAAGAGCTTAGGAAGATAAAATAGTGCTTTGTAACTTAAACTTTCAGTTTGTGTTTGTTTTAGGCCAAACCGTGTACTAAGTAGTCTTAGGCATGCTTAATGACTTTCCTACCTTAGAAGGAAAGCTCTCTCATGTATTCTCAAGGCCATATAAAAGCCTTGTATGTTCATTTTAAGCATATGGAGTTGAATATTCAGTTGAGAGCATAGACTTTGTGCCTTGTGATTTCCTTAAACACTTAACTTGCATATCCTTAATTGTGGCCGATTAAGGTGGTGACCAAGTGAGTCTTGATCTTTGGTTAGGTGGTGTATCTTATCCTAATCCAAGATTAAGGGCCCTAAGCTAAGTGATTAGTGGTGTATCTTATCTAATCATCTAGCTTAGAACTATCCTAAATTTATTAAACACACTTGAAGTTCATAAGCTAGCTCTTGGTTTCTCTCCTCTCAAACCGTGAGTTCCCTCTTTGATCTTCTTAGTGTTCTGAATCCTACTTTCAATCCTCACTTCCCTTACTCCTTTGTTTACTCATTTCCACACAAAATCAAGACCAAGACAAAGCTAATTGCATCAGACTTCCATTCGTCCTCAAAGCTATCTCAAACCGTGAAGTAAAGCAATTTCCAGGTGAGCCAGGCAGCAATTTAGCACGGTCACCCCATGCCACTAAGCACGACCGTGCCTCCTTGGCCGTAGGGTGTTTGCTTGTTTCTAGTGTCCTTGATGTGAGTTGACTTGGGTTGCTTCATTCCCTTGAGACTTACATTAAAAAGTCCAATGAGTGCTTGTAACTCTAGCTCTACTCCCTTCTTTTATTTGGAAAAACTTAACTCCAACAAAGATGAAGAGATCCTTGGAGAAAAAGCTTCAAGCCTAGTTGACCTACCTCCTGTTTTTGATGACTATGGTGATGATGAGACCTTTGAACTTGAGGGACAAGAAGGCTATTCATGTCCTTCGCCACTTGTGCTAGATCACCATTTAGATAAGGGAATAGCATGTGTTGCTCACTTTGATCCTTGTCATGACAATTTCATTGTTCCATTATCCCCACAATTAGAACCTGAACTAGACGAACTTAAAACCATGGGGGGCCAAATAGGAAACAAAAGTGAGGGACAACCAAGACGGATAGATAAGGAAGGCAAACATGGAGAACCCTTGATCTTTAAAGAAGGATGTCATGAAAACCATGAGGTGAATTGTGACCTACCTTTAAGATTTGATGAACTTGAAATTGAAGAACTCCAAGTATCCGATTTGGAGCTATGTGGGGTTGTTGAAGGAATTGAGGAACTCTTAAGTCAAGAAGAATGCCCTCATTCACAACAAGAATTGAGGACAATTCTTTTCAAAGAAAGAGGGATTGATGTATATTTTCAAGGGTATCATTTTCATTCTTTCAACTCAACTTCATGGGAGGTAAGCTCCATACAAATTCATGCATGGCAAGGCCCTTCTTTGGTTCCAATATTTGAATTTCATGACAAAAGACACTTTATAGAGTTTTATTTGAACTTCAAAGTGCCTTTTCCAAACGGGTTTTCCAAATGGGGATCCGATGGAGACCATCAAGCCCACTCTCCTACGCTCCTTTCTCAGCTCAAGGAAGACCCTAATAAGCTCAGGGGGGTCAAGGAAGTGGCTAAACTCTGCAGAACAATCATGGCAATGGCCGATGAGTTGGCGCCGAATTCATTCAATCATAACCCGGTCTTTGTTACTTGTTTTGTGCAAGATTTGGTGGACCCACGGCTTGAGGGCCCACATAATATTTTAGCCTAAGTTGTTAGCTTTCTAATAAGTCCAACCATGCTTAAATTGGATCTCATTTGGTTGGGCAACAAGAGACCTCAAAGGCCCAATGTCCAGGCGCAGGCCAGTTTGAGTAGTCTTCATTGTTTGGGCCATAACTTTCAAACGGCTGGTTCAAATTGGACAAACGTGTGCTTCCTGGCAACTACACATCCAGGGCTTTCCAACAAGCCCAAAATCACGCAATTTGGCCTAGTAAATCGCGAGATATGGCCGTCCAAAGTCAGAGCTACTGTAAGGGTGTGAGTGCATTAAAGAAGGAGGATGTTTGGCGTCCCCATTCGGTTCATGAACCTTTTCAGCTGCATTTGGACGTGAGACCCTCCTTATACCAGGGGGTTAATGTAATTTATGTAGCCAAAGAGTTGTGGCATCTCAAGGAACTCATCTTTTCCCCTTCCCCTTAATTATTTGTAACCGACACATTAATGTGTCCTTTGGTGTGCCCTATGTTTATTTCTTGTAACTTATGCCCTTTCATTTGTGTTGTTCTCTACTATAAAAGGGGCTAGGCGTGTGGGTTGAGGGATCATCAGCTTGTACTCCAATTTCAAAGTAATACTAAGCCCCTGAGTGTTCTCTAGTGTGCTTGCTTGAAATCCTAGTTCTATATCTTAAGGTTGGCTACCTCAAGTGATGTTCTAGGTCCCTCATTCTCAACTTGGTGGTGATTAATTTCTATATCCTAGTTGAGTTAAGGGATTGCCCAAGGTTTGGTTTGCGTGGCTCCGGAAGGATTATCTCAAACACAACCTTGAACTATCCTTTTTACTTTTCCTTGTTTTCTCAATTGTAAAAACCACAAAAATACTGAGTTTGGTCATTTGGGTTCTCTCATATACATCACAAACGTCCCTTCATTTCGCACTGTGCTGGATTAGTACCTAACCTGCAGCATTGGAATGATCTTGCTGTTTGACTGACCAAATTACCTCTAAATCCTTTGCAACTTATTTTATTGGATTCCTAACATCTTAGACTTAAAGAGAGGGGGCAAGCAATCAATCATCCCCTCACCTTCAAGCCCCAAAAAGGTTCACAAAACTGGGCTAATTTTCGATCGAATCTGCCCACATTCTGTCTGATTGCGCCAAGGTGTTTTTGACCACTGCATGGATGTTCTTGACTTCCTTGGAGCTTGAATGGATGTGTAGGCTAGCTGGATGCTCATTCAAGGCTTAGTCTTGATGGTCCCCATCATTCTCCCCGGCTTGATTGGAGTTTGACCTCAAACTCGGTATCTCCTCATCTTCATCATAGTATGGGCTTAAGTCAGCTACATTGAAGGTGGCGAATACCTCATACTCACCAGGAAGGTCTACCTTGTATGCATTTGGACCAATCTTCTTAAGGATTTCAAATGGTCAATCCGACCTTGGTATTAACTTGGACTTGCACTTGCTTGGGAACCTTTTTTTTCTCAAATGAATCCACACTAAGTCCCCAGGCTGAAAATGAGCTTCTCTTCTCTTCTTGTTAGCATAGGACTTGGCTTGGTCATTTGTTTTTTCAATCCTCTCCCTCACCTTGGCATAAAGTTCTTGAACCTCTCTTGCTCTTTTCTCGGCTTCCCAGCTAAACTTAGTGGGATTGGAGATAAGAATAAGATCAAGGGGAGTCCGTGGGTTGTTCCCATACACTACTTAGAAGGGAGAGAGACCCGTGGCCTTGCTTGGGGTTCGATTGAAGGCAAACTCCGCATGGCAAAGTAACTCATCCCAACCCTTACTGTTCCTTTTCACCAAGACTCGAAGTAGGGTGCCCAAAGTACGGTTTGTGACCTCAGTTTGGCCGTCCGTTTGGGGGTGGCAAGAGGTGCTGAATTTGAGTAGAGTGCCAAGCCTCCTCCACAAGGTGAGCTAGAAATGACTTAGAAATTTTATGTCACGATCGGACATTACACTCCTTGGAATGCCATGCAACCGTACAATCTCCTTGAAATAAAGATTAGCCACTTGTGAAGCATCAAATGTAGTATGACCCGCCACAAGATGAGCCATCTTTGAGAATCTATCCACTACCACCATGATAAAGTCCTTATACCTTTGAGTCCTTGGTAATCCCGTGATAAAATCCAAGCCAACATCCTCCCAAGGCCCTTGAGGAACCGGCAAGGGGGTGTAGAGACCTTAAGGCCGAATGTGATCCTTGGTAAGTTGGCAAGTAGAGCATCTTTTGATGAAATGCTCTACATCCCTTGACATCTTTGGCTAAAAGTAATCTTCCTTGAGCATGGAACATGTCTTCTTAACTCCAAAATAGCCGGCTAGAGCTCCTCCATGAAGCTCTTGAATCAAAAGCTCCCTAAACCCACACTTGGGAATGCATAACCAATTTCCTTTGAAAAGGAAACCATTCTCCAAGTGAAAGGACCCGTGGGCATGACTAGAACAACTTTCAAGGATAACCTTGAAGTCTTCATCTTGAGCATACATATCCTTGATACACTCAAATCCAAGTACCTTGGACTCAAGAGTTGAGAGCAATAGGTACCTCCTAGAAAGTGCATCGGCTCCTTTGTTCATTTGGCCTGCTTTGTGTTGGATCACAAAATGGAAGGATTACATGAACTCCACCCACTTAGCATGTCGTGGATTGAGTTTATGTTGACCTTGGATGAACTTCAAAGCTTGGTGATCCGTTTGGAGGATGAACTCACCTCCCACCAAATAATGCCACCAATGCTCTAATGCCCTCACAATGGTATAGAACTCCTTGTCATATGTAGAATACTTCCTCTTGGCATCATTTAACTTTTCACTAAAGTAAGCAATGGGCCTCTTTTCTTGTGACAACACGACCCCTATTCCAACTCCGAAAGCATTGCACTCCACTTCAAAGATCTTGGAAAAGCTAGGAAGTGATAGAACGGGGGCACTAGTTAGCCTTTCTTTGATCTCCTCAAAAGCATGTTGAGCTTGTTCGCTCCATTCAAAGTGCTTGGCCTTGAGGACTTGTTGGGTAGACATGGGAGTGGGCCACTCACGGATGGCCTTGATTTTCTCTTCATCCACTTAGATGCCTTCGGCCGAAACCATGTATCCCAAAAACTTCACTTGGGAAGAGAAGAAATAGCACTTCTCTAAGTTACTATAAAGTTGTTCTTGCGCCAAGACACTCAAGACCTCATGTAAATGCTTGGAATGCTCCTCCTCTCCACGGCTATACACCAATATATTGTCAAAGTATACAACGACATACTTTCCAATGAACGGCTTAAGAACTTGGTTCATAAGCCTCATGAATGCACTAGGTGCATCTGTTAAACCAAAGGGCATGACAAGCCACTCATAGAGACCACCCTTTGTTTGGAAGGCCGTCTTCCATTCATCTCCCTCATAGATACGGATTTGGTAATAGCCACTTCTAAGATCAATCTTAGAGAGGATAGTGGCCCCACGAAGCTCATCAAGAAGATCCTCCAATCTTGGAATGGGATAACGATACTTAATGGTGATCTTGTTGATAGCCCTACTGTCCACACACATCCTCATGGATCCATCCTTCTTGGGAACAAGCAAAGCCGGGACGGCACAAGGGCTAAGACTCTCACGGGTTAGGCCCTTGGATAAGAGCTCATCCACTTGTCTTTGAACTTCTTGTGTCTCTTGGGGATTTATACGATAGGCCGGCTTGTTTGGGAGTGTGGTCCCGGGTATGAGGTCAATTTTGTGTTAGATTGATCTTTGAGGGGGTAGGTTGTGGGGTATCTCTTGTGGGAAGGCATGGGAAAAGGTTTTCATGAGGGGAGTAAGCAAGGGATGGGAAAAATCCCTCACTTCGGCCGGTTCATGGCCTAAAAGAATCCACTCCTTAAAGGCATCAAACTCATGGAGTTGTGAGTGGAGTAAGGTAGTGAGAAGGACATCCAACTTGGGATTATCTTGTGGCTTCTTTTTTGGCCTAGGCTTAAGGGGGGTAAGGGTGATTTTCTTGTGATCTTTGGTGAAGGTGTAGATATTCATTCGGCCATCATACATAACGCTCCTATCAAAGAGCCATGGCTGGCCCAAAAGGACATGACAAGCGTCCATGGGCATAATGTCACACCAAACTTCATCTTTATAAGTTTTCTTAATGGACAAAGAAAGTAGACACCGACTTGTGATTGGCAAACCCTTACCTTGATTGAGCCATTGAATTGTGTAAGGACTTAGATGTGGTGTGACCGAGATTTTGAGCTTGTCCACCATGGTTTTGGAGGCTACATTAGCATAACTTCCTCCATCAATAATGAGAGAGCATACTTTCCCACTCACGGTGCATCTAGTGTGGAAAATATTCTCCCTTTGTTCCAAGTCTTCTTCAGAGGCAATTTCACTCAAGGCTCTCCTAATCACTAACAACTCTCCTTCGTCCGGCCCTTCTTCTACTTCTTCTAAGATTTCGGTCATGTACAATCCTTTCTCTTCTTCCTCCCTCTCCTCTTCATCTTCTAGCTCCTCTAAGGAAGCTTGATAGTCGGCCAAGGAGACCATTCTTTTGTTTGGACATTCGGAAGCATAATGCCCAAGGCCTTAAAAACGAAAACACCGGACCTTGTTAAGGGGTTTTGGTGGGGGTTTTGAGGCTGTTTGTGGGGCTATGGTTTGAGATTGGGAAGGGCTTTTGAGGGGTGTATAAGGTTTTTTGAAATCCATACGACCGTGGGGTAGGCTTAGGAATGGGGTTCTTGCCTTTGAGTTTCTTTTGCATTTCAACCTTGTGAGCTAAAGCACTTAACTCGTCATGGGAGGTGTATGGGTGTAATTCAACAACATTGGCAATTTGTTCGTCAAGGCCACTCAAGTAACAGATCAAGGTTTGAGAATCATCCTCCTTCAAATCACATTTCAAAAGGAGTTGTTCAAAGTCCCTACTGTACTCCTCTACACTCTTTCAACTTTGTTTAAGATGGTGGAGTTTAAGGAAATTATCTTGAAGATAATGTAGGGGTAAGAACTTGGCCTTAAGTTTGGATTTCATTTGCTCCCAAGTTTTAATCTTACTTTTCTCCTTCCTCACTCTCTTAGTCACAACATTAGACCACCAAATTGAAGCATACTTTCTAAGTTTCAAGGCAACTAGCTTTACCTTTTTGCTTTCCAGAATATCCTCGTAGTCGAAGACACTTTCAACCATTTGCAACCAATCAAGAAATATGTCCGAGTCACGTTAGCCCTCAAACTCGGCAATGTCAACTTTGAAGTCGCCAAAGCTTCATTCTCTTTGCCCTTGATGTCGCCTAGGCCTCCGTTCATACTCTTCTTCACTTGAATTGCCAACCGGGTTGCTTCCCTCGGAGTCATCCGAGTTGTGATGCTTGCTTGAGCTCCTAGAACTCTATGAGCTTCTCCTTTTCTTTTCTATGAGTTGGCCAAGTTGGTTTTGTACATACTTGAGTTGAGCCTCAAGTTCAGCCTTCTCCCTAAGGGCTTGTTCTGCCACTTGTTCAGGGGCAAGGCTAGAAGACATGGTGATGGCTTTAGAGTGAGGAGTGATTGATGTAGGACGAGGAGGGGGTGGCACGGTCGTGTGCGGTGGCACGGTGTACCTGTGCTGGAGTGCTGAAATGGGAAGGGGCATGCCGGGTGTTCGCACCAAAAATGAGTTATTTTTAGGGCACTTTTACACCTGTTTTATGCTCGTTTTAGTCGTATTTTAAAGGTTTTTATTTTATTTTGCGGGTTTTGAATAATTTCAGAAAAATGGCCAAAAATGCGAGAAAAGTAGTGGAAAATGTCGGGAATTGAAGAACCGGCCCAAAATTACCAAGAACCGGTCCAAATTACAGTGACCCGGCCCAAAACAGAACTGAACTGGTTCAAAAGAAACGCAGAAAAACCCGGTTCACCCCTTCCCAGCCACCTAGTTCAGCGAATTAAAACACCCCCTCCCCTTTATTTTCTCTCTCCTCGCCCGTCTTATCTTCTTCATCCCCAACAGAGAATCCTCGAACCTTCTTCTGCCATGGTGATGGGGACCATCAAGCCCAAACTTCAAGCACTCAACCAGCAAGCCCACACATCCATCCAAGCCCCAAGGAAGTCAAGAACATTCATGCATTGGTCAGAAACACCTTGGAGCACACGGACAGAACCTGGGCAGATTCGACCGAAAATTGGCCCGGTTTTGTGCATCTTTTGGGCCTTGAAGACGAGGGGATGATTGACTGCCTTTCCCCATCTCTTTAAGTTTAGGATGTTAGGAATCCAATAAAACAGGTTGCAAGGGATTTGGAGGTCATTTGGTCGGTCAAACAGCAAGCTTTTCCCAACCGTGCAAGCTGGGCGCCAATCCAGCACTGTCCAAAACAAGAAGGAGTTTGGACCACCAACGCAACTCCATTTTTTCTGAAATTTTGCAGCATGGAAGGGGACATAAATATTTATCAGATCATGGGTTCAAATCCCATCCAAAGCACCCCCTTGTGTTGGTTTTAACCAACCAAAAGGACAAGTAAAACACCCCTTTACCCGGTTCTTCACCAACCGGTACAATGTCTGATTTTCTTGGGTTTTGCTTGCCCACTTGCCTCCCCACTTGCTGAATGACTCACCTTGCTGCTTTCTAGGATCCTTGTGAGCTTGACACCTCATTTGAGAGGCATTATAACCCCTAATGAGGAGGATTAAGCTAGGTAGTGAGGTGTTGAGTTAGCAATGGTTGATTAGATGTGTAACTCTTCCCCAAATGTACTTAGTTTTGATTTTGCTGCTTGGGGAGGGTGGGAACCTCGGCCATTTTAGCTTAAAACCAGATTGGCCCTTATTTTGTAAGACAACTTTGAATGCAAGAGCTTGTGAGTTCTCTAAACTCTCTCCAGAAAACTCCTAGTGTTATATCTTGAGCTTG
This sequence comes from Carnegiea gigantea, assembly GCA_029747015.1. Classification (NCBI taxonomy): domain Eukaryota; kingdom Viridiplantae; phylum Streptophyta; class Magnoliopsida; order Caryophyllales; family Cactaceae; genus Carnegiea; species Carnegiea gigantea. The sequence continues at coordinate 251,713 of JAKOGI010000064.1, read as the reverse complement.
GCAACTCAAGTGGGTCTCTAGGTCTCTTTCTCTCAACTAGAAGGTGATTAAATTCTGTAACTAGTTGATACAAAGAGATTGCCCAAGTGTTCTCCAAGGGTGGCTCCTAGGATTATCCCTTGAAAGATCACTTGATTATCCAAACTCTTGGTTACTCATCTCCCTTTGCTGTTTTTCATTCCTCTTCTCTTCGTGTTCCACTTTGAAGCAAGTTGTGAGTTGGTTCTTCTCTTTGCAACCCTCCATCAACTTGGTATCAGAGCTTAGGCTACCTTCTTGGCCAAGCTTCCCTTGCCCTAACACGTCCAAACACCAAACTCACAAAAACCGCCCCAAACACTCACCCACAAAATTTCCAGCCGTGCCTGGCCAGAAAAGCAGCACAGTCACACCGTGCTCCACACGCACGACCGTGCCACATCCAGGAACCAACACCCATTTTCCAGTAATCCTGCACGGTCACCCCGTGCCACCCCACACGACCGTGCCACATCCCCTGTCCACGAATTCACCTTCAGCCCGTGAGCACGCCCTGACCATGCCACACCACCCGACCGTGCCCACCCCTTTCCGTCCCAAAACACCAAGTTCTCATCACAAAGCCACCATGTCCGCTAGCCTTACCCCTTCTCAAGTCGCAGAGCAAGCTCTTAAGGAGAAAGCCGAACTTGAGGCTCAACTCAAGTACCTTCAACGGCAACTTCGTCAACTCATGGAGGAGAAGAGGCGGAACCAGTGGAGTTCTAGAAGCTCAAGCAAGCATAGGGACTCGGATGATTCCGAGGGAAGCAACCCTTTTGGTGATTCTAGTAAGGAAGAGCAAGGTAGACGGCCTCGTCGACACCAAAAGCATAGTGAACGGAGCTATGGTGATTTCAAAGTTGACATCCCGGAGTTTGAAGGCCAACTTGATCCGGATATCTTTCTTGACTGGTTACAAACCGTGGAACGGGTCTTCGAATACAAAGACATCCCGGAAGGCAAGAAGGTAAAATTAGTGGCTTTGAAACTTCGTAAATATGCCTCTATTTGGTGGTCTAATGTTGTGTCCAAGAGAGTAAGGAAGGGGAAAAGTAAGGTTAAGACTTGGGAGCAAATGAAGTCCAAACTAAAGGCCAAATTCTTACCCCCACATTACCTCCAAGACAATTTCCTTAAACTCTACCACCTCAAACAGGGTTCCAAAAGTGTAGAAGAGTACACTAGGGACTTTGAGCAACTCCTCTTGAAATGTGATTTGAAGGAGGATGACTCCCAAACCTTGATTCGATATTTGAGCGGCCTTGATGAGCAAATTGCTCATGTTGTTGAGTTACATCCTTACACCTCTCTTGATGAGCTAAGTGCTCTAGCCCACAAAGTTGAAATGCAAAAGAAACTCAAAGGCAAGAATCCCATTCCCAAGCCTACCCCACGGCCTTATGGCTTCCAAAAGCCTCCACACACTCCTCAAAAATACTTCCCATCTCCAAACACGAAACCCCCACAAAACACCACTCCACAAACTCCCTCCAAACAACCGCCCCCTAAGCCATCTAGCAAAGTCCGGTGTTTTTGTTGCCAGGGCCTTGGACACTATGCTTCCGAGTGTCCCAACAAAAGAATGGTCTCTCTAGCTGAATATCAAGCTTCCCTAGAGGAGCTAGAAGAGGAGGTAGAGAAAGAGGAAGATGAGAAAGGGGTGTACTTGAGTGAAGTCATAAAGGAGGTTGAAGAGGGCCCGGATGAAGGAGAGCTCTTGGTGATTAGAAGGGCCTTGAGTGGGCTAGCTTCCCATGAAGACATGGAGCAAAGGGAAAGCATTTTCCACACTCGGTGCACCGTGAGTGGAAAGGTGTGCTCCCTCATTATTGACGGAGGAAGTTGTGCTAATGTGGCTTCCAAGACCATGGTGGACAAACTCAAGCTCCCGGTCACACCTCATCCTAATCCTTACACAATCCAATGGCTCAACCAAGGGAAGGGTTTGTAAATCACCTCTTGGTGTCTACTTTCCTTTTCCATTGGTAGAACCTATAAGGATGAACTTTGGTGTGACATTGTGCCCATGGATGCTTGTCATGTCCTCTTGGGCCGACCATGGTTGTTTGATAGAAGGGTTATGCATGATAGTCGCTTGAATACCTACACCTTCACCAAAGACCACAAGAAAATCACCCTCACTCCCCTCAAACCAAGCCCACAAAAGAACCCCCAAGACAATCCCAAGTTGGATGTCTTTCTCACCATCTTACTCCACTCCCAACTCCATGAATTTGAAGATTTTAAAGAGTGGATTCTCCTAGGCCAAGAACCGGCCAAGGTAAAGGAACCTTCCCATCCTTTACTTGCACCCCTTATAAAAGCCTTTTCCCATGTCTTTCCACAAGAGATACCCCATGGCCTTCCCCCTAAGAGATCAATCCAACACAAAATTGATCTTATTCCCGGTGCCACACTCCCAAACAAGCCGGCCTACCGCATGAACCCCCAAGAGACACAAGAGGTTCAAAGACAAGTGGATGAGCTCCTATCCAAGGGGTTAATCCGTGAGAGTTTGAGCCCATGTGCCGTCCCGGCTCTACTTGTGCCCAAGAAAGATGGGAGTATGAGAATGTGTGTTGATAGTAGAACTATCAACAAGATTACCATCAAGTACTGGTACCCCATTCCAAGATTGGAAGATTTACTTGATGAACTTCGTGGAGCCACTATCTTCTCCAAGATTGATCTTAGAAGTGGCTATTATCAAATCCGGATCTTTGAAGGGAATGAGTGGAAAACGGCTTTCAAAACCAAGGGTGGTCTCTATGAATGGCTTGTCATGCCCTTTGGTTTGACAAATGCACCAAGCATATTCATGAGGCTTATGAACCAAGTTCTCAAGCCATTTATTGGGAGATATGCCGTTGTGTACTTTGACGACATTTTGGTGTATAGCCGTGGAGAAGAGGAGCATTCTAAGCACTTGCATGAGGTCTTGAGTGTCTTAGCTCAAGAGCAGCTCTATGGCAACTTCGAAAAGTGCCATTTCTTCTCTCCCCAAGTGAAGTTTTTGGGGTATGTTGTTTCGGCCGATGGCATCCAAGTGGATGAAGAAAAGATCAAGGCCATCCGTGAGTGGCCTATTCCCACCTCCATACAACAAGTTCGAAGTTTTCATGGCTTGGCCTCCTTCTATAGGAGATTTGTGAGCAATTTTAGCTCCATCATGGCCTCCATGACCGAGGTCCTCAAAGCCAAGCAATTTGTGTTGAGTAAACAAGCCCAACAAGCTTTTGAGGAAATCAAGGAAAGGCTTACTAGTACACCCATTCTTGCACCTAGCTTTTCCAAAGTTTTTGAAGTGGAGTGTGATGCTTCCAGAGTTGGCATAGGGGCCGTGCTATCACAAGAGAAGATGCCCATTGCCTATTTTAGTGAGAAGCTGAATGATGCCAAGAGGAAGTACTCCACATACGACAAGGAGTTCTATGCCATTGTGAGGGCATTAGAACATTGGCGGCATTACTTGGTTGGAGGAGAGTTCATTCTCCACACGGATCACCAAGCCTTGAAGTTCATACAAGGACAACATAAGCTCAACCCCCGATATGCCAAGTAGGTGGAGTTCATGCAATCCTTTCACTTTGTGATCCACCACAAATCCGGCCAAATGAACAAAGGGGCCGATGCACTTTCTAGGAGGTACCTCTTGCTCTCTACTCTTGAATCTAAGGCACTTGGGTTTGAGTGCATCAAAGATATGTATGTTCAAGATGAAGACTTCAAGGTTATCCTTGAAGGTTGTTCTAGCCACGCCCACGGGTCCTACCACTTGGAGAATGGTTTCCTTTTCAAAGGAAATCGATTATGCATTCCCAAATGTGGGTTTAGAGAGCTATTGATTCAAGAACTCCATGGGGGAGCTCTTGCCGGCCATTTTGGAGTTGAGAAAACATGCTCCATGCTCAAGGAGCACTACTTTTGGCCCAAGATGTCTAGGGATGTAGAGCATTTCATCAAAAGGTGTTCTACTTGCCAACTTGCCAAAGACCACATCCGACCTCAAGGCCCCTATACACCTCTACCGGTCCCTCAAGGGCCTTGGGAGGATGTTAGCTTGGATTTCATTACGGGGCTACCAAGAACTCAAAGGCACAAGGACTCCATCATGGTGGTAGTTGATAGATTCTCAAAGATGGCTCACTTCGTGGCTTGTCACACCACCTTTGATGCCTCACAAGTGGCCAATCTTTACTTCAAAGAGATTGTGAGGTTACATGGTATTCCAAGAAGTATGGTGTCCGATCGTGGCACTAAATTCTTAAGCCATTTTTGGCTTACATTGTGGAGAAAACTTGGCACCAACCTCAAGTTTAGCACCTCTTGCCACCCCCAAACGGACGGCCAAACCGAGGTAGCAAACCGCACATTGGGTACTTTACTTCGAGTTTTGGTCAAAGGGAACATCAAAAGTTGGGATGAGTCACTTTGCCATGCGGAATTTGCATTCAACCGCACCCCAAGCAAGGCCACGGGCCTCTCACCCTTCCAAATTGTGTATGGAAGCAGCCCACGGACGCCCCTCGACCTTGTTCCCATCTCTAATCCCACCAAATTTAGTTGGGAGGCCGAGAAGAGAGCAAAGGAGATTCAAGAGCTCCATGCCAAGGTGAGGGAAAGAATTGAAAAGTTCAATGAGCAAGCCAAGACTTATGCCAACAAGAAGAGGAGAGAAGCTCATTTTCAGCCCGGGGACCTAGTGTGGGTCCATTTGAGGAAGGAGAGGTTCCCAAGCAAGAGGAAATCCAAATTGATGCCAAGATCGGATGGGCCTTTTGAAATCCTTGAGAAGATTGGCCCAAATGCTTACAAGGTAGACCTTCCCGGTGATTATGGGGTATCCGCCACCTTCAATGTGGCTGATTTGAGCCCATACCATGATGAAGATGAAGAGTTGCCGAGTTTGAGGTCAAACTCCAACCAACCCAGGGAGAATGATGGGGACCATCAAGCCCAAACTTCAAGCACTCAACCAGCAAGCCCACACATCCATCCAAGCCCCAAGGAAGTCAAGAACATTCATGCAATGGTCAGAAACACCTTGGAGCACACGGACAGAACCTGGGCAGATTCGACCGGAAATTGGCCCGGTTTTGTGCATCTTTTGGGCCTTGAAGACGAGGGGATGATTGACTGCCTTGCCCCCTCTCTTTAAGTTTAAGATGTTAGGAATCCAATAAAATAGGTTGCAAGGGATTTGGAGGTCATTTGGTCGGTCAAACAGCAAGCTTTTCCCAACCGTGCAAGCTGAGCGCCAATCCATCACTATCCAAAACAAGAAGAAGTTTGGACCACCAACTCAACTACATTCTTTCTGAAATTTTGCAGCATGGAAGGGGACATAAATATTTATCAGATCATGGGTTCAAATCCCATCCAAAGCACCCCCTTGTGTTGGTTTTAACCAACCAAAAGGACAAGTAAAACACCCCTTTACCCGGTTCTTCACCAACCGGTACAATGTCTGATTTTTCTTGGGTTTTGCTTGCCCACTTGCCTCCCCACTTGCTGAATGACTCACCTTGCTGCTTTCTAGGATCCTTGTAAGCTTGACACCTCATTTGGGAGGCATTATAACCCCTAATGAGGTAGATTAAGCTAGGTAGTGAGGTGTTGAGTTAGCAATGGTTGATTAGATGTGTAACTCTTCCCCAAATGTACTTAGCTTTGATTTTGCTGCTTGGGGAGGGTGGGAACCTCGGCCATTCTAGCTTAAAACCAGATTGGCCCTCATTTTGTAAGACAACTTTGAATGCAAGAGCTTGTGAGTTCTCTAAACTCTCTCCACAAAACTCCTAGTGTTATATCTTGAGCTTGGCAACTCAAGTGGGTCTCTAGGTCTCTTTCTCTCAACTAGAAGGTGATTAAATTCTGTAACTAGTTGATACAAAGAGATTGCCCAAGTGTTCTCCAAGGGTGGCTCCTAGGATTATCCCTTAAAAGATCACTTGATTATCCAAACTCTTGGTTACTCATCTCCCTTTGCTGTTTTTCATTCCTCTTCCCTTCGTGTTCCACTTTGAAGCAAGTTGTGAGTTGGTTCTTCTCTTTGCAACCCTCCATCACATGGCCATCCCCATCTCTCCTCTCTCTATCTTCTCCCTCTCTCTCTTCCACCTCATCACCTTAGTTGCCACCCTCCACCGCGTTTCACGCTAACGGTGCCAGCACATCCTATCGGCAGCACCATCTTCACCATCCATGTCACCCCCCAAATCGATGGTCGAAAATCAAAGCATTGCAATTGGGTTCGAGTATAAAGGGAGCCAGCGGCCATTGAAAAAGAGGTTAGATAATTTTAGGTTAGGTAATTTTTAGGTTTAGTTTTAGGTTTAAATTCTGTTCCAGGGTTAGAATTGTTCGTTTTTAATTTCGTTTCAATCGCTCGAAAATTAGGGTTAGATTAGGGTTTCGATTTTCTTTCGATTTCAGCTTTAAATCCTTGTAATTTGGTATACTCTTAAAATTCTAGCAGTAATCTTCAATTTTGGTTGATTTTTGCAAGATTTTGGATATGGTTTGACGAATGATTCGATTTCTCCCCTTCCCTGTTTCGTTCTGTTTGTGGTTCGAATGGTTATTAATGGCAAATCCGCCATTGTAGTGTTGGCTGAGCTAAAAGCGAGGAAGCCAAGGTTGGTAGATTGAATTCGAGTTTTGATGGAAATCCCTCCATCCCTTTTGTTAAAAAAGAATCAAATCAAATTAGGTAATCTTATTATGCTGGTTTAAGGATGAATAAATCATCCAAGTTTTGATTAAACATTGAAACCGCAGGGCAAGGGTTAAATCCAGCAGCTAACCCATTTTTGTGTGCTTAATTTCTCAAACATACTAAGGGTTTACGTCTAATATTTTTTTGATGGATTTGAAGATCAAGATGTTAGCTTTCCAACAAATCAAGTTTCATCCAATTTGGACTTCATTTGGTCGTTCAAATCAGCAATTAAACCCAAGGTGTCAAAACTGCCCAGCAGGGCCAGGATGAACCCGGTTTTGTTCTTTTTATTTCTTATGATGTAGTTTAGCTTAAATCTTGTATTTTTACATATTTTTGGTCCCCAAGATCTTAGCTTTCATGTCCAATTGGAATTACCAGATTTGGAGTTCAATTGGTTAGTGAACTAAGCTAATTAGTAAACCTGTGCTGTTTTGGAGTCCAATCTGCACGGTTTGGGAAATCAGGCTGATTCAAGGGGCAAATGACGTCCAATTGCTATGATTCAAAAAGGAGGGTAATCTAGACATCTTGAGGTTTCCATCCATGTAAGAAACGTAGCAATTAGTCATCATTTGAGGTGTCAAACATGCGTTGCAAGTGGAGGCAGAAACCGGCTGCTTGACACCCGGTTGCTTAGCCTGGTGGTTTTCCTCCTTCAAGGGGTTTGCTTAAGGTGGAAGGCTGCCAAGCAGGTCATTTTGAGCTGCTTGATTAAGCACCACTCAGCTACTTGAGAGAGAGACACGTGGAGCTAGTGAAACGCCACCATTTTGCAAGCTCTCATTCGACCACTCAAGCATGACATGGCACACATGCAATTTTCAGTCCTTTTGAGGTGGCAGCCATGCTCTCTTACCTTCCTTGAAGGGAAATTGAGTCAACAAGGTTTCTTAATACTTAGGAAAGAGTTTAAGAAGGAAATCTTGTGTTTTGTAGCTTAAACTTTCAGCTTATGTATGTTATAGCTTAAACCGTGTATTACTAAGCATAGGATTAGTTTAATGACTTTCCTTGCCTAGAAGGAAAGCTCTTTTCATGTAATCACAAGGCTATATAAGTGCCTTGGCTGCTCTTTTGTAAAACAACAAGTTTTGAGTATTAAAGTTGAGAGCAAAGACTTTGTGTCTTGTGATTTCTTAAACACTTAACTTGCTTATCCTTAATTGTGGCCGATTAAGGTGGTGACCAAGTGAGTCTTGATCTTTGGTTAGGTGGTGTATCTTATCCTAATCCAAGATTAAGGGCCCTAAGCTAAGTGATTAGTGGTGTATCTTATCTAATCACAAGGCTTAGAACTATCCAGATTCCATTGAATTCACTTAAAGTTCATGAAGTTAGCTTTGGGTTCCTTAAACCAAAGCTCTCCTTTTTCATGTTCTAATCAGTGAACTTCATTCCCACATCTCCTTTTTCTTTTCATATTCATTTCAAGCTTAATCAAGGCCAAGAATTCTTGCTTTGATTCAGTTTTGAGCCCAAACACAAAAGCCATCTCAAAAACCGTGAAAATCACAAACTAGGCGTGCTTAGGCAGCAAGTTGGCACGGTGCCCCCGTGCCTTGAAGCACGACCGTGCCACCCCTGGTTCGTGAGTTTTCCACTTGTTTTGGCTGTGTTCTTGTTGTAAGTTGGCTTGGGTTGTTCCTACCCTTGAGACTTACATCAAGTTTCCCTTTCCCCTGTTTTTTTTGGTTCGAAGTTCTCTGTCGCTTTTCAGTTCTGGTTCGAAGTTCATAGCCTCTGGTTCGTGCCTTCTCTGTTGCTATTGCTTGTCTTAGTTTGAAGTCACCATGCCTCACATTTCAGGTTGAATCCCCTCCTCTACTGTTCTGATTCATGCTCTGTAATGGCTCTGCTTCCTCTGTTGTTGCCCTGTTGTTGCCGTGTTCTTGCTTTCTCTGAGGTTCCTGTCCTGTTACTCAATTCAGGCTTTCTCTGTTTGCTGCTTCCTCTGTTTGTTCCTTCTGATGATCTGTTTTTGCCGAGTTAATACTTGCTGTTGATTTGGTTGGCTGAATGATATTGGTTGATGTTGATTTTGTTGGCTGAATGATGCTGGCTGCTGGTTTTCTTGTGATTTGTTAGCGAAAATAATCTATTAGTGGATTGTTAATGTTGTTATATTGTTAATTGTTACTAGGGTGTTAGTGTTAGAATTTGGCAAAATGATGATTAGGTTTTAATTCTAGTAGCCATTCATAACTAATTTATGCATAATTCCCTAAAATTGGCTCAAATTTGGTTAAAATAGTTAGGTGTAGTTTTGATTTAGGATCACTTAACTTAAGTTCTTATGTTTTGATTTAGGCTAGCATAGTTGACATTATAATTAGATTACTGTTTTCTTCGTAAATGACCTAAATCTTTCACGTTGTCCCTGAGGATACGACCCTCAAATGCTTTAGCGAGAGTTGTACGTTTACGGCTTTCTTTACAGTTTTCACTCTTAGCTTTTAACCAACACCGGGTGGTGGCACGGTTGTGCCGGGTAGGCACGGTGTGGCTGTGCGACTTTTCTGGTTGGTCACGGCTGGAATTTTGTGGTGAATGTGTTTGGGGCTGTTTTGTGAGTTTTGTGTTTGGGTGCGCGTTTGGGATGATGGAAGCCTAGCCAAGAGGGTAGCCTAAGCTCTGGTACCAATTTGATGTAAATTTTTTGACAACAAGAATCAACTCACAAGAACACTCAAGAGTAGAATCGGATTGAAGGTGATGAAAACCGAAAGCAAGGATGACGCACAAGAGCTTGGATAATAAAGTGAACTTTCAAGGGATAATCCTAAGAGCCACCCTTGGAGAACAGTTCAGCAATCTCTTTAGATCAACTAGTTACAGAATTGGATCACCTTCCAATTGAGATAAAGAGACCTAGAGACCCACTTAAGTTTTCAAGCTCAAGATATAACACCAGGAGTTTCAATAGAGAGAGTTTTCTAACTCACAAAGTTTCATATCTTCAAAAAGTGCTTACAAATGAAAGCCAACGCTGGTTTTGTTCTCTCTTGGCTGAGTTTCCCTCTCATATGCAGCAAAAACTAAGTTAGTGCAATTGGGGAAGAGCAAAATACATCCCATGAGTCACTTACTAGGTTAACACATCACTTACTAGCTTAATCTACCTCATTAGGGGTCATGATGCATCCCAAATGAGCTGTCAAGCTTACAAAGGTCCTAGAATGCAGCAAATACAGTCAATTCAACAAGTGGGCAAAGCTAAACCCAAGGAAGAAGCCCCTTTGTACCGGCTAGTGAGTAACCGGTTACAAGGGTGTTTTTCTTATCCTTTTGGTTGGATAAAACCATTACAAGGGGGTGCTTTAGATGGGATTTGAACCCATGACTTGATAAATATTTATGTCCCCTTTCATGTCCTCAAATTTCAAAAACATAGCCTTGAGTTGGTGGTCCAAACCTCCCTTCATTTTGGACTATGCTGGTTTAGCGCCTAACCTGCAGCATTGGAATGATCTTGCTGTTTGACCAACCAAATGAGCTCCAAATCCTTTGCAACTTGTTTTATTGGATTCCTAACATCTTAAACTTAAAGAGAGGGGGCAAGGTAGTCAATCATCCCCTCATCTTCAAGTCCTAAAAGGTGCACGAAACTGGGCCAATTTTCGATCGAATCTGCCCACATTCTGTCCGATTGCTTCAAGGTGTTTTTGACCAATGCATGGATGTTCTTGACTTCCTTGAAGCTTGAATGGATGTGTAGGCTAGCTAGATGCTCATTCAAGGCTTGGTCTTAATGGTTCCCATTAGATGTTTAGAGCACTGGAATCATTATCTGATTGCAAGTGAGTTCATCTTGCATTCTGCTCATGAAGCTTTGAAGTATATTTAAGGCCAACACAAGTTAAACTCACGGTATGCTAAGTGGGTTGAGTTTGTCCAATCATGTCACTTTACAATCATGCATAAATCTAGAAAGCTCAATCAAGGTGCAGATGCTCTATCTCGAAGGTATCTTCTTTTGTTTCAATTAGATGCTTGGGTACTTAGTTTTGAGCATCTAAAAGCTTTGTATGTTGAAGATGAAGACTTTGGGGAGTTGTATGCTGACTGTACAAAGCACCCCAAAAGAGATTTTTTGATTCAAGTGGGATTCTTATTCAAGGGTACACAGCTCAAAGTGTAGCACAAGAGAGCTTCTAATTAGGGAAGTTCATGGAGGTTCTCTAGCTGGTCATTATGGTGAAAACAAGGCACTCATTATGTTAATGGAGGATCGCTACTGGCCAGGCATGGAGAAGGACGTTCAAGACATTCTGAAGAGGTGTGGGACTTGTCAAGTGGCCAGAAGTCACTCCTTACCCCACGGCCTATACACACCACTACCTATTCCTACTACTCCTTGGGTTGATATAAGTATGGATTTCATTCTTGGACTGCCTAAGACCCAAAGGAACAAAGATTCCATCTTTGTTGTAGTATATAGGTTTTATAAAATGTCTTGTTTTATTCAATGCAATAAGACTAATGATGCTACACACATTGCTGAGTTGTATTTCAGGAAGTGGCTAGATTACATGGTATACCTAGATCAATTGTTTCTAATCGAGATACTAAGTTTCTGAGCCATTTTTGGATTACATTGTGTAAGAAGTTAGGTACTAAACGCAAGTATAGTACTACTTGTCATTCACAAACTAATGGATAAACTGACGTTACAAATCGAACCTTAGGAACACTTCTAAGGGCTTTGATTAAAGCTCCTACCAAAGCCTGGGATTTACTTTTACCCCATGTAGAGTTTGCTTATAACAGGGCTCCAAGCAAGGCTACTGGCCTATAGGATTGATCCTATGAGTCCACTTGATCTCACTTCATGGCCATTAGATCAAAAGCCAAGTGCGGATACAGCATCGAGGGTGGAAGAAATCCAGAAGATACATGAGTTGGTAAGGAGCAAAATAGAGAAGACTAATGCATCATATCAAGCTCAAGCCAACAAGCACAAGAAGAAGGTGGTATTTCAACCAGGGGACCTCGTGTGGATTCACCTAAGGAATGAGAGATTTCCTTCCAAAAGAAAGAACAAGCTTATGCCAAGGGCAGATGGCCAGATGTATCTCCCAAGGGTCTATGCTAAAACTCAATTTAGGAGTAAAAGCTTAAAACCAAGAGAGAATACAATCAATGAAAACTCAAAGGAATGGTACGTGATAAGTTGGTTATGAATCAGCAAAAACGTAGGGAAAGTAATGGATTTAGAATCAAGGGATTCTAAATAGGAAAAGGAAAAGAAAGTTGATGTATCTTTGGGGTGATTACACAAACACCCAAGCTAAAATTCAAATGCTAAAGATTAAGGAAGTTGAATTATGGCTAAGTATAGGTGAAACCCATGGGATAATCAATGGTAGATGGATAGTCTAAACCTTTGTTTCGATACAGAAACACCACCAAACTAAAGTTTAGGCCCCTAAACTTGATTAAGATGCAGAAACACCACTTAAGCACGATTAGGACTAAAGCTTGAACACTACCCTAACCAGCCTAGTTAACGATAAGCAAGTTTAGTGTTTTTTGTTTCAAAGGAGCAATGTTGTCTTCTCTTTTCTTAAATTCACAAAATCTGATTTGCAAAATGAAAGAGTACAACCTGTATAGCCTAGCAAGCAAGCATGCAAGCTGCTCTAGCCTAGGGGGTAAGGTTTCTTCACAATTAGGAAACCTCTTAAAGAAGCTTAGTTCATGGTTTAAGCTAACCTGTGTAATACTAGCTAGTTTATAACCCTAATCCTTGCTAATTACAAGCTTTGCCTCTACTTTAACCAATCAGAATTAAAGCCTTCATGATTAGGAAAGAAGTAAGTAAGCTAATACACAAGCAAGCAGCTCTTAACATGTGAAAGAAAAAGAAGACAACAGCTTTGTTCCCGGGCAGCTTTACGACTGACCAATCAGAATGAAGCTGTCTTCTACACTTGCTCCTCATTGGATAACTTGGTGGTTGCTTCATGATAGTGTCCAATAGCTTGTTAGTGACCCAACCCAATAGCTAGACTAGGATTGGACATGATTAACGCAATTAACCACCAAATGCACCAATTAGGTGCAACCGGGCAGTAGTTGGTAGAATGTAGGGTCTGATTGGAGGCCACATTTCCCTAGGCAAATGTGGACATAACTCAGCTTGCCACACATGGTTGGAAAGCTTGAGAAGTCTTCTAATAGCGCCAGTTGGAATTACTCAATTTGGAGCTCATTTGCCTGCCCAAAAGATCAGAATACCCAGACTAGTCTGAACCGGGTTCCAGCCTACGCGGTTTTAAAGATGGACCTAGTTCTCAATCTTCCACTTGACTTAACTTGACTTAATCACTTGGACCAAGTAGTTAACATCTTGAGAATCCAAAATATGCAAAAATTAAGGACTTAAACCTTATGGAGGCCTAATTAATTACAATCACAAAAATCGGGTTTACTGCTGGAATCAACCTATACCTACTGTTTTACTTATTAAACTAAAAGTGGATAATTTATTTACACTTTGGCCTTCAAAATAAGATTACCTTTGCTGATTTGAGCTTTCAAATTAAGGGGGTATGGAGAGATCTCCATCATGGTCCATTTGAAGTACTTGAAAGAATAAATGACAATGCTTATAAGGTTGATTTGTCAGGTGACTATGGAGTTTCAGCCACATTCAATGGAGCTGACTTGAGCGCTTATCAAGTTGATGATTACCTTGCTCATTTGAGGATCAAATCTTCTCAACAAGGGGAGGATGATGGAGTCCTCACCAATCAAGGCATAGAAGAAGGTCCTAAAAGTCCAACAAGGTCCAATGCAAGCTCCAAAGTCCAAGCTATGGCTCACATTATGGAGAAGAACCAAATGGAAGCATCCGAGTTACACAACCAGAATGTGCCCGATTTTGTTCACCTAATTACTTAAGCTATGTTGTGGCTTAAGTTTGATATTTTTGCATTTTTGGATTGCTCATGATGTTAACTTTCAGGTCCAAGCCTTAAATTCTAATCATACACAATCGAAGTCAAGAGATCAAGGTCTTTTGTCTAACCTGTCAGTTTTGGTCCAAAACTGCACGGTAAAACATTTTAGTAGAAACCTTCTACTTAAACATGATTTAACCCTGATTTCTTTACAAGGGGGTTTGTACACACCGTAAGGAGTTCCCCCATGGCTTGAAATCAAAACCATGACCACTTTTGCTTGGGTTAAACCAAACTAGAAAACCAGGTTCAATTCGGCTTCTAGAACCCGTGAGCAGCAGCTGCTTAGTTTCCTTCTCCAATGGGTTTTCTTCAGCTGTGTTCTTGCTTGCTAGCTTCACACGCGCTTCAAGATGTCTAGGAAAATAATCATGGGCTGCAAAATCAGGTTTTGGAAAGAGTGGTCAATGGAAATGCAAAGGGAGAAAACATATCTCTACACCTGGATTGGACAGCCAAAAACGACTTCTACTTTATGGCTGCTTTTCTCCCCTTCCCCTTAGTAATCTGATGTATTAGCCTTAATTACATGTATTAGAGATTGTAATCATCATTTATCTTGCATTGCATTGTATTTTGATTGTAAGTGGTCTAGGTTAAGCAAGTTAACATTCTGTTTTGTACTAACCATGAACATTAGCAAGTTAACATGTTTCCTCCCTAAGAAGGAAACCTCCATCAGCAAGCCAGGTTGGTTGGCTGCTTGCTAGGTATGTACTAAAGTGATATACCCATGGAGGACCAACCAAAGGAGCATGAGCATGATCAATCCAGCAACCCAAGTCTGCAAGAGATCAAGGCCACGGTTCAACTTGTTAAGAAATTCAAAGCTGCCCAAATTCTGGTTCAGTCCGTAAAAAGGCTGAACTCTACTACCTTATAACTTGAGTTCCAAAAAGGTGGGGGAGATGATTTTTGCACTAAAAGAAAGCTTAAGGAGTTAGGAATCCAACAAATCAAGTTTCAAGTCATTTGGAGATCATTTGATAAGCTAACTTCAGCTCTAAAGCCAACTGCACCAGTTTCATTCCTAGCAGTGCCAGCTGAAGCAATTAACGAATGGATGAGCTACTTCCACAACTGATTTGTGAGGTTTCCTGGCGCCAAAATGTGTCATAATATTTATCATTAATCCCCCTAAATGATGGTCCATTTTGTCCAAGGCATTTGCTATTAACCAGTCCTTAAGCTCACAAAACACCATTTTAACCTGTTTTTCCTGTTTTACATGTTGGGCTTAATCTAGCTCATCAACACATGTTTTGAGGCCAATCAAAGCTCAAATCAGCTATCTAGAGTACATGTGAGGTGTTAGAAGAGTACTAATCAGATTGCATTAGATTATGACAACTATTTTGATGTAGACTTAGAGCTAATGTGTTGTTAAGCTTTAAGCTCTCTTTGTACTTGGATTAGCAAGTGTTTGGTGAGGGTTCCCAAGCTGTGTGGGACATGGGCAGCAGTTTAGAAGGTCTTTAAATATCCTTTTCACTCTTGTATTGATTAGTTCATGAGTTAAAGAAAGGTTGAGTTCAAACTCCCTCCTGCATTTCTTCTCTTGCTTATCTCTAGCCTAGCTCTCTAAAGTGGTGTTGAAGAGTCTCTTGTGATCTTTGGGTAGTGATATTGTATCTCAATTGATCCAAGGGAGAGCTCTAAGTGTTCTTGGTTGTGATATCTTATCCAACAGTGCTTAGTTTATCTTACTACGTTCCTTACAAACCCAAAACCGTGTTCATCGTGCATTCACTACTTGAGATCTCTTCTTTGATCCTTACCTTAAGGTCTTAGAGGTGCATTAAGTGGTATCAGTGCTTTGGCTATGCTCTTGGCCATGCTTCCACCTCCAAACACATTCCCAAACACATCCCCAAACACAAATCTGAAACCAACCCACAAAGCACTTCTGTAGCAAAGCACAAACTGTGGCCAGGCAGATTTTTAGCACGGCCTCACCGTGCCACTAGGACACGACCGTGCGAACTTCCAACCTTGGAATTTCTATGCCAGAAGTTCAGCACGGCCTAACCGTGCCTGTGAGCATAACTATGCCCCTCTCTGTCTATTCCAAAATCACAAATTCTTCATCCAAAAGCCAAGATGTCTGCTAGCACCTCTTTGGAAGAGAAGTTTGAACAACTTCTAAAAGCCAATGTCGAGAAAGTTGCTCAACTTGAGTACTTGAGAAAGCAACTTAATCAAGCTATGAAGAACAATCGAAAGGGGATTCAAAGCTCACACTCAACTAGTGGATCCAAATCCACAGAGGAAGAAACCGAGAGCAACCCGTTTGCTTCAAGGGACAGGGAAGAACAAAGAATACCAAGGAGGAACAGGACAGACAAGCAACCATACATGGATTTCAAGCGCGGAGTTTGAAGGTCACCTTGATCCCGACGAGTTCCTAGAGTGGATCGACACTGTGAAAAGAGTGTTCGAATGCGAAGTATCCTGGATGATAAGAAGGTCAAGCTCATAGCCTTGAAATTACGTAAGTATGCTTCCATTTGGTGGAGTAATGTTGTTGCCAAAAAGGCTAGAAGAGGGAAGGGGAAAATTAGAAGTTGGAGGAAAATGAAAGAAAAACTTAGGGCCAAATTTCTTCCACCCCACTACCTTCAAGACAACTACACCAAACTCCACAATCTTAGACAAGGTTTTAAAAGTGTGGAAGAATACACCTGTGAGTTTGAGAAGTTAGTCATAATTTGTGATCTTAGGGAGAATGAGGACCACACTATTTTGCGTTACCTAGGGGGGTTGATGAATCAGCAAGGAATGTTGTGGAGCTACAACACTATACCACCCTCGATGAAGTTTGTTCCCTAGCTTACAAAGTCGAGCTACAAAAGAAAGCCAAACTCAAAAAAGAGCCTCCTAAGCCCTTAGCTCGTAGCTACCCTTTCAACAAGGTGAGTTATCTTCCACCTTCAAGACCATAAACTCCACCCCGGGGTCTTCATACCTTAAACCCAATGATCCGAAGCCCCCTATAATCCCATTTGAGAAGAGGAGATGCTACAAGTGCTATGGTTTTATACATATATCCTCGGAGTGCTCTAACCATAAGGTTATCACTTTGGCCAAGTACCAAGCCATGGAGGAAGCCGAATGTGAGGAAGAAGGGAGTGACAAAGAGGTTCATTTGATAGAGGCCATAGAGGGGTGCATTGAAGAAGCGGATGATGGAGAATTACTTGTGCTTAGAAGCACCTTAAGTGGTCACAAGGGTGCTAACCATGAAGAACAAAGGGAGAACATCTTCCATACAAGGTCCACCATCAACGACCGAGTGTGCTCACTTATTGTGGATGGAGGGAGCTGCACCAACATGGCTTCAACTACCTTGGTGACTAAGCTCAACCTCCAGGCCGAGCAACACCCTCAACCCTACTATATTCAATGGCTTAACCAAGGTAAGGGCCTACAAGTTTCTCATCGCTGCTTAGTATCATTCTCCATTGGTAAAAGCTATCGTGATGAATTGTGATGTGACATCATCCCCATCGATGCTTGTCATATCCTTTTACGAAGGCCTTGGCTTTATGACTGAAAGGTCATGCATGATGGGTTCCTCAATACCTATACCCTCCACAATGATGGCTGAAAGATCACCCTAGCTCCCTTAGCCCCACAACAAACTGCCAAGCCTAAGAATAAAGAGCCTCCTAAAGATGGGAAGGTCTATCTTTCTTTCCTTGAGCCTACCCTCAAAGCCGGTCACCATAAGTACAAACCTCTTAAGGAAATGATCCATTTCAGCCCGTCACAAGATGACCACACTGAAACTCTCATATACCTCCTTGCCATTCAACTCCTCAAAAGCATTATCCATGTCTTCCTCGATGAGATCCCCGCCGGTTTGCCCCCAAAATGAACCATCCAACGTCACATTGATCTCGTCCCCGGAGCCGTCCTTCCCAACAAACCTGCATATAGAATGAACCCCAAAGACACTTTAGAGATTCAAAGACAAGTGGAGGACCTCATTTCCAAGGGCCTTATTCGAGAAAGCTTAAGTGCTTGTGCTGTGCCTGCTCTTCTTGTGCCTAAGAAAGACAGCACCATGCGGATGTGTGTGGATAGTCATGCTATCAACGAGATCACAATCAAATACTGGCATCCCATACCTAGGTTAGAAGACATGCTTGATGAGCTCCATAGGTCCAAGTACTTCTCAAAGATAGACCTTCAGAGTGGGTACTATCAAATTCGGATTCGCGAAGGTGATGAGTGGAAGACGGCCTTCAAAACTAAGATTGGCCTTTATGAGCGGTTGGTCATGCCTTTCAGTCTCTTCAATCTCCAAGCACATTCATGAGGCTCATGAACTAAGTGTTCAAAGCCTTTCTTGGCAAGTTCACTGTCATCTATTTTGATGACATTTTGGTCTTTAGCAAAAGTGAAAGGGAGCACTTTGAGCATTTGAAGCAAGTCATGGAGGTTCTTGAACAAGAGAAGCTATACGGCAACCTCAAGAAGTGCACTTTCTTCTCCCTTAAAGTCGTGCTCCTTGGCTACATTGTCTCGGCCGCAGGAATATGAGTGGATCCAAGCAAGGTTGAGGCCATTAAATCTTGGCAGGTCCCATCCTCTATGCACGATGTGCGAAGCTTTCACAAGTTAGCATCCTTTTATAGGAGGTTCATCCAAAACTTTAGCTCCATTGCCGCCCCTATAACCGAGGTTCTCAAGGGTACCAAGTTTGTGTGGACAAGCCAAGCCCAAAGGTCATTTGAAGAACTCAAAGACAAGCTCACTCACACCCCGGTCCTAGCATTGCCTTGTTTTGATAAAGTCTTTAAGGTAGAGTGTGATGCCTCCGGAGTGGGCATAGGTGCAGTTTTGATACAAGAGGGTAAGTCACTTGCCTGCTTTAGTGAGAAGCTAAGTCATGCAAGGAGGAAGTATTCAAAATATGATAAAGAGTTCTTTGCAATCATTCGGGCTCTTGAACATTGGACTCACTACTTGATTGCCAATGAGTTCATTTTGCATTCCGACCATGAAGCTCTAAAGTACATCCAAGGGCAACATAAGTTGAATTCCCGATTTGCCAAATGGGTTGAATACCTGCAATCATTTCACTTTATGATCAAACACAAGTTCGTGAAGCTTAATCAAGGTGCAGATGCTCTATCTAGAAGGCACCTTCTTTTGTTCCAACTTGGTTCGTGTGTGCTAGGATTTAAACACCTCAAGTCCTTGTACAAAGAAGATGAGGATTTCAAGGAGCTTTATGAGTCTTGCCAAGCTCACCCAAAGGGAGACTTCATGCTTCAAGAGGGTTATTTATTCAAGGGGAACCGATTGTGTGTACCAAGGTGTGGCACTCAGGAGCTTATCCTTAGAGAGATTCATGGTGGTTCACTTGCAGGCCACTTTAGAGAAGACAAGACATACCTCATGGCCAAGGAGCATTATTTTTGGCCTTAAATGTTGAAAGATATCCAAGACTTGATCAAGAGGTGTGCTACTTGTCAAATGGCCAAATGCTATGTGCCCCCCCAAGGGCTTTACTTACCGTTGCCGACTTCCTAATGGCCTAGGCTACATGTGAGCGTGGATTTTGTGCTTGGTCTTCCACATATCCAATGCAACAAGGACTCCATATTGGTGGCGGTAGATCGTTTTTCAAAAATGGCTCACTTTGTTGCTTGCCACAAGTCTAATGATGCTTCTCACATCGCTGACCTATATTTCAAAGAAGTTGTGAGACTACGTGGGATTCCCCTTTCTATTATGTCAGATAGGGATTCAAAATTCCTAAGTCACTTTTGGATTTCCCTTTGGAGGACGTTGGGTACAAAGTTGAAGTTTAGCACCACATGCCACCCTCAAACGGATGGCCAAACCAAAGTAGTGAACCAGACCTTGGGTACCTTACTGCCGGTTCTTGTGAAGAAGAACATGAAAGTGCAGGATCTCCTCCTAGCCCATGCTGAATTTGCGTACAACCGAGCCCCGAGTAGAACTATAAATGAGTCCCCATTCAAGGCTGTGTACAGGCGCAATCCTCTTGGTCCACTTGATCTCTTGCCCATACATCAAGAAAAGATGAATGTCGAAGCTAGCAAAAGAGTGAAAGAGATCCAAGAGCTCCATAAGAAGGTCCAGAAGCAACTTGAGAATGCCAATGAGAAGTACCAAAGCTAAGCCAACAGGCACCGGAAGCAAGCATTGTTCCAACCAGGGGACCTTGTTTGGGTTCACCTCAGGAAGGAACGATTTCCTTCCAAAAGGAAATCTAAGCTAATGCCTCGGGCTGATGGACCTTTTAAAATCCTTGAGAAGATCAATGACAATGCTTATAAGTCGACCTCCCGGGAGAGTATGGAGTTTCTTGTACATTCAATATTGCCGACCTCAAGCCATACTTCAATGATGATAACCTTGAGAATTGGAGGGAAAATTCTCTCCAACAAAGGGAGGATGACATACCCATGGAGGAACAACCAAAATAGCATGAGCATGATCAATCCATCAACCCAAGGTCACAGTTCAACTTGTCAAGGAATTCCAAGCTGCCCAAAATTCTGGTTCAATCTGTGAAAAGACTGAACATTGCTGCCTTATAACTTGAGTTCCAGAAAGGTGGGGGAGATGATTTTTGCACCAAAAGAAAGATTAAGGAATCAGGAATCCAACAAACCAAGTTTTAAGGAATTTGGAGATCATTTGGTCAGTCAACTTCAGCTCCAAAGTCAACTACTCTACTTTCATTCCCAGCAACGCCAGCTGAGGCAATCAACGAACGGATAAGCTACTTTCACAACTAATTTGCGGGGTTTCTTGGCACCAAAATGTGTCATAATATTTATCATTAATCCCCCTAAATGATGGTGCATTTTGTCCAAGGCATTTGCTATTAACCAGCCCTTAAGCTCACAAAACACCCTTTTAATCGATTTTTACTGTTTTACATTTTGGGCTTAATCTAGCGGATCAACACATGTTTTGAGGATAATCAAAGCTCAAATCAGCTGTTTAGAGTACATGTGAGGTGCTTGAAGAGTACTAATCAAATTGCATCAGATTATGACACCTATTTTAATGTGGACTTAGAGCTAATGTGTTGTCAAGCTTTAAGCTCTCTTTGTACTTGGATTAGCAAGTGTTTAGTGAGGGTTCCCAAGCTGTGTGGGATGTGGACAATAGCTGAGAAGGTCTTTAAGTAGCCTTTTCACTCTTGCATTCATTAGTTCACGAGTTAAAGAAGGTTTGAGTTCAAACTCCCTCTTGTGTTTCTTCTCTTGCTTATCTCTAGCCTAGCTCTCTAGAGTGGTGTTCAAGAGTCTCTTGTGATCTTTGGGTGGTGATATCTTATCTCAATTGATCCAAGGGAGAGCTCTAAGTGTTCTTGGTGGTGATATCTTATCCAAGAGTGCTTAGTTTATCTTGCTACGTTCCTTGCAAACCCAAAACCATGTTCATCATACATTCACTACTTGAGATATCTTCTTTGATCCTTACCTTAAGGTCTTAGAGGTGCATCATAAATCATATGCATGGCCAAAATATAGATCATATCATACTTTGAATGAAAATCAGTTTGAGAGCATTCTTGCTTTCGTACACTTAAACACTTCACTTGCTTATCTTTAATTTGGTCGATTAAGGTGGTGATTAAGTCTGTCTTAACTCTTAATTAGGTGGTGTTTCTGTATCCTAATTGAGATTAAGGGCCCTAAACTCAAACTTAGTGGCGTTTTTTATATCTAAGTGAAAGTTTAGACTACCCTTCTTTCACTCATTCATACACGGCCACATTAAAATTTAGCTTGAATTCAGCTTGCTTGTTTTTAGCTTTTGAATTCAATTTTGAGTGTTCGTGATTTACCCGTACAGAAACATCACATGCTCAGTCGAAGTGAAAAAATCAAGCCATTTTATTAACGCTGCCAGTTTTGGTCCGAATCTGCATGGTAAAATATTTAAGTGGAATTCTCCCATTTAAACACGTCTTAACCTTGATTTCTTTACTTGGGAAGTTTGTACACACCCTAAGGAGTCTCCTCATGGATTGGAATTAAAATCATGCTCACTTTTGATTAGCTAAAAAAAGAATAGAAAATCGGGCTAGTTTCAAGCCTCTAGAACTCTGTTAAGCACCTAGGTGTTTTTCCCTCTCAACTGGGTTTGCTCAGCTCCTTCCTTGCTTGTTTGCTTCAATTACTAGTCTAAACGGCAGGAACATCATCATTTGCTGATGAAACAACCTTGAAGGAACTGAACTAATGAGAAAACAAAGGGAGATTTAAGACCCTTCATCCGGATTGGCTAGCCAAAAAGCGGAAATGAAGTAAAGGTGCGAGGGGAAAGAAGACCCAAGCCAACTTCACACCAAAGGGGGCTGAAACTTGGAGGAAAGTCACGAACAGAAGTGGCACGGTCGTGCTGATATGCACGGCCACCCCGTGCCGATGTTCTGCCCACGAGAACTAGGAATGTCTAGTTTTGGCCGGTTTGGATATTCTTGAGTTTTGGTTGTGTTTCTAGCCTTTTGGTGGGCTTGAACTCGTGGGAATGGATGGGGGAGAAGGTAAGGAGAGTGGATTAATGGAGGGGTGCGAAGAACACTCAAGTAAAAGAGATTGAAGATGAAGAACACGATGAGTGAAAGAGATTAACTTGAAGATTCAAGCTAATCAAGCGGATTGAGATAGAACTAAACTCTAGGATTAGATACAGAAACACCACTAACCTTTGAGTTTAGGGCCCTTAAGCTTGATTAAGATACAGAATCACCACTTAATCAAGGTTAAGGCTCACTTGAACACCACTTAGTTTGGCCTAAACTAAGATAAGCAAGTAAGAATTTGAGAGGAAGCTTTCAAAGCTCTCTACTAAACTTTTCATTTATAAAAACTGAAGTGTGTTTGCTTGTGGCCGTGTGAGTTTTACATATGCAGCAAAATAACCAAGCAAGCAAACTCTTACACAAGCACCTCTACCTTTCCTTCCTAGGTAGGAAAGGTATTAAGGCCTAATCACACCCGGTTAAGACTAACCGGTTGTTAACCACACTTAATGCTAAACAAAGTGCATCAAAACTAACTAGGAAAGCAAGACAAACGAGTATTACAACTTAATTATCTTGTGCTTAGGCCTAAACAACTTGGAAACTCAGCAAAAGACATGTGCACAGCCGAAAAGTGGTTTCCCCTTTACGGCTAGCCAGTAGCAAGCAAGGAACATCTTCTCTTGTCTCTCCTTTCTCATGGGCCATTCTTTTCAAGGTTTCAGCTGATGATTGTTGTCTTGGGGTGTGTGCCCAGCCTTGAAAGACGTGCCAACTTAGTTGAAGAGGAGGAAACCCACCGGTGGAGGTAAAATACAACCGTGACACCAAACCGGGTTCAAGGGCAGTTTTGTACCCGGTTTTCAGACCAAGTTTAACCAAAGCAAAAGTGGGTATGATCTGGATTTTAACTGTGGGGGGAAGTTCAAGGTGTGTAAAAACCCCCCCAATCAAGAAATTAAGGTTAAACAAGGTTTAAGTAGGGTAATCACACCTAAACTTTCAACCGTGCAGAATTGGACCAAATCTGGCCGGTTGGGGAAAATGCCTTTGATCCTCCATCCTCTTGTGGCATGATTTGAAATCAATGATTGGACTTGAAAGCTAACATCCTGAGGATTCCAAAAATGCAAAAATATTGGCCTTAAGCTACAATTTTGCTTAAGAAATCAGATGCACAAAACCGGGCTTATGCTGGCCGGTTATCCCGTTTGTGCTAGTTTCAACTTCTTGCCAAAGGTGAGCCATCTTCTTGGTTTGCGACCTTGTTCTTGGACGATTTGGACTTGTTACATCTTGATCAAGGTCTTGGCTAGGTAGGACTCCATCATCCTCCCCTTGTTCAAAAGATTTGACCCTCAAATCTGGTGGGGAAGTGTCCGGAAAGAAGGGGCTCAAATCAGCCACATTAACGGTGGCTGAAACCTCAAAATCACCAGGGAGATCAATCTTATAAGCATTGTTGTTGATCCTCTCCAAGACTTCAAATGGACCTTCAGCTCGTGGCAAGAGTTTGTTTTTCCTCTTAGAAGGAAAACGTTCCTTTCTCAAATGGATCCATACCAAGTCTCCTGGTTGAAAGACAATCTTTCTCCTATGCTTGTTGGCGTGTGCTTCATAGGCTGCATTAGTCTTCTCAATTCGTGCCTTCACCAACTCATGGAGCTTTCGAATCTCTTTTACTCTTTGTGTTGCATCAACATGGGGCTTTTGGTCTTGGGGCCGTGCGGTGAGATCATTTGGACTCAAAGGATCAATCCCATACACCACCTTGAATGGTGAAAGACCAGTAGCCTTATTTGGTGCCTTGTTGTATGCAAACTCAGCATGTGGTAAGAGTAAATCCCAGGCTTTAGCTTTTGGTTTAATCAAAGCCCTTAGGAGAGTTCCTAGGGTTCGATTAGTTACTTCTGTTTGGCCATCAGTCTGGGGATGACAGGTAGTACTAAACAGCAACTTAGTGCCAAGCTTCTTCCAAAGGGTAATCCAAAAATGACTCAGGAATTTTGTATCCCTATCTGAAACAATGGTCCTAGGAATACCATGCAACCTTGTTACCTCTTTAAAATAGAGCTCAGCAATGTGTGTAGCATCATTGGTTTTACAGCAGGGAATGAAATGTGCCATCTTCGAAAATCTGTCTACCACCACAAAGATTGAATCCTTTCCCCTTTGAGTCTTAGGTAGACCCAAATTGAAGTCCATACTCACGTCCACCCAAGGTAGAGTTGGTACGGGCAATGGGGTGTAGAAGCCCTGAGATAGGGTATGGCTCTTGGCTGCTTGGCATGTTCCACACCTCCTAAGGATGTCTTGAACATCCTTCTCCATCCCTGGCCAGTAGTAATGCTCCCTTAACATAGTTAAGGTCTTTGACTCTCCAAAATGACCCGCCAAGGAACCTCCATGAACTTCCCTGATTAGAAGCTCACGAGTGCTACACTTTGGAATGCACAATCGCACTCCCTTGAATAGATAACCTTCTTGGATTAGGAAATCTCCCTTGGGATGCTTCAAACATGCAGCATAGAGATTCCCAAGGTCTTCATCTTCAGCATATAAACTTTTGAGATGCTCAAAACCAAGAATAAGAGCATCCAATTGGAACATTAGGAGATGTCTCCTTGATAATGCATCCGCACCTTGATTCAACTTTCCCGACTTGTGCTTAATAGTGAAGTGGAATGACTGTAGGAATTCAACCCACTTAGCATGGCGTGAGTTAAGTTTATGTTGGCCTTGAATGTACTTCAAAGCCTCGTGATCTGAATGAAGTATAAACTCACTAGCCACTAAGTAATGACTCCAATGCTCTAGGCACCGAATGATAGCATAGAATTCCTTGTCATATGTGGAGTATTTTCTTCTTGAGTCACATAGTTTTTCACCGAAGAAGGCCAATGGCTTGCCTTCTTGAGTTAAAACTCCACCAATTCCCACTCCTGATGCATCACATTCAACCTCAAAAACCTTCTCAAAGTATGGCAATGCAAGAACAGGTGCTTGAGTAAGTTTCTTCTTGATTTCTTCAAAGGCAGTTTGTGCCTTAGGATTCCATTGGAACAATGAACCCTTTAGCCCTTTGGTCATAGGGGACATGATGGTGCTGAAGTTTCGAATAAATCTTCTGTAAAATGAAGCCAAGCCATGAAAACTTCTAACATCATGTATACTTTGTGGTTGAGGCCAAGTGCGAATAGCCTCTATCTTCCCTTCATCAACCTTAATGCCTTCACTAGAAACAATGTAACCTAAGAATGTAACCTCATGGGTAAAGAAGGTACACTTCTTAAGATTACCATATAACTGCTCACGCTCAAGGACATGCATGATCTGATTGAGATGATTTTGATGTGCTTGCTCGTCCTTGGAATAGATAAGAATGTCATCGAAGTAAACCACCACGAACTTGCCAATATAGGGTTTGAATACTTGATTCATTAACCTCATGAATGTACTAGGAGTATTGGAAAGACCGAATGGCATAACTAGCCACTCATATAAGCCTCCTTTAGTCTTGAATGCAGTCTTCCATTCATCTCCTCCTCTTATTCTGATCTGGTAGTAACCACTTCGAAGATCAATTTTTGAGAAGACTTTAGAGCCATGTAATTCGTCCAACATGTCCTCAAGCCTAGGTATGGGATACCTATACTTGATGGTGATCTTGTTTATGGCTCTGCTATCCACACACATTCATTGGCTGGCATCCTTCTTGGGAACCAACAAAGCAGGTACGGCACAGGGGCTTAAGGACTCATGCACAAGTCCCTTTGAAATCAACTCCTTTACTTGCCGTTGAATCTCCATGGTTTCCTTTGGGTTCATTCTAGAAGCTGGCTTGTTTGGAAGAACTGAACCAGGAATGAGATCTATGTGGTGTTGGATGTCCCGTTTAGGGGGTAAACCCGAGGGTATCTCTTCTGGAAACAAATGACAGAACGTTTGGATGAGTGATTTGGCAAATGGATGGGTTGCTAATGGGGATTCTGGTTCATCTTGTATGGTTAGGATCCACTCCTTAAAAGCCTTGAATTCATGATTCGAAGCCTTCAAAAGAGTTTCACTAAAAGTGAGTAAACAACCAGAATGTTCATGACCTTTTGTGGGTTTGTTTTTGAGGAGTTCGGATGGTGATAATGGCTTTAGGGTAATCTTCTTTCCTCCCTTGGACAAGGAGTATGTATTCATGAAACCATCATGGGTTACCCTTCGGTCATACATCCAAGGCCTTCCCAATAATACATGGCATGCATCCATAGGTATAACATCACACCAAAGTTGGTCTTGATAGTTCTTACCAATGGATAACGAAATGAGGCACCGTGAATTGACTTGAAGCCCTTTGCTTTGATTCAGCCATTGTATGTTGTAGGGATGGGGATGGGCCGTAGCTTGCAAGCCTAGCTTCTCAATCATGGTAAGGGATACCACGTTTGCAGAGCTCCCACCATCAATAATCAATGAACATACCTTGCCTTGAACCGTGCACCTAGTGTGAAAAATGTTTTCTCTTTGCTCATCCTTGGTGTTCTTTTGGCCGTTCAAGACCCTCCTCAAAACTAACATCTCTCCTTCATCAGCTTCCTCCTCAACCTCTTCTTGACTTTCCTCATGTTCTTCTTCAGTTTCACCTTCAGTTTCACCTTCCTTTTCTTGCTCATCCACGGCTCTCCATTCGGCCAAAGTGATTACCTTGCGGTTTGGGCACTCCGAAGCAATGTGGCCTAGTCCTTGGCACTTGAAACATCTTCTAGTGCTCATAGGATTGGGTTTGGTCGAATTGGGGGTGCTGGGGCCTTTTGTGGCGCTTGGGTTCTTTGTGGATTGAAAGGAAAGGGATTTTGTGGCTTAGAAACTGGTTGGGAACTCCCCTTGTTAAAAGGTTGGTTCCGGATTGGAGGCCTTTGATGTGGAGGCTTAAAAGTTTGCTTAGCTTTCTTTTGTTGCTCAACCTTGTGAGCTAGCACGCAAACCTCATCAAAGGTAGTATAAGCTTGCAATTCAACAACATTAGAGTACCTAGGATCAAGTCCTCCCAAGTACCTTACAATCGTTTGCTCTTCCGGTTCTTGCAAATCACATTTAATCACAAGCTTTTCAAACTCTCTAGTGTACTCTTCAACACTAAGATTGCCTTGGTTTAGATTATGAAGTTGTGAATAACAATCTTGAACATACGTGGGGGGTAAAAATCTAGCCTTCAACTTGGTTTTCATCTTTTCCCAAGTTCTGATTTTAGTCTTACGTTCCCTAACTCTCTCTTAGCACACAAGTTGGTACACCATAAAGAAGCATACTTACGTAGTCTCAATGCCACCAACTTGACTTTCTTTTCTTCTGGAACGTCCTTGTATTCAAATACCCTCTCCACTGTGTGTAACCAGTCCAAGAAGTCTTCTAGATCAAGCTTGCCTTCATACTCTGGAATCTCAACTCTAAAATCATTAGAGTTACCTTGTCCTCTTTGCTCTTGTCGTGGTCTCCTAAATGGCTCTTTATCACTTGAGGATTCAAGGTTGTGACTGAACACTTGCTCTCGGCCTTGTGAAGCAGAATGGGATGGTTCTTCATTGAGCTTTTGCTTTTGCTTGAGAAAAGTACCCAATTGCTTGCGTAGGTACTCGCTCTGTGCCTTGAGTTCTTGATTAGAAGAAGTAACCTCATGATTATTCTTCAAAATGGCATCAAGCTTCTCTTCTATTCTCATACTAGTACTCATGTTTGTGTTTGTTCAAAGGAAAAACCAAAACTGACTAGTGTTTGAGAGATGGAGAAGAAGGAAGTTTGGATGCGTGGATTCAATACCAGGCCAAGATGAAACACAGCTCTGATACCAAATATGATGTAAAGGTGCGAGGGGAAAAAAGACCCAAGCTAACTTCACACCAAAGGGGGCTGAAACTTAGAGAAAAGTCACGAACAAAAGTGGCACGGTCGTGCTGATATGCACGGCCACCCCGTGCCGATGTTCTGCCCACGAAAATTAGGAATGCCTAGTTTTGGCCAGTTTGGATGTTCTTGAGTTTTGGTTGTGTTTCTAGCCTTTTGGTGGGCTTGAACTCATGGGAATGGATGGGGGAGAAGGTAAGGAGAGTGGATTAATGGAGGGGTGCGAAGAACGCTCAAGTAAAAGAGATTGAAGATGAAGAACACGATGAGTGAAAGAGATTAACTTGAAGATTCAAGCTAATCAAGCGGATTGAGATAGAACTAAACTCTAGGATTAGATACAGAAACACCACTAACCTTTGAGTTTAGGGCCCTTAAGCTTGATTAAGATACAGAATCACCACTTAATCAAGGTTAAGACTCACTTGAACACCACTTAGTTTGGCCTAAACTAAGATAAGCAAGTAAGAATTTGAGAGGAAGCTTTCAAAGCTCTCTACTAAACTTTTCATTCATAAAAACTGAAGTGTGTTTGCTTGTGGCTGTGTGAGTTTTACATATGCAGCAAAATAACCAAGCTAGCAAACTCTTACACAAGCACCTCTACCTTTCCTTCCTAGGTAGGAAAGGTATTAAGGCCTAATCACACCCGGTTAAGACTAACCGGTTGTTAATCACACTTAATGCTAAACAAAGTGCATCAAAACTAACTAGGAAAGCAAGACAAATGAGTATTACAACTTAATTATCTTGTGCTTAGGCCTAAACAACTTGGAAACTCAGCAAAAGACATGTGCACAGCCAAAAAGTGGTTTCCCCTTTACGGCTAGCCAATAGCAAGCAAGGAACATCTTCTCTTGTCTCTCCCTTCTCATTGGCCATTCTTTTCAAGGTTGCAGCTGATGATTGTTGCCTTGGGGTGTGTGCCCAGCCTTGGAAGACATGCCAACTCAGTTGAAGAGGAGGAAACCCACCGGTGGAGGTAAAATACAACCGTGACACCAAACCGGGTTCAAGGGCAGTTTTGTACCCGGTTTTCAGACCAAGTTTAACCAAAGCAAAAGTGGGTATGATCTGGATTTTAACCGTGGGGGGAAAGTTCAAGGTGTGTAAAAACCCCCCCAATCAAGAAATTAAGGTTAAACAAGGTTTAAGTAGGGTAATCACACCTAAATTTTCAACCGTGCAGAATTGGACCAAATCTGGCCGGTTGGGGAAAATGCCTTTGATCCTCCATCCTCTTGTGGCATGATTTGAAATCAATGCTTGGACTTGAAAGCTAACATCCTGAGGATTCCAAAAATGCAAAAATATTGGCCTTAAGCTGATGCATATTTCCATATGCATCATTTTTATTCAAGACCAATTTCAAAGAAGAAAAGGGTCAAAGAAGATCATGCTTGGAAGTGTGCTTATTTGGTCTTATTAAGTGAGTTCAAAGACTCACGACACTATGAAGAGGTCAAAAAGAGGTTAAACTTTGCTAGAAATTTGGTGCCTAATTCATCCCTGCGGAACCCGATTTTTGTGACCACTTTTGGACAAGCTCAAGTGGACCCACAACATGAGGGCCCATGTGCTTTTGAAGCTTAAGATGTCAGCTTTAAAATAAGCCCAATTTTGTTTAATTTGGACATCATTTGATTGGGCAAAATATCACTCAAAGATACGTTATGCTGATCCAGTCCAGTCTGAGATAGGTGCATTGTTTGGGCCATAACTTTCAAACCGCTTATCCAAATTGAGCAAATGAGCCCATTCTGGAAAATAGACTTCCAGGGCTTTCTAACAAGCCCAAGAACGCGTGATTTGGCCGAGTATTCTGGAAGTTATGCTCTGTTGAAGTTGAGGCAGTTGCAAGGATTAATGCTGGGAATATGAAAGAGTCTTAGGTTACATATATTTGTGTGGCTGATATTGTGCACGTTTTAGATGCTTCTAGATTGATGTAATCAGCTGCAAAAATCCTAGAATATTCCTTGTAACCTCCCCCACCCCCTTTTATGATGTGTCTTTTCATTTTTCTTAGACTTTTCATTAGCTAGTTTTTAATTGTTAGGAGTTATTTGAATCTTTTGATTGTCTTTTGCTGAGTCTATAAAAGGGGAGGGGCATGTGAAGCTAATCATTCAGCATTGTAAGAGATTTCCAAAGTAATACAAGCACCTTTGAGAGTGATTCTCATTTGTGTCTCAAAATTCCTAGTTCTATATCTTGAATTTGGCTCATTCAAGTGGTGTTCTAGGTTCTCTTCCTTTTCCAATTGGAGTGATTCCTTGGTTAAGACAAGAGAATTAGCCCAAGATCAAGTCATTGAGTGGCTCCGTGAAGGATTATCTTAATTACAAGGTCTTGTTTATCCTTGTTCTTTTTGTTATTATTCTTCAAACCATCTCAAACTATCTTCCACCATATTCACTTTTCTTTGGTTGATTCTTGTTTAGTTTGAGTTTGAGTTGATTTGGTTCACTTACCACCCACATCTACATCAATTGGTATCAGAGCCAAGGTTTTTAAGTGACCCACATCATACCCAAACACATCCCAAAAAGCCAAAATACCAAAAAAAAAAAAAAAGAGGCACAAACCGGCAATCCGAAGTCTTGAAGACCAGAGAAGCAGCACGGTGCCCCCGTGCCACAACACACGACCGTGCCATATTCTTTTCCAGGAATCTTCAAGTCGAGACGGAGCACGGTGCCCCCGTGCCGCCAAGCACGACCGTGCCACTCTACTTTTCTGCATTTTCTTCAGCCGAAGCATAGCACGGCCTGACCGTGCCCCCTTGCACGACCGTGCCACTTTCCCTGCTGCATATTCTTCCTTCAACGCATCTCCAACATGTCTACAAAGTCCACAAGAAGCGACCAAGCACGTGTGGAAGAGTTAGAAGCACAACTCACTTATCTTCGAACTCAACTTGGGCAACTTTTGGAGGAGAAAAGAAGGTGGGTTCATAGCCCCACTCCCTCTCATCCTCATGAACCGGTGGTTGAATCTGAAGAGGAAGTCCATCACTCCCTTGCCAATTCAAGTGATGAGGAACCCCCAAGGAGACGAAGGCAAGGAGGAAATATTGGTGGTGTCCGAATTGACATCCCCGAATTTGAAGGCCAACTTGATCCGGACTTATTTCTCGATTGGTTGCACACCATTGAGAGGATCTTTGAATATGAGGACATCCCGGAAGATAAGAAGGTAAAGCTTGTAGCCCTTAAACTCAGAAAATATGCTTCAATCTGGTGGGCTAACCTTGGAGCGAAAAGAGCAAGAAACGGGAAAGGGAAAATCAGAACTTGGGCCAAAATGAAAGAAAAACTCAAGGCCAAGTTTCTTCCCTCTCACTATGTGCAAGACAATTATCTCAAGCTCCATCGACTCAAGCAAGGATCCAAGAGTGTGGAAGAATACACTCGGGAGTTTGAACAACTCCTACTCAAATGCGATTTGAGAGAAGACGACTCACAAACCTTGGTAAGATACTTGACCGGTCTTGATGATTCCATTGCTCATGTAATTGAGTTGCAACCCTATTCATCCCTAGATGACTTGAGTTCTCTAGCCTACAAGGTAGAGCAACAAAAGAAATCTAAGGAAAAGAGCATCTTTTCCAAGACTCCTTCCCGTCCTTTTTCTCAAGATTCACCTTACTTTCCCCCACAAATTCAAACCCCCTCACCCGCCAAAAGTGTCCCTCCCATCACCCCTCCACCTCCCACAAAAGTGCCCTCACGGCCAAAAGACCAGGTTCGTTGTTTCCGTTGTCAAGGTATGGGACATTTTGCATCTGAGTGTCCTAACAAGAAGATTGTTTCCCTGGCTGAGTACCAAGCTTCTTTTGAGGAGCATGACCATGAAGAAGAGGAAAGTTTGGAGGAAAAAGAAGAAGAGGTTATCATAGGCCCCGATGAAGGTGAGTTGCTTGTCATTAGGCGAGCATTGAGCGGATTTGCTACTCAAGAAGGCTTGGAGCAAAGAGAGGCGATTTTCCACACAAGGTGCACTATTCAAGGGAAAGTTTGTACCCTCATCATCGATGGAGGTAGTTGTACAAATGTTGCATCCAAAACCATGGTGGACAAGCTCAAACTTGAGACTACACCCCATCCTAAGCCTTATAGCATCCAATGGCTAAATCAAGGCAAAGGTATATACATTTCTCATCAGTGCCTCATTTCTCTTTCTATTGGAGACCACTATAAGGATGAGATATTGTGTGACATTCTTCCTATGGATGCAAGCCATATATTGTTGGGTAGACCATGGATGTTTGATCGCCATGTAATTCATCATGGGCGCCTCAACACCTACTCCTTTATTAAGGATGAGAAGAAAATCACCTTGACCCCTATTCCATCGTGCCAAAGCCCCAAGCCACAAAAGGACCGACAAGCCTTAACCCTCATTCATCCTTCCCAAACCCTTGCCCCCAAAGAAGATTTTCCACTTCCGCCTCTTCTCCTCACCAGATATGACCCGTTTTATCATCCTCCCCTCACCCTCTTCTATATCTCTCTAGAGGTGATGCCCTTTGACCACTTCCTACAACAGCTCCCATTTCATAAGCATGCCTCCCTTCATGAGAAGCTTGCCAACCCTTTGAGTTTGAGGACAAACTCAAAACAACCCGGGGAGTATGATGCATATTTCCATATGCATCATTTTTATTCAAGACCAATTTCAAAGAAGAAAAGGGTCAAAGAAGATCATGCTTGGAAGTGTGCTTATTTGGTCTTATTAAGTGAGTTCAAAGACTCACGACACTATGAAGAGGTCAAAAAGAGGTTAAGCTTTGCTAGAAATTTGGTGCTGAATTCATCCCTGCGGAACCCGATTTTTGTGACCACTTTTGGACAAGCTCAAGTGGACCCACAACTTGAGGGCCCATGGCTTTTGAAGCTTAAGATTTCAGCTTTCAAATAAGCCCAATTTTATTTAATTTGGACATCATTTGATTGGGCAAAATATCACTCAAAGATACGTTGTGCTGATCCAGTCCAGTCTGAGATAGGTGCATTGTTTGGGCCATAACTTTCAAACCGCTTATCCAAATTGAGCAAATGAGCCCATTCTGGAAAATAGACTTCCAGGGCTTTCTAACAAGCCCAAGAACGCGTGATTTGGCCGAGTATTCTGGAAGTTATGCTCTGTTGAAGTTGAGGCAGTTGCAAGGATTAATGCTGGGAATATGAAGAGTCTTAGGTTACATATATTTGTGTGGCTGATATTGTGCACGTTTTAGATGCTTCTAGATTGATGTAATCAGCTGCAAAAATCCTAGAATATTCCTTGTAACCTCCCCCACCCCCTTTTATGATGTGTCTTTTCATTTTTTCTTAGACTTTTCATTAGCTAGTTTTAATTGTTAGGAGTTATTTGAGTCTTTTGATTGTCTTTTGCTGAGTCTATAAAAGGGGAGGGGCATGTGAAGCTAATCATTCAGCATTGTAAGAGATTTCCAAAGTAATACAAGCACCTTTGAGAGTGATTCTCATTTGTGTCTCAAAATTCCTAGTTCTATATCTTGAATTTGGCTCATTCAAGTGGTGTTCTAGGTTCTCTTCCTTTTCCAATTGGAGTGATTCCTTGGTTAAGACAAGAGAATTAGCCCAAGATCAAGTCATTGAGTGGCTCCGTGAAGGATTATCTTAATTACAAGGTCTTGTTTATCCTTGTTCTTTTTGTTATTATTCTTCAAACCATCTCAAACTATCTTCCACCATATTCACTTTTCTTTGGTTGATTCTTGTTTAGTTTGAGTTTGAGTTGATTTGGTTCACTTACCACCCACATCTACATCATAAGCCACAATGTAGCTTAAGAAATCAGATGCACAAAACCGGGCTTATGCTGGCCGGTTATCCCGTTTGTGCTAGTTTCAACTTCTTGCCAAAGGTGAGCCATCTTCTTGGTTTGGGACCTTGTTCTTGGGCGATTTGGACTTGTTACATCTTGATCAAGGTCTTGGCTAGGTAGGACTCCATCCGGAAAGCACTTTGCGGCTGCTATTTCTTTATTTTTCTCTAGTAAAGCTGATGTATTAGGCTTAAATACATGTATTAAGGATTAGTGTGATCATTTGTCTTGCTTTCTTTGAATTTTGGTTGTAATTAGCTTAGATTAATCAAGCTTGTAAACTAGTTTAGCCCTAAGCACCTAGCTAAGCTTACTTAGATGTTTTCTTCCCAAGGAGGAAACCCCCTTTGCTATCAATCTACCTAAGGGCCATGTATATAAGGCCTTAGAAGGCTTACTTTGTATTTAACTTTGATATTGAACGCAAAACCAAAACTAAGAGCATTTGCTTTCATTTTCCTTAAACACTTCACTTACTTATCCTTAATTATGGTGGTTAAGGTGGTAATCATGTAAGTCTGAACTTTAATTAGGTGGTATTTCTATATCCTAATTAAGGTTAAGGGCCCTAAACTCAAACTTAGTGGTGTTTCTTTATCTAAGTGAGAGTTTAGATTATCCATTTCTCATTTGTTCAATCGTGAATTCCATTAAACTCAACTTGAATTCAGCTTGCTTAGTTTAATATTTGGATTCAGTCTTGAGTAATTGTGATTCTCCCCCATAGATACATCAAGCACAGCTAATGTATTAGGCTTAAATACATGTATTAAGGTTACATATTGATGTACCCATGGAGGGGCGACAAGAGAGCCTTGATCACGACCATCCAAACAGTCCAAGCAACCAAGAAATCAAGGCAAAAACTCAGCTTGTGAAAGGAGACCAAACTGTCCAACTTTCAGGTTCAGTCTAGAAAAAGGTTGAACTTTCCGGCCTCATATCTTAAGTTATAGAAATGGGAATAAGGTGATTCTTACACCATATGAAAGCTTAAGAAGTCAGGAATCCAACAAATTAATTTTGAAGTCATTTGGAGTTCATTTAGTCTATCAAATTAAGCCCCAAAATCAACTGCTCCAGTTCTGCTCCCAGCAGCAGCTGTTCTGAATATCAACGAGTGTTGGAGCTACTTAGCCAGCTAATTTGTGGGGTTTCTTAGCACCACACTGTGTCATAATATTTATCATTAATCTCTCTAAAAGATGGTGCATTTTGTCCAAGGTATTTGCTATTAACCAGCCCTAAAGCTCACAAAACACCCTTTTAACCGGTTTTTGCTGTTTTGCATTTTGGGCTTAATTTAGCTAATCAACACATGTTTTGAGGCTAACCAAAGCTCCAATCAGCTGTCCAAGGTACATGTGAGGTGCTAGAAGAGTACTAATTAGATTGCATTCGATTATGACACCTATTTTGATGTAGACTTAGAGCTTGTGTGTCGTCAAGCTTTAAGCTCTCTTTGTATTTGGATTAGCAAGTGTTTAGTGAGGGTTCCCAAGCTATGTGGGACATGGGCAGAAGCTAAGAAGGTCCTTAAATAGCCTTCTTCACTCTTGTATTCATTAAGTTATGAGTAAAAGAAAGGTTGAGTTTAGACTCCCTCTATGTGTTTCTTCTATTGCTTATTTCTAGATTAGCTCCCTAGAGTGGTGTTCAAGGGTCCTTGAAGATCAATTGAGTGGTGATATCTTATCTCTCTTGATCCTTAAGGAGAGCTCTAAGTGAACTTGGTGGTGATATCTTATCCAAGTAAGCTTAGCTTATCTTATTCATTGTTACTCTCAAGTTTCTTCTCACTTTCTCTTCCATTTGCTGTCACTAGTTGAGATCCCTTCTTTGATCTTCACCTTAAGATCTTAGAGGTGCATCAAGTTGTATCAGGGCTTTGGCTACCCTCTTAGCCAAGCTTCCAAACTGATGTAATCCTTAGAGAATCACAAGAATTAGGTGAAGAACACTTACGAAAACAAGAGAAGAGATGTGTGTTTCACAAGTTTAGATTAAGTGTTTAGGTTTGTTTGTGATGGAATTAAGTTAACTGATTAGGAATCCACCTAATCCTTAACTTAGGGTCCTTAACTTTGACTAGGAATCCACCTAATCAAAGATTAATATTTCCAAGATCACCACCTTAAGTGACCAACTTAAGGATAAGCAAGGAAGGGATGAAAGATTAAGACTTCAAGTCTTAAGCTTAACACAAGTTTTTGTATTCAAAGTTAAGTGTTCTCAAAAAGAAGGCTACAAGGTCATTAAATAGGCAAGGATGGCCGGTCATAAGAGGTTTCCTCCCTAGGAGGGTAACCTTCTATGCTAAGTAAATAGCTTACATCCGGTTCTAATATAATCCTAAATAACCGGTGTAATACCTTGACAAGCAACTGAATACTAACTTTGCTAGCTAATTAATCAAGAATACAAGCTTTCTTTTTGCTGAAGGAAGTCCATTTCGGCGCCCACCATAGGGAGAAGGGAAAAATCTGAAGTTAACATGTGTCCTTGAAGTGGTCAAATCTAATTTTGCCTTGTGTTCTTCTCCCATTGGTTCACATGCTTCACATTCATTGGACCACCATGGAGTACGTGTGTAGGCTTATGACTGGACCCAAGATGTTGTTTTGAGGCTAAGCAAACCCTCTTTGCTAGGTAAAACCAGCCGGCTAAGCAAGGGATATGATTGGACCAAAATAAAGGTCCATTCGTACAGCGACACTCAGCTGCTTGTCGTGGTCCAATCAGGGCGATTTTTACCTTGTTAGAAAGCTGCTGAAGACTAGTTTAATCTCCAATTTGAATCATTTCATTTGGACTTCTGTAGCTCCCGTGATTAGCAAAACATTGAAGGTATATCACTGCAGGACAAAATCTGAATAGCCCGTGAAGATGCTTGAATTTCGTGGACCAAATGAACTCCAATTAACTTGAAACCACTTGGAATTGAAAGCTGAAATCTAGCTCTTAAAGGGAAGCAAAACAATTGAACTTTTAAAACATATTTAAGCCTTCATAATTAGGTAAACAAAACCGGGCTTAACATCGGATGATATCCCGGGTAAAGCAAAATGATCTTGCCTTGCCAAATGACTTTGGATCAAAGATTGGACTGATTTTCTGGGATCATTTGGGACCTCATGGACTAGATGATTAATCGCGGATGGTCCTCCATCATCCTCCCCTTGTTGGGAAGATTTGGCCCTCAAATCTGATAGATAGTTGTCTGGTTCATACGGACTGAGATCAGAAACATTGAATGTGGCTGAGACTCCATAATCCCCTGGCAACTCGACTTTGTAAGCATTATTATTAATCCTTTCCAAAACTTCAAAGGGACCATCTGCTCGTGGCATCAGTTTATTTTTCCTTTTGGAAGGAAATCTTTCTTTTCGCAGATGTATCCACACCAAATCACCTGGCTGAAATACTTTCTCTTTCTTATGTCTGTTGGCATGGGCCATATAGTTGTTGGTGACTTTCTCGATCCTGGCCTTTACCAACTCATGTAATTTCTGGATTTCTCCCACTCTATCCGCTGCGTCTGCACTTGGCCGTTGGTCTAGTGGTCGTGGTGTAAGATCAAGGGGGGTCAATGGATCAACTCCATATACGACTTTAAAAGGAGATAGATCAGTAGCCTTGCTGGGCGTTTTGTTGTAGGCGAACTCGACATGTGGAAGTAATAAATCCCAGGCTTTAGCTTGGTGCCTAATCAGGACTCTTAGTAGGGTACCAAGGGTACGATTAGTCACCTCAGTCTGTCCGTCCGTCTGGGGGTGGCAGGTAGTACTATACTTCAGTTTAGTACCCAACTTCTTCCATAAAGTAACCCAGAAATGACTCAAGAACTTGGTATCTCGATCAGAGACTATGGAACGAGGAATCCCATGCAGTCTCATAACTTTTCTAAAGTAGAGCTCAGCAATGTGAGTAGCATCATTAGTCTTCATGCAAGGAATGAAATGAGCCATCTTTGAAAATCTGTCTACGACCACAAAGATAGAATCCTTACCCCTTTGAGTCCGTGGTAAACCAAGTATGAAATCCATACTCACGTCTAGCCATGGTTGAGTTGAGATTGGCAGTGGCGTGTATAATCCTTGGGGTAACAAATGGCTCTTAGCAATTTGACATGTCCCGCACCTTTTAATAATATCCTGAACGTCCTTATTCATCCCTGGCCAGTAATAATGTTCCCTAAGCATGGTTAGGGTCTTGTCTTCTCCAAAATGACCAGCTAACGAACCACCATGGACTTCCCGGATCAACAACTCACATGTGCTGCACTTTGGGATTTATAATCGAGTACCTTTAAAGAGAAATCCCTCCTGTAGCAAGAAATCCCCTTTAGGCCGTTTTTGACACTCCAAAAACAACGACCTAAAGTCTTCATCATCTTGGTATAAAGCCTTTAGATGCTCGAACCCCAGGACACAAGCATCTAACTGGAATAATAATAGATAACGCCGAGATAATGCATCGGCGCCCTGGTTCAGCTTCCCGGACTTATGCTTGATAGTGAAGTGAAAGGACTGGAGATACTCCACCCATTTGGCGTGGCGAGAGTTCAATTTATGCTGGCCCTGAATATACTTCAAAGCTTCATGATCTGAATGTAAAATGAACTCAGTAGCAATTAGGTAATGACTCCAGTGCTCGAAGCCACGAACGATAGCATAGAACTCCTTATCGTAAGTTGAATATTTCCTCCTGGTATCACATAATTTCTCACTAAAGAAGGCAAGTGGTCGACCTCCTTGAGTAAGAATCCCTCCAATACCAACACCAGAAGCATCACACTCAACCTCAAAAACTTTATCAAAACAGGGTAATGCTAAGATAGGTGCCTGAGTCAACTTTTCTTTCACTTCTTCAAAGGCAGCTTGGGCTTTAGGATTCCATGAGAATGAAGAACCCTTAAGCACCTCAGTCATAGGAGATAAGATGGTACTGAAGTTACGAATAAATCTCCTATAGAACGAGGCCAAACCATGAAAGCTACGAACATCATGAATACTTTTAGGGACAGGCCACGTCCGAACGGCCTCTATTTTGCTTTCATCCTACTTTCAGAAACAATATATCCTAAGAAGGTAACTTCACTGGTGAAGAAGGTACATTTCTTAAGATTCCCAAATAACTTTTCTTTTTCAAGAACGAGCATCACCTGAGTAAGATGTTCTTGATGCTCATGCTCGTCTTTACTAAACACCAATATGTCATCAAAGTATACGACCACAAATTTTCCAATAAATGGTCAAAATACTTGATTCATCAACCTCATAAACGTATTAGGGGCATTTAACAAACCAAAGGGCATGACCAACCACTCGTATAACCCTCCCTTGGTTTTAAAGGCTGTCTTCCATTCGTCTCCTTCCCTAATACGAATCTGGTAATATCCACTTCTCAAATCAATCTTGCTAAACACCTTCGAACCATGTAACTCATCAAGCATATCTTCAAGCCAAGGTATGGGATACCTATACTTGATAGTGATTTTGTTTATGGCTCGACTATCGACACACATCCTCATACCACCATCTTTCTTTGGTACCAAAAGAGCCTGAACCGCACAAGGACTTAATGACTCCCGAACCAATCCCTTAGACATAAGCTCTTCAACCTGACGTTGAATTTCTTGGGTATCTTTCGGATTGGCTCTGTAGGCTGGCTTATTTGGTAACACTGCCCCAGGTTTAAGGTCAATATGATGTTGGATGTCACGTTTGGGAGGCAAACCCGTAGGGATTTCATCGGGAAATAGGTGACCAAACTGACTTAATATGATCTTGGCTATAGGATGGGATGGTAGGGGTGTTTCAGGCTCAGTTTGCACTTTTAAGATCCATTCTTTCAAGGCTTTAAACTCATGTTGAGAAGCCTTTAGGACTGGTTCTCCAAGTGACAACAATAGGTCGGATTGATTTGGGTTTTTTTGTGGTTTCTTTTTGTGGAGTTCGGATGGGGCTAATGGAGTAAGGGTGATTTTTTTGCCATCTTTTGAAAAGGAATATGTGTTTAGGAAACCATTATGCATAACCTTTCGGTCATACATCCAGGGGCGTCCTAACAGAATATGGCAGGCATCCATGGGGACAACATCACACCAAACCTCATCTTGGTAATTCTTACCAAGAGTAAATGAAATCAAGCATCGAGAGTTAACTTGAATCCCTTTACTCTGGTTCAACCACTGAATATCGTATGGGTGTGGATGAGCCATAGTTTCTAATTTCAATTTCTCGATCACCTCCAAAGAAACTACGTTGGCACAACTTCCTCCATCGATAATCACTGAACAAATTTTGCCTTGGATGGTACAACGTGAATGAAAGATATTTTCACGTTGCTCATCCTTAGCTGATTTTTGAACACTCATCACCCTCCTGATTACAAGCATCTCTGCCTCATCTGCTTGCTCCACAAACTCTTCAGTTTCACTTTCCAGATCTTGCACATCTTCTCCCTCTTCTTTTTCCTCTCTTTTTTCCTCCACATACTCATCCTTTTTTGACTCCCACTCAGCTAAAGAAATAATTTTGCGACTTGGACAATCAGATGCGATATGTCCGAAGCCCTGACACTTATAACACCTCTTTTGGCTAGTTTGGCTTGGATGATTTGGGATCTGCTGGAGCCTTTGTGGAGTTGGAGTTTTTTGTGGAAAGGAAGGGGAAGGTGGCGTGGGTTTAATGGGTTGAGGCGTGTAGCTCCCCTTGTTAGAGGGTGGCCTACGGCTTGGTGTTGAAGAATATGGCTTGGAAAAATCACACACATAGGTTCTAGATTTTCTCTGCTGCTCCACTTGATGTGCCAGAATACAAACTTCATCGAATGAGATATAAGCTTGCAAATCAACTATGTTGGCTATTCTAGGATCAAGCCCTCCTAGATAACGAACAATAGTTTGCTCCTCAGGCTCATGAATGTCGCATTTAATCATGAGTTTTTCGAACTCACGTGTGTATTCTTCAACTTTCATTTTGCCTTGTTGTAAATGGTGAAAGAGTATGTACTGATCTTGAACGTATGTGGAAGGCAGGAAACGTGCTTTCATCTTGGCTTTCATTTATCCCAAGTACTAATTTTACTCTTTTTCTCCCTAGTTCTCTTGGCATTGAGGTTCGTCCACCATAAGGAGGCGTACTTTCTCAATCTAAGAGCAACTAGCTTCACTTTTTTATCCTCAGGTATTTCCTTGAACTCAAAGACTCTCTCTACAGTCTGTAACCATTCTATGAACTCATCAGGGTCTAACTTTCCTTCAAACTCAGGAATCTCAACTTTGAAATCTCCTAAGTTAGAAGTAGGTTTAGGACCCCTAATAGCCCTCACAAATGGTACTTCTTCTTCTAACTCAAACAAAGCTCGATTAATATCTTCCTCATTCTCACCGCTCATTCTTCTTGGTCGTTCACTAGGCTCCTCTATTCTGATACCTCCTGATCCTTACATCTTCTGTTTTTGCTTCATACTATCACCAAATTGCTTCTTCAGATATTCATTTTGAGCCCTGAGTTCTTGATTACTCAAGACCAATTCTTGCATTTGATTGGTAATAGCTTCAAGTTTCTCATCCATTGACATACTAGTACTCATTTTGTGATCGAGGGAAGGAAAGGCTTGAAGTGTGGATTGAGTTTAGAATGAAAAGGCAAGGATTCTTCACGTAGCAAAGTGGCACGGTCGTGCTTGTGGACACGGGGTACCCGTGCCAACTTGCTGTCCGTGGAAAAAAGGAAGAGCCGGTTTGAGTGTTTTGGAATGAGGGATGTGTTTGATGACTTGCTTTGTATTTAGCTTTGGTTCAGAGTATAGCCTGGGGTAACATGTGGTCCAGGCAAGGATCTGAACCTGGCTCTGATACCAAAAATGATGTAATCCTTAGAGAATCACAAGAATTAGGTGAAGAACACTTATGAAAACAAGAGAAGGGATGTGTGTTTCTCAAGTTTATATTAAGTGTTTAGGTTTGTTTGTGATGGAATTAAGTTAACTGATTAGGAATCCACGTAATCCTTAACTTAGGGTCCTTAACTTTGACTATGAATCCACCTAATCAAAGATTAAGATTTCCAAGATCACCACCTTAAGTGACCAACTTAAGGATAAGCAAGGAAAGGATGAAAGATTAAGACTTCAAGTCTTAAGCTTAACACAAGTTTTTGTATTCAAAGTTGAGTGTTCTCAAAAAGAAGGCTACAAGGCCATTAAATAGGCAAGGATGGCCGGTCATAAGAGGTTTCCTCCCTAGGAGGGTAACCTTCTATGCTAAGTAAAATAGCTTACATCCGGTTCTAATATAATCCTAAATAACCGGTGTAATACCTTGACAAAACAACTGAATACTAACTTTACTAGCTAATTAATCAAGAATACAAGCTTTCCTTTTGCTAAAGGAAGTCCATTTCGGCGCCCACCATAGGGAGAAGGGAAAAATCTGAAGTTAACATGTGTCCTTGAAGTGGTCAAATCTAATTTTGCCTTGTGTTCTTCTCCCATTGGTTCACATGCTTCACATTCATTGGACTACCATGGAGTACGTGTGTAGGCTTATGATTGGACCCAAGATGTTGTTTTGAGGCTAAGCAAACCCTCTTTGCTAGGTAAAACCAGCCGGCTAAGCAAGGGATATGATTGGACCAAAATAAAGGTGCATTCGTACAGCGACACTCGGCTGCTTGTCGTGGTCCAATCAGGGCGATTTTTACCTTGTTAGAAAGCTGCTGAAGACTAGTTTAATCTCCAATTTGAATCATCTCATTTGGACTTCTATAGCTCCCGTGATTAGTAAAACATTGAAGGTATATCACTGCAGGACAAAATCTGCATAGCCCGTGAAGATGCTTGAATTTTGTGGACCAAATGAACTCCAATTAACTTGAAACCACTTGGAATTGAAAGCTGAAATCTAGCTCTTGAAGGGCAGCAAAAAAATTGGACTTTTAAAACATATTTAAGCCTCCATAATTAAGTAAACAAAACTGGGCTTAACATCGGATGATATCTCGGGTAAAGCAAAATGATCTTGCCTTGCCAAATGACTTTGGATCAAAGATTGGACTGATTTTCTGGGATCATTTGGGACTTCATGGACTAGATGATTAATCGTGGATGGTCCTCCATCACAAACCCAAACACATTCCTAAACACATCCCCAAACACAAACCCAAAACCACCCACAAAGCACTTCCGAAGCAAAGCACAAACCGTGCTCAGGTAGAAGTTCAGCACGGCCACACTGTGCCACTAGGACACGACCGTGCCACCTTCCAATCTTGACATTCTATTCCCCAAAGTTTAGCACAGCCTGCCCGTGCTACGAAGCACGACCGTGCCATTACCTATCCATTCCAAAATTACAAAATCTTCATCCAAAAGCCAAGATGTCTTCTAGTACCTCTTTGGAAGAAAAGTTTGAACAACTTCTAAATGCCAATGTGGAGAAAGATGCTCAACTTGAGTACTTGATAAAGCAACTTAGTCAAATTATGAAGAACAATTGAAAGGAGATTCAAAGCTTGCACCCAACTAGTGGATCCGAATCCACAGAGGAAGAAACCGAGAGCAACCCGTTTGCTTCAAGTGACGGGGATGAAGAAAGAAGACCAAGGAGAACAAGAAGAGGCAAGCCACTTGCCATAGGTTTCAAGGTCGAGATTCCTGAGTTTGAAGGCCAACTAAACACGGATGATTTCGTTGAGTGGATAAACACAGTGGGAAGAGTGTTTGAGTATAAAGACATTCCCGATGACAAGAAGGTAAAACTTATAGCCTTGAAGCTTCGTAGGTATGCTTCTATTTGACGGAGTAATGTCTTAGCTAAGAGGGCTAGGAAAGGGAAGGGGAAAATTAAATCATGAACAAAGATGAAGGAAAAACTCAAAGCCAAATTTCTACCACCCCACTACCTTCAAGACAACTACACCAAACTCTATAATCTTAGGCAGGAAACTAAGAGTGTGGAGGAGTATACCCGTGCATTTGAAAAGCTTGTCATGACTTGTGATATTGGGGAGAATGAAGCCCAAACCATAGTGAGATACTTGGGAGGGTTAAATGAGTCCATAAGGAATGTTGTGGAGTTACAACATTACATTACTCTTGATGAAGTTTGCTCACTAGCCCACAAAGTTGAACTCCAAAAGAAAGCCAAGTTCAGGAGAGAACCCTCAAAACCCCCTCAAAGTAGCCACCCTTTTGACAATGGAAGTTTTAGTCCTACTCCGCAACCTCTAAACACACCCACAGCCCCACCTACTTCCAAGCCAAACACCACAAAATCACCCCTCAACCCTTATGAGAAGAGAAGGTGCTACAAGCGTCAAGGGTTT
The DNA here is from genome assembly GCA_029747015.1 of Carnegiea gigantea. Lineage (NCBI taxonomy): Eukaryota > Viridiplantae > Streptophyta > Magnoliopsida > Caryophyllales > Cactaceae > Carnegiea > Carnegiea gigantea. The sequence continues at coordinate 207,403 of JAKOGI010000064.1, read as the reverse complement.
GGACATATAGCCTCAAAGTGTCCTAATAGAAAGGTTATCACCTTGGTAGAATACCAAGAACAAGGAGAAGCCGAGTTAAAAGAGGAAGGGGGTGACAAGGAGGTTCACCTAATGGAGATTGAGGAGGAATGTGTGGTGGGAGCGGATGAAGGAGAGTTACTTGTGCTTAGAAGGGCTTTGAATGGTAACAAGGGCTCCAACCATGAAGAGCAATGCAAGGACATCTTTCATACAAGGTGCACCATCAATGGCCGAGTGTGTTCTCTTATTATGGATAGAGGAAGTTCCACCAACGTGGCTTCTACTACCTTGGTGACAAAGCTCAATCTCAAGATTGAATCACATCCCCAACCTTACTCTATTGAATGGATTAGCCAAGGTAAAGGCCTATAAGTCTTATATCATTGGTTGGTGTCCTTCTTCATTGGTAAAAGCTATCTAGATGAACTATGGCGTGATATCATCCCCATGGATGCTTGTCATATCCTATTGGGAAGGCCTTGGCTATATGATCAAATAATAATGCATGATGGTTACCAAAATACATACACTCTCCATAAAGATGGCCGAAAAATCACCTTAGCTCCCTTTGCCTCACAAAATCAAGCCAACAACCATCGAAAGCAAGCTTTGTCTCAACCGGGGAAATTTGGAGTTTTATGCATACTCAAACCATGTTTTGGTGATGGTAACCTTACGAATTTGAGGGCAAATTCTCTCCAACAAGGGGGGGATGATGTACCCATGGAGGGGCAACAAGAGAGCCTTGATCATGACCATCCAAACAGTCCAAGCAACCAAGAAATCAAGGCAAAAACTCAGCTTGTCAAAGGAGACCAAACTGTCTAACTTTCAGGTTCAGTCCGAAAAAAGGCTGAACTTTCCGGCCTCATATCTTGAGTTACAGAAATGGGAATAAGGTGATTCTTGCACCATATGAAAGCTTAAGAAGTCAGGAATCCAAAAAATCAAGTCTGAAGTCATTTGGAGTTCATTTAGTCTGTCAAATTCAGCTCCAAAGTTAATTGCTCCAGTTTCACTCCCAGCAGCACCTGTTCTGAATATCAACGAGTGTTAGAGCTACTTAGCCAGCTGATTTATGGGGTTTCTTGGCACCACAATGTGTCGTAATATTTATCATTAATCCCCCCAAAAGATGGTGCATTTTGTCCAACGCATTTGCTATTAACCTGCCCTAAAGCTCACAAAACACCCTTTTAATCGGTTTTTGCTATTTTGCATTTTGGGCTTAATCTAGCTAATGAACACATGTTTTGAGGCTAATCAAAGCTCAAATCAGTTGTCTAAGGTACATGTGATGTGCTAGAAGAGTACTAATTAGATTGCATTAGATTATGACAACTATTTTGATGTGGACTTAGAGCTAGTGTGTTGGCAAGCTTTAAGCTCTCTTTGTATTTGGATTAGCAAGTGTTTAGTGAAGGTTCCCAAGCTATGTGGGACATGGGCAGTAGCTGAGAGGGTCCTTGAATAGCCTTCTTCACTCTTGTATTCATTAAGTTGTGAGTAAAAGAAAGGTTGAGTTCAAACTCCCTCTATGTGTTTCTTATGTTGCTTATCTCTAGATTAGCTCCCTAGAGTGGTGTTCAAGGGTCTTTGAAGATCAATTGAGTGGTGATATCTTATCTCTCTTGATCCTTAAGGAGAGCTCTAAGTGAACTTGGTGGTGATATGTTATCCAAGTAAGCTTAGCTTATCTTATTCATTTTTACTCTCAAGTTTCTTCTCACTTTCTCTTCCAATTGCTATCACTACTTGAGATCCCTTCTTTGATCTTCACCTTAAGATCTTAGAGGTGCATCACATATTATCATTTTGCCTTACTTTCCTTGCATTCTGGTTGTAATTAGCTTAGATTAATCAAGCTTGTGGACTAGATTAGTCCTAAGCGCCTAGCTAAGCATACTTAGATGTTTCCTTCCTGATGGATTCCCCTTAAGCGAAGATTTGGAAGAGGGTCCTAAGAGTCCAGCAAGGTCCAATGCAAGCTCCAAAGTCTAAGCTATGGCTCAAATTTCGAAGAAGAGCCAAACTGAAGTAACAGGGTTAAACGGTTAGAATCTTCCCGGATTTGTTCATCTGATTTCTTAAGCTACATTGTGGCTTAATGATGGAGGTCCGTCCCCTAGCATGATCCATGTCCAGCAAGGAAGCCCAAAGAGTCCAAGTTCCACGTCCAAAATGTAAAGAATCAGCCTAGGAACACAAGGGAACTTTTTTGTCAAAACTGGAATTTCAGGCGTGCACAAACCCGGTTTTGTGCACCTGATTTCCTAACCTTCCCAAGGCTGAAATGGGGTTGCAGGAAGCCTAAGTTTAAGTTCAAGATGTGCTCTTTCCATCAAGACCTCTTGCAAGCCATTTGGAGATCATTTGGTACCTCAAAACCTCAAGCCAAGTCAGACACTACATCCTGGCCAGAAACTGGACTGTCCGAAATCAAGGGCTGTTTTGGTGGACCATTTCTCCTCTATTTGGTTTGAAACTTTTATGGCTTGAAAGTAATTTAAAAATATTATCAAATGGCCATAAAAAACTCAGCCAAATTACACACATGTGGAGCTATTAACCACCAAAATATTACACAAAACACCCTTTTATCCAGCCCGTGCCCAGCCGGTACAAGAGAGAGAGGAATGGGGTGTTTTTGCTCTTTTCCATGCTTAGCCACTTGCAAGAATCATCATGAAGAGTACTAAGCTGCCAAGGAAGCTTCCATTAGCCCCAAGATCGACACATCATCCTCAAGATCAGCATTAAAGAGGTGTCAAGTGGAGGATGCATCTATCCTTTTTTGCTTTGATTTGATCTTTGTATTTTTGCCTAGTTTAGCTTGTAGTGCAACCTAAGGCCTATGTTTTACTTGAAACTTTGTATTAAAACCCCCCCAAGGCCCTTTGGCCGGCCACATGAAGCATGAAATAGAATGAAGTTGAGCCTTGCTCCTTTGAACTCTCAAACTCTCTTCTAGCTTATCTCTTCCTTTGGCCGGGTTGAGTGGTGATCTAGTAAAAGCCTTAACTCCCTTTCTTGGTGGTGTTTCTGTATCCAAGAGGTAGCTAAGGGCCCTAACATCTTTCCTTGGTGGTGCTTCTGTATCCAAGGTGGGTGTTAGTTCCGGTTTACTATCCCCTACCAAGGTGAGTTTGTGAATTCAAAGTTGCCTTGCTTTCTTTCCTTGCATTTTTCTTCCACTTTTTCCCATCCTCTTGGTTTGCCCCTTGAGGATACATCATACGTGGTATCAGAGCTAAGGCTTCCCTAGGCCTGAGCTTGCCGTCCAGCACCCTTCCAAACACCCAAACACATTTCCCCCACAAAATCACCAAAATCGTGCCCACGGTTTTCAAAGACCAGAACAGCAGCACGGCCCCCCCGTGCCAAGGAGCATGACCGTGCCACACTCTTCTTCCCCAGCCACCTTCTAACTTCACCCACACCCAGTACTTAAGCACGGTCACCCCGTGCCATGTCACACGACCGTGCCACTCCTTTCCCAGCCACATCCCAACTTAACCCTCGTACAGAACCCGAGCACGGCCACCCCGTGTCTGAGAGCACGCCCGTGCCACATCCAACCCGTGAAGTCCCACCTTATTTCAACGTGAGTACTACTAGTATGACCATGGAAGAGAAGTTTGAGGCCCTCATGAGGAATTATGAGGCCTTGAGGCTACAAAATGAAGAGATCAAAGGTCAGAACGAGTATTTGAGACGACAACTCGGAGATTCCTTGAAGCAAAAGCGTAAGGAGATCAGAAGCTCCCGATCATCTAACTCCTCCGACTCCGAGCCAGAAGCAAGAGAAGCCCCACACTTGAGCTCATCAAGTGAAGAGGAGGCTTATGGAAGATCAAGAAGAGGAAGGCGAGCAACCTCTCACCATGGAGACATTAGAGTGGAGATTCCAGAATTTGAAGGGAAGCTAGACCCCGATGAGTTCTTGGAATGGATGCAAACCGTTGAGAGGATCTTTGACTACGAAGAGATTTCGGATGGAAATAAGGTAAAACTTGTGGCCCTTAAACTTCGTAAATATGCTTCTCTTTGGTGGTCCAACCTTTGTGCTAAGAGAGTTAGGCAAGGGAAGGGAAAGATTCGAACATGAGAAAAGATGAAAGCCAAACTCAAAGCCCGTTTCTTTCCCCCATCTTACCTACAAGACAATTACTCCCAACTTCACAATCTTACCCAAGGGAACTTGAGTGTCGAGGAGTACACTAGGGAATTTGTGAAGTTGTTAATCAAGTGTGACTTCAGGGAGCCCGAAGAGCAAACCATAGTGAGGTATTTGGGAGGGTTAGATCCTAGATATGCTCATGTGGTAGAATTACAACAATACACCACTTTTGATGAGGCGTGTGTCCTAGCCCACAAAGTTGAACAACAAAGGAAATCCAAGCTCTACAAAAGAGAACCTCCCAAACCCTTTCCTAGGAGCCAACCTTTCAACAAGGGGAGCTCTTATCCACCTCCCAAACCCGCGGTTACTACGCCCCCACCTCCACAAAAGAACCAAGCTCCCCAAAAGACTCCACCATCCCAAAACCGTCCCAACCCTAAGCCAAATGACCAAAGAAGATGTTTCAAGTGTCAAGGTCTTGGGCACATTGCTTCGGAGTGTCCAAATAGGAGAGTTATCACCTTGGCCGAGTGGGATGAGAGAAGAGAAGAAGAGGAAGTAGAGGAGGAAGAAAGAGAAGGTGTGTATTACATGGAGGAACAAGAGGAAGTGATTGAGGAGGCGGATGAAGGAGAGTTACTTGTATTGAGGAGAGCCTTGAGTACCAAAAGAGGAGAGCATGAAGAACAAAGGGAGAACATCTTCCATACAAGATGCACCATTCAAGGCAAAGTGTGTTCCCTCATCATTGATGGTGGGAGTTGTGTAAATGTAGCATCATTGACTATGGTGGAGAAGCTTGGTCTTCAAGCTTCAGCTCATCCTCACCCCTACAACATTCAATGGCTAAATCAAGGTAAGGGGTTGCAAGTTAATTCAAGGTGCTTGATTTCATTTTCAAATGGCAAGCATTACCATGATGAATTGTGGTGTGATATCATCCCCATGGATGCATGTCACCTCTTGTTGGGAAGACCATGGTTATTTGATCGGAAAGTCATGCATGATGGCTATCTGAACACCTACACCTTCCACAAGGATGGGAGGAAGATCACCCTTGCCCCATTAAGCCCTTCCCAGCTCCACAAAAGCAAGCCCCAACCAAGCCATGACCATTCGGACATGCTCCTAGCCGTGAGTGAGCCTCTCCTTAAGGCTTCTCATCATGAATTCAAGGCCTTTAAGGAGTGGATCCTAGCCACCCTTGAGGAGTCCGAAACCCCCACACCATCACACCCCCTAGCCCTTTCCCTCCTTGAACGCTTTAGCCATGTCTTTCCCGAAGAAATACCTCCCGGGCTACCTCCACAAAGAACCATCCAACACCACATTGATCTCATACCCGGTTCCATCCTCCCAAACAAACCGGCTTACCGAGCAAACCCCAAGGAAACCATGGAAATCCAAAGGCAATTGATGAGCTTATGGATAAGGGGTTGATTAGAGAGAGCTTGAGCCCTTGTGCGGTTCCGGCCCTCCTTGTGCCAAAGAAAGACGGGAGTATGCGCATGTGTGTTGATAGTCGGGCAATCAACAAAATAACCATCAAGTATAGATATCCAATTCCCCGCCTTGAAGACATGCTTGATGAGTTATATGGCTCTAGAGTGTTCTCTAAAGTGGACTTGAGAAGTGGTTACTATCAAATCCGGATTAGAGAAGGAGATGAGTGGAAAACGGCCTTCAAGACCAAAGGAGGCTTGTATGAGTGGCTAGTCATGCCATTCGGTTTGTCAAATGCTCCAAGTACCTTCATGCGGCTCATGAACCAAGTGTTTCGGCCCTTCATTGGAAAGTTTGTTGTGGTGTATTTTGATGACATCCTCATCTATAGCAAGAATGAAGAAGAGCACCTTCAACATCTCACTCACGTCATGAAGGTTTTAGAGAAGGAAAAGCTCTATGGTAACCTCAAGAAGTGTACATTTTTCACTCATGAGGTAACCTTCCTTGGTTACATTGTCACAAGTGAAGGCATCAAGGTTGATGAGAGTAAAGTGGAAGCGGTTCGGTCTTGGCCAATCCCAAAGAGCATCCATGATGTGCGAAGTTTCCATGGGCTTGCCTCATTCTATAGGCGGTTCATTAGGAACTTTAGCATAATTATGGCCCCTATGACCGAAGTTATCAAGGGCACAACATTCAAGTGGACTCCCAAGGCTCAAGAGGCCTTTGAAACCATCAAGTCCAAGCTCACCCAAGCACCGGTTCTCGCGTTGCCTTGCTTTGATAAAGTGTTTGAGGTGGAGTGTGATGCATCCGGAGTTGGCATTGGAGGAGTTCTCACTCAAGAGGGGCGGCCCTTAGCCTTCTTTAGTGAGAAGCTTTGTGACTCAAGGAGGAAATACTCAACCTATGATAAGGAGTTTTATGCCATAGTGCGGTGCCTTGAGCATTGGAATCATTACTTAGTGGCTAGTGAGTTTATCTTGCACTCGGATCATGAAGCCTTGAAATACATTCAAGGGCAACATAAGCTTAACTCACGGCATGCCAAGTGGGTGGAGTTCCTCCAATCTTTCAACTTCACCATCAAGCACAAGTCCGGAAAGCTTAATCAAGGAGCCGATGCATTGTCAAGGAGGCACCTACTTCTATTCCAACTTGATGCTTGCATTCTTGGCTTTGAGCACTTGAAGTCCCTCTATGAGAATGATGAAGATTTGGGAGAGCTCTACAAGGAGTGCCTTCGGCATCCCAAAGGTGACTTTCTTGTCCAAGATGGCTTTTTGTTCAAAGGTTCAAGGTTGTGCGTGCCTAAGTGTGGCACAAGAGAGCTACTCATACGTCAGGTTCATGGTGGATCTCTAGCCGGTCACTTTGGAGAAAACAAGACCCTTATGATGCTAAGGGAACATTACTATTGGCCGAGTATGAGCAAAGATGTACAAGATGTGTTGAAGAGGTGTGCAACTTGCCAAGTTGCCAAAAGCCACCTCCTACCCCACGGCCTATACACGCCCTTACCCATTCCCAATCACCCTTGGGAAGATGTAAGCATGGATTTTGTTCTTGGCCTTCCAAGGACACAAAGGGGTAAGGATTCAATTTTCGTGGTTGTTGATCGTTTCTCTAAGATGGCCCATTTCATACCTTGCACCAAGACCAACGATGCCACCCACATTGCCGAGTTATACTTCAAGGAAGTGATGAGGCTACATGGCATTCCTAGATCCATTGTTTCGGATAGGGATACCAAGTTCCTTAGCCATTTTTGGGTGACACTTTGGAAGAAGATGGGAACCAAGCTCAAGTATAGCACTTCATGCCACCCTCAAACGGATGGGCAAGCCGAAGTCACCAACCGGACTTTGGGAACCCTTCTAAGAGTGCTAGTGAAGTCCAACCTCAAAGCTTGGGACTTAGCCTTGCCTCATGCCGAGTTCGCTTTCAACAAAACACCTAGCAAGGCCACGGGTATGTCCCCATTCAAGGTAGTTTATGGGTTGGATCCTTTGAGTCCCCTTGATCCTGTTCCAAGGGAGATGAATGAGAAGCCTCACATGGAGGCTAGCAAGTGAGTTGAAGAGATTCAAAAGCTCCATGAGACCGTGAGGTCCAAGATAGAGAAGGCCAATGCATCCTACAAGGACTATGCCAACAAGCATAGGAAGAAGATGGTGTTCCACCCCGGTGATTTGGTATGGGTTCACTTGAGGAAGGAACGGTTTCCTTCTAAAAGGAAGAGCAAGTTGATGCCAAGAGCCGATGGCCCCTTTGAAGTGTTAGAGCGCATCAACGACAACGCTTACAAGATCAATTTACCCGGTGAATATGGAGTTTCGGCCACCTTCAACGTAGCCGACCTTAGCCCCTATGAGGAGGATGAAAATCTTATCAATTTGAGGGCAAATTCTCTTCAACAAGGGGAGGATGATGGAGGTCCATCCCCTAGCATGATCCATGGCCAGTAAGGAAGCCCAAAGAGTGCAAGTTCCACGTCCAAAATGCAAAGAATCAGCCTAGGAACACAAGGGAACTTTTTTGTCAAAACTGGAATTTCAGGCGTGCACAAACCCGGTTTTGTGCACCTGATTTCCTAACCTTCCCAAGGCTGAAATGGGGTTGCAGGAAGCCTAAGTTTAAGTTCAAGATGTGCTCTTTCCATCAAGACCTCTTGCAAGTCATTTGGAGATCATTTGGTACCTCAAAACCTCAAGCCAAGTCAGACACTACATCCTGGCCAGAAACTGGACTGTCCGAAATCAAGGGCTGTTTTGGTGGACCATTTCTCCTCTATTTGGTTTGAAACTTTTATGGCTTGAAAGTACTTTAAAAATATTATCAAACGGCCATAAAAAAAACTCAGCCAAATTACACACATGTGGAGCTATTAACCACCAAAACGTTGCACAAAACACCCTTTTATCCAGCCCATGCCCAGCCGGTACAAGAGAGAGAGGAATGAGGTGTTTTTGCTCTTTTCCATGCTTAGCCACTTGCAAGAATCATCATGAAGAGTACTAAGCTGCCAAGAAAGCTTCCATTAGCCCCAAGATCGACACATCATCCTCAAGATCAGCATTAAAGAGGTGTCAAGTGGAGGATGCATCTATCCTTTTTTGCTTTGATTTGATCCTTGTATTTTTGCCTAGTTTATCTTGTAATGCAACCTAAGGCCTATGTTTGTACTTGAAACTTTGTATTAAAACCCCCCCAAGGCCCTTTGGCCGGCCACATGAAGCATGAAATAGAATGAAGTTGAGCCTTGCTCCTTTGAACTCTCAAACTCTCTTCTAGCTTATCTCTTCCTTTGGCCGGGTTAAGTGGTGATCTAGTAAGAGTCTTAACTCCCTTTCTTGGTGGTGTTTCTGTATCCAAGAGGTAGTTAAGGGCCCTAACATCTTTCCTTGGTGGTGCTTCTGTATCCAAGGTGGGTGTTAGTTCCGGTTTACTATCCCCTACCAAGGTGAGTTTGTGAATTCAAAGTTGCCTTGCTTTCTTTCCTTGCATTCTTCTTCCACTTTTTCCCATCCTCTTGGTTTACCCCTTGAGGATACATCACTTAAGTTTGATATTTTTGCATTTTTTGGGATCCTTAAGATATTAGCTTTCAGGTCCAAGCCTTCAAAGTCAATCATGCACAGTCGAAGTCAAGGGATCAAGGCATTTTGTTCGACCTGCCAGTTTTAGTCCAAAACTGCGTGGTAAAATGTTTTAGCAGAAATCTCCTACTTAAACATGATTTAACCTTAATTTCTTTGCAGGGGGCTTTGTACACACCCTAAGGTTTCCCCCCATTGCCTGAAATCATAATCATGCTCACTTTTAACTGTTGGAAACAAGGTCAGAAAAACCGAGTTGTTTTAAGCTTCTAAAACCCGGTTATGTTGTAGCGTTTCTTTCCTCTTCCTAAGGGTTTCCTCGGCTGTTTCTTTGATTTCTTCTTGCTCTTGGATGATCTTCATCACTAGAGAAAGCAAAGGGGTAGCTTTCTTCTCCTTCACTATTTTGCTCGGATTTGGAAGACTCATGAGAAGCAGTACTTCGAGGGTTCCTTCTTTGGTTGCTCATGGATTTTGCAAGTTGCTTCTTCAAGTACTCATTTTGGCTCCTCACTTCTTCAAAGTTCCTCATGGGGCCCTCAAATCTTTCCTCCAAGCTCATGCTACTAGTCATGCTTGAGCTAGGTGGCTTTACACAAATGAAACAGCACAGATCAAGGTTGGCACGGTTGTGCTATGCTGGCAGGGTGTGACCATGCTAACTTTCTACCTAGCACGCATGGAAATGGAGAGATTAAGTCTCCAAGAATCAAAGCAAGGTAAGAGCAAAGGAAAGAGAAAGAGAAAATCGAAAACTAGGCTAAGCTAGTTTCTATCCAAGCAAGAGAAGAATAGATAATCTAGTATGAAGAAGGATAAGACACACCACCTTAATCACACTAGGGCTCTTAATCACACTTAGAGATAAGACACACCACCCTAAGCAAGATTAAGATTCACTTGAACACCACTTTGATTAGCCAAATCAAGGATAAGTAAGAGAGAATTTAAATGAGAGGAAATGAACTCTATCTTTTCATATATGTCAAACCTGAATGTTGCAATCTTAAATGAGCATATTTATAGAGGGGAAGGGCCTAAGGGACGTTTACAAGCAGCTAAGGGGTTCAAATGGATAGCCAATGGGAGTAAAGAACCAAAAAGTAAACATAGTACAAAAGGTGAAAGTAACAGGCTGCCTGTCGTGTTTAGTGCACAACCTCCAACTTTAAACATCTATAACATCTACAATGCTTTCCCAAATAAGCTCCAACAGTTTTGTTAGAAAGCTTGGAAAGTCTATTTTTAGATGGCTCAAGTTGGAAGGCATTTGGAGCTGCCGTTTGGAAGTTGTAGGTCAAAATGTCCAAGTTGTCCAAACTGGATCAGATTCTGTAGCATTCTAAAAGTGACCCCATTTGACTTATTACCCAATGCCTTAACCTAGAACTCATTATATGTCCTTAAAGCAGACATATTAAGGGTTCCAAAAAGTGAATTTTCAGCTTCTTACATCCAATTTAAGCTTAAAAAATCAAGCTCACAAAACAGGGTTGCTACGCTGGATTCTGGGTAGATTAGGCTGCCATGATGTTCTTGATCATTTCAGCTAATTCTTATGCCTTGGACTCCTTTTCTTTACTTGGTTGGACAGTTGGGATGTTGACTTGGTCATTAGGGGCTTGATCCCCATCAAGCATAAATCTAGAAAACTCAACCAAGGAGCCGATCCTTTATCCCGTAGGTACTTGCTTTTATTTCAGTTAGATGCTTATGTTCCTGGCTTTAAGCATCTAAAAGGCCTATATGCTGATGATAAAGACCTTTGAAAGTTGTATTTTGATTGCCAAAAGCATCCTAAAGGGGATTTCTTAATCCAAGAAGGGTTTCGGTTTAAGGGTACATGATTATGTATCCCTAAGTGTAGCACTCGTAAGCTTATAATCAGAGAAGTGCGTAGAGGTTCATTGGCTAGTCATTTTACTGAATCCAAGACCTTAACTATGTTAAGGGAACATTATTATTGGCCTAGAATGGAGAAGGATGTGCAAAACATCCTAAGAAGATGTGGAACATGCCAAGCTGCTAAGAGTCATACCTTACCCCACAGCTTATACACACCCCTTCCAGTTCCCACTCTACCTTGGGTGGATGTAAGTATGGACTTCATTTTGGGTTTACCTACAACCCAAAGGGGTAGGGACTCTATATTTGTGGTGGTGGATAGATTTTCAAAGATGGCCCATTTCATTCCATGCAACAAAACCAATGATGCTACACACATTACAGAGTTATACTTTAAAGAGGTAACCAGATTGCATGGTATCGCTAAGTCTATCATTTCTGATAGGGATACAAAGTTTTCAAGTCATTTTTGGGTTAACTTGTGGTAGAAACTTGGTACTAAATGCATATATAGTACCACTTGTCATCCCCAAACTGATGGGCAAACAGAGGTGACAAATCGAACCCTAGGTACTCTCCTAAGGGCTTTGATTAACCCTCATGCCAAAGCTTGGGATTTGCTCTTACTACGTACTAAATTTGCTTATAACAAAGCTCCTAGCAAGGCTACTGGTCTATCCCCTTTTAAGGTGGTGTATGGGATTGATCCTTTAAGTCCCATTGATCTTACCTTAAGACCATTAGATCAAAAGCCTAGTGCAGATGCAACAGCTAGAGTGGAAGAGATTTAGAAGCTCCATGAGTTGGTTAAGGCCAAAATTAAGAAGTCTAATGCATCCTATGAAGCCTAAGCCAACAAGCATAGGAGAAAGATGGTTTTTCAACGTGGAGACTACGTGTGGATACACTTTAGGAAGGAACGATTTCCCCCCAAAAGGAAGAACAAGTTAATGCCATGAACTGATGGTCCATTTGAGGTGGTTGAAAGAATTGATGACAATGCTTATAAGGTTGATTTGTCGGGTGACTATAGAGTTTCAGCTACATTAAATGTGGCTGACTTGAGTGCTTACCAAGCCAATGATTACCTTACTGATTTGAGGATCAAATCTTCTCAACAAGAGGAGGATGATGGAGTCCCCTTAAGCCAACACATTGAATAAGGTACTACGAGTCTAGTAAGGTCCAATGCATGCTCCAAAGTTCAAGCAATAGCTCATATTCTGGAAAAGAGCCAAACTGATGCGATCGGGTTAAATAGCCAAAATGTTCCCGATTTTGTTCATCTGATTTCTTAAACTACATTGTGGCTTAATTTGATATTTTTCCATTTTTCGGATCCTTAAGATGTTAACTTTTAGGTGCAAGCATTAAAAGTCAATCATGCCTAGTTGAAGTGAAGAGATTAAGCCATTTTGTTCAGCCTGTCAGTTTTGGTCCAAAACTGCATAGTAAAATGTTTTAATAAAAATCTCCTACTTAAACATGATTTAACCTTGATTTCTTTGTAGGGGGTTTGTACATAGCCTAAGGATTCCCCCCATGGCCTAAAACTAAAATCATGTCACTTTGGATTGGTGGAAACAAGGGCCCAAAACTGGGCTGAAAACTGTTTCTAGAACCCGATTAAAGTAGCTGCATAGCTTTCCTCCATCCAAGGATTTCCTCAGCTGTTTTCTTACTTGCTTCCTTCAATCATGGTCCACGGCAGCCAGAAACACAATGATATGCTGCAAACTTTACTTGGGAAGAGCATAGCCAATGAGAAAATAAAGGAAGAAATCCCACCTTGCAACCGGATTAGTTAGTTGAAAAGTGCTCCTAGTTTACGACTGCTTTTCTTTAGTTCTTTGCTAGTGAACTGATGTATTAGCTTAATTTAAGTGTAATAAGGTTAAGTATCATCATTTATCTTGCTTTCCTGCATTCTAGTTGTAATTAGCTTAGATTAATCAAGCTTGTAAATTAGATTAGTCTCAAGCACTTAGCTAAGCTTGTTTAGACATTTCCTTCCTAGGGAGGAAATCTCCTTTGCTACTTTCTAGCCTAAGGGTTGTGAGTGTGAGGCCTTCGGTATTCCATTTTGTAATTCATGCTTGGATATTGAATACAATCAGAATTGAGAGCATTTTGCTTTCATTTCCCTTAAATACTTCACTTACTTATCCTTAATTTGGTCGATTAAGGTGGTGATAAAGTAAGTCTTAACACTTAATTGGGTGGTCTTTTTGTACCCTAATTAAGGTTAAGGATCCTAAACTTAAGCTTAGTGGAGTTTTTGTATCCAAGCAAGGGTTTAGATTGTCCTTCATTCATTCATTCATTCATGATCTCACTTAAACTCAACTTTCATTTCAGTTTGCTTAGTTTAGCTTTTGGAATCAGCCTTGCGTATTTGTGATCTCCCTTCATAGTTCCATCATTAAGTAAGTCTTAACACTTAATTAGGTGGTGTTTCTATATCCTAATTAAGGTTAAGGATCCTAAACTCAAGCTTAGTGGTGTTTCTGTTTCAAAGCAAGAGTCTAGATTATCATTCATTCTAGCATTCATTCATGGAATCACCTAGACTTTAGCTTAAATTCAATTGGCTTTCCCTTAGCTTTGAATTCAGGTTTGAGTGTTTGTGTTTCCCCTTCCAAGATACATCATATTTGGTACTAGAGCTTAGGCATTTCCAAACACATCCCTCGTTCAATACACCATGAGTACTAGTACAAGTTTGGAAGAGAAATTTGATGCAGTTTTGAGGAATTGCCAAACACTTTCAGCCCGAAATGAGTTATTAATGAGAAAACTCAATGAGGGTGTTCAACCTGATTAAGAACTCCAAGCTTAGAATGACTACCTACGGAAGCAACTTGAAGCCATTTTGAAGCGAAAGCCGAAAGTGAATGAAGAGCCTCTCCAATATGATCTTAGAAGGAAGGAATAAGCTTTTAGCCATAGTGTTGATTCATCTAGTGAGGATGAACCCTTAAGAATGGCTAGACCAGCACCAAGGTTTCAAGCAAATACCAATGATTTCAAAGTTGAAATCCCAAAGTTTGAAAGGTAAGCTTGATCCTGATGAGTTCTTAGATTGGTTATATACTATTGAGCGTGTTTTTGAGTATAAAGATGTTCCTGAAGATAAAAAGGTCAAGTTAGTGGCCTTGAGAGTCAGAAAATATGCCTCACTATAGTGGACTAACTTATGTGCTAAACGGATTAGAGAGAGGAAGTCTAAGATCAGAACATGGGAGAAAGATGAAATCTAAACTTAAGGCTCGTTTTCTAGCCCCAACTTATGTCCAACATTTCTATTCTTAACTCCACAACCTTACTTAAGGTAACCTAAATATGGAAGAGTGCACACATGAGTTTAAGAAACTAGTAGTCAAATATGATCTTTAAGAGCCCGAGGAGCAAACCATTGTTAGGTACTTAGGAGGGTTTGATCCTACATATGCTAATGGGGTTGATTTTCAAGCTTACACTGCCTTTGATAAAGTTTGCATGCTTGGTCACAAGGAGGAGTAACAAAAGAAAGCAAGGCAGCCCCCTAAACCTCAAAATCCTAAGCTCTTTACCCGAAACCAGCCCTTTAACAAGGGGAGTTCTAATCCTATATCCAAGCCCCCAAATCTGTCCCCTTCCTTTCCACAAAGAACCCCAGCTCCACAAAGAACCAAGCCCCTCAAAATAGACCCAATCCCAATCCCATGAGCAACAAAAGATGCTGTAAATGTCAAGGACTAAGGCATATAGTTTGGAATTTTCCAAACCACAAAGTTGTCAGCTTAGCCGAATGGGCAGCTGTAAAAGAGGTGTTTAAAGAGGAGGAAAAGGAGAATGATTCTAAGGATGGGGTTGAGGAAACTCAAGGGCAAGTATTGGAGGAGGCTGATGAAGGTGAAATGTTGTTTTTGAGGAGAGTTTTAGGCAACCATAAGGGAGCTAAAGACGAGCAAAGAGAGATCAAATTCCACTCCCGTTGCACAGTCCAAGGGAAGGTATGTTCTGTGATCATTGATGGAGGAAGCTGTACAAATGTGGTTTCTCTAAGCATGATTGAGAAACAAGCTTTACAAACCATGACTCATCCACACCCTTATAAAATTCAATGGTTGAATCAAGGCAAGGGTATCCAAGTGAACTCTCGGTGTCTTGTTTCTGTCTCTATTGAAAATAACTATTAAGATGAGCTCTAGTGTGATGTAATTCCAATGAATGCTTATCATATAATTTTGGGAAGGCCATGGTTATATGACCGCAGAGTTATTCATAATGGCTACTTGAATTGATGGAGACCATCAAGCCCAGCCCAAGGAAGACCCAATCAAGCTTCAAGAAGTCAAAGACGTGGCAAAACTCTGTAGAAAAGTTTTATTCCTTCCGGAAGAATTAGTGCCCGATTCGTCCCTGCGGAAGGTAATTTCTGTGGCAACTTTTGGACAAGCTCAAGTAGACCCACAACTTGAGGGCCCATATTCTTTGGAAGCTTAAGATTTCAGCTTTAAAATAAGCCCAAGTTTGTTTAATTTGGACGTCATTTGATTGGGCAAAATATCACTCAAAGGTACATTATTCTGATCCAGTCCAGTCTGAGATAGGTGCATTGTTTGGGCCATAACTTTTAAACAGCTTATCCAAATTGAGAAAATGAGCCCATTCTGGAAAATAGACTTCTAGGGCTTTCTAGCAAGCCCAAGAACACGTGTTTTGGCCGCGTATTCTGGAAGATATACTCTGATGAAATTGAGGCAGCTGTAAGGATTAATTCTGGGAAAGTGAAGAGTCTTCGGTTACATGTGTTTGTGTGGCTGATATTGTGCACGTTTTGGAGGCTTCTAGATGGAGATAATCAGCTGATAGAAATCCTAGAATATTCCTTGTAACCTCCCCCACCCCTTTTATGATGAGTCTTTTCATTTTACTTAGTCTTTTCATTGGCTAGTTTTAATTGTTAGGAGTTGTTGAGTCTTTTGGTTGTCTTTTGCTGAGCTTATAAAAGAGGAGGGGCGTGTGATGCTTGTCATGCAGATTGTATGAGATTTCCAAAAGCAATACAAGTACTTTGAGTGTGTTTCTCAAAAGTGCATCTAAAATTCCTAGTTCTGTATCTTGAATTGTGGCAAATTCAAGTGGTGTTCTAGGTTCTCTATCTTCTCCATTGGAGTGATTCCTCGGTTAAGACAAGAGAATTAGCCCAAGATCAAGTCGTTGAGTGGCTCCGTGAAGGATTATTTCAATTACAAGATCTTGTTCTATCCTTTTCTTGTGTGGTGAAGATCTTCTTCCATCTCATCCATCTTTCATTTCTCTTTTCACTTTGGTTTGTTTTGAGTTTGAGTTTGATTTGGATCACTTTCCACGCACACATACATCAATTGGTATCAGAGCTAAGGTTGCCATTTGACCAAGTTTGCAGCCCAAACACATTTCCCAAACAAAAAACACAAAAACAACTCAAACCAGTAAAACCGTGCAAAAACCGAGCATCCGTAGGCAGAAAGTTGGCACGTCCCCCCGTGCTCCCAAGCACGACCGTGCCACCCTTGTTTTCCTGCATTCTGCAAGGCAGCATTCAAGCACGGTTCCCCAGTGCCAAGGAGCACGACCGTGCCTCCTTCAAAATCTGCATTTCACAAGTCGAAGCAAAGTACGACCACCTCGTGCCTCACTGCACGCCTGTGTCACCTTCCCCAGCAGCATTTTCTTCCCCTAAAGCACTTCAACATGTCTACTAAGTCTGCAAGAAGCGATCAAGCAAGAGTAGAGGAGTTGGAAGCCCAGGTTACATATCTCCGGACACAACTTGGCCAACTCTTAGAGGAGAAAAGAAGGTGGGTTCATAGCCCCACACCCTCTCACCCTCATGAACCGGTGGTCGAATCTGAAGAGGAAGTCCTTCACTCCCGTGCCAATTCAAGTGATGAGGAAGCCCCATGGAGACGAAAGCAAGGAGGCAATATTGGTGGTGTCCGAATTGACATCCCCGAATTTGAAGGTCAACTTGACCCAGATTTGTTCCTCGATTGGTTGCATACCATTGAGCGAATCTTTGAGTACGAGGACATCCCGGAGGACAAGAAGGTAAAACTTGTAGCCCTTAAACTCAGAAAATATGCTTCAATTTGGTGGGCTAATCTTGGAGCTAAAAGAGCAAGGAATGGAAAGGGAAAAATCAGAACTTGGGCCAAAATGAAAGAAAAGCTTAAGGCCAAGTTTCTTCCCTCTCACTATGTGCAAGACAATTATCTCAAGCTCCATCGACTCAAGCAAGGATCCAAGAGTGTGGAAGAATACACTCGGGAGTTTGAACAACTCCTACTCAAATGTGATTTGAAAGAAGACGACTCACAAACCTTGGTAAGATACTTGACCGGTCTTGATGAGTCCATTGCTCATGTAATTGAGTTGCAACCCTACTCATCCCTAGATGACTTGAGTTCTCTAGCCTATAAGGTAGAGCAACAAAAGAAATCTAAGGGAAAGAGCATCTTGTCCAAACCTCTTTCTCGTCCCCACTCCACACAAAGACCTCCCTACTACCCTCCTAGACCTCAAAACCCTCCACAAGCCAAAAACACCACTCCAACCCCTCCTAAGCCCTCCACACAAGAGCCCAAATCCAAGGACAAGGTTCGATGTTTTCGTTGCCAAGGAATGGGACACTATGCCTCAGAGTGTCCAAACAAAAGGATTGTTTCCTTAGCAGAATATCAAGAAGCATGTGAAGAACATGCATATGAAGAAGAAGAAGGAGAACATTTTGAAGAAGGAAGCTTGGAAGAAGTTGAAGAAGGCCCCGATGAAGGAGAATTGCTAGTCATCCGCCGGGCATTGAGTGGATTTACCACTCAAGAAGACATGGAGCAAAGAGAAGCTATATTCCACACAAGGTGTACGGTGGGAAACAAGGTATGCTCCCTCATTATTGAGGGTGGAAGTTGTGCCAATGTTGCTTCCAAGACTATGGTTGATAAGCTCAAGCTGCAAGTCTCTCCTCGCCCCAATCCCTACACCATTCAATGGTTGAACCAAGGCAAGGGTTTGCAAATCACTCACCGATGTCTTGTTTCTTTTTCAATTGGGAAAAATTATAAGGTTGAGATATGGTGTGACATTGTCCCTATGGATGCTTGTCATATTTTGTTGGGTAGACCGTGGCTATTTGATAGAAGTGTCATCCATGATGGTCGGATGAACAATTATTCTTTCCAAAAAGACCACAAAAAGATTACCCTTACTCCTCTCAAAATTCCCTCCACCACTAGACCCAAAGACAATCCTCACTTGGATGTCTTTCTCACCACTCTCCTCAAATCCGAGCACCATGAATTTGAGTCTTTCAAAGACTTGATTCTTCTACAAGAGGAACCTAAGCCACCATCTCCCACACATCCACTACTCACCCCTCTCCTTCAAACCTACCATC
The DNA here is from genome assembly GCA_029747015.1 of Carnegiea gigantea. Taxonomy (NCBI): domain Eukaryota; kingdom Viridiplantae; phylum Streptophyta; class Magnoliopsida; order Caryophyllales; family Cactaceae; genus Carnegiea; species Carnegiea gigantea. The sequence goes on along the minus strand of JAKOGI010000064.1, from coordinate 188,946 downwards.
ATGTCTTTCCACAAGAGATCCCACATGGCCTTCCCCTTCCTAGATCCATCCAACACAAGATAGACCTCATTCCCGGTTCCGTTCTTCCCAACAAGCCGGCCTACCGGATGTCTCCTAGTGAAACTCAAGAAATCCAAAAACAAGTAGATGACCTCTTGTCCAAGGGTTTCATTCGGGAGAGTTTGAGTCCATGTGCTGTGCCTGCCCTCCTTGTTCCTAAAAAGGACGGTAGCATGCGCATGTGTGTGGATAGCCGAGCTATTAACAAAATCACTATCAAGTACCAGTATCCTATTCCAAGATTGGAAGATCTACTTGATGAACTCCATGGAGCCGCTATCTTTTCCAAGATTGATTTACGAAGTGGCTACTATCAAATCCGGATCTTTGAAGGTGATGAATGGAAAACCGCCTTTAAGACTAAAGGAGGTTTGTATGAGTGGCTTGTGATGCCATTTGGGCTTACTAATGCCCCTAGCACTTTCATGAGGCTTATGAACCAAGTTCTAAAGCCCCTCATTGGCATTTGTGTTGTTGTCTACTTTGATGATATTTTGGTCTATAGCAAGACCGAAGAAGAGCATGCCCAACACTTGCAACAAGTTTTGGAGATCCTTTCTCAAGAGCAACTCTATGGCAATATGGAGAAATGTTATTTCTTCACCCCTCAAGTGGTATTCTTGGGTTTCATTGTGTCCGCCCAAGGTCTTCAAGTTGATGATAGCAAGATCAAGGCTATCCAAGAATGGCCTACTCCTACATCTATCACTCAAGTAAGGAGTTTCCATGGCCTAGCATCATTTTACCGGAGATTCATCCGAAATTTCAGCACCATTGTGGCTCCTATGACCGAGGTAATTAAAGGCAAAGAATTTTCTTGGAACGAGCAAGCACAACAAACCTTTGAAGAGATCAAGAAGAAACTCACTAGTGCTCCTGTCCTAGCCTTGCCCGATTTTGCCAAAGTTTTTGAATTGAATGTTATGCATCCGGGGTAGGAATTGGAGCTGTCCTATCGCAAGAGAAGAGACCCATTGCCTTCTTTAGTGAGAAGCTCAACGATGCCAAGAAGAAGTACTCCACCTACGACAAGGAGTTTTATGCTATCATTAGAGCATTGGAGCATTGGCGTCATTATCTTGTTGGAGGAGAATTCATTCTCCATTCTGATCATGAGGCTCTCAAGTACATTCAAGGACAACACAAACTCAGCCCTAGACATGCTAAATGGGTAGAGTATCTTCAGTCCTTCCATTTCACCATCCAACATAAGGCGGGGACTCTCAACAAAGGAGGCGATGCACTCTCTCGTAGGTACTTGTTACTCTCCACTTTGAGTACTAAAGTACTTGGTTTTGAGATTGTGAAAGACTTGTACTCCAAATTATTTCTTCACCCCTCAAGTGGTATTCTTGGGTTTCATTGTGTCCGCCCAAGGTCTTCAAGTTGATGATAGCAAAATCAAGGCTATCCAAGAATGGCCTACTCCTACATCTATCACTCAAGTAAGGAGTTTCCATGGCCTAGCATCATTTTACCGGAGATTCATCCGAAATTTCAGCACCATTGTGGCTCCTATGACCGAGGTAATTAAAGGCAAAGAATTTTCTTGGAATGAGCAAGCACAACAAACCTTTGAAGAGATCAAGAAGAAACTCACTAGTGCTCCTGTCCTAGCCTTGCCCGATTTTGCCAAAGTTTTTGAATTGAATGTTATGCATCCGGGGTAGGAATTGGAGCTGTCCTATCGCAAGAGAAGAGACCCATTGCCTTCTTTAGTGAGAAGCTCAACGATGCCAAGAAGAAGTACTCCACCTACGACAAGGAGTTTTATGCTATCATTAGAGCATTGGAGCATTGGCGTCATTATCTTGTTGGAGGAGAATTCATTCTCCATTCTGATCATGAGGCTCTCAAGTACATTCAAGGACAACACAAACTCAGCCCTAGACATGCTAAATGGGTAGAGTATCTTCAGTCCTTCCATTTCACCATCCAACATATGGCGGGGACTCTCAACAAAGGAGGCGATGCACTCTCTCGTAGGTACTTGTTACTCTCCACTTTGAGTACTAAAGTACTTGGTTTTGAGATTGTGAAAGACTTGTACTCCAAATTATTTCTTCACCCCTCAAGTGGTATTCTTGGGTTTCATTGTGTCCGCCCAAGGTCTTCAAGTTGATGATAGCAAAATCAAGGCTATCCAAGAATGGCCTACTCCTACATCTATCACTCAAGTAAGGAGTTTCCATAGCCTAGCATCATTTTACCGGAGATTCATCCGAAATTTCAGCACCATTGTGGCTCCTATGACCGAGGTAATTAAAGGCAAAGAATTTTCTTGGAACGAGCAAGCACAACAAACCTTTGAAGAGATCAAGAAGAAACTCACTAGTGCTCCTGTCCTAGCCTTGCCCGATTTTGCCAAAGTTTTTGAAGTTGAATGTTATGCATCCGGGGTAGGAATTGAAGCTGTCCTATCGCAAGAGAAGAGACCCATTGCCTTCTTTAGTGAGAAGCTCAACGATGCCAAGAAGAAGTACTCCACCTACGACAAGGAGTTTTATGCTATCATTAGAGCATTGGAGCATTGGCGTCATTATCTTGTTGGAGGAGAATTCATTCTCCATTCTGATCATGAGGCTCTCAAGTACATTCAAGGACAACACAAACTCAGCCCTAGACATGCTAAATGGGTAGAGTATCTTCAGTCCTTCCATTTCACCATCCAACATATGGCGGGGACTCTCAACAAAGGAGCGATGCACTCTCTCGTAGGTACTTGTTACTCTCCACTTTGAGTACTAAAGTACTTGGTTTTGAGATTGTGAAAGACTTGTACTCCAAAGATGATGATTTCAAGGATATTTTTGAGAAGTGTTCTAAGCACCCCCATGGGTTGTTTCACTTAGAAGATGGGTTCCTATTTAAAGGCTCACGCCTTTGCATTCCTCAATGCGGATTTAGAGAGCTCCTTATCCAAGAGCTACATGGAGGAGCCCTAGCCGGCCATTTCGGTGTAGAAAAGACAAGAGCAATGTTGAAGGAACACTACTATTGGCCAAAGCTGTCAAGAGATGTAGAGCATTTCATCAAAAGATGTTCTACTTGTCAAATGGCTAAGAGCCATGCGTTGCCCAAGGCTTGTACTCCCCTCTTCCTATTCCTCAAGCCCCTTGGGAAGATATTAGTTTGGACTTCATTACGGGTTTGCCTAGAACCCAAAGGAACAAGGATTCCATTATAGTAGTTGTGGACCGATTTTCCAAGATGGCGCATTTCATCCCTTGCCACACTACTAATGATGCTACTCAAGTGGCTAACTTGTACTTCAAAGAAATTGTGAGACTACATGGCATTCCCAAGAGTATGGTATCCGATCGTGACCCTAAGTTCCTTAGTCACTTTTGGCTCACTTTGTTGCGTAAATTGGGTACTCAACTCAAGTTTAGCACAACATGTCATCCCCAAATTGATGGACAAACTGAAGTCACTAATAGGACTTTGGGTACTTTACTACGAGTCCTTGTGAAGAAGCATTTGAAGAATTGGGATGAGTTGTTGCCCCATGCCGAGTTTGCATTCAATCGAGTGCCTAGCAAGTCCACCCAACTCTCTCCTTTTCAAGTTATCTATGGCTATAATCCCAGGAGTCCGTTGGATCTTATTCCTATTCCCACACTCCTACAAAACTTAGTTGGGAAGCCGAGAAACGAGCCAAGGAAATTCAAGAACTTCATGCTCGCGTTCGTGACAACATAGCCAAGGCTAATGAGAGAGCCATGCAAAGCGCCAACAAGCACCGGAAAGATGTACATTTTCAGCCTGGAGACTTGGTTTGGATTCACCTGCGAAAGGAACGTTTTCCTTCTAAAAGAAAATCTAAGTTGATGCCTCGAGCCGATGGGCCCTTTGAGATCCTTGAGAAGGTTGGGCCTAATGCTTACAATGTTGATCTTCCCGGAGATTATGGAGTTTCAGCTACATTCAATGTCTCCGACCTTAGCCCCTATTTTACTGATGAGCCCCTTCCTAGTTTGAGGGCAAACTTTCACTCCCCGGGGGGAATGATGGAGACCATCATGAACGGCCCAAAGACCATCAAGCCCAGCCCAAGGAAGACCCAATCAAGTTTCAAGAAGTCAAAGACGTGGCAAAACTCTGTAGAAAAGTTTTATTCCTTCCGGAAGAATTAGTGCCCGATTCGTCCCTGCGGAAGGTAATTTCTGTGGTAACTTTTGGACAAGCTCAAGTAGACCCACAACTTGAGGGCCCATATGCTTTAGAAGCTTAAGATTTCAGCTTTAAAATAAGCCCAAGTTTGTTTAATTTGGACGTCATTTGATTGGGCAAAATATCACTCAAAGGTACATTATTTTGATCTAGTCCAGTCTGAGATAGGTGCATTGTTTGGGCCATAACTTTTAAACCGCTTATCCAAATTGAGCAGATGAGCCAATTCTGAAAAATAGACTTCCAGGGCTTTCTAGCAAGCCCAAGAACGTGTGTTTTTGCCGAGTATTCTGGAAGATATACTCTGTTGAAGTTGAGGTAGCTGCAAGGATTAATTCTGGGAAAGTGAAGCGTCTTCGGTTACATGTGTTTGTGTGGCTGATATTGTGCACGTTTTGGAGGCTTCTAGATGGAGATAATCAGCTGATAGAAATCCTAGAATATTCCTTGTAACCTCCCCCACCCCTTTTATGATGAGTCTTTTCATTTTACTTAGTCTTTTCATTGGCTAGTTTTAATTGTTAGGAGTTGTTGAGTCTTTTGGTTGTCTTTTGCTGAGCTTATAAAAGAGGAGGGGCGTGTGATGCTTGTCATGTAGATTGCATGAGATTTCCAAAAGCAATACAAGTACTTTGAGTGTGTTTCTCAAAAGTGCATCTAAGATTCCTAGTTCTGTATCTTGAATTGTGGCAAATTCAAGTGGTGTTCTATGTTCTCTATCTTCTCCATTGGAGTGATTCCTCGGTTAAGACAAGAGAATTAGCCCAAGATCAAGTCGTTGAGTGGCTCCGTGGAGGATTATCTCAATTACAAGATCTTGTTCTATCCTTTTCTTGTGTGGTGAAGATCTTCTTCCATCTCATCCATCTTTCATTTCTCTTTTCACTTTGGTTTGTTTTGAGTTTGAGTTTGATTTGGATCACTTTCCACGCACACATACATTATGAATACTTACTCCTTTACTAAGGATGGTAAGAAGATTACCCTAGCCCCTTTATTCCCATCTAAGTTCTGCGAAATCAAACCTCAAAACAAGTCAAACCATTCTGATTTACTTCTCATAGTTAGTGAACCATTCTTAAAGGCCTCCTAGTATGAATTCAAGGCCTTTGGACAGTGGATATTGAACTTACAAGAAAAACCAGAAACTCCCTTCCCCACTCACCTCGTGATGTATACTGAAATTGCTTGCTGAACTTAAACTCAGCTAGCAACTCAACATGGAAGATATGAACTGGCCTTAAGGAATTAATTCCACCAACCAGAGCTATAAGGATTCACCACCAACTCCTTAAAGTAGAATGCACTAGGAAATTGGATAAAGAACCACTCTCATACACCACCTGAATAGGCTAAACTAAGAGAGATTTGAGAGAGTTTTGCCTAAAACCAGCAAAGGGATTTTTCTTTCAACATAATCTGCATATTACAATGAGGGGCAAGCCTTAAATATCAGGTTACAATAAAGAAATCAACTGCTATAAGTGATTTTGGCCAAAATTAAGAAAATAGAAAAGATTGAAACTAGCCTAAAACAGCAACTGGCTGGATTCTTGACACCTAAACCGTTTGCTTATCTCCATTACTGAGGTGTCAACCCTTAATAGCATCCAAGTACCTGCTAATGATGGTCTTAAGAAGAGGTTTGGCTGCTGATTACACCGGGCTTAGCATCCTGCCAGCAAGTACAGCACCCTGAAATCTAAGGGATAAAAGTGTATTTCTTGCATTCTGAAGCTGGTTAAAAGCTGGTGCTAAAGGAGCTGAATCTGCACTTTTAGGGCCTTGTTGGATAAATATTTAGACACATTTCCAAGCCCTTAGATTGACGAAAATGAGCTGCTAAGGCAGAGGACAAAATTACTCTCTGAAACTACTGCTACTGCTGTTGTGCTGTTGCTGCTTCCAGAATTAATTTCCATGGCAAAACTCAAGTAACCTTTATCATTTAGGAGCTGAATAGGAGCTGATAAATGAGTTAGGGTACTGATCAAAAGGGAATGAATTCATTTAGCCTGATTGAGTTACTGGAAGTAAGCATAAAATAACCTCAGATAAACTGGCTGCAGGTTACCTTTATTTAACTGTACTGAAACTAAGGCTGCTGTGTGAGCCTCAAAAGACTTAGTTTGGTGAGTAGTAATGCTAGGGTGTCCAAGAAAGCAAAGACCTTCCCAAGATGGCCTCCAAACTGCATTGCCTTACAGAACAGACCTGGTTGGTAATTCAGCATTAAACCCTTCTCAGGTTCTGGATGAGGGCCTTGAACTGGCTCTTGGTCTGCATCATCCTCCCCTCCTTTGAGACGATTTGCCCTCAAATCCCCAAAGTCAATTTCCTTCTCTATGTAGGGACTCAGATCACCTACATTGAAGGTCACAATGTCCCTTGGGAGCTCTGGTTTGTATGCATTTGCTCCCACCCTTGCCAGAACCTTGAAAGGTATATCTCCTCTAGCCATCCGCTTACTCTTCCTTCTGGTGGGGAACCTCTCCTTCCTGGGGTGTAGCCAAACAAGGTCCCCAGGTTGAAACTCCATGCCCTTCCTATTCTGGTTGGCCTTAGCCTTGTAATCTTCATTGACTTTCTCAATGTGTGCTCTAATCTGTTCATGGAGCCTCTTCATATCTTTGGCCCTCTGTTCTGCCCCAAAACTGACCTTACAGTCTCAAAACTGACCTTACAGTCAGTAGGTAGAGGAACAAGATCAATAAGGGTCAGGGGATTAATCCCATACAATGCCTCAAAAGGTGAACAACCAGTAGCCTTGACAGGTGTTCTATTGTAGGCAAACTCATGAGGCAACTTAATATCCCATTCCTTCAAGTTTTCCTGGACCATGGTTCTTAGGAGGGTGGACAGGGTTCTATTGATGACTTTAGTTTGGCCATCAGTTTGAGGATGGCAAGTTGTGCTATACAAGAGCTTGGTACCCAACAAATGCCATAAGCTTCTCCAAAAATGAGACAAAAACTTAGTGTCCCTGTCACTTACAATGGTTTTGGGGACTCCATGCAGCCTGATGATTTCTCTAAGGTATAGATCAGCAATATGAGAGGCATCATCAGCCTTGTGACAGGCCACAAAATGGGCCATGTTGGTGAATCTATCTACCACCACCATAATTAAATCTTTACCCCTCTGTGTCCTAGGTAATGCAATAACAAAATTCATACTTACATCTTCCCAAGGTCTCAATGGGACAGGAAGGGGTGTGTAAAGACCCTGATGAAACTGGCTCTTGGCTTTATGGCAAATAGAGCACCTGGACACTATCCTGTGCACATCTTCCCCCATTTTGGGCCAATGAAAGTGCTCTTTCAGGATGTCCAAGGTCTTATTCATCCCAAAGTGTTCAGCAAGTGATCCCCCATGGGCCTCTCTTACCAACAATTTTCTTAATAAACATGCTGGAATACACAGTTTGTTGTTCCCCTTGAACAAAAATCCATCTTGCATTATATAAGGCCCTTGAGCTGGAGTCTCACTGACCAACTCCTAAAAAGCCGAGTCTTCAAGGTAATAGGCCTGAATGGACTGCAATCCCAGTAGCTTTGCACCTAGGACAGAGATTAAGGCATATCTCCTTGATAGTGCATCTGCTACCACATTTTCTGATCCCTTCTTGTGCTTGGCAGAAAAACTGAAAGCTTATAGAAACTCTACCCATTTGGCATGCCTAGCATTGAGTTTAGGTTAGCCACTAAGGTACCTCAATGCTTGATGATCTAAATGTAGGACAAAAGCCTTAGGCTTCAGGTAGTGACTCTAGTGACTCAAAGCTCTAACTATGGCATAGAATTCTTTGTCATAGGTTGAGTAATTGAGTTTTGGACCACTAAGCTTTTCACTGAAGTAGGCCAGAGGCTTCCTGAGTTGTGTAACAACAGCTCCAATGCCTACCCCACTGGCATCACACTCTACCTCAAGTAATTCTTCAAAATTGGGCAAGGCTAGGACAGGTGCTTCACATAACCTCTGTTTGATGGTCTCCAAAGCCTTTTGTGCTGCTGGAGGCTAGGAAAAACTACCCTTTCTTCATGCATTCAGTAAGAGGAGCCATGATTGTACTGAAATCCTTGATAAACCTTCTGTAAAAGGAGGCTAATCTATGAAAGCTTCTGACTGCAGTGATTGTATTAGGCACTGGCCAAGTTTTGATGGCCTCAATCTTGGCTTCATCCACTTGAATTCCATCACAGGACACCACATAACCAAGGAGGATAACCCTTGGCACAAAGAAGTCACATTTTTTCAGCTTCCCATATAACTTCTGGCTTCTAAGGGTGGTGAAAACCTACTTAAGGTGCTGAATGTGATCAAACTCAGTTTTGTTGTATACAAGTATGTCATCAAAATATACAACCACAAACAGACCTATATAGGGCCTAAGCACTTTATTCATCAACCTCATGAAGGTGCTAGGTGCATTAGATAGCCCTAATGGCATGACAAGCCATTCATAAAGCCCTTGCTTTGTCTTGAAAGTAGTTTTTCATTCATCCCCTTCTCTCATTTTGATCTGATGATAACCACTTCTTAAATCTATCTTGAGAAGATCTTGAAACTAATGCAGTTCATCCAACATATCATTAAGTCTAGGAATAGGGTACCTGTACTTGATTGTGATGTAGTTGATAGCCCTGCTGTCTACACACATCCTCCAGGTGCCATCCTTCTTTGGCACTAACAATGTTGGGACTGAACATGGACACATACTTTCCCTTACATAACCCCTATCAATCAGTTCCTGGACTTGCGTTTGCAGCTCCTTGGTTTTAGTAGGGTTGCATCTGTAGGCAGGTTTGTTTGGCAATGGGGCTCTAGGGAGTAGATCAATCTAGTGTTCTATACCCCTTTTAGGAGGGAGGCCAGGGGGTAAGTCTTGGGGAAAAATATCCTAAAACTCCTCTATCAAGGGCTGAACAGAAGGGTGTAGGGTTGCTGTATCTGAGTCAGGAGTAGATTCCAGCATTAGCACAGCAAACACAGGTTTTCCTTTAGTAATGGCCCTTTTCACTCTTACCCCATTGACAAGTAAAGCACTCTCTTTGTGTACAACCCTCCCAGTTTCAGGTTTTTACGTTTGGTTTGGGGTTAAAGGGGTCAGTGTCATCTTTTTACCCTTTAGTTTGAAGGAATAAGTGTTGGATTGGCCATAGTAAGTAACATCCCTATCAAACTGCCAAGGTCTGCCTAGGAGCAAATGACAAGCATCCATTGGCAAGACATCATAGAGAACTTCATCATGGTATTCACCAATTAAAAAAGGAACTAGGGTTTGCTTGGAAACGGTTACCTCATTCCCCTTTTTAAGCCATTGTAAGGTATAGGGTCTGGGGTGACTGATGGCGGTCAGATTCAGCTTACTAACCATTTCAGTAGAAGCTACATTAGTGTAGCTACCCCCATCTATAATCAGGTTGCATGTCTTGTTGGCTACCTTGCATCTGGAGTGGAATATCTGCTCCCTTTGGTTAGCTTCAGGTGGGGCTTCAGTGGCATGAAGGACCCTTCTAATCATGAGCATCTCACCTTCTGCAGGTGGCAGGTAAGAGGCTTCACCTTCTTCAGGAGAGTCTTCTTCTTCATCCTCTTCTACCTCCATGTGATCTAACTCTTCAATTTCTCTGATTATGAGTACCCTTCTATTAGTACAGTCTTCTTGAAAGTGACCATAGTCATGGCACTTGAAACATTTCTTCTGACTTTTAGGAAAGTCTTTGGCAATCTCTTTTCCCTTCCCCTTGTCATCCTTATGGGTAGATTCTAGTTTGTAGGAATTAAAGGGTTTCACTAGCATAGCAGGTTTACGAGGGGCAGTAGAGTAAGGTCTTCTGGACTTAAGCTGCTTATCTACCTTAACAGCTAGCTTGCAGGCATCTTCAAATGTCCAGAAAGGTTGCAGCGCAACCCTCTCTAAAGTGGCAGAGTTTAAGCCCTTAAGAAACCTGCCAATGGTTTATTCAGGTTCCTCCCTCAAAGCACACCTAATCTGTAGCTGCTCAAACTCCCTAATATGTTCTTTAACCTTCATACTCCCTTTGTGCAAGGAAGTGACCTTCAGATATAGTTCTTGCTTGTAGGTGGCTGGCAAGAACGTCTTATCTATATGCTTTTTCAGTTTCACCCAAGTTTTGACCTTCGATTTACCTTCCAATGCCCTGGTTCTCTTCAGGTTCTCATACCATAGTGAGGCATACTGTTTTAGTTTCAAAACAGCAAGCTTGAAAGCCTTCTCTTCAGAATAGCCTTTGATTTCTGTAATTCTTTCCATAGCCTGAACCCATTCTAAATAATCTTCAGGCTTTAGACTTCCATCAAATTCAGGGGCCTCTATTCTGAGGTCCTTAAGTGATGTACCTCCCGAGGGTTAATGCTAAAACTCAATTGAAGAGTGAAAGCTTAAAACCAAGAGAGAATACAATCAATACAAAACCAAGAAAAGTGGGACGTAATATGCTGGTTGTGAGGCAGCAAACAGGTGAGATGGGATGGGTTTTAGAATTAAGGGATTCTAAATGATAAAAGAAAAGAAGGAAACACCAAAGAACACCAAGGGGAATCACACGGGTTTGTGAGGTCCGAATGAACACCTTAAGCAATTCAAGTTGTTTCAAAGGGTTTGGATAGTCTAAACTCTTACTTAGATACAGAAACACCACTAAGTTTGAGTTTAGGGCCCTTAACCTCAACTAGGATACAGAAACATCACCTAATTAAGAGTTAAGACTTACTTGATCACCACTTAGTTTGGCCTAAACTAAGATAAGCAAGTGAAGTGTTTGGTTGCACTAAGGCACGAAAGCACAAAGCTCTCAAAGAGGTTTTTGATTCAATTCTAATTCAAGTATATCGTGCAAGGGAGGGCTATGTACATGCTTAAATACAAGGCAAACAAGCACACACACAAGCACCTTGACCTTTCCCTCCTAGTGAGGAAAGGTATTAAGAGCCAATATAAACCGGTTGAGCTTAATCTAAGTACAAAGCTTGCTTAAACTAATCTAAATACATCCAAAGCATAAAGTAAAGTAATACTAATGCTTATTATACATTAATCCACTTATACTTAAGCTTAAACATGCCGAACAGCCAGCTGAATTCCCATTGGACTACCGTAAAGTGGAGCTTGCCTTTTGTCTGGCCAATAGCATACAAGAGACAACTCCTTTGCTGCTTTTGCCTTCTATTGGCTGTTCTTTTCAAGAGGAACTCCTTTTCCAGCTGAGTATTGAGCTTCTAGACAGCTAGGGACGTGTGCCACTCAACATTGGAAGCAACCAAGCCAAAGGAAACCCACTTGAGAAGGAAAACTAGCTGCTGCTGTAAACTAGGTTGTGTTGGCAGAATGCAGGGTCTGATTGCAGGCCACGTTTCCCAGGGCAAACGTGGTCATACCTTGTCTTGCTACACATGATTGGAAATCTTGACAAGTCCTCTAACAGTGCCAAGTGGAATTACTCAATTTGGAGTTCAGTTTCCTGATGAAAATATCAAAATGGCCAGGCTGGTCTGAACCGGGTCTCAGTCTGCGCGGTTTGGAAGATTGGCCTGGTTCTTCATCTTCCACTTGACTTAACTCAATTTTATCACTTGGACCATGTAGCTAACATCTTGAGAGCCCAAAATATGTAAAAATACAAGACTTATGCCAAAATATAGCTTAAGAAATGAAAAGAACAAAACCGGGTACATTCTGACCCTGCTGGGCAGTTTTAACACATTGGGATTATTTGCTAATTTGAATGGGTAAATGAAGTCCAAATGGGATGAACCTTGATTTGGTGCAAAGCTAACTTCCTGAACTTCAATCCCAATGAAAAATATTAGACTTAAACCCTTAGGATGGTTGAGTAATTAAGCACACAAAAACTGGTTAGCTGCTGGAATTAACCCTTACCCTGTAGTTTCAATGCTTAAACAAAACTTGGATGATTTATTCATCCTTTAACCAGCATAATGAAATTACCTAATTGATTTGCTTCCTTTTTTAATAAGGGGATGGAGGGATATCCGTCATACTCCCTGTGTTAAAAATGATTTGCCCTCAAATCAGATTAGGTAAAGAATTCCTCTTCTTGCTTCGTTTCAGGCTGAAATAAAATCAACCATGAAAATAAGTCTCTTTTGATCTTAGAGACTCTTGTTCTTGCGTTCCCCTTGCTAATTTGAATGGTGTGTAACGGGGACTCTTCAAATGTGCTTTGAGCCATTTCCTCAAATGCTCTTAACTCAAAATTAGGAACTTTTAGTAATGGTCCTGAAATGGATTGACAGAAATTTGGGTTGAGTGTTTTAGGTGTGGGTGGAGTGGGAAAAAAGGATGATGGTTCATGAAAAGTGGTGGGAAGGCTGAGATGCTCATGGCTTCTAGGTGGATGGTGGGTGTTTAAAGTGAGCATATCACCTTTATTTGCCTCTACCAATGTCTCCTCTAGAGTTTCTTCAAGTTCATCCTCATTAGTTTGATAATCACTTGAAACTCTCTCCAAAAGAGGCTTTTCTCCTTCTTTAGCTCTTTTCTCATCTTCTTCTTGGTTCTCCTTTTGATCTTTTATCAGGTAAGCCTTGTCTTCTTCCTCATTCTCTTCCTCCATCGCTGCTTCCCATTCGGCCAAGGTGACTATTTCCTTGTTGGGGCAGACCGAGGGTGTGTGACCAAGACCTTGACACTTAGAGCACCTTTTGTTTGGAGAGACTAGGCTTTCCCCGAACATCAACTCATGTTGTCTCATGAGTGCATCAAATCTTTCTTCTAAGCTCATGTTGAAACTCATGGTAGAACAGGATGTGTGGGGACTGATTTGTGGATGTGTTTTGGGGAGTGTGTTTGGATTGAGTTTGGGAGCGTGGGGTTCAGGCAAGGATCTAAACTTGCTCTGATACCAAATATGATGTACCTCCCGAGGGTTAATGCTAAAACTCAATTGAAGTGAAAGCTTAAAACCAAGAGAGAATACAATCAATACAAAACAAAGGAAAGTGGGACGTAATATGCTGGTTGTGAGGCAGCAAACACGTGAGATAGGATGGGTTTTAGAATCAAGGGATTCTAAATGATAAAAGAAAAGAAGGAAACACCAAAGAACACCAAGGGGAATCACACGGGTTTGTGAGGTCCGAATGAACACCTTAAGCAATTCAAGTTGTTTCAAAGGGTTTGGATAGTCTAAACTCTTACTTAGATACAGAAACACCACTAAGTTTGAGTTTAGGGCCCTTAACCTCAATTAGGATACAGAAACACCACCTAATTAAGAGTTAAGACTTACTTGATCACCACTTAGTTCGGCCTAAACTAAGATAAGCAAGTGAAGTGTTTGGTTGCACTAAGGCACGAAAGCACAAAGCTCTCAAAGAGGTTTTTGATTCAATTCTGATTCAAGTATATCGTACAAGGCAGGGCTGTGTACATGCTTAAATACAAGGCAAACAAGCACACACACAAGCACCTTGACCTTTCCCTCCTAGTGAGGAAAGGTATTAAGAGCTAATATAAACCGGTTAAGCTTAATCTAAGTACAAAGCTTGCTTAAACTAATCTAAATACATCCAAAGCATAAAGTAAAGTAATACTAATGCTTATTATACATTAATCCACTTATACTTAAGCTTAAACATGCTGAATAGCTAGCTGAATTCCCATTGGACAGCCGTAAAGTGGAGCTTGCCTTTTGTCTAGCCAATAGCATACAAGAGACAACTCCTTTGCTGCTTTTGCCTTCTATTGGTTGTTCTTTTCAAGAGGAACTCCTTTTACAGCTGAGTATTGAGCTTCTAGACAGCTAGGGACGTGTGCCACTCAGCATTGGAAGCAAACCAAGCCAAAGGAAACCCACTTGAGAAGGAAAACTAGCTGCTGCTGTAAACTGGGTTGTGCTGGCAGAATGCAGGGTCTGATTGCAGGCCACGTTTCCCAGGGCAAACGTGGTCATAACTTGTCTTGCCACACATGGTTGGAAATCTTGAGAAGTCCTCTAACAGCTCCAAGTGGAATTACTCAATTTGGAGTTCATTTGCCTGATGAAAATATCAAAATGGCCAGGCTGGTCTGAACCGGGTCTCAGTCTGCGCGGTTTGGAAGATTGACCTGGTTCTTCATCTTCCACTTGACTTAACTCAATTTTATCACTTGACCATGTAGCTAACATCTTGAGGACCCAAAATATGTAAAAATACAAGACTTATACCAAAATATAGCTTAAGAAATGAAAAGAACAAAACCGGGTACATTCTGACCCTGCTGGGCAGTTTTGACACCTTGGGATTATTTGCTAATTTGAATGGGTAAATGAAGTCCAAATGGGATGAAACTTGATTTGGTGCAAAGCTAACTTCCTGAACTTCAATCCCAATGAAAAATATTAGACTTAAACCCTTAGGATGGTTGAGTAATTAAGCACACAAAAACGGGTTAGCTGCTGGAATTAACCCTTGCCCTGTAGTTTCAATGCTTAAACAAAACTTGGATGATTTATTCATCCTTTAACCAGCATAATGAAATTACCTAATTGATTTGCTTCCTTTTTTAATAAGGGGATGGAGGGATATCCGTCATACTCCCTGTGTTAAAAATGATTTTCCCTCAAATCAGATTAGGTAAAGAATTCCTCTTCTTGCTTCGTTTCAGGCTGAAATAAAATCAACCATGAAAATAAGTCTCTTTTGATCTTAGAGACTCTTGTTCTTGCGTTCCCCTTGCTAATTTGAATGGTGTGTAAAGGGGACTCTTCAAATGTGCTTTAAACCATTTCCTCAAATGCTCTTAACTCAAAATTAGGAACTTTTAGTAATGGTCCTGAAATGGATTGACAGAAATTTGGGTTGAGTGTTTTAGGTGTGGGTGGAGTGGGAAAAAAGGATGGTGGTTCATGAAAAGTGGTGGGAAGGCTGAGATGCTCATGGCTTCTAGGTGGATGGTGGGTGTTTAAAGTGAGCATATCACCTTTATTTGCCTGTACCAATGTCTCCTCTAGAGTTTCTTCAAGTTCATCCTCATTAGTTTGATAATCACTTGAAACTCTCTCCAAAAGAGGCTTTTCTCCTTCTTTAGCTCTTTTCTCATCTTCTTCTTGGTTCTCCTTTTGATCTTTTATCAGGTAAGCCTTGTCTTCTTCCTCATTCTCTTCCTCCATTGCTGCTTCCCATTCGGCCAAGGTGACTATTTCCTTGTTGGGGCAGACCGAGGGTGTGTGACCAAGACCTTGACACTTAGAGCACCTTTTGTTTGGAGAGACTAGGCTTTCCCCGAACATCAACTCATGTTGTCTCATGAGTGCATCAAATCTTTCTTCTAAGCTCATGTTGAAACTCATGGTAGAACAGGATGTGTATGGGGCTGATTTGTGGATGTGTTTTGGGGAGTGTGTTTGGATTGAGTTTGGGAGCGTGGGGTTCAGGCAAGGATCTGAACTTGCTCTGATACCAAATATGATGTAACCGTCAAGGGTCCAAGCTAAAACTCAAATTAAGAGTGAAAGCTTAAAACCAAGAGAGAATACAATCAATACAAAACCAAGGAAAGTGGGACGTAATATGCTGGTTGTGAGGCAGCAAACACGTGAGATAGGATGGGTTTTAGAATCAAGGGATTCTAAATGATAAAAGAAAAGAAGGAAACACCAAAGAACACCAAGGGGAATCACACGAGTTTGTGAGGTCCGAATGAACACCTTAAGCAATTCAAGTTGTTTCAAAGGGTTTGGATAGTCTAAACTCTTACTTAGATACAGAAACACCACTAAGTTTGAGTTTAGGGCCCTTAACCTCAATTAGGATACAGAAACACCACCTAATTAAGAGTTAAGACTTACTTGATCACCACTTAGTTCGGCCTAAACTAAGATAAGCAAGTGAAGTGTTTGGTTGCACTAAGGCACGAAAGCACAAAGCTCTCAAAGAGGTTTTTGATTCAATTCTGATTCAAGTATATCGTACAAGGCAGGGCTGTGTACATGCTTAAATACAAGGCAAACAAGCACACACACAAGCACCTTGACCTTTCCCTCCTAGTGAGGAAACGTATTAAGAGCTAATATAAACCGGTTAAGCTTAATCTAAGTACAGAGCTTGCTTAAACTAATCTAAATACATCCAAAGCATAAAGTAAAGTAATACTAATGCTTATTGTACATTAATGCACTTATACTTAAGCTTAAACATGCCGAATAGCTAGCTGAATTCCCATTGGACTGCCGTAAAGTGGAGCTTGCCTTTTATCTAGCCAATAGCATACAAGAGACAACTCCTTTGCTGCTTTTACCTTCTATTGGTTGTTCTTTTCAAGAGGAACTCCTTTTACAGATGAGTATTGAGCTTCTAGACAGCTAGGGACGTGTGCCTCTCAGCATTGGAAGCAAACCAAGCCAAAGGAAACCCACTTGAGAAGGAAAACTAGCTGCTGCTGTAAACTGAGTTGTGTTGGCAGAATGCCGGGTCTGATTGCAAGCCACGTTTCCCAGAGCAAATGTGGTCATAACTTGTCTTGCTACACATGGTTGGAAATCCCAAGTAGAATTACTCAATTTGGAGTTCAGTTTCCTGATGAAAATATCAAAATGGCCAGGCTGGTCTGAACCGGGTCTCAGTCTGCGCGGTTTGGAAGATTGACCTGGTTCTTCATCTTCCACTTGACTTAACTCAATTTTATTACTTGACCATGTAGCTAACATCTTGAGGACCCAAAATATGTAAAAATACAAGACTTATGCCAAAATATAGCTTAAGAAATGAAAAGAACAAAACCGGGTACATTCTGACCCTGCTGGGCAGTTTTGACACCATGGGATTATTTGCTAATTTGAATGGGTAAATGAAGTCCAAATAGGATGAACCTTGATTTGGTGCAAAGCTAACTTCCTGAACTTCAATCCCAATGAAAAATATTAGACTTAAACCCTTAGGGTGGTTGAGTAATTAAGCACACAAAAATGAGTTAGCTGCTGGAATTAACCCTTGCCCTGCAGTTTCAATGCTTAAACAAAACTTGGATGATTTATTTATCCTTTAACCAGCATAATGAAATTACCTAATTGATTTGCTTCCTTTTTTAACAAGGGGATGGAGGGATATCCATCATTAAGGTAATCCCTGTGCATTCTCCTTCTCCTTGGCCTGGCGTCTCCAGTGGAAGATTCACCGCCATATTGAGAATCAGGAAGGGAATCAGAACCTCAAGAGGGGTCCTGAGGTGGTTCCCTTTCTCTTCCTCTAGGCTAATTCATGAGTTGTTGAATCTGAGTTACAAGGGTTCTGATACTTTCTTGCATTTCTAGAATAGTCCTATCCCTTCTAAGCTTATGAGCCTATTCTAGAGAGAGACCTCTAGGAACTCTCACAGGTTGCTGGGGTGGAGGGGAAGTGTTTTCCCTGTCTGTCATGGTGTGCAGGTAAAAATCAGAATGTAGTGGCTGTTTAAGGGGCTTGGTTCTTTATGGCTGGGATTGTGTTGGGTCTGATAGGGTTTTCTTGTGTCTAAACAGCAAATGAACAAAGCTAGAAGAGAAAACAGCAAAGGATAACAGAAGCAACTCACCAAAAATCAAGTTGGGCTCTGATACCAGCTGATGTATGCCGAGATTGCTTACTGGACTTAAACTCAGCTAGCAACTCAACATGGAAGATATAAACTGCCCTAAAGGAATTAATTCCACCAACTAAAGCTACAAGGATTCGCCACCAACTCCTTAAAGTAGAATGCACCAGGAAATTGGATAAAGAACCACTCTCATACACCACCTGAACAGGCTAAAGTTAGAGAGATTTGGCTGAGTTTTGCTTAAAACCAGCAAAGGGATTTTTCTTTCAACATAATCTGCATATTACAACGAAGGGTAAGCCTTAAATATCAGGTTACAATCAAGAAATCAAGGGTATAAATGATTCTGGCCAAAATTAAGAAAACAAAAAAGATTGAAACCCTTTGCTTATTTCCATTACTGAGGCGTCAACCATTAATAGCATCCAAGTACCTGCTAATGATGGTCTTGAGAAGAGGTTTGGCTACTGATTACACCGGGCTTAGCATCCTGCCAGCAAGTACAGCACCCTGAAATCCAAGGGATAAAAGGTTATATCTTGCATTCTGAAGCTGGTTCAAAGCTGGTGCTAAGGGAGCTGAATCTGCACTTTTAGGGCCTTGTTGGATAAATATTTAGATACATTTCCAAGCCCTTAGATTGATAAAAACGAGTTACTAAGTTAGAGGACAAAATTCCTCTCTGAAACTGTTGCTGCTGCTTCCAGAATTAATTTCCATGACAAAATTCAAGTAACCTTTATCATTTAGAAGCTGAATAGGAGCTGATGGATGAGTTAGGGTACTGATCAAAAGGGAATGAATTCCTTTGGCCTGACTGAGATGCTGGAAGTAAGTATAAAATAACCTCAGATAAACTGACTGCAAGTTGCCTTTATTTGACTGTGCTAAAACTAAGGCTGCTGTGTGAGCCTCAAATGACTTGGTTTGGTGAGTAGTAATGCTAGGGTGTCCAAGAAAGCAAAGACCTTCCCAAGGTGGCCTCCAAACTAAGCTGCATTGCCTCACAGAATAGGCCTGGTTGGTGATTCAGCATTAAACCCTTCTCAGGTTCTGGATGAGCGGTCTTAAACTGGCTCTTAGTCTGCATCACCTCGTACGCAGAGCACTCATTTAAAACTTCTGCCATTTGTTTCCAATAACACATTGATCTCATTCCTAGTTCTATCCTTCCTAATAAGCCAGTTTACAGGATGAATCCTAAAGAAACCATGGAGATTCAATGACAAGTTGAAGAATTAATGACCAAGGGCTTAGTTCGAGAGACCTTGAGTCTGTGTGGTGTGCCTACTCTTTTGGTTCCTAAAAAGGATGGAGGAATACGTATTTGTGTGGAAAGTAGGGCCATTAACAAGATCACAATCAAGTACAGGTATCCCATACCTAGACTTGAAGACATGCTAGACGAGTTACATGGCTCAAGAGTGTTTTCAAACATCGACCTTCAAAGTGGATACTATCAAATCAAAATCCGCAAGGGAGATGAATGGAAGATAGCTTTCAAGACAAAGGGAGGGTTATATGAATGGCTTATCATGTCCTTTGGTCTTTCCCATGCTCCTAGGACATTCATGAGGCTAATGAATCAAGTATTTAGACCTTACATTGGAAAGTTTACAGTAGTTTACTGTGAAGACATTCTAATTTACTCCAAGGATGAGCATGAACATCAAGACCATTTAACTCAAATTATGCTTGTTTTGGAACGTGAAAGACTATTTGGTAACCTTAAGAAGTGTGGCTTTTTCACTCATGAGGTAACATTCTTAGGTTATATTGTCACCGGTGATTGTACGAAGGCAGATGAAAACAAGATTGAAGCTATTTGGTCATGGCCTATTCCAAAGAGCATTCATGATGTCCGTGCTTTTCATGGCTTAGCCTCTTTTTACAAGAGGCTTATTCGAAGTTTCAACACTATTATGGCTCCCATGACTAAGGTTATCAAGGGTACATCATTTAATTGGATATGAAAAGCCCAATCTACCTTTAAAGAGATGAAGAAAAGACTTACTCAAGCATCGGTTCTCTCCTTGCCATGCTTTGATAAAGTCTTTGAAGTTGAATGTGATGCTTTTGGAGTTGGTATAGGTAGTGTTCTTACACAAGAAGGTAAATCATTAGCCTTCTTTAGTGAGAAATTATGTGATTCAAGGAGGAAATACTCTACCTATGATAAAGAGTTTTGTGCAATCATGAGGTGCTTAGAGCACTGGAGTCATTATCTGATTGCAAGTGAGTTTATTCTACATTTTGACCAAGAAGCTTTGAGCTATATTCAAGGCTAACACAAGTTAAACTCATGCCATGCTAAGTGGGTTGAGTTTCTCCGGTCATTTCACTTTACAATCAAGCATAAATTTAGCAAGTTCAATCAAGGTGCCGATGCTCTATCACAGAGGTATCTACTTTTGTTTCAATTATACGCTTTTGTACTTGTTTTTGAGCATCTAAAAGCTTTATATGCTGAAGATGAAGACTTTGGGGGGTTGTTTACTGAATGTTCAAAACATCCCAAAGGTGATTTCCTTGTTCAAGAAGGATTTCTTTTCAAGGGTACACGACTGTGTGTATCAAGGTGCAGCACGAGAGAGCTCTTAATCAGGGAAGTTCATAGAGGTTCCCTGGCTGGTCATTATGGAGAAAACAAGAAACTCATTATGGTAAGAGAGCATTACTATTGTCCATGTATCGAGAAGGATGTACAGGACATTCTAAAAAGGTGTGGGACTTATCAGGTGGCCAAAAGTCATTCCCTACGCCACAGCCTTTACACACCTTTGCCTATTCTTACTGCTCCTTGGGTTGATGTAAGCATGAATTTCATTCTTCGATTACCTAAAACCCAAAGGAACAAAGATTCAATCTTTGTTGTGGCAGACAGGTTTTTAAAGTTGATGTAACTTAGCCCATGCCATCCTCAATTAGCCCTAATCTTTTTGAACCATTTTTAGTTTTAAGTTGATTGGTCAACTTAAAATTAACTTAACATTGATTTCTTTGCTAAAAGATTTTATTAATATCCCAATAAACTTAATTATGTAATCAAATCAGCTTTAAATTAAGTATTTTTATCCAAACCTTCAAAGGATTCAAGACAAAAGGTACCGGGTTCAAGCCAGCAGCATATTAAATTTTTGTGAGCCTAATTACTTAGGCCTCTTTGAGGTTTAAGTCAAATATTTTATCGTGGGTTTAAAGTTGAAGAAGTTACAGCAAAATAAGTTTCAGCTCATTTGGACTTCATTTGATATTTCAAATCAGCTCTTGAAATCAAACTCTCCAGGTTGCAGTTTTGGGACAGTTTTTACTCAGTTTTGTTTTTATCATTTTCTAGACTAAACAACATCCAAAAGTTGCAATTTTTTTTTATGTTAGTTAACACTTAAGTGTCTAGTTTATAGGCATATCCATCAAGATCGAAGGGAAGCACGATACAAGGCCAAGTTCAGCCCATTCTGTCAAGCTACTTAGTATGCGCCTGAAAGTGCATGGTTGAAAATATCTTGGTGATTAAGGTCCTTAATGATGTCCAAATGCTGCTTTTCAAAAAGAGGGGGTTTCTAGACATGTTAAGGTTTCCCACCATGGAAGGAAACCAAGGATTAGTCACCAAAATGAGGTGACACTTGCTGCATAAAGACACAGTCCACACGGTTTTGCCATTGCAGGTTGCTTAGCAAGGGAGTTTTTCCCTCCCTTGGTGGGTTTCCTCCACTAAGGGGTGTCCTAGGTTAGCTGGTAACTTGAGCTTAGTCACCATGTGACTTATGAATAGAGAAAGTGCCACGTGGAAGAGGAAGATTGTGCTATTTTGCAAGCTAACATTCGGACACTATGACAGAAGGTGGCAAGCATGCATTACTCCTCTCCTTTTGAGGTGACAGCCATGTCTGCTTTCCGTTCTAAGAAGGAAAACATGACTAATAAAGCCTAGGATCATCAAGGAAGAGCTTAGTTAATCATTTTGTTAATCATTACACTAATTGTTCATGCTTAGTTTGTTTAAAAGCTAAACTGTGTACTTTAGGCTAAGCAAGTGTACTAAGTATACTTAGTGAGTTTCCTAATCATTTAGTAATCTCATAAAGATTACCTAGTTAGTAAGGAAAGGGGCTTAGGCATATTTATAAATAGTCTAGCCATTCATTTTGTAATCAAGTGTTGAGAAGGTGAAATTTGAAGTTGAGTCTGAAACTCCTTAGTGTTGTTACCTGAATTCTCTACTTGCTTATCTCTAATTAGGCCAATTAGAGTGGTGATCAAGTGAGGCTTAAGCCTTGATTAGGTGGTGAAATCTATATCCTGATTAAGCTTAAGGGCCCTAAACTCAAGCTTAGTGGTGAAATCTGTATGTAAGCGAGAGTTTAGTATTCACTATATTAGTCTTTGGTGGTGAAATCTATATCTATGGATTGATTTAGTTTCTATCCTTTTCTCGTTTTTCCACGTAGAATCATTTGATTCAAAGTACAAAATCCCTTGTGTCTCTTTAAGGATTTACCCTAGGAGATACATCAAAAGATGTCTCATTTCATTCCATGTAACAAAACTAATGATGCTATACATATTTCTGAGTTGTATTTCAGGGAAGTAGCTAGATTGCATGGTATACCTAGATCAATTGTTTCTGATCAGGATATTAAGTTCCTTAGCCATTTTTGGCTTACTTTGTGGAAGAAGTTGGATACCAAACTCAATTATAGTACCACTTGCCATCCACAAACAGATGGGCAAACTGATGTTTCAAATCGGATCCTAGGAACGCTTCTAAGGGACTTGAGTAAACCTCATGCTGAGGCTTGGGATTTACTTTTACCCCATGTAGAGTTTGCATACAATAGAGCTCCTAGCAAGCCCTCAAAGAACACTAATTTGGAGGTCCAAAGCAGTAAAGCGAATCCAAATTAATTGTCGAAACCAATCAGATTTTTGCAAGTTCAAGAGGAGCTAGTTGTCGGATTAATTCCGGTAGCATACCTAGTGTTGTGAGCTTAATTACTTAGGCCTCTTTGAGATTTGAGTCAAATATTTTACCATGGGTTTAAAGTTTAAGAAGTTAGCTTTCTAACAAAATAAGTTCCAACTTAATTGGACTTCATTTGATAATTCAACTGAGCTCTTGAACTCTAACTGTCCAGCTGCAATTTTGGGACCGTTTTTACTTAGTTTTGTTTTTATTATTTTCTAGATCAAACGATATCCAAATATTGTAATTCTTTTTTTGCTAGTTCACTTAGGATGTCTAGTTTACATATCAAGAAAGGTCCAAGGTGAGCACATTAAGGGGCCTAGTTCAGCCCATTCTGTTAAGCTGCTTGGTAGGCACCCTCAAATGCATGGTTGCAAAGATCACGGTGATTAAGGCCCTTAATGATGTCAAAATCCTGATTTTCCAAAAGGGGGATTTTAGACATCCTGAGGTTTCCTCCCATGGAAGGAAACGAAAGATTAATCACGAAAATGAGGTCTCACAAGCTGAGAAAACTTGCAGTCCACACGGCTCCTCACGGTAGGTTACTTAACCTGGCTGGGTTTTCTCTTAGGTGGGTTTTCTCCACCAAGGTGTGCACTAACTTGGCTGGTTGCTTAAGTTTAGTCACTATATGACTCATTCATGGAGAGGAAGCTACATAGATTGAGAAGAATGAGCCACTTGGCAAGCCCACATTCAAACACCATGGCATGACATGGCAAACATGTACGAGCTTGCTCTTCTGAGGTGGTAGCCATCGGTGATCATGCTCCTATAGAGGAAACATGACTAATTCAGCCTAGGATCATCAAGGAAGAGCTTAGTTAATCATTTTGTTAGTTATTAGACTCTTTTGTTCATGCTTAGTTCATTTAGGGGCTAAACTGTCTACTTCAGCTAAGCAAGTGTACTTAGTGAGTTTCCTAATCATTAAGTAACCTCCTAAAGGTTACCTAGTGTGTGAGGAAAGGCCTTAGATGTCCTTATAAGTAGTCCAAATGATGTATCTATGGTGGTAAATCACGAACACTCAAAATTGAGTTCAAAAGCTAAAAATAAGCAAGCTGAATTCAAGCTAAAATTTGAGTGTGGCCGTGAATGAATGAGTGAAAGAAGGATAGTCTAAACTCTCACTTAGATACAGAAACACCACTAAGTTTGAGTTTAGGACCCTTAACCTCAATTAGGATACAAAAACGCTATCTAATTAAGAGTTAAGACTTACTTGATCACCACCTCAATCAGCCTAATTGAGGATAAGCAAGTGAAATGTTTAAGGGAACGAAAGCACATTGCTCTCAATTATGGAGATCTCATATGGATACACTTAAGGAAGGAAAGATTTCCTTCCAAGAGGAAGAACAAGCATATGCCAAGAGCTGATGGTCCATTTGATGTAATTGAAAGGATTAATGACAATACTTATCAGATTGATTTGCCAGGTGACTATGGAGTTTCAGCTACATTCAATGTGGCTGACTTGGGTGCTTACCAAGCAGATGATTACCTTACAAACTTGAGGATAAAATCTCTTCAATAAGGGGAGGATGATGGAGCTCCCTCAAGCCAAGACATGGAACAAGGTCGTAGGAGTCTAGTAAGGTCTAATGCAAGTTCTAAAGTCCAAGCCATAACTCAAATTTTGGAAAAGAGCCAAAGTGATGCAACTGGATTAAAGGGCTAATTTTGTTCATCTGATTTCTTAAGCTATGTTGTCACTTAAGTTTTATATTTTTGCATTTTTGGGATCCGTTAGATGTTAACTTTCAAGTCCAAGCATAAAAGTTAATCATTCTCAGTCGAAGTGATGGAGTCCCCACCAACCAAGGCAAGGAAGAAGGTCCAACAAGTCCAACAAGGTCTTATGCAAGCTCTAAGGTCCAAGCAATGGCTCAGATTGTGGAAAAGAGCCAAACTAAAATAATCAGGTTACATGGCCAGAATGTGCTCGGTTTTGTTCATCTCATTACTTAAGCTACATTGTGGATTTTTATATTTTTGGATTCCTCATGATGCCTACTTTCAGGTGCAAGCAGTAAATTCCAATCATGCACAACTGAAGTTAAGAGATCAAGGCATTTTGTCCAACCTACCAGTGTTGGTCCAAAACTACACGGTTAAATGTTTTAGTGGAATTCTTCTACTTAAACATGATTTAACCTTGATTTCTTTACAGGGGGTTTGTACACACGCTAAGGTTTTCCCCCATGGCCTGAAATTAGAATCATGATCACTTTTGGTTGGGTTTAAAGAAGTCAGAAAATCGCGTAATTTTTGCTCCTAAAACCCGGTTTGCAGCAGCTTCGGTTTTTTCCTTCATCCGTGGGTTTCCTCGGCTATTTGCTTGCTTGCTAGCTTCACACACTCTTCGAGATCTCTAGAAACACAATCATAAGCTACAAGTATCAGCGTTTTGGGAAGAGGAACCAATGAAAAGCGAAAGGAAGGAAAGATATCTCTACACCCGGATTGGCTAGCCGAAAAGCAATGTTACTTTACGGCTATTTTTCTTTTCTTTCCTTAGTATTCTGAGCGTATTAAGTCTAATTACATGTAATTAACGTTGTAAACATCATTTGTCTTGCTTTCCTTTTCATTTTGATTATAATTAGATTAAGCTAAGTGAGTACTAAAGACTTAACTCACGGCCATTTGCATTGATTACTCGCATGAATGAAAAACCAGTTTGAGAACACTTAGCTTTCGTACACTCTAAATACTTACACTTGCTTATCCTTAATTTGGTTGATTAAGGTGGTAATCAAGTAGGTCCTATCTTTGTCTAAGTGGTATTTCTGTATCTTAATCAAACTTTAGAAACCCTAAACTAGAGTTTGGTGGTGTTTCTGTATCCAAACAAAGGTTTAGAAATTATCATTCTTCATTAATTATGCACAGGTTTGGTTAAGCTTAGCTAGAATTTAGTTTGCATATTCTTTAGCACTTGAATTCTTGCTTGAGTTTTCGTTCATTCCCTTCAAGATACATCATATTTAGTATCAGAGCTTAGGTTTCTCCTTCGCCTAGTACGTCCATCCCCTTCCAAAATTCGATTCACTCATTCATTCCCAAACACAATTCTAGTGTGAGTGCAAACACAATCTGTGAGCAACATGAGTTCAATAAGCATGACTTTGGATAAGAGGTTTGAAGCCTTAATGAGGCAGCATGAGTTGCTGGCTAAGAAGATTCAAGAGGATACTCAACAAAACCAAGAAAGTCAAACACAAAATGAGTTTCTAAGAAGGCAGCTTGTGATGTAAGTCTCAAGGGTAGGAACAACCCAAGCCAACTTACAACAAGAATACAACCAACCCAAGTGAAAAACTCACGGATCCAAGGACGCACGGCCGTGCTTAAGGACACGGTATGACCGTGCCAAAGTTCTGCCTAGCACGCCTAGATTAGTGACTCCTCACGGTTTGAGATGGATTTGTGTTTGCACTCAAAACTAAATCAAAGCAAGAAACCTTGGCCTTGATTGAGCTTGAAAAGAATATGAAAAGAAAAAGGAGATGTGGGGAATGAAGTACACTGATTAGAACACGAAAAGAGAGAGCTTATGGTTTAAGGAATCCAAAAGCTAACTTCATGAACTTTAAGTGAATTCAATGGAATTTGGATAGTTCTATGCCTTGTGATTAGATAAGATACACCACTAATAACTTAGCTTAGGGCCCTTAACCTTTGATTAGGATAAGATACACCACCTAATCAATGATTAAGACTCACTTGAACACCACCTTAATCGGCCATAATTAAGGATAAGCAAGTTAAGTGTTTAAAAGGAATTCAAGACACAAAGTCTTTGCTTTCTTTCAATACTCAAGCTTCTTATTTTACAAAAGAGCAGCAAAGGCATTTATAAAGCCCTTGGGTACATGAAAACAAGCTTTCCTTCTAGGCAAGGAAAGGTATTAAAACTAATCCTATGCTTAAGTACACGGTTTATGCTTAAACATGCATAATCTGAAAGTTTAAGCTACAAAACACAAGATTTCTCTTTTAAACTTTTTCCTAAGCATTAAGGAACCTTGTTGACTCAATTTCCCTTCAAGGAAGGTAAGAGCGCACGGCTAGCCACCTCAAAAGGACTGAAAAATGCATGTGTGCCATGTCATGCTTGAGTGGTCGAATGAGAGCTTGCAAAATGGTGGTGTTTTCACTTGCTCCACGTGTCTCTTTCACAAGTAGATGAGTGGTGTTTCATCAAGCAGCTCAAAATGACCTAGTTGGTAGTCTTCCACCTTAAGCAAACCCCTTGAAGGAGGAAAACTACTAGGCTAAGTAACCGGGTGTCAGTCAGCCAGTTTCTGCCTCAACTTGCAACACATGCTTGGCACTTCAAATGATGACTAATTGCTACGTTTCTTACATGGTTGGAAACCTCAAGATGTCTAGATTACCCTCCTTTTTGAATCATAGCAATTGGACGTCATTTTCCCCTTAAATCAGCCTGATTCCCAAAACTGTGCAGATTGGACTCCAAAACAGCACAGGTTTACTAATTAGCTTAATTCACTAACCAATTGAACTCCAAATCTGGTAATTCCAATTGGAAATGAAAGCTAAGATCTTAAGATTTTCAGGGATGCAAAAATTGGACACTTAAACCTCATGGAAGATTAAGAAATATAATCTCCAAAACCGGGTAAAATCTGGATGTAAACTGTCTTCAGGGCAGTTTGACTTAAACATAGGTTTTGGATGAGTAAATGAACTCCAATGAGGCTGAAACTTGTTTTATTAGAAACCTAACATCCTAGAGTTTATGAGAACACCAAAATTAAGGACTTAAGTCACCCCAAAATTAGGTGACCATAACCAGATTTCACGGTTAAGTGCAATCTGACTTGGCAGCATGGTGTATTTTGATGTCTAGGCTTGTTTTTGATTTTTGGTTTTTGCCTAAACATTCTGGAAGTGAGGGATGACCACCAGACCTCCATCATTCTCCCCTTGTTGAGAAGAATTTGTCCTCAAATTCACCAAGGATGTACTGCCCAAAAGCAAACAAAGGTGAACTAGGCTGAAAAAGGATCAACTCTTCAAATAAGCTTGGTTTAAACTTTGCTTCTGTATTCCTCACATCAGCCATATGAAACGTAAGTGGGTGTTGAAATGAATGGATGGGGGGTGGGTTTGGATTTTGCTTTGGGGGAGTAAATTGAGTAAGTTTAGGACCTGAGCATGTGAGATCCTGGATAGATGTGAATGGAATGATTTTGGGGGGAAAGGATGGGATATGGTCTTACTCCTTTGGTATGAATAACATACAAACATGAATATTCGTATATCGTTCATGCTCTTCTTTATGAAAATTTGGAGACATCTTCTCCAAGAGTAGCATTTCGCCTTCATCAGCAGTGATCTCAATTTCTTCAGGGTCTTCTTCTTGAGTTTCTTCCTCCTTTTCTTCCTTTCCAATTGCCTCCCACTCAGCCAGAGTAATGCTTCTTCGATTGACACAATCGGCGGCTATGCGTTCAAATCCTTGGCACTTAAAACATCGGGAAGTGCCATGCTTGGGTTTAAGTTGCGGGGGTAGGCTTTGTAGTGGTGTTTGGTTCTTTTGTGAAGTAGGAAGTGGGGGGGCCATGGGTTTAGGGACAAGGTTTGGGCTCCCCTTGTTGAATGGTTGTTCTTGAGGAAGGAATGTGGGAACTTCTTCATGGTTATGAAATCGAGATCTTCTTTGTTGTTCCACTTTGTGAGCTAGGACACAAATCTCATCAAAAGTGGTGAAGGCTTGTAATTCAACCACGTTGGCTATCCTAGGATCAAGCCCTCCTAGGTAACGAACCATGGTTTGCTCTTCAGACTCATGAATGTCACATTTGATCATGAGTTTCTCAAACTCACGAGTGTATTCTTCAACACTCATCTTGCCTTGATTCAAATGGTGAAAGAGCATGTATTGATCTTGGACATATGTGGAAGGCAAAAACCGTGCCTTCATCTTGGCTTTCATCTTGTCCCAAGTGTTGATTTTGCTCTTCCTTTCTCTAGTTCTGTTAGCATTAAGGTTTGTCCACCACAAGGAAGCATATTTCTTTAGTCTAAGAGCAACTATCTTGACTTTCTTATCTCCGGAATCTCCTTAAACTCAAAGATACGTTCCACTATTTGTAACCATTCAATGAACTCATCAGGATCTAACTTACCTTCAAACTCAGGAATTTCAACCTTGAATTCATCAGAGTTGAAAGTAGGCCGTGTTCTTCTTTGCGTTCTTTCGAATGGTACATCCTCATTAGAGAATGATAGCGCATTGCTAGCTTCCTCTTCATGGCCATAATCCGTCCCAATTCGAATGCTTGGTGGCTCTTGGAACTTTTGCTTTTGTTTCACGTAGTTCCCAAGTTACCTCAAGTACTCATTTTGAGCCTTGAGTTCTTGATTACTCACACTCATTTCTTGCATTTGCTTGGAAAGAACCTCAAGCTTTTCTTCCACAGATATGCTAGTACTCATTGTGATCGCAGGAATGAACGGTTTGTGCTTGATTGTGTTTGAAATGATTTCAGAGATAGGTTGGGAATGGCGTGGGGTTCAGGCAAGGAGCTGAACATGCTCTGATACCAAAATTGATGTAAGTCTCAAGGGTAGGAACAACCCAAGCCAACTTATAACAAGAATACAACCAACCCAAGTGAAAAACTCACGGATCCAAGGACGCATGGCCGTGCTTAAGGACACGGTATGACCGTGGCAAAGTTCTGCCTAGCACGCCCAGATTTGTGACTCCTCACGGTTTGAGATGGATTTGTGTTTGCACTCAAAACTAAATCAAAGCAAGAAACCTTGGCCTTGATTAAGCTTGAAATGAATATTAAAAGAAAAAAAGAGAAGAGAGGAATGAAGTTCACTGATTAGAACATGAAAAAAGGAGAGCTTTGGTTTAAGGAACCCAAAGCTAACTTCATGAACTTTAAGTGAATTCAATGGAATCTGGATAGTTCTAAGCCTTGTGATTAGATAAGATACACCACTAATCACTTAGCTTAGGGCCCTTAACCTTTGATTAGGATAAGATACACCACCTAATCAATGATTAAGACTCACTTGAACACCACCTTAATCGGCCACAATTAAGGATAAGCAAGTTAAGTGTTTAAAAGGAATTCAAGACACAAAGTCTTTGCTTTCTTTCAATACTCAAGCTTCTTGTTTTACAAAAGAGCAGCAAAGGCATTTATAAAGCCCTTGGTTACATGAAAACAAGCTTTTCTTCTAGGCAAGGAAAGGTATTAAAACTAATCTTATGCTTAAGTACACGGTTTAAGCTTAAACATGCATAATCTGAAAGTTTAAGCTACAAAACACAAGATTTCTCTTTTAAACTTTTTCCTAAGCATTAAGAAACCTTGTTGACTCAATTTCCCTTCAAGGAAGGTAAGAGAGCACGGCTAGCCACCTCAAAAGGACTGAAAAATGCATGTGTGCCATGTCATGCTTGAGTGATCGAATGAGAGCTTACAAAATGGTGGTGTTTCACTTGCTCCACGTGTCTCTCTCACAAGTGGATGGGTGGTGGATTATCAAGTAGCTCAAATGACCTAGTTGGCAGTCTTCCACCTTAAGCAAACCCCTTGAAGGAGGAAAACTACTAGGCTAAGTAACCGGGTGTCAGTCAGCTGGTTTCTGCCTCAACTTGCAACGCATGCTTGACACTTCAAATGATGACTAATTGCTACGTTTCTTACATGGTTGGAAACCTCAAGATGTCTAGATTACCCTCCTTTTTGAATCATAGCAATTGGACGTCATTTGCCCCTTGAATCAGCCTGATTCCCAAAACCGTGCAGATTGGACTCCAAAACAGCACAGGTTTACTAATTAGCTTAATTCACTAACCAATTGAACTCCAAATCTGGTAATTCCAATTGGAAATGAAAGCTAAGCTCTTAAGCGTTTCAGGAATGCAAAAATTGGACACTTAAACCTCATGGAAGATTAAGAAATATAATCTCCAAAACCGGGTAAAATCTGGATGTAAACTGTCTTTAGGGCAGTTTGACTTAAACATAGATTTTGGATGAGCAAACGAACTCCAATGAGGCTGAAACTTATTTTATTAGAAACCTAACATCCTAGGGTTTATGAGAACACCAAAATCAAGGACTTAAGTCACCCCAAAATTAGGTGACCATAACCAGATTTCACGGTTAAGTGCAATCTGACCTGGTAGCATGGTGTATTTTGATGTCTAGGCTTGTTTTTGATTTTTGGTTCTTGCCTAAACATTCTAGAAGTGAGGGATGACCACCAGAACTCCATCAGCTTGGTATGATTTTCAAGCAAAAGTAGAAAATGAATGAAGAAACCTTACAATCCGAACCAAGAAGGCAAGAACAAGTCTTTAGTCATGAAGTTGATTCATCTAGTGAAGATGAACCAATTAGAATGATAAGGGCAGAACCTCGGATGCAAGCAAATACCAATGATTTCAGGGTTAAAATTCCTGAATTTGAAGGTAATCTTGATCCTGAAGAATTTCTTGATTGGTTGCATACTGTTGGGAGGGTTTTTGAGTATAAAGATGTTCCTGAAGATAAGAAGGTCAAGTTAGTGGCCTTAAGAGTTAGAAAGTATGCATCTTTATGGTGGACAAACTTGAGTGCAAAACGGGTTGGGGAGAGAAAGTCTAAAATCCATACATGGGACAAAATGAAATCCAAGCCTAAAGCTCATTTTCTTCCCCCAACCTATATCCAAGATTGTTATTCTCAACTCCATAACCTTACTCAAGGCAGCATGAGTGTTGAAGAGTACACACGTGAGTTTGAGAAGCTTTTAATCAAGTGTGATATCCAAGAACCCGGAGAGCAAACTATAGTTAGATACTTGGGAGGTCTTGATCCTAGGTACTCTAATGTGGTAGAATTGCAAGCTTATACATCCTTTGATGATATTTGTATGTTGGCTCACAAGGTGGAACAGCAAAAGAAGGCAAGGTAGCCCCTTAAACCTCAAAACCAAAAACCTTACACCCAGACCCAACCTTTTAACAAGGGGAGTTCTAATCCCATTTCCAAGCCACAAAATCCATCCCCTTCCTTTCCACAAAAGAACCCCAGCTCCACAAAAGATCCAAACTCCTCAAAATAGGCCTAATCTTAATCCCATAAGCAATAAAAGGTGTTTCAAATGCCAAGGACTTGGGCATATAGCCTGAGACTGTCCAAACTGAAAGGTGACCTTGTGTGAATGGTCAGCCGTGAAGGAAGTTTTTGAAGAGGAAGAAACTAAAGATGAAAGTGAGCATGAACTTAAGGAAGCTCAAGAGGAGGTCATGGAAGAGGCTGATGAAGGAGAACTCTTGGTTTTGAGAAGAGTTCTAAGCAATCAAAAGGGAGTAAAAGATGAACAAAGAGAGAACATATTTCATACCCGTTGTACTGTGCAAGGGAAGGTATGTTCTTTGATCATTGATGGAGGGAGCTATACAAATGTGGTTCCCCTGAGCATGATTAAGAAACTAGGATTGCAAACAATGACTCATCCACACCTATACAACATCCAGTGGTTGAATCAAAGCAAGGGAATCCAAGTGAACTCTCGTTGTTTGATGTCTTTCTCTATTGGAAAGAATTATCAAGATGAGTTATGGTGTGATGTTATTCCTATGGATGCTTGTCACATGCTTTTAGGAAGACTATGGCTGTATTACCATAAGGTTATACATAATGGCTACCTAAATACCTATTCATTCACCAAGAATGGCAAGAAGATAACTCTAGCTTCATTCCCCCCATCTAAACTCCACGAAATCAAACCTCAAAATAAACCCAAGTAACCTGATTTGCTTCTGCCCGTGAGTGAACCTATACTACATGCTTCCCAACATGAGTTTAAAGCCTTTAAGGAGTGGATATTAAGCATTTAAGATGAACCAGCAAGTCCTTTACCCACTCACCCTGTAGCCAAAGCACTCATCCAAAACTTCTGTCATCGGTTTCCTGAGGAGATACCTACGGGTTTGCCTCCTAAAAGGGACATTCAGCACCACATTGATCTCATTCCAGGTTCCATCCTACCAAACAAGCCTGCTTATAGGTGGAATCTAAAAGACACCATGGAGATATAAAGACAAGTTGAAGAGTTGAAGACTAAAGGCTTAATCTATGAGTCTTTGAGTCCTTGTGCCGTTCCAGCTCTTTTGGTGCCTAAGAAGGATGGTGGAATGAGAATGTGTGTGGACAATAGCACCATAAACAAGATTATAATCAAGTATAGGTATCCTATACCTAGACTTGAAGATATGCGAGTTGAATTGTATGGCTCTAAACTGTTCCTCTACTATTGATCTTCGAAGTGGTTACTACCAAATACAGATTAGAGAAGGTAATGAATGGAAGACAGCATTCAAAACTAAAGGAGGGCTTCCTGAATGGTTGGTAATGCCCTTTGGTCTTTCAAATACACCTCGTACTTTCATGAGGTTAATGAACTAAGTGTTCAGGCCGTACATAGGGAATTTCGTAGTAGTATACTTTGATGATATTTTGGTGTCTTCCAAGGATGAGCATGAACATCAAGATCATCTAACTGAAGCAATGCTTGTTCTGGAATGTGAGACGCTGTTTGGTAAACTTAAGAAATGTGCTTTCTTTATTCCTGAAGTTATATTTTTAAGTTACATAGTTACTGTAGATGGCATAAAAGCATATGAGAGCAAGGTTGAAGCAATTCGGTCATGGCCAATTCCAAAGAGTATTCATGATGCCCGAGCTTTCCATGGGTTAGCTTCATTCTACAGGAGATTCATTTATGGTTTTAGTACCATTATGGCTCCTATGACTGAAGTTATCAAAGGTATGTCATTTGCATGGACACCAAAAGCTCAATCTGCCTTTGAAGAAATCAAGACAAGGCTTACTCAAGCACCGGTTCTGTCCTTGTGTGCTTTAGCAAAGTCTTTGAAGTGGAATGTGATGCCTTTGGAGTTGGTATAGGTGGTGTTCTTACTCAGGAAGGTAAACCTCTAGCCTTCTTTAGTGAGAAACTTTATGATTCAAAAAGAAAATACTCCACCTATGATAAAGACTTTTATGCCATTGTGAGGAGTTTAGAGCATTGGAATCATTATTAGATTGCAAGTGAGTTTATCTTACATTCTGACCATGAAACTTTAAAGTACATTCAAGACCAACATAAGTTGAACTCACAGCATGCTAAGTGGGTTGACTTTCTCCAATCATACACTACAAAAAAAAGGTCATGCTCCCACTCTTATTTAACCACGTATAGCTAAGTGTGGTGATAAAATAAATAAAAATGAACGCTTATAACTATCGCCACGCATAATAAGTGAGGAAAAATATAACCACTCTTATAAGAGCGGTAATAATTAATTAAGGTATTCCTACACATATTAAACGTGGAGACGTATATCTCGTGAATAGGACACATTTAGCACAGTGTGGCAATCATTTTTTTGTTTTTTGAAATTTGTTTACATTTCACGCCGAAGCCCCAATTGAATTAAATTAGTTTTTTTGTAAAAAAAGGCCATACTCATTTTTAGACCCTAGTGCAATTCTCTGCCGCCCTCCCGCTGTTCATCTTCGTGCTCCCATTCCCAGACTTCCATTGCTCACCAAAACCCTACACTGCCCGTCTCTGCTTATGCCCGACCAGACGGATTCCTCCAACGGTGTCGGCAATGCTTCTGCTTGGCGGTGAGGGTTCTGGTATCATCCCTTCTTCGTTGGTCTTCGCCTCTACTCTCGCCCGTTAACGATGATTCCAATATCGTCTCTGTTTCGGGGTCGTGTCTGCTATGCGCGTCCTTTGATTTGTAAAGGTTTGAGTTTCTATTGCCCATGTTTCTAGTCTATTGCAATAATTTATGGTAGCTATTGCCCAAATTTCTTCTTTTCATCATGATTCATACTTCAGTTTGCCCATTAAAGCCACTGATTTTAGGGATTAAGATTAGTTTAATGGATCAGATTAAGTAGGAAAACAGGGGACTTTGGATAGGTTAGTTGAATGGATCAGATTACGTAGGAAAACAGGGGACTTTGGATTATGGTTAGGAAGCTTATAAGGGCAGTGCCTAAAATGTAAGGTATAGACCTTGAAACCATCATCTAGGGACTCCTTAAGTAGATTGAAAGCTTTGATATAGACAAAGATATAACAAAGGCCCAAACATCCTTCAAGGACCTTAAGGAGTCCTTAATTTAGGTGCCTAGCATAAGGCAGGAGGAGTTGGAAGGAAACATAAGAGGAGAATTAAGGAGAATAAGAGAAGAAGAAAGGGTTAGAGGAGAAGAAAGAGAGCAGGTTTAAACCTCTAGCACGACACCCGACATCACAACCATCCCTTTATATGATTGATCATCCCCAATCTCTACTTCAAAAGGAATGTTTTTAAGTTTCTTAGTTTCATGATGTTTTAAAACAACAATCTTTATGAGGAGGAGGAGGAAAAAGATGGAGAGTATGACATACAAGAGCTTCCATAAGATAATGTTCAACTTTAAAAAGAGCCTACAATCAAAGCAGACATGTCCATTCAATGCAACCATGAATGTTTAAAACCACCACTACCACTTTGATAGAGTTGATGTAAAGTGTACTCTCTTTTCTTGGTTCCAGTCGCCTTTCATTTCGAGGTGGCTCAGGAGTTACAGATTTACGAGTGACAGGATCAACTTTCACAACAATGTCATCAGTTATATCAGCGTTATCCTCTTCATTTTTGTCACTTTGCTTAATTTACTATTGCTGATAGAAAACCTTTGAGATAATATACTCTCCATCTTTCTCCTCCTCCTCTATACCCAAGTGATATTGATACATGGCCCAATTAGTTTTGTCAGGCTTGCTACCCTTGCCTGTACTCACATAAAGAACCATAATTTTCTTACATCCATTTTGTACACCATTCAGGAAAACAGATTTAGTCCTCCCAGTTTTATGCCAATGAACATCACCCAAACAGATTTAGGCCTGTTGAGTTGCTTTGCTTCGGCTTGTGGCCGTTGAGATTGTGAATGGTTTCTTATTGTATTTATGACATGTTGTAAATGGAAAATAGTTCAGTTTTAGGTAGAACTCTGCTGAATTTTTTTCAAAATCAGTGAATTTGCTAAAGAGACAAATCTAAATGTAAGGATATAACATAATATTTTAGAGTGGGAGCACCTAGTTATGGAGGCCTACTTTCATTCTTTTTAGAAGTTTTTTTTCCTGTTAGTAGCGTTGTTTGTTGTACATAACTCTAATGTATGGGCTTGGTGATTTCAGGTTGACACCAAGGGCAGCATGTCACAGCATCGGATATAAAGTTTGAGTGCTCACTTGAAGTTATGGAGTTCTATATTGTCTCATTTGTTCTGTTTTGTTTCAATTTATATGTGTGTGTTTCAAACAAACTCAACTTTGTAGGCATGTTAAATTTAATTTCGTACTTTTGATTATGTGGTTAAACACTAGTTATTTTGGAACTTAATTAATAATAATTTGTTTATAGTTATAATGTTGCCATACCTTTTGTATCATTTACATTATGATCAAATACATATTTTCTCTCTTTATTTTTCGTCCTCTCTCTCTCTCTCTCTCTCTCTCTCTCTCTCTGTGTGTGTGTGTGTGTATATATATATAAACTATGATTATAGGTGAGGCATTATAGTACATTAGTGAATATAAACCATTTGCATTTTTTAATACAATGATTTTTATTTCTTTTATATAAAAATTTTTCCGTTGAAATTAGTTATCTGCTTACAGCATTTGAAAGTCAGTTATCAAATGCATAATGCCACACTTATAAGCGAGGGAGTGGTCAGAATGATTTTTCTCTCAAAGTATACTCTGGCCACGGATACAAATGAGGATAACCTACCTACACCTATAAGCGTGGTAGATGGCACCGTCTTCCACGGATATAAGCATGGGTATTGCACTATCGGTCACGCTTATTAAGCGTGGCAAATTTTTCACTGATACCCTATGCACGCTTACCTTAAGCGTGGCAAATATGCCCTGCTACAAATATCAATGTGGAAGGATGCAAATTTAAGCATGGGTAGATGTAACATTTCTTGTAGTGATGTCACTTTACAAATCAAGCACAAATCTGGAAAACTCAATCAAGGTGCAGATGCTCTATCTCGGAGGTATCTTCTTTTGTTTCAATTAGATGCTTGTGTACTTGGTTTTGAGCATCTAAAAGCTTTGCATGATAAGGATGAAGACTTTAGGGAGTTGTATGCTGATTGTTCCAAACACCCCAAAGAAGACTTTTTGATTCAAGAAGGGTTTTTGTTCAAAGGTATACGGTTGTGTGTACTAAAGTGTAGCAGAAGGGAGCTTCTAATCACGGAAGTTTATAGAGGTTCTCTAGCTGATCATTATGGAGAAAACAAGACACTCTTTATGCTAAGGGAGCATTACTACTAGCCAGCCATAGAGAAAAATGTTCAAGACATTCTAAAGAGGTGTGGGACTTGTCAAGCAGCCAAAAGTCACTCCTTACCCCACGACCTATAGACACCTCTACCTATTCCTCCTGCACCTTGGGTTGATGTAAGTATGGACTTCATTCTTGGATTGCCTAAGACCTAAAGGAACAAGGATTCTATTTTGGTTGTGGTAGATAGGTTTTCTAAAATGTCTTATTTTATTCCATGCAACAAGACTAATAATGCTACATATATTGCTCAATTGTATTTTAGGGAATTGGTAAGATTACATGGTATTCCTAGGTCAATTGTTTCTGATAGGGTATAACACCCTGAAACTTTAATTCCAGTTCTTATTTACTAATCTTAATCCTATGTAGCAGCGAAACCTACTTGGGGTGTTACCGCCCTATTTCCTTCTTGGAAATACTAGGCTGGATATCAAAAACGATTAGTACAAAATTTGCAATAATGTTTCAATCCCCACATTGTTCAAACTTTCATAACAACAACTAATTTAAACAAATGTTCATAATAACTTTGTCCATAACAACTAAACTTCCATCTTCTTCAACTCACGCGTTCGAACCTCGCTCTACTTTCAGTTCCCCAGCCCCATGCACGACTAAGTTGCATAAAAACAAAACATTTTATAGAAGTGAGATAAACTCAATAAACAACCAACCTAATAGCCAACTACATGCACAAATTCATTTTGAAACCATTTTAATGGGGTAGGGGAAAACAACAAGACTTCCAAGACATATTTTTTATTAACATAGCTTTCTATGGTTACCAGTTCTCAAAGATGTAAGTTCATAGTTTATGGTCCAAACACAACAGTTCGATTTTAGGTGAGCGACCCCACTCGGTCTCATGGCCTGCGTTTCAATTCAGTGCAATCGCTTAACTCGTTTCCTGCCTACTGCTACTCAAGCGGTTACCGCTTAACCCTTTCCTAGCCTACCACTAATAGGGGTGGTTACCGCTAACCTAGCCCATGTCTGAGCAGAGCACGTGGCCGCTCACATGCATGCACTAGTTTCCCGGGGAAGGCTAATGGCCTTCAATTTAGCATAGTCAGAATAAATCTCACCCAACTCAGCCTTTATAGTTATTAATTTCATATCTACTTATTAGAGACCGACTGAGCATAAATGAGCTCATTCAATCCTAGCCACTTTCCCCAATGACTAACCTGCAGTAGTAAAACATGCATCTCTAGCAAAACATAATAAAGTCTCAATTACATAGCATGTCACGTTATATAGATTCTGCGACGCAGTTCCTTTCAGTTAACTCATGCTATTAGTCCTTCATATCAGTAAACGGGATAGTTCTTACCATGTTCAATGCACACACAGTTGCAATCAACGCAGGGAAGGGTTAGGGCATGATTGTTACCTAGGTACCGTATAAGTTACGGGCTCCGTTACTATTCTGAACTTACTGCTCCCCACCTAGGCCAACACATAGCCCATACTTAGTCTAACTCAAATAAATCACCCCTTGTCTTTTTCTTACTTCCAATAATTTTTCTAAGAATTTACCCATGCTTTTAGGGCCCCCATCCAAGCCCACTCTAGGGTTCAGATTGGCCAGAATATGGGCCCCATTCCACAGACCGTAACTTCTAGTCCTGATGTCGAATTTAAAACTCTAGCCCAATTCAAAAACTTTCAGTCATCCCCTACCCTTGTCATGTTCAGGGTTTCTCCTGGTTCTATCCCAAGATAGGTTGTTTTCGCACTTGTTTTAGGGGTATCACTGACTGTCTTAGACCGGACAGTCATAGGAAAATTGGTTATAACTTCGGCCACACTAACCCAATTGGCCCGATTGTAAAACGGGTTATGCGAGACATCCAGAGGTATCCACTCGAAAAAGTTGGTAATTTTTGGTTCATCGACCCACCCTAGGTGAATTTTCAAAGTGACTGTAACTGCAGCCCACCTTCCAGCCCTGCAAGCTTTTCCCAGATTTTGTAGCCCCAAATTCCTAGTCCCATAATATGCACACCCAATGTCCAAAAATCGATTTCTTATCCATTCCAGAAAGAGGCGCTTGTCCTCTAAAACTTTTGCGTTTTGTTTTTTTTCTAATTTACTCAACATCTAGACCAAAAATCCTAAAACACGCAAACTATCCTTGACTGTCCTTGTTTTGATAGTCTCTGGTAAACAGAGCATAACTTCCTCTACACAAGTCAAAATCCCGTGATTCCAAAGGCGTAGCACAGAAGACATGTTGACAGAGAGCTAGATCAGGGGAGACCTTCATGTCTAGTCTATCTATCCTACAAATGTGATGATTTTTAGGCCATAGTATCAATGGGAGCAAATATTTGAAGTCACGAGTATTTATCTGTCTTTCACAGTGGCAGGTTCTCATCAAGCCTCATTCCAAGACTTGATCTTTTTACACATCCACGTTTCTCATACTCGTGACCCGTTATCCATGAATTCTGACTAGGTCAATCCCACCCCAAGTCATCCAAGTCACGAAAGATGTTAAAATTCATGCTAAGAACACAAAAAAAAAAATATCGTCATGCACTTACCTTGATGTAAACCCGAAAAGTAGTAATGAAATCATCTCTCTTTTTGAGGTTCGAATATGAAAGTCATGCAAAGTTCTCTTTAAACCCAATGCCTTGAATTTCAAACTAAATCACACAAAGAAAACAATAAGTGCTGAAGTTTTGGGTGTAAAGAAGAGCACGGGACTAAGATTGCACCCATTCATCACGTGTTTCTTACCAAGGGAGAGGAGAGGGAGGTGGAGTGCCGGTGGCAGGGGTGGTGGCTAGCTTGGCTGAGACAAGAGAGAGAGAGAGAGAGAGAGAGAGAGAGAGAGAGAGAAAGAGAAGAGGAAGAGAGACAGAGAGAAGTATACTAGGGGGTGTGTTTTTACGCTTAGGGTTTTAGGAGGGGGTAGTTCAAGGTTAGGGTTAGGGGAAAAGGAAGAGAAAAGGAAAAAAGGAAAGGGGAAAAAGAAGGGAAGAGAAGAAGAAGGGAAAAAAAAAGAAGGAAAGAGAAGAAGAAAAAAAAGAAAGAAAATAAGAGGAAAAAAGAAGGAAATTAAGTACAAATTCTAGGGTTTGATTTGGGGGGAAAAATATAATTTCAAAATAAAGATAGTAGGAAAATAATTAAAAAGGCAACTAGTTGAGTTGTGAGACAAAATATGCAATTATTTACATCAATGGAAATGAACAAAATACCCCGGATGGAAAATAAATATGTATACATATTTCCATCATTGAAATAAATTTTTTAAAAAAAACAACACGCAGTGAAAAATATTTATAACGATTTAGATTACGAGGGGTGGTCCATGTCACTGGGTCTCCCAATTTGATTTTTCGGGGTTTTACATACTACCCCACTTAAGAAAGTTTCATCCTCGAAACTTCACTAAGCTGTGACAGAGTACCATTACGAATATGAATTTCCAGGGTTTTACATACTACTTCACTTAAGAAAGTTTCATACCCGAAACTTACGTGCACCTAGTTATAGGAACAAGTGAGGATATTTATCTCACATTTCCTACTCCGGCTCCCAAGTAGCTTTAGACATCTCATGATTGGCCCAAAGGACCTTCGCCAGGGGCACTGTCTTCCTACGGAGGTGCTTTTCCCGCTGATCCCGGATCTATAATGGTTGTTCCTCGTACGATAGGTCTTTCTGGAGTTGTATAGGATCAGGCTCGATTATATGTAAGGGATCTGGGATGTATTTCCGTAATTGTGACACATGAAACACATTATGTACACTTGGAAGTTCGGGCGGTAGCTACAGTCGATAAGCTACTTCCCCAATTCACTGTATGACTGGGTATGGCTCGATGTACCTTGGGCTAAGCTTTCCTGCCATCCTAAATCGTGCGATTCCCTTGGTCGAAGAAACTCGGAGGAACACTTGATCCCCTACTTGAAACTCAAGGGGCCGATGCCTCCGGTCGGCATAGGTCTTCTGGCGGCTCTGGGCGGCTCTCATTCGCTCCTGGATTACCCTTATTTTATCCATGGTGGCTTGGATTAACTCCGGCCTAATAGTCAAAGCCTCATCAATCTCCTGCCAACAGAGCGGC
Organism: Carnegiea gigantea; assembly: GCA_029747015.1. Taxonomy (NCBI): domain Eukaryota; kingdom Viridiplantae; phylum Streptophyta; class Magnoliopsida; order Caryophyllales; family Cactaceae; genus Carnegiea; species Carnegiea gigantea. The sequence goes on along the minus strand of JAKOGI010000064.1, from coordinate 147,683 downwards.
GTTCTGCACTTCCTCCCGTACAGTGCTTTGTACGAGGACATGCCAATACTCGCGTGGTAGCTGTTGTTGTAAGAGAACTCGATCAGTGCCAGCTACTCACCCTATGTACTTTTAAAGTCCAATGTGCAAGCCCTTAGCATATCTTCTAATGTCTTAATAATGCATTCTGTCTGTTCCTCCGTATCAGGGTGGAACGCAGTACTAAAACGCAGCAATGTCCCAAATGCTTCCGGGAGCTTCTGCTAGAAACCCGACTAAAGCCTGGTGTCCCGATCTGACACGATAGAGCTAGGTACACTGTGTAGCCATACTATCTTCTCGAGGTATACTCCAGCTAATTGGTTCAGGGTCCAAGTATTTCTCATAGCTATGAAGTGCATTATTTCTATCCACGATAACCCAGAATGCGTTATTCTTCTGCTAAGTCAAAGGTAAACCCACCACAAAATCCATGGCTACCAAGTCCCACTTTCACTCGGGAACTTCCAGAGGTTGCAAGAGTCCTGCTGGTCATTGATGCTCTCTCTTCACCCTTTGACAGGTTAGGTACTTTTCCATGTAATCAACCACTTTCTGTTTCATGTTACTCCACCATAATGCCTGCTTTAGGTCCTTATACAACTTGTTTCCCCCAGGGTGTACCGAGTGTGGGTGTTGTGACCCTCGTCTAAGACTTTCATCTTGAGTGCATCTACAGCTGGCACACACACCCGGTTATGAAACCAAATGGTGCCATCTTCATGAATTATAAACTCATGTGCCTTTCCCACTAATATTTCCTCCTGATTCGCTCAAGTTGGGGGTCCATAGCCTAAGTTACCTAGATCTCTTCAATGAGTGTCGGCTGCGCTTCTAGGGTACATAGCATAGGCTTTGCCCTCGGGGTAATCACGTTGATTTCTAACTTTCGAAATTCTTCACACAACCCATTCGGAAGCTCGCAAGCAGCTTAGTGCCGGATACAGCCGACGACTCAACGCATCCGCCACTACATTGGCCTTCCTGGGATGGTACTGGAAATGAACGTCATAGTCCTTTAGAAATTCCGACCACCTTGTCTGTCTCAAATTCACATCTTTCTTTGAGAAAAGGGATTTCAAACTTTGGTGGTCGGTGAAGACTACACAACGTACCCCATACAAGTAATGCCTCCAGATGTTAAGTGCAAACACAACAGCTACTAATTCCAGGTCATGAGTCGCGTAATTCCGCTCGTGTGTCTTCAATTGTCGTGAAGCATAAGCTATGACACGACCCTCTTGCATTAGCACACACCCCAAATCGCTCCTAGAGGCATCGCTATACACTACGAAATCCTTGTCAGTAGTAGGTAAGGCCAGTATTGGCGCACTCGTCAGTCTCTTTTTAAGCTCTTGGAACGCTCCGTCACATTGTTCCGTCCATTCATACTTAGTGACCTTCTTGGTCAAATTGGTAAGCGGACTGGCAATCTTTGAGAAATTTTGAACAAATCTATGATAGTACCCCACCAGACCTAAGAAACTCCTCACCTCCGCCGGGCTCCTAGGTTTAGGCAAATTTGGGGGTCCATAGACACTCCCTCGTTGGATATAACGTGTCCTAAAAACTCCACCCTGTTCAACCAAAACTCACACTTAGAAAATTTAGCATATAACTCATTCTTCCATAGAACTTCCATGGCTGTCCGTAGATGGTGATTATGCTCCTCGGGTTTCCTCGAGTAGATTAGGATATCGTCTATGAACACCACCACGAATTGGTCTAAATAGGGTTTGAAGACCCTATTCATAAGGTCCATGAATGCTCCCTGGGTGTTGGTGAGGCCAAAGGGCATTACCACGAGCTGGTGAGGTCAAAGGGCATTACCACGAAGTTATAATGTCTGTACCGAGTACGGATGGCAGTCTTAGATATGTCGTCATCCCTGATTCAGAGTTGATGGTACCCCGAATGAAGGTCTATTTTAGAAAAGGTCCCCGTGTCCCGTAGTTGATCAAATAGACCATCTATTCTGGGCAAAGGGTAACGGTTCTTGACCGTTATTTTATTCAGCTCTCCATACTCTATACACAGTCCTAGGGTACCATCCTTCTTCTTCACAAACAAAACCAGGGCTCCCCACGGGGATGTACTAGGTCAGATATACTCCTTTTCCAAAAGCTCCTCTAACTATCTCTTTAGTTCTTTCAATTCTGCCGGTGCCATCCGATAAGGTGCCATGGAGATAGGTGCGGCTCCAGGGGTCAGGTCAATACAAAACTCCCAACTTCTCTAACAGGTGGCATGCCGGGAATTTCATCGGAAAACACATCTGAAAATTCCCTTACCACGGGGATGTCCTCTAAGGATGATTCCCATCCTCAATTTTCACTATGTGACACAGGAATCCCTCACATTCTTTGCCTAACAACTTGCGAGCTTTCATTACCGATACCAATTTCACTCCCATTTAGGGTCTTTGGCCCCTATGCACTACCTTCTCCCCATTGGGTCCCTTCAGGGTGATTTTTTCATCTTAGGCAGTCCATCTAAGCCTGATACTTAGCTAATCAGTCCATCCCTAAGATAACCCCAAAATTTGTTAACTCAAACCCGTATAGGTCTGCTAGGAACTCACATTCATACATTCTAAGAGGGCAACCCTCGTATAGCTCTTTACATGTCACGGTCTTCCCATTAGGGAGAGTCACAGATAGTAATAAAGATTTACGGGTTGGGATTAGTCCTAATGTCTTAACCAGCTTAACAGAAATAAAGGAGTGCGTGGCACCCAAATCAAACAAAACATCTACTGGCCGAGTTAGGAGAGAGAAAGTACCCGTCACAGTATTAGGAGCATCCTCTGCTTCCTCCTTTCGCATCACATAAACTCTGCCCCCATTGTTTCGAGGCGGTTGGTAGGAAGGTTGGGCTTAAGCTTACTGAGGTTCCCGGTTTTGCTGGTTGGGGTTGGTCGCCTGCCCTCCTCTGTTCTGATATGGTTGTTGTGGTCATTGCCCTTACCCTTGCCCTTGACCCTGGCCTTGCCCTTGTCCAGTAGGAGGTGGAGGAAGTGGGCAGTCCCGAACCTAGTGCTGATGGCTTCCACAACAAAAGCACCTCTTCATCGAGCGCCATTCTCTAGTATAGTGACTCGGTTTTCCACGCGCGTTGCAAGTTACCTTTGGCCGTGTATTCGGGTGCTGGCCTCCCCGATTAATCCTGTTTAAGTACCGATTTCCGGTAGGCCCATGATATTGCTCTTGCGGTTAGAAGTTACCCCAATTATCCCCCTTCCTCTTAGTTCCCCGTTGTTCATTGAAATAGTTACTCCGCTCTTTTATCGCCCTCTCTACGTTGACCGCAGTGTCGTACAGGTCAACGCAGGAGGCGTACTGACGTACAAACATCCTCTCTTTAATGGTGGGTTTTAGGTCGGCCTCGAACCGGTTCATCTCCAGCCTTTCGCCAGCTACGAAGGCTAGGAAAAATCATTAGAGCTCCATAAATTTGGAGGCGTACTCAAGTACGCTCATATTCCCCTGCTGTAGTTGCATGAATTGCCCTCCTTGGCCTTTTGGAGTAAGATAGGGTAAAAATGATCCCTAGTCATCTCCTTAAACTTATTCCAATCAAATTCGGGTTCACATTATCTCTCCCTCACCAAGGCCCACTATAAGTTAGCCTTGTCCTTCAAATAAAATACAGTAAAACTCACCTTCCACTCCTCAGGGCCTTCGAGTGCATCGAACATCTTCTCCATACCCCTAATCTAGTCCTCAAAAGTCTTAGGGTCGGGAGTGCCATCGTAGGTGGGTGGGTGATGGCTCGCGAATCTCTTAAACATATAGGAGTTGTTCTCCTCGGCCTTTTTCTCCCGAGCCTCCATTAGCCTCTGCAACTGCTCGTTCTGGAGTTGCAGCTGCTCCCCTTTTTTCTGCAGCATCTCCAATAGCAATAAGTTGGTGAGTTCAGCTCCAGTGGACGGATTGGTCTCGCCCACCTGGCTGCGAGACCCATTCCCATTCCTAGGATGCAGGGCCTCCAAAACATGTTAACCTCCTGGTTCCCAGGGATTCTCGTTGTATGGTGAGATCCGATTTTGAGATTCATTATTGTTTCCCGCTATCCTATATGGGGAAATAAGTTAGGTTTAGTTCCCTTCCTAATAGGTCATTTCCTACCCATTACTGGGGTTCAATAACACAGTACATACTAGTGCATCCGACACCACTTAACATGTGTTCAATTTCAGCATTTCACCACATCCATGTGGTGCAATCACTTTATCACATACTCATGCATTTCACATCATACAGACATTACGTCCACATACTTCACATTTTTCACAATAGAAAACGCTGACATTCAGATAATTCGAGGAAATTTTATTGCATAAAAAAAAAACCTCCAATATCATAAGTGTTCCACACTAGTACTTTTTATTATATCACAGTTTATAACATTATTAGCCACAATGGCTTGATAATAGAATCAGAAAGACAACTAACAACACTGCCCTAACAAAATAAAAAAGAACCACAAGCCTTCTAACTGCTATAAGCTGCTACTGGTCGGGGCATCCAGTGGACAAGTAACCCTACACATCCGACCACATCTGCCCCACTTCCAGTGAGTCATCTCGATCACAAACTCGCCCCTCATCTTCATAGAATCAAAATCTATCTCTACTCCCAAGCTCTTAGGTCCGTCGGTTTAGTCATCCTGCATAATGAACTCCCTCCTTTCTTCTTCATGGTCTCCCCCGGGACTCTCTCCCTTGATCTGGTCTGTCTCGCACTCACTCAAGTCTCCCTTGAGGTCTTCACTTCCCATCAGCTCTCCCTCACTCGCCTAGGAATTTTCCTCAGGGTCCTCCTCAGGATCCTCCTCCTCCATTGGCTCTCCCTCGCTCGGGTCCTCCTCAGGGTCCTCCTCGGGATCTTCTTCCTCCATGGGTTCCCTCTCACTAGGGGCTTCCTCAGGGTCTGCCTCCTTTATTGGTCCCTCCTCTGTAGGGTCATCTCCTTCTTCCTTTGAGTCTCCCTCCTCATCTGTAAGCTCATCTCTGGGGGTGAGGCATCCTCCTCACTAGCTGTGGGAATACGCTCCAGGTCATGGGGTCCCTCCAGTCTCAAGTAGTCTATTAGGTCATCTATATCCATCCCCATGGGCTCCCAGTCGCACCAAGGGCTCCCAGTCGCACCAAGGGCTCCCCCACGGGCGAGGATCATAAGCTCGGGGGTGCAGCTCATCAATACGATAGCGCCACTAAGGGTTCCCCTTCAGGGTCAGCAACAGGAAGACCACTTGATTATTCTCAATCGCCAGGCAGCTAGTAGCCCTATCATCTAGGTGTCTTACTAATACCCACCTCACATGTCGTATGTGGTCCCACATACTTTTCCCTTGCTCCTTAGCTAACCGGTCATGCAAACAAGGACCTCCTACACAACCACAGTGCTGGGTACCCTCCACTCCTATAAAAAGCAAGAACACATAAGATATGCATCTAACCCACAATCATGCATTCATTTAGTACTATATGTAAATGTATGCAGCCCCTGCCCCGTACTACACTCACTCTCTGTACAGTCCTTAAGTCTATCAGTTTTAGTCCTTAACTTTTTCTTTTTTTTTTACAGTCTTTTAGGCGAGCCTTCAGGTCAGTTAACCTGAGCTTTGATGCCACTTTGTAACATCCTGAAACTCTAATTTTAGTTCTTATTTGCTAATCTTAATCCTATGTGGTAGCAGAACCTACTTGGGGTGTTACTGTCATATTTCCTTCTTAGAAATACCAGGCTGGATATTAAATAACGATTAATACAAAATTTACAATAATGTTTCAATCCCCACATTATTCAAACTTTCATAACAACAACTAATTTAAACCAATGTTGATAATAACTTTGTCCCTAACAACTAAACTTCCATCTTCTTCAACTCACGCTTTCGAGCCTCGCTTTACTTTCCGTTCCCCAGCCTTATGAACGACTAAGTCACCTAAAAACAAAACATTTTATAAAAGTGAGATAAACTCAGTAAACAATCACCCCTAACAGTCAACTACATACACAAATTCATTTTAAAAATATTTTAATGGGGTAGGCGAAAATAACAAGACTTCCAAGGCACATTTCTCATTAATACAGCTTTTCATGGTTACCAGTTCTCAGAGATGTAACTTCATAGTTTATGGTCCAAACACAACGGTTCGATTTTAGGTGAGCGACCCCACTGGGTCCCATGACCTGCGTTTCAGTTCAGCGTAGCCGCTTAACTCGTTCCTGACCTACCGCTACTTAGATGGTTACCGCTTAACACTTTCCTAGCCTACCACCAATAGGGGTGGTTACCGCTACCCTGGTCCACGTCTCAACAGAGCACGCGGCCGTTCACATGCATGCACTAGTTTCCCGGGGAAGGCTAATGGCCTTCAATTCAGCATAGTCAGAATAAATCTCACCCAACTCAGCCTTTATAGTTATTAATTTCATCTCCTTACTAGAGACCGACTTAGCATAAATGAGCTGATTCAATCCCAGCCACTTCCCCCAATGACTAACCCGCAGTGGGAAAACATGCATCTCTAGTAAAACATAATAAAGTCTCAATTACATAGCATGCCACGTTATACAGATTCTGGCACGCAGTTTCATTCAGTTAACTCATGCTATTATTCCTTCATATTAATAAACGGGATAGTTTTTACCATGTTCAATGCACACACAATTGCAATCAATGCGAGGAAGGTTAGAGCATGATTGTTACTAGGGTACCGTATAAGTTATGGGTTCGATTACTATTGTGAACTTATTGCTCCGCACCTGGGCCAACACATAGCCACACTCAGTCAAACTCAAATAAATTACCCTCTGGTCTTTTTCTTGCTTCCAATAGTTTTTATAAGAATTTACCCATGCTTTTGGGGCCCCCATCCAAGCCCACTATAGGGTTCAGATTAGACAGAATCTAGGCCCCTTTCTAGAGGCCCTAACTTCTGGTCTCGATATCCAATTTAAAGCTTCTAGCCCAATTCAGAAACTTTGAGTCATCCTCTACCCTTGTCATGTTTAGGGTTTCTCCTTGTTCTATCCCAAGATAGGTCATTTTCTCATGTGTTTTACGGGTATCACTGACTATCTTTGTCTCGACAGTCCAAGGTAAATTGGTTATAACTTGGGCTACGCTACCCTAATTGATCCGATTCCAAAACAGCATTATGGGAGACATCTAGAGGTATTCACTCTAAAAATTTGGCAATTTTGGGTTCATCGACCCACCCTAGTTGAATTTTCAAAGTGACTATAACTGCAGCCCACCTTCAAGCCCAGTAAGCTGGGCCCAGATTTCCTAGCCCAACCTCCGAGTCCCATAACGTGCACACTCGATGTCCAAAAATCGATTTCTTGCCCATTTCAGAAAGAGGCACTTGTTCTCTACAACTTTTGTGTTTTGTGTTTTTGCTAATTTACTCAATATCTGGGCCAAAAACCCTAAAACATGTAAAATATCCTTGACCATCCCAGTTTTGACAGTATCTAGTAATCAGACCATAGCTTCCTCTACATAGGTTCAAAACCTGTCATTCTAAAGCCGTAGCGCAGAGAACACCTTGGTCTATCTACCCTACAAATTTGATGATTTTTAGGCCATAGTGTCAATGGGATCAAATTTTCTAAGTGATGTGTATTTATCAGCCTTTCGCAGTGGCAGGTTCCCATCAAGCCTCATTCCAAGACACGATCTTTTTACTTAAGATCCACATTCCTCATACCCGTGACCTGTTATCCATGACTTCTGACTACGTTAATCCCACCCCAAGTCATCCAAGTCACGAAAAATGTTAAAATTCATGTTAAGAACACAAAAAATAATTATCACCATGCACTTAGCTTGATGGAAACCCGAAAAGTAGTAATGAAATCGACTCCCTTTTTGAGGTTTGCATCTGAAAATCATGCAAAGCTCTCTTTAAGCCAATGCCTTGAATTTCAAACTAAATCACACAAAGAAAACAATAAGTGCTAAAGTTTTGGGTGTAAAGAAGAGCATGGGACTAAGGTTGCATCCATTCATCACGTGTTTCTTACCAAGGGACAGGAGAGGGAGGTGGAGTGCTAGTGGTGGGGGTGGTTGATGCATATTTCCATATGCGACATTTTCAATCCTCAAGCTCAACTTCAAGGGAGAAAAAGGCCAAACAAGATCATGCATGGAAACACTTATGTTTGGTTCCACTATTTGAGTTCCATGACACAAGACACTTTGTGGAGTTTCTTTTGAATTTCAAAATGCCTTATTCAAAGGGGTTTTCCCAAACGGGGATCAAGACCATCATGCTCCTTTCCCGTAAACTCCACTACTCCTATTAAGCTCGAGGAAGATCACAAGCAGCCAAAGAAGTCAAGGAGATTGCGCTTATGTTCAGCAAAGCCATGGAGTTTAACCCTCTTTTCATGCTTAGTTCGTCCATGCCGAGACCCGATTTTGTATGTCTATTGCAGCAAGAAAAGATGGGTAATTCTCATGAAGTCCTCCACCTCATTCAAGCTTAAAGAGTTAGCTTTCTAATAAGACCAGTCACGCATCATTTGGAGTCCATTTGGTTGGTTATCTCTGGCCCACATCATAAAGTGCTGAAATGCAGTCCAGTTCTGAGCAGTCTGCACTCTTCAGCCCATGACTTTTAAACGGACGGTCCAAATATAGTGAAACCACTTCCATTGGAAACTAGACTCTTCAGGCTTTTCAGAGAATCAAGAATCATTCAATTTGGATCCCAAATCAGAAAGTTATGGCCCAATGAATCTGACCCTGCTGTAGGTATGAACGCGTTTATGAGCTGAATGTGTATACATGAACCATCACGTCTTTTGGTTTGCTCAAGCTACGTTTTTCCTTTTCTTCCAAGGCTGAAACGTTACCTTTTCAAGTCTCTCAAGTGAATAGTTGATAGGTTGTCATTGAAGTAGATAAATGGCCATGTGTATGTTGTGTCTTTTCGGTTTTCTAGTCTTTTAGGTTACATTTCAGTTTCGTGTCTTTTTGTTTTCTATCTAGTAATGAGTCTTTATGTGTTTGAGTCTTTTCATGTGCAAGGCCAACCTACAAAAGGCCATCGTTCACGTTGTGTTAATCAAGCATTCATCAAATGAAAAGCAAAGTTCAGAATTGAGTTGCATACTCTCTTCTTTCAAAAATCCCTAGTTCTATATCATGAGAATTGGCCCTCTCAGGTGGTGTTCTAGGTTCCTAAACTCTTCCAGGTGGTGATTCGATTCTGTATCCTAGGAAAGAGTGAAGGAATTGCCCAAGGATTGATTTGAGTGGCACCTTTCGGTTTATCTCAAACACAACCCTTGCACTTATCTTTCTTTGTTTTCTTTCTTCTTTATTCAAAACCCACAAAAGAATGTCTTACTTGGTCAATTGAGTGCGCATATACATCAATTGGTATCAGAGCCTAGGTTGCCTACTTGACCAAGTTTCGAAACCCAAACACATCCACAAATCAGCCTCATACACATCAAGTCCTACCATGAGTTCTAACATGAGCATTAAAAGGTGTTCTAAGTGTCAAGGCTTTGGTCATGCACTCTCGGACTGCCCCAACAAGGAATTCATCACCTTGGCCGAATGGGAAGCAGCCATGAAGGAAGAAAAAGAAGTTAGCTATCCATTTGTCTTAACTAGAGAAGGCCATTATCAAGAAAATAGTGACGTTAACTTTGATCTACCTCCCATCTTTGATGCCTATGATGAAGTAGATAATGAGATAAATTGGAGCCTACCTCCAAGATTTGATGAGCATGAACCTAGCCCCATTCAACCTTCCCAAACCCCCAAACCACAAAAAGTCTTACAAAAGATGCCTTATGAATTTTTCCCTCAAAGAACCACATTCCATAAATATGCCCTCTTGTATGAGAAGAATAAAGAACTCTTGAGTTTGAGGACAAACTCCAAACCACCCGGGGAGTATGATGCATATTTCCATATGCGTCATTTTCATTCCTCAAGTTCAACTTCAAGGGAGAAAAAGGCCAAACAAGATCATGCATGGAAACACTTATGTTTGGTTCCACTATTTGAGTTCCATGACACAAGACACTTTGTGGAGTTTCTTTTGAATTTCAAAATGCCTTATTCAAAGGGGTTTTCCCAAATGGGGATCAAGGCCATCATGCTCCTTGCCCGTAAACTCCACTACTCCTATTAAGCTTGAGGAAGATCACAAGCAGCCAAAGAAGTCAAGGAGATTGCGCTTATGTTCAGCAAAGCTATGGAGTTTAACCCTCTTTTCATGCTTAGTTCGTCCATGCCGAGGCCCGATTTTGTATGTCTATTGCAGCAAGAAAAGATGGGTAATTCTCATGAGGTCCTCCACCTCATTCAAGCTTAAAGAAGTTAGCTTTCTAATAAGACCAGCCACGCATCATTTGGAGTCCATTTGGTTGGTTATCTTTGGCCCACATCATAAAGTGCTGAAATGCAGTCCAGTTCTAAGCAGTCTGCACTCTTCAGCCCATAACTTTTAAACGGACGGTCCAAATATAGTGAAACCACTTCCATTGGAAACTAGACTCTTCAGGCTTTTCAGAGAATCAAGAATCATTCAATTTGGATCACAAATCAGAAAGTTATGTCCCAATGAATCTGACCCTGCTGTAGGTGTGAACGCGTTTATGAGCTGAATGTGTATACATGAACCATCACGTCTTTTGGTTTGCTCAAGCTGCGTTTTTCCTTTTCTTCCAAGGCTGACACGTTACCTTTTCAAGTCTCTCAAGTGGATAGTTGATAGGTTGTCATTGAAGTAGATAAATGGCCATGTGTATGTTGTGTCTTTTCGGTTTTCTAGTCTTTTAGGTTACATTTCCGTTTCGTGTCTTTTTGTTTTCTATCTAGTAATGAGTCTTTATGTGCTTGAGTCTTTTCATGTGCAAGGCCAGGCTACAAAAGGCCATAGTTCACGTTGTGTTAATCAAGCATTCATCAAATGAAAAGCAAAGTTCAGAATTGAGTTGCATTCTCTCTTCTTTCAAAAATCCCTAGTTCTATATCTTGAGAATTGGCCCTCTCAGGTGGTGTTCTAGGTTCCTAAACTCTTTCAGGTGGTGATTCGATTCTGTATCCTAGGAAAGAGTGAAGGAATTGCCCAAGGATTGATTTGAGTGGCACCTTTCGGTTTATCTCAAACACAACCCTTGCACTTATCTTTCTTTGTTTTCTTTCTTCTTTATTCAAAACCCACAAAAGAATGTCTTACTTGGTCAATTGAGTGCGCATATACATCAGTGGTGGCCGGCATGGCTGAGACAAGAGAGAGAGAGAGAGAAATGGGGAGAAAGAGAAGAGGAGAGAAGAGAGAGAGAGAAGTATACTGAGGGGGGTGTGTTTTCACGCTTAGGGTTTTAGGAGGGGGTAGTTCACGGCTACGGTTTGGGGAAAAGGAAGAGAAAAGAAAAAAAGAAAGGGGAAAAAAAAGGAAAGCGAAGAAGAAAACAAAAGGAAAGAAAATAAGAGGGAAAAAGAAGGAAAGTGAGCACAAATTCTAGGGTTCAATTTGGGGGAAAAAATATAATTTCAAAATAAAGATAGCTAGGAGGAAAATAATTGAAAAGGTAATTAGTTGAGTTGTGAGACAAAATATGCAATTATTTAAATCGAAGAAAAGGAACAAAATAACCCGGATGGAAAATAAATATATATATATTTCCATCATTGAAATAAAGTTTTTTAAAAAAAAACAACACGTAGTGAAAAATATTTATAATGACTTGGATTGCGAGGGTTGGTCCACGTCACTAGGTCTTTCAATTTGATTTTTCGGGGTTTTACATAGGGATACTATGTTTTTAAGCCATTTTTTGATTAAATTGTGGAAGAAGTTAGGTACTAAACTCAAGTATAGTACTACTTGTCATCCACAAACTGATGCACAAACTGAGGTTACTAATCGAACCTTAGGAGCACTTCTAAAGGCTTTGATTAAACCTCATGCCAAGACTTAGGATTTGGTTTTTCCCCATGCAGAGTTTGCTTATAACAGGGCTCCAAGCAAGGCTACTGGTCTATCACCATTCAAGGTGGTCTATGTGATTGATCCTATTAGTCCACTTGATCTCACCTAAGGCCATTAGATTAAAAGCCAAGTGCGGATGCAGCTTCGAGGGTGGAAGAATCCAAAAGATTCATGAGTTGGTAAGGAGCGGAATAGAGAAGACCAATTGATGTATCTCCTAAGGGTTAACGCTAAAACTCAATTTAAGAGTGAAAGCTTAAATCCAAGAGAGAATACAATCAAGGAAAACTCTAGGAAAATGGTACATAATATGTTGGTTGTGAGGCAGCAAACACGTGAGCTAGGATGGAATTTAGAATCAAAGGATTCTAAATGAGAAAAGGAAAAAGAACTTTGATGTATGTATGAAGGATAAAAAGAAACCTCGCTAAAATCCACCAAGTACATGACTTAAACAAGTGAAATAACACAGCAAGGGGGAGGCACGGTCGTGCTATGGTGCACGGTGTGGCCGTGCCAAACTTCTGCTGAGCACGGCTGGGTTTGGCAAGTTACACGATTTGAGTTTGGATTTGTGTTTGGGGAGGAAGCTAGACCAAAGGGGGTAGCCTTAGCTTTGGTTAATCAATGTAATGGATGTATGAGAGGCTTGTGAATGTATGGAATTGAAAGAGAATCAAAGTTATGATTCACTAACTCAAATTAAGCTAGCAAACTCACTTTACTCTCTTAAAACCATGTGGCTGAAAATGAAATGGATAGAACTAAACTCAATGTTTGGATACAGAATCACCACCAAACATAAGCTTAGAGTCCCTAATCTTTGATTAAGATTCAGAAACACCATTTAAACAAAGCTTAGGACTTACTTGATCACCACCTTAATCGACCAAATTAAGGATAAGCAAGTGAAGTATTTGAAGAGAGAAAGCTAGAAGCTCTCGAACTGAAATTTCATTCAACATGTGTTATGAAGGTGCAAAGGGCCATGTGCTTCCTTTTTTTACATGCAAACAACCAAGCTACCAAGCACACACACACCTAGAGCTTTCCTTACTAGGAAGGAAATGTGTTAACTAGGCTAACCCATATGGTTTAGTCTAACCGTGTATATAACAAGCTTAAACTAGTCTAAATACATCCAAAAAATAAAGTAAAGCAAGTATAATGTTTGTTATATTGTAATCAACTCTTACTTAAGCTTAAACAACCAGAATGCTAGCTGAAATGCCATTGGCCAGTCGTAAAGCAAAGTCTCCTTTTCGGCCATCCAATGAGATGTAAGAGACATGTTCCTTTGCTTCTTGCTTCCTATTGGCCATCCTTCCTAAGGTTACAGCTCATGATTGATGCTTAGGGACGTGTGCCAAGCCTTGAAGAGTGTGCCACTCTGGCTGAAGGTGAGTAAGCCCACGGTTGTAGGCAAAATAAACGGGTTCACTGAACTGGGTTCACGGCTACTTTCTGACCAGTTTTCTGACTTGGTTTAAACTTAGCAAAAGTGAGTATGATCTAGTTTTCAGGCCATGCGGGGAAACTTTAGGATGTGTATAAACACCCTCAACAAAGAAATCAAGGTTAAACCATGTTTAAGTAGGTTAACTGCACTAAAACATTTAGCCGTGCAATCTTGGACCAAAAGTGGCAGGTTTGACAAAATGACTTGATCTCTTGGGTTCCTTTGGGTATTATTGAAATTCAAAGCTTGGACTCGAAAGTAGACATCTTGGGGATTCCAAAACGATAAAGATCTAAGACTTAAACCACCATTAAGCTTAAGAAATCACATACCCAAATCCGGGTATATTCTGGTCGAACTGGCAGTTTGTATATCTTGGGCTTATTAGCTAATTTGAGAAGGTAAATGAAGTCCAAATGGGATGAAGCTTGATTTTTTGGAAAGTTAATTTCTTGAACTTCAATCCAATGCAAAATATTGGACTTAAACATTAAAGAGGTTTAAGCAATTAACCTCACAAAAATCAGGTTTGCTGCTGGAAGCAAACCATGACTTGCTGTTTTTTTAGGTCTTAAACAAAATAAGGATGATTTATTCATCCTTTAGGCAGCAAATGAGATTACATAATTGATTGGCTTCTTTTAAATCAAGGGTCTGGAGGGATCTCCATCATCCTCCCCTTTTTAAAAAAGGTTTGTCCACAAATCAGTTTAGGTAACGACCTCCATCTTGAGTTAAGTTTGGCTGAAATAAAATAAGCCATGCAAATAAGTCTCCTTTGAACTTAGAGACTCTTTTCTTTTCTTTCCCCTTGCTGATTTGAGTGTTGCATGTAGAGGACTTCTTGGATTTGCTTTGAACCTTTTCTTCATATGCTCTTAATTCAGAATTAGGAACTTCTAGTAATGGTTCTGGAATGAATTGACAGAAGTTTTATTTGAGTGTTTGGGATATGGGTGGAGTTGGTGAAAGGTTTGGTGGTTCACTAAAAGAAATGAAAAGAAGGCTACGATGCTCCTTGCCTTTTGGTGTGTGGTGGGTGTCTTAGGTGAGCATTTCACCTTTATCTGCCTTTGCCATTATCTCATTAAGTTCTCTCCATCTGAACCTTCAATTTCCTCCTCTAATTCAACCTCCTCTATTGCCTTCCATTCAGCCAAGGTAACATACCTTCAATTTGTACAATCTAATGCTAAGTGACCAAGGCCTTGGCACTTAAAACATCTTTGAACTCCTTTAGGAAGGGGTTTTGGCGTGGGTTGTGGGGACAGGCCCTTTTGTGGAGTTTGGCTTTTTTATGGAGTAGCGGAAAGAGATGCCATGGGGTTAGAGGTGTAAGAAGAACTCCCCTTGTTCACGGTTTGGTCTTATGGTGAGGACTTTGGATTTTCATACCGTGGGAGCTGTTTAGTCTTCTTTTGCTACTCAACCTTGTGAGATAGCATATAAACTTCATCAAAAGAGGTATAGCCTTACAATTCAACCACATTAGAATACCTGGGATCAAGACCTTCCAAGTACCTAACTATGGTTTGCTCTTCAGGTTCTTGAATGTCACACTTGATTAGTAGCTTCTCAAACTCAAGTGTGTATTCTTCAACATTCATACTACCTTGAGTAAGGTTATGGAGTTGAGAATAACAATCTTGGACATAGGTTGGTGGCAGAAAACGTGCCTTGAGTTTAGATTGCATCTTTTCCCAAGTATGAATTCTAGACTTCCTTTCTCTAAGCCTTTTAGCATTCAAGTTTATCCACCATAAAGACGCATATTTTCTAAGTCTTAAGGCCACTAACTTGACCTTCTTATCATCAGGGATGTCTTTATACTCGAAGACTCTTTCAACAATATGTAACCAATCAATGAATTCCTCAGGATTAAGCTTACCTTCAAATTTAGGAACTTTCACTCTGAAATCATTAGTATTAGCTTGAAACTGTGGCTCTCCTCTAGCCATTCTAGGCAATTCTTCTTCACTTGAGGTATCAATATCATGGCTATAAACTTGCTCACGTCCTCTAGGCTCAGATTGAAGAGTTTCTTCATTCAGTTTTTGCTTTTGCTTCAATACCGAACCCAATTGCTTTCTTAAGTACTCATTTTGTGCTTGAGTTTCTTGATTCTTTTTTGAGTCTTCTCTAATTTTGCTAGGCAAGAACTCATTCTGTTTCATCAAAGCTTCAAACCTCTCTTCTAATGACATGCTTGGTGAAGTCATGCTTAAGCAAGGTATGAAACTGATTCTGTGTTTGAAGGAGAATGGATGAATGAATTTTGGAAGTGGAAGGGTATACTAGGCCAAGGTGAAACCTTTGCTCTGATGCCAAATATGATGTATCCCCTACGGGTTAATGCTAAAACTCAATTTAAGAGTGAAATCTTAAATCCAAGAGAGAATACAATCAAGGAAAACTCTAGGGAAATGGAACGTAATATGCTGGTTGTGAGGCAGCAAACACGTAAGGTATGATGGAATTTAAAATCAAAGGATTCTAAACGAGAAAAGGAAAAGGAACTTTGATGTACGTATCAAGGATAGAAAGAAACCTAGCTAAAATCCACCAAGTACATGACTTAAACAAGTGAAATAACACAGCAAGGGGGAGGCACAGTCGTGCTATGGTGCACGGTGTGGCCGTGCCAAACTTCTGCCGAGCACGGCTAGGTTTGGCAAGTTACACAGTTTGAGTTTGGATTTGTCTTTGGGCTGGAAGCTAGACCAAAGGGGGTAGCCTTAGCTTTGGTTAATCAATGTAATGGATGTATGAGAGGCTTATGAATGTATGGAATTGAAAGAGAATCAAAGTTATGATTCACTAACTCAAATTAAGCTAGCAAACTTACTTTACTCTCTTAAAACCGTGTGGATGAAAATGAAATGGATAGAACTAAACTCAATGTTTGGTTACAGAATCACCCCCAAACACAAGCTTAAGGTCCCTAATCATTGATTAAGATAATGAAACATCACTTAAACAAAGCTTAGGACTTAATCACCACCTTAATCGACCAAATTAAGGATAAGCAAGTGAAGTATTTGAAGAGAGAAAGCTAGAAGCTCTCAAACTGAAATTTCATTCGACATGTGTTATAAAGCTGCAAAGGGCTGTGTGCTTCCTTTTGTTACATGCAAACAACCAAGCTACCAAGCACGCACACTGATGTAGCTCTCCTTACACTTGCCAAAGAAATGAACAAGGAGGAAGAGTTGACGTGTGAGGGTAGAAGAAGAACAACTTGATAGAGCAAGTGTCTTCAAGAGATAATCCAAGAGGAGCCACTCTTGTTGAACACTTGGGCAATCTCCTTAGATCAATTAGGATACAAGAACACCACCTAATTGAGATAAAGAGACTAAGACACCACTTAAGTTGCCACACTTAAGATATAGAACTAGGATTTGAGAGAGACAATGCTCTAGTTTGTATTCAAGTTGGCAAAAGGCCTTTACAAAAGGAAGAGAGGGGGTATTTATAGGCCAAAACCTCCCTCACTCGGCCAAGGGCTGCAAAACAAGCTGAAAAGTGACTAAATGACTAAGCCTAGGCTAGATTACAAGTACAAGTTGATTACACAAGTGATCTAGCCTAACCTTGACACCTCACTAGCTTAATTAATCTCAAAATTGAGGTGTCAAGCATCTAATAACCTTAGGACAGCAGCTTAGGGGCTTGAACCTGCCAAGAGTACAAGAGTACACTCCAAAACCAAGGTGGTAGCCGGCTCCTCCTTGTAACCGATTAGAAGGAATTTCCCTCCTTCTTTGGCTGGATAAAAGAAGCACAAGTTGGTCCCTTAGCTCAACTTTAGGGCCATGATTTGATAAATATTTAGATTCCTTTTCATACCCTAAAGTTTGACAAAAGTTGGAGTTGAGGAGGTCAACCAATCAGAGCCTTATTTCGGACTGTGCTGGATTGCACCCTGCAGTGCACTGTCTTCGGTTTTTAGCTTGGTTAACTGACCAAATCGACTCCAAATGCTTTGCAAAAGGTCTAGTTGGAAAGCTAAGATCTTAAGCTTCAAGGGGGTGGTGCGTGCAGGAAATTTCCCCTTCTACATTTTGCTCCAATAGAGAAACAAAACCGGGCCAGAAACGGTATGAACTGGGCAGTTCACTATCTTCTTTGTGCACGTGATTTCTGACTAAGGCATGAACTTCTTTGGCTTCCTTGGACTCCCTAGCAGGGGATGGATCATTGGCACTGGTTTTGGAAGGTTTGGTTGGATGGTCCCCATCATCCCCCCCAAGTGAGTTGGAGTTTGGCCTCAAACTTGGGATTTCTTCATTCTCCTCAAAGTATGGACTGAGGTCAGCCACATTGAAGGTGGCAGAGACCCCATACTCACCGGGCAAGTCGACCTTGTAGGCATTAGGCCCGACCTTCTCCAATATCTCAAAGGGGCCATCCAATCTCGGCATGATTTTGGACTTGCGTTTGCTTGGAAACCTTTCCTTCCTCAGGTGGATCCACACTAAGTCCCCCGGCTGAAAATGGACCTCTTTCTTGTGCTTGTTGGCTTGATGCATGGCTTGGGCATTAGCCTTCTCAATCCTCTCCCGAACTTGAGCATGAAGGTCTTTGATCTCTTTGGCTCTTTTCTCGGCCTCCCAACTAAACTTACTAGGTGTGGGAATGGGAGTGAGGTCCAAGGGTGTTTTTGGATTGTATCCATAGACCACTTGAAAAGGGGAGAGGTGGGTGGCTTTGCTTGGTGCCCGATTAAAAGCAAACTCCGCATGGGGCGAAAGTTCATCCCAAGCCTTGAGGTTCTTCTTCACAAGTACCCTAAGCAAGGTTCCCAAAGTCCGGTTAGTCACCTCGGTTTGGCCATCAGTTTGGGGGTGACAAGTGGTACTAAACTTAAGGTGTGTCCCCATCTTTCTCCAAAGTGTGAGCCAAAAGTGACTAAGGAACTTAGTGTCCCTATCCGAAACCATGCTCTTGGGGATGCCATGAAGTCTCACAATCTCCTTGAAGTAGAGCTTGGCTATATGGGAGGCATCATGGGTGGTGTGACAAGAAACAAAGTGGGCTATTTTGGAGAATCGGTCCACCACCACCATGATGGAGTCCTTGCTTCTTTGAGTGCGAGGCAAACCCGTGATGAAGTCCAAGCTAATGTCTTCCCATGGGGCTAAAGGTACGGGCAAAGGAGAGTAGAGGCCGTGGGGGAGGACATGGCTCTTAGCCATGTGACAAATTGAGCACCTTTTGATGAAGTGTTCCACATCTTTAGCCATCTTCGGCCAATAATAATGCTCCTTGAGCATGGAACAAGTCTTCTCCACCCCAAAGTAACCGGCTAGAGCACCACTATGAAGCTCTTGAATTAATAGCTTTCTAAACCCGCACTTGGGGATGCAAAGCCATGACCCCTTGAAGAGGAACCCCTCTAGGACATGGAAGAGATCGTGGGGATGGTTGGCACATTTGACATAGATCTCTTTGAAGTCCTCATCATTAATGTACATCCCTTTGACAATTTCAAACCCAAGTACCTTGGATTCTAGGACCGAAAGGAGAAAGTATCTCCTAGAGAGTGCATCCGCTCCCTTGTTTAGCTTGTCGGCCTTGTGATGTATCATGAAGTTGAATGCTTGGAGGTACTCAACCCACTTAGCATGGTGGGGATTGAGCTTATGTTGCCCTTGAATGAACTTGAGGGCTTCATGGTCCGAATGTAAGATGAATTCGGCCCCCACTAGATAGTGCCTCCAATGTTCCAAAGCTCGAACTATTGCATGGAACTCTTTATCATAGGTGGAGTACTTCCTCTTGGCGTCATTCAACTTCTCACTAAAGAATGCAATGGGCCGTTTTTCTTGAGATAAAACAGCCCCTATGCCCACTCCGGAGGCATCACACTCCACTTCAAAGATCTTGGAGAAACTTGGTAGTGCTAGGATAGGAGCACTTGTGAGTCTCCTCTTGATTTCCTCAAATGCCAATTGGGCTTGTTCATTCCACTCAAAGGTCTTTCCCTTGGTAACCTCGGTCATGGGAGCGACAATTGAGCTAAAATCCTTCACAAACCTCCTATAGAAAGAAGCCAAACCATGGAAGCTTCGGACTTGTTGTATAGAGGTGGGAGTAGGCCACTCACTGATGGCCTTGACCTTGCCTTCATCAACATGGATGCCTTGAGCCGAAACCACATAACCCAAGAAGATGACTTGGGGTGTGAAGAAATGACATTTCTCAAGATTACCATAGAGCTCCTCTTTAGCCAAAATGCTCAAAACTTGGTGAAGGTGGCTTGCATGTTCTTGTTCATCCCAGCTATACACAAGGATGTCATCAAAATAGACGACAACAAACTTACCTATGACCGGCCTAAGCACCTCATTCATAAGTCTCATGAAGGTGCTTGGTGCATTAGTTAAGCCGAAGGGCATGACCAACCATTCATATAGGCCTCCCTTGGTTTTGAAGGCCGTTTTCCATTCATCCCCTTCAAAAATCCGGATTTGGTAGTAGCCACTTCTAAGGTCGATTTTGGAGAAGATAGTGGCTCCATGAAGCTCATCAAGCAAATCCTCCAACCTTGGGATAGGGTACCGGTACTTGATGGTGATCTTATTGATAGCTCTACTATCAAGACACATTCTCATACTCCCATCTTTCTTGGGCACAAGTAGGGCCGGAACGGCACATGGGCTTAAGCTCTCACGGATTAGTCCCTTGGCTAGGAGATCATCAACTTGACGATGGACCTCTTGAGTTTCTTGGGGATTCATCCTATAGGCTGGTTTGTTTGGGAGGGTGGAACCGGGGACAAGGTCAATTTTATGTTGGATGGATCGTTTGGGTGGCAAGCCATGGGGTATCTCTTGAGGGAAGACATATTGGAAGGTGTGTAAGAGGGGGGTGAGCATGGGATGGTTGGAGACCGGAGTTAAGGCCGGCTCTTGGCCTAGCAATAGCCATTCTTTGTAGGGTTCAAATTCATGCATTTGGGACTTTAGGAGGGTGGTGAGAAAGACATCCATTTGTAGTTTTTCTTTGGGTTTGGAGAGTGTGGGTGATTTGAGGGGAGTGAGGGTGATCTTTTTGTGGTCCTTGGTGAAAGTTTAGGTATTCATACGACCATCATCCATTACTCTCCTATCAAAGAGCCAAGGGCGACCCAACAAGACATGGCAAGCATCCATCGGTACAATGTCACACCAAACCTCATCTTTATAAGTCTTCCCAATGCTTAAGGACAAGAGGCACTGAGAAGAGATTTGCAAACCTTTGCTTTGGTTGAGCCACTGGACGGTGTATGGCTTTGGATGGGGAGTCACCGAGAGCTTGAGTTTGTCCACCATGGATTGTGAGGCCACATTTGCACAACTTCCCCCATCAACGATAAGGGAGCACACCTTGCCTCCTACGGTGCACCTTGTATGGAAGATGGACTCTCTTTGTTCAAGCTCATCTTGGGAAGCTAGACCACTTAAGGCCCTTCGAATGACCAAGAGTTCCCCTTCATCCGGACCTTCTTCAACTTCTTCTAGAGACTCATTCGAGCCTTGCTCTACCTCTCCTTCATTTTCCCCGTCAAGCCCCTCAAAGGAAGCTTGAAATTCAACCAAGGTGACAACTCTTTTGTTTGGGCACTCGGAAGCAATGTGCCCTAGCCCCTGACACCGAAAACAACTCCTTCTATCTTTCGGTTTGGGGGGGTTTCTTTGAGGTGTGTTTTGGGTATGTGAGGGATTTGGCGGTGGAGGTGGTGGAGCTTGTGGTCTGGGAGTTGTGTTTGGGGGTCTTTGAAAGGGGTAGGACCGAGGGGGAGGAGGCTTGGACACAATACCCTTCCCTTTAGCTTTTCGGTGTTGTTCAACTTTGTATGCAAGGGAACTAAGCTCATCAAGTGAAGAGTACGGATATAACTCAATAACATGGGCAATTTGATCATCCAACCCACTCAAATACCGAACAAGAGTCTGACTCTCATCCTCCCTCAAATCACATTTCAAGAGGAGTTGTTCGAATTCCCTAATATACTCTTCCACACTCTTGGTTCCTTGTTTAAGGTTATGAAATTTGAGGTAGTTGTCATGGAGATAGTGGGTGGGTAGGAATTTGGCCTTTAATTTGTCCCTCATTTGTGCCCAAGTACGGATTTTTCCCTTTCCCTTCCTTGCCCTTTTGGCCACCAAGTTAGCCCACCAAATTGTGGCGTATTTACGAAGCTTAAGGGCTATAAGCTTTACCTTCTTTTCATCCGGGATGTCCTTGTAGTCGAAGACCCTCTCAACTGTTCGAAGCCAATCTAGGAACACATCCCCGTCTAGATGGCCTTCATACTCGGGTATGTCGACTTTGAAATCAAGGTTGCCACCTCCACTAGATCGGAGAGGTCTTCCTCTCTCGTCTTCCTCACTAGATGATTCATGACGATAGCTTCCTTCTTCCTCGGAATTAATCCGAGGCTCTTGTTCCGTGGGGCTTCTAGAGTCCCTCAAACTTCTCCTCTTTTCTTCTAGGAGTTGGCCTAGTTGAGTTTGGAGATACTTGACCCTAGCCTCCAACTCAGGCTTCTCCTTAAGGGCAACCTCGGCCACTTGTTCCGGTGTGAGGCTTGAAGACATGGTGGTAATAGGGTGGGAGATGTGATGTTTTGGTTCGGTTAGCAAAGGGCACGGTCGTGCTATAGGGCACGGTCTGTGATGGAAATCCCTCCATCCCTTTTGTTTTAAAAGAATCAAATCAATTAGGTAAGCTCAATATGCTGGTTTAAGGATGAATAAATCATCCAAGTTTTGATTAAGCATTGAAACTGCAAGGCAAGGGTTAATTCCAGCAGCTAACCCGTTTTTGTGTGCTTAATTTCTCAAACATAATAAGGTTTTATTCTAATATTTTTTTGATGGATTTGAAGTTCAAGATGTCAGCTTTCCAAAAAATCAAGTTTCATCCAATTTGGACTTCATTTGGTCATTCAAATCAGCAATTAAACCCAAGGTGTCAAAACTGCCCAGCAGGGCCAGGATGAACCCGGTTTTGTTCTTTTTATTTCTTATGATATAGTTTGGTTTAAGTCTTGTATTTTTACATATTTTGGGTCCCCAAGATCTTAGATTTCATCTCCAATTGGAATTACCAGATTTGGAGTTCAATTGGTTAGTGAATTAAGCTAATTAGTAACCCTGTGCTGTTTTGGAGTCCAATCTGCACGGTTTGGGAAATCAGGCTGATTCAAGGGGCAAATGACGTCCAATTGCTATGATTCAAAAAGGATGGTACTCGAGACATCTTGAGGTTTCCATCCATGTAGGAAAAATAGCAATTAGTCAGCATTTGATGTGTCAAGCATGCCTGACAACTTCAGGCAGAAACCGGCTAGTTGACACCCGATTACTTAGCCTAGTAGTTTTCCTCCTTCAAGGGGTTTGCTTAAGGTGTGTACCTGCCTACTAGGTCACCTAGAGCTTTGGTAAGCTTCCACTCAGCCACATAGGAAAAAGACACGTGGAAGCATGAAGAAGAAGACATTTTGCAAGCATGTATTCAGCCACCACCAACACACATGTCAAACTCGAATTCAGTAGCCTTTTGCTAGGTGGCAGCCGTGTATCTTTGCCCTCCAGGGAAGGAAAATGAGTCACAATTATGCCTTACATATTAAGAAAGGTCTTAGGATAAGTAAACTTGTGTATTAAGCTTGATTGTACCGGTTTTACTTTGTTTAGCTTAAACCGTGTGTAAGTATGCTTTGCTAGACTAATACCTTTCCTCCCTTAGAGGGAAAGGTTGTATCATGACTTTAGTGGCTATATAAGGCCGTGTACTTCTCACTTCATAAATCAGATTTTGAGTTTAAAACTTTGAGAAAAGACTTTGTGTCTTGAGTTCCTCTTAAACACTTAACTTGCTTATCCTTAACTAGGCCGATTAAGGTGGTGTTCAAGTGAGTCTTAATCATTGATTAGATGGTGTATCTATATCCTAATCAAAGGTTAAGGGCCCTAAGCTAAGTGATTAGTGGTGTATCTTATCTAATCACAAGGCTTAGAACTATCCAGATTCCATTGAATTCACTTAAAATTCATGAAGTTAGCTTTGGGTTCCTTAAACCAAAGCTCTCCTTTTTCATGTTCTAATCAGTGAACTTCATTCCTCTCTTCTCTTTTTCTTTTCATATTCATTTCAAGCTTAATCAAGGCTAAGAATTCTTGCTTTGATTCAGTTTTGAGCCCGCACAAAAGCCATCTCAAAACCGTGAAAATCACAAACTAGGCGGGCTAGGCAGCAAGTCAGCACGGTCACCCCGTGCCATTAAGCATGGCCGTGCCCCCTTGGTTCGTGAGTTTTCCACTTGTTTTGGTTGTGTTCTTGTTGTAAGTTGGCTTGGGTTGTTCCTACCCTTGAGACTTACATCAGTCTGGCCGTGCTAGGTTGCTGGAATCGAATGGGTGTAGTGGGCAAGAGGCATGGTCGTGCCGAACGGCACGGGGTACCCGTGCCGAACTGCTATCCTGGGCACAGCTGGAACGTGCGAAGGAGAGGAAGGGAGATGTGTTTAAGGGTGTTTGTGGCTAAGTGTTTGGGGATGTGTTTGTGGGTGGAAGCAAGCTCAGGAGGGTAGCCAAGGCTCTGATACTAATTGATGTAGCTCTCCTTACACTTGCCAAAGGAATGAACAAGGAGGAAGAGTTGGCGTGTGAGGGTAGAAGAAGAACAACGTTGATGCACTTCTAAGACCTTGAAATGAAGATCGAAGAAGGGATCTCAAGTAGTGAAGTAAAAGGACGAGAGAAGAAGAAAGGGGTTTGCAAGGAACAAAGAAACAAAAGATAAACTAAGCTCACTTGGATATAGATATCACCACCAAGTTCACTTGGAGCCCTCCTTAAGGATCAAAGAGATACAGATATCACCACTCAATTGATCTTCAAGGACTCTTGAACACCACACTAGGGAGCTAAGGTAGTGATAAGCAAGAGTAGAAGAGAAACAAGGGAGTTTAAACTCAACCAAATACATTCATTCAAAAGTGCCTTACATGCTGAGGTTCTTCCCATATTTATAAGCCTTACCATTCAGCAAAAACCTATGAAAAACAAGGCCAAACAACCGGCCAAACGGAAAGAGGGAAGGGGGACCAAAAAGCAACAAGTACAAAAGCAAAAGTAAAAAGCTGCCAGTGCTTTTCAGATCTGCAGCCCCACCTTCCAATGAGCATAACTTCCAAAATACTTGCCCAAATGGGTTTTTTCAAAATCTGGGAGAAAGCTCTGAGAGTATAGTTTTCGGAAAGGCCTCTTGCAGCTTCAAATTCCCAGCCGTTTGAAAGTTAGATCCTAAGAAAGTCAAGGATATATCTGCTGCCATCAGACTGCATCTCTTGGGAACTTGCTTGCTTTTGAAACCTCAACCAAGGATTTGACTTCCAACTCTTTTGCTGGCATTTCAGTACACTCCAAAAGGATTTCAAAAAGTGGATTTGATAGTTCCAAAGTTCATCTAATGATAGAGAAAATGGATCATCAAAACCAGATATTGAAATGGCTGTTCTGGGCAGTTTGGATAGCTTGACTTCAAGGGATGAGTTGGATGGGCAAATGAAGTCCAAATGACTTGAAATTTGCTTTATTGGAAAGCTAACTTCCTAAATTTAAATCCCAAGGCAATTAAATGGGCTTAAACCACCTTTAGCCTAGGTGATTAGGGTCACCAAGTTGCTATACTTGCTGACCAGAGTTGTTGGGCAGTAGCCTTGATCCTCTATGAGTTTTCTCGTGACTTGGGTGGCTTCTTGGACTTCCTTGGGGGTGGATTGCCTTTGAACTTGCTCACTCTCATTGCCTCCCATGGTTACATCATCCTCCCCTTGTTGGAGAGAATTTGCTCTCAAATTCTCAAGATGATCATCATCAAAGTAAGGCCTAAGGTCCGCCACATTGAATGTACAAGACACCCCGTATTCCCTCGAAAGATCAATTTTGTAGGCATTGTCATTGTTCTTTTCAAGGACCTCAAAAGGCCCATCGGCCCGTGGCAAGAGCTTGGATTTCCTTTTGGAGGGGAATCGTTCCTTCCGAAGGTGCACCCAAACTAGGTCTCCCGGTTTGAATAAGGCTTGCTTGCGGTGCTTGTTGGCTTGACTCTTGTGCCTCTCATTGGACTTCTCAATTTGATATTGGACCTTCTTGTGGAGCTCTTAAATTGCCTTTACCCTCTTGCTAGCCTCAACATTCATCTTCTCTTGGTGTATGGGTAGAAGGTCAAGAGGTCTAAGTGGATTTTGATCATACACCACCTTGAAGGGGGACTCGTTGGTGGTTCTACTTGGGGCTCTATTGTATGCGAACTCGGCATGCGCAAGTAGGGGGTCCCAAGCCTTCAAGTTCCTCTTCACTAGGACCCTTAGCAAGGTTCCCAATGATCGGTTCACCACTTCGGTTTGGCCATCCGTTTGAGGGTGGCAAGTAGTACTAAACTTCAACTTTGTGCCCAACTTTTGCCAAAGCGTGATCCAAAAATGACTTAGGAACTTTGAATCCCTATCCGAGAAAATAGTAAGGGGAATGCCATGAAGCCTTACTATTTCCTTGAAGTACAAATCAGCTATGTGAGAAGCATCATTGGTCTTGTGGCAAGCTATGAAGTGGGCCATCTTGGAAAACCGATCAACCACCACCAAAATGGAATCTTTGTTGCGTTGGGTGCATGGGAGACCAAGTATGAAATCCATACTCACATCTAACCATGGCCCTTGTGCTGTAGGCAATGGGGTGTAAAGCCCTTGAGGGAGTGCATGGCTCTTGGCCATCTGACAAGTAGAGCACCTCTTGATTAAGTCTTGGATGTCCTTAGGCATGTGAGGCCAATAGTAGTGCTCTTTGGCCATAGTGTAGGTCTTGTCCTCTCCAAAGTGGTCGGCAAGAGACCCACTATGAATCTCTCTAAGTATAAGCTCACGTGTGCCACTCCTTGGTACACACAATCAGTTACCTTTGAACAAGTAACCTTCTTGCAATGAGAAATCTCCCTTTGGGTGAGTTAGGCAAGTCTCATATAGCTCCTTGAAATCTTCATCATCCTTGTACAAGGACTTGAGATGCTCAAATCCAAGCACACATAACCCAAGTTGGAACAAAAGGAGGTGTCTTCTAGATAAAGCATCCGCACCTTGGTTGAGCTTCCCGGACTTGTGCTTGATCATGAAGTGGAATGATTGTAAATACTCAACCCATTTTGCATGTCGAGAGTTCAACTTGTGTTGGCCTTGGATGTACTTTAAAGCTTCATGATCGGAATGCAAGATGAACTCATTGGCCATCAAGTAGTGAGTCCAATGTTCTAAGGCACGGATGATAGCAAAGAACTCCTTATCATAGGTTGAATACTTCGTCCTTGACTCACTTAATTTTTCACTAAAGTAAGCAAGGGGCCTTCCTTCTTGGATCAAAACCGCACCTATGCCCACTCCGGAGGCATCACACTCAACTTCAAACACCTTGTCAAAGTATGGGAGAGCTAGGACCGGTGCATGAGTTAGCTTCTCTTTGAGTTCATCAAATGACTTTTGTGCTTGTGGTGTCCAAATGAACTTGCTCCCCTTCAATACCTCGGTCATGGGGGCGGCAATGGAGCTAAAGTGGCGTATAAACCTCCTATAAAAGGAAGCCAAGCCATGAAAGCTCCTAACATCATGCATGGAGGTGGGAATGGGCCATGTCTTGATTGCTTCCACCTTGCTTTGATCAACACTAATGCCTTAGCCCGAAACTATGTATCCCAAGAATACCACCTCAAGAGTGAAGAAAGAGCACTTCTAGAGATTCCCATAGAGTTGCTCTTGTTCAAGGATCATCATAACTTGTTTGAGGTGACTGAAATGCTCTTCCTCGGTCTTGCTAAACACCAATAAGTCATCAAAATATACCACCACAAATTTCCCAAGAAATGGCTTGAATAATTGGTTCATTAGTCTCATGAATGTGCTTGGGGCGTTGGACAGGCCAAATGGCATGACTAGCCATTCATAAAGCCCCATCTTGGTCTTGAAAGCGGTCTTCCACTCATCCCCTTCTCAAATCCAGATTTGGTAGTACCCACTCCTTAGGTCTATTTTGGAAAAGACCCTAGACCCATGGAGTTCATCAAGCATGTCTTCTAGCCTTGGTATGGGATGCCCGTACTTGATAGTAATTTTGTTGATGGCCCAGCTATCCACACACATCCTCATAGAGCCATCCTTCTTGGGGACAAGAAGGGCGGGTATGGCACAAGGACTCAAGCTTTCACGCACCAAACCTTTGGAAACCAACTCCTCCACTTGCCTTTGAATCTCCAAAGTTTCCTTGGGGTTCATTCTATATGCCAGCTTGTTGGGTAAAATGGCCCCGAGAATGAGGTCTATGTGGTGTTGGATGGATCTTTGAGGGGGTAGGCCGGAGGGCATCTCTTCGGGAAAGACATGGGAAAATTGCTTTAGGAGTTGAGAGGCTAATGGGTGAAGAGGGGCTTCGGTTTCATCTTGTGGGGGTGTGTAGAGGATCATCTCCTTGAGGGTCTTATATTCATGATGGGAGGACAAGAGTGCCGGTTCAAGGAGGGATAGTAACATTTCTCCCCCCTTAGGGTCCTCTTTGGCCTTGGGTTTGGTGATTTGATGTGGGGCTAATGGGGCAAGTGTGATCTTTCAGCTATCTTTGAGTAGGGTGTAAGTGTTTTGGTACCCATCATGCATGACCTTATGATCAAAGAGCCAAGGTCTCCCCAACAAAATGTGACAAGCATCCATGGGAAGGATGTCACACCACAACTCATCTCTATAACTTTTACCAATAGACAATGCAATCAAACAACGAGTAGAGACTTGGAGACCTTTACCTTGATTGAGCCATTGAATAGAGTATGGGTGAGGATGAGGCTCGGTCTTGAGTTGGAGCTTCTCCACCAAAGTAGTTGAGGCCACATTGGCACAACTACCTCCATCCACAATGAGGGAACATACACGGCCATTGACGGTGCACCGGGTGTGGAAGATGTTCTCTCTTTGTTCTTCCCGGTTTGGAACCTTATGACCACTCAAGGCTCTCCTAAGTACAAGCAATTCTCCTTCATCTGCCTCCTCAATACACTTCTCCTCCATTTCCATCAAGTGAACTTCCTTATCACTCCCTTCCTCCCCTAACTCGGCTTGCTCAAGTGCTTGATATTCAACCAAGGTAATGACCTTCCTATTGGGACAATCCGAAGCTATGTGCCCGAAACCTTGGCATTTGAAGCACCTTCTTTTCTCAAATGGGTTAAGGGGTGGCTTGAATGTGTTTGGCTTGGGTAGGGATGAGGATGTGGGGGTGTTTGTGGGTTTAGGAGTGTTGGGTAAATTCCCCTTGTTGAATGGGTAGGCTCTTTGGCTTTCTTTTGTTGTTTGACTTTGTGAGCTAGGGAGCAAACCTCATCAAGAGTAGTATAATGTTGTAATTCTACAACATTCCTAATGGAGTCATTCAATCCTCCCAAGTACCTCACAATAGTTTGGTCCTCATTCTCCCTAAGCTCACAAATCATAACAAGCCTTTCAAACTCACAAGTGTATTCTCCACACTCTTAGATTCTTGTCTAAGGTTATGGAGTTTGGTGTAGTTGTCTTGTAGGTAGCGGGGGGTAGAAACTTGGTCTTAAGTTTCTCCTTCATTTTCCTCCAAGACCTAATCTTATCCTTCCCTTTTCTAGCCCTCTTAGACACTACATTACTCCACCAAATTAAAGCATACTTGTGAAGTTTAAGAGCCACAAGTTTTACCTTCTTGTCATCCGGCACATCTTTGTATTCGAAGACCCTTTCAACGGTGTTCATCGACTGTATGAATTCATCCGGGTTGAGTTGGCCTTCAAACTCCGGGATCTCCACCTTGAAATCCAAGGCAAGTTGTTTGCCTCTCCTTGCTCTTCTTGGCCTCCTCTCAAGGTCTTCATCACTTGTAGCAAATGGGTTGCCTTCGGATTCTTTTCCCACCGATTGAGAGCCACTAGAGTGAGAGCTTTGAAGCGCCCTTCGGTTGTTCCTCATGGCTTGGTTTAATTGCTTCCTAAGATATCCAAGTTGAGCATCCTTTTCGGCATTTAGCTTTATGAGTTGCTCAAACTTTTCTTCTAGAGAAGTGCTTGAAGACATCTTGGTTCTTTTTGAGAGAGGAATGGAGTGTTTTAGCACGGTTGGGTAGGGCACGGTCGTGCTCAAGGGCACGGGCAGGCCGTGCTGTTTTGCTGTGCTGAAATGGTGAGAATGGGCAGTGGCATGGTCGTGCACTTCAGCACGGAGTGGCCGTGCCGTATTGCTGCCGAATGTAGGTGCAAACTACGGGGTAGCGAAGTTTTGGGCTGATCTTTGTGGTTGGGTTAAGGGGATGTGTTTGGGGTTGGAAGCTATGGCTTAGGAGAGTAGCCAATAGCTCTGGTACCACTTGATGCACTTCTAAGACCTTGAAATGAAGATCGAAGAAGGGGTCTCAAGTAGTGAAGTAAAAGGAAGAGAGAAGAAGAAAGGGGTTTGCAAGCAACAAAGAAACAAAAGATAAACTAAGCTCACTTAGATATAGATATCACCACCAAGTTCACTTAGAGCCCTCCTTAAGGATCAAAGAGATATAGATATCACCACTCAATTGATCTTCAAGGACTCTTGAACACCACACTAGGGAGCTAAGGCTAGTGATAAGCAAGAGTAGAAGAGAAACAAGGGAGTTTAAACTCAACCAAATACATTCATTCAAAAGTGCCTTACATGCTGAGGTTCTTCCCACATTTATAGGCCTTAACATTCAGCAAAAACCTATGAAAAACAAGGCCAAACAACCGGCCAAATGGAAAGAGGGAAGGGGGACCAAAAAGCAACAAGTACAAAAGCAAAAGTAAAAAGCTGCCAGTGCTTTTCAGATCTGCAGCCCCAACTTCCAATGAGCATAACTTCCAAAATACTTGCCCAAATGGGTTCATTCCAAATCTGGGAGAAAGCTCTAAGAGTCTAGTTTCCAGAAATGCCTCTTGCAGCTTCAAATTCCCAGCCGTTTGAAAGTTACACCCTGAAAAAGGCAAGGATATATCTGCTGCCATCAGACTGCATCTCTTGGGAACTTGCTTGCTTTTGAAACCTCAACCAAGGATTTGACTTCCAACTCTTTTGTTGGCCTTTCAGTACACTCCAAAAGGATTTCAAAAAGTGGATTTGATAGTTCCAAAGTTCATCTAATGGTAGAGAAAATGGAGTATCAAAACCGGGTACTGAAATGGCTGTTCTGGGCAGTTTGGATAGCTTGACTTCAAGGGCTGAGTTGGATGGGCAAATGAAGTCCAAATGACTTAAAATTTGCTTTATTGGAAAGCTAACTTCCTAAACTTAAATCCCAAGGCAATTAAATGGGCCTAAACCACCTTTAGCCTAGGTGATTAGGGTCACCAAGTTGCTGTACTTGCTGACCAGAGTTGTTGGGCAGTAGCCTTGATCCTCTATGAGTTTTCTCATGACTTGGGTGGCTTCTTGGACTTCCTTTGGGGTGGATTGCCTTTGAAATTGCTCACTCTCATTGCCTCCCATGGGTGCATCAAACTTAATAGAGCAAGTGTGATGTATGCTTGCAATGAACACAGCCCAAGCTTACTCCACCCTTGTTCTTGCCAAGGAAACTAATGGAGGAAAGTGAGAGAGTGTAGAAGATAAGAGGAGAGGTTGGATAGAGCAAGCACCTTCCATTGATAATCCAAGTGGAGCCACTCTTGTTGGATACTTGGGCAATCCCCCTTAGATCAATTAGGAATCACCACCTAATTGAGATAAAGGGACCTAGACACCACTTAAGTTGCCACACTTAAGATATAGACTAGGAATTTTGAGGGGAGAGTTTCTTTGAGAACTCACAAGCTTATACATTCAAGTTGGTTGCAAAATGAAGGAACCAAGCTGTCTTTTAACAAGCAATGGCCGAGCTCCCTCTCTTCTTAGGCAGCAAATACAAAGCTAAGTACATGTGGGGAAGAGAAACACACCTAATCAGCCACTACTAGCTAGACACCTCACTACCTAGCTTAATCTACCTCATTAGAGGTTATTATGCCTCCCAAATGAGGTGTCAAGCTTACAAAAGTCCTAGGTTGCAGCAATATGAGTCATTCAGCAAGTGGGGATGCAAGTTGACAAGCAAAAAGTCCAAGAAAAACAGCCCTTGTACCGGCTAGCAACAAACCGGGTAAAGGGATGTTTTGCTTGTCCTTTTGGCTGGATAAAACCTACACAAGGGGGTGCTTTGGATGGGATATGAACCCTTGACTTGATAAATATTTATGTTCCCTTTCATGCTGCAAAATTTCAGAAACAATGGAGTTGCGTTGGTGGGCCAAACATTCCCTTAATTCGGACTGTGCTGATTGGCGCCCTGCAGTGCACTGTCTTCAGTTTTGGGCTTGGTTGGCTGACCAAATGGACTCCAAATGCCTTGCAAAAGGTCTTGTTGGAAAGCTAAGATCTTAAGCTTTAAGGGGGTGGTGCGTGCAGGAAATTTTCCCCTCTATATTTTGCTCCAACAGCGACACAAAACCGGGCCAGAAACTGGACGAACTGGACAGTGCATCTTCTGCTGTGTACATGAGTTTTCTGACCAAGGCATGAACTTCTTTGGCCTCCTTGGGGTTGAATGGGTGTGAGGGTTTGCTGAATGTGTGGATGAAGCTTGGGCACGATGGTCCCCATCATTGGGCTGGAATCTGGGCAGATTGTATAGCTGAACTTTGAGAGCTGTGTTGGGTGTGCAAATGAAGTCCAAATGACTTGAAATTTGCTTTATTGGAAAGCTAACTTTTCGAACTTAAATCCTAAAGCAATAAAATGGGTTTAAACCACCTTGAATCGAGGTGATTAGGGTGACCAAGTTGCTGCACTTGCTGTCCAGATCTGCATCTTTCAAAAATTGTATTTTGAAGTTCAAGTAAAACTCCATAAAGTGTCTTTTGTCATGAAATTCGAAAAGCGGACCCGAAGAAGGGCCTTGCCATGTGTAAATTTGTTTGGAGCTTTCCTCCCATGAAGTCGAGTAGCAAGAATGAAAATGAGACCCTTGAAAATATACATCAAACCCTCTTTCTTCGAAAAGAATTGTCCTCAATTCTTGTTGTGAATGAGGGCATTCTTCTTGACTCACGAGTTCCTCAATTCCTTCAACAACCCCACATTGCTCCAAATCGGACACTTGGAGTTCTTCGATTTCACGCTCATCAAATCTTGGAGGTAGGTCACAACTCACCTCATGGTTTTCATGACATTCTTCTTTAACGATCAAGGGTTCTCCTTGTTTGCTTTCCTTATCATGGATGAGAGATTCATGTTTGAGACCCCACTGTTGGATGCGTAACTCAAGGCTATCAAGTTCATGTTTCAACTTGAGTAACTTCCTAAGGGACATGGCATTCCGGATCTTTGTGGGATAGGTTTTGTGTTTTGGGATGTGTTTTGGGATGAAAAGGGAGAGGCACGGTCAGAGCGTGCTCACGGGCTGATGGTGGATTCTGGGACAGGGGATGTGGCACGGTCGTGTGGGGTGGCACGGGATGACCGTGCTGGATTGCTGAAAAATGGGTGTTGCGCTATGGAAGTGGCACGGTCGTGCGCAGGGAGCACGGGGTGCCCGTGCTACTTTTCTGGATAGGCACGGCTGGAATTTTGTGGGTGAGTGTTTGGGCGGTTTTGTGAGTTTTGTGTTTGGGGAATGTGTTTGGGCAAGGAAGCTTGGCCAAGAAAGTAGCCTAAGCTCTGATACCAAATGATGTATGCTTGCAATGAACACAACCCAAGCTTACTTCACCCTTGTTCTTGCCAAGGAAACTAATGGAGGAAAGTGAGAGAATGTAGAAGATAAGAGGAGAGGTTGGATAGAGCAAGCACCTTCAAGAGATAATCCAAGAGGAGCCACTCTTGTTGGATACTTGGGCAATCCCCTTAGATCAATTAGGAATCACCACCTAATTGAGATAAAGGGACCTAGACACCACTTAAGTTGCCACACTTAAGATATAGACTAGGAATTCTGAGGGGAGTGCCTCCTTGGCCGTAGGGTGTTTGCTTGTTTCTAGTGTCCTTGATGTGAGTTGACTTGGGTTGCTTCATTCCCTTGAGACTTACATCAATTTTGGTATCAGAGCAAGTTCAGCTCCTTGCCTGAACCCCACGCCGTTCCCAGCCTATCTCTGAAATCATTTCAAACACAGTCAAGCACAAACCGTTCATTCCTGCGATCACAATGAGTACTAGCATGTCTGTGGAAGAAAAGCTTGAGGTCGTTTCCAAGCAAATGCAAGAAATGAGTGTGAGTAATCAAGCACTCAAAGCACAAAATGAGTACTTGAGGAAACAGCTTGGAAATTACATGAAACAGAAGCAAAAGCTTCAAGAATCACCAAGCATTCGAATTGGGATGGATTATGGCCATGAAGAGGAAGCTAGCAATGCGTTATCATTCTCTGAAGAGGATGTACCATTCGAAAGAACACAAAGAAGAACGCGGCCTACTTTCAACTCTAATGAATTCAAGGTTGAAATTCCTAAGTTTGAAGGTAAGTTAGATCCTGATGAGTTCATTGAATGGTTACAAACAGTGGAACGTATCTTTGAGTTTAAGGAGATTCCAGAGATAAGAAAGTCAAGATAGTTGCTCTTAGACTAAGGACATATGCCTCCTTGTGGTGGACAAACCTTAATGCTAAGAGAACTAGGGAGAGGAAGAGTAAGATTGCTACTTGGGACAAGATGAAAGCCAAGATGAAGGCACGGTTTTTGCCTTCCACGTATGTCCAAGATCAACACATGCTCTTTCACCATCTGAATCAAGGCAAAATGAATGTTGAAGAATATACTCGTGAGTTTGAGAAACTCATGATCAAATGTGACATTCATGAGCCTGAAGAGCAGACCATGGTTCGTTACCTAGGAGGGCTTGATCCTAGGATAGCCAACGTGGTTGAGTTGCAAGCTTACACCACCTTTGACGAAGTGTGTGTCCTAGCACATAAGGTGGAGCAACAAAGAAAGTCTAGGATGAATGTTCTTGATTCATTCAAGCCCTATTCTGCATCAAACCGTGGGCAACCCTTTAACAAGGGGAGTACCACACCTCAGCCTAAATCATCTACACCTTTCCCATCTAATCCACAAAAGAACCAAGCTCCTCAAAGGCCACCACCACCAAACCCCCCACGTCCAAACCCATACCTCGTAAGCCAAAGAAGGTGTTACAAGTGCCAAGGCTTAGGACATATCGCTTCTGATTGTCCTAGTCGAAAGGTAGTCACCTTAGCTGAATGGGAAGCCATTGCGGGAGAATTTGCCGAGGAGAAAGAAGAGGAAAAGGAAGAAGATGCTGAGAACGATCATGAAGATCATCAGGAGGAGTTTGTGGAAAACGCAGATGAAGGTGAGATGCTAGTAATTCGAAGGGCATTGATGATGGAAATCCCTCCATCCCTTTTGTTTTAAAATAATCAAATTAATTAGATAAGCTCAATATGCTGGTTTAAGGATGAATAAATCATCCAAGTTTTGATTAAGCATTGAAACTGCAGGGCAAGGGTTAATTCCAGCAGCTAACCTATTTTTGTGTGCTTAATTTCTCAAACATACTAAGGGTTTACATCTAATATTTTTTTATGGATTTGAAGTTCAAGATGTTATCTTTCCAACAAATCAAGTTTCATCCAATTTGGACTTCATTTGGTCGTTCAAATCAGCAATTAAGCCTAAGGTGTCAAAACTGCCTAGCAGGGCTAGAATGTACCCGGTTTTGTTCTTTTTATTTCTTATGATATAGTTTTCTCTATGATGTAAGTCCAAGGGAAGGAAAGCAACCCAAGTTAACTCACGTCGAAGGAAGCTAGAAATCAAGCAATTTCTCACGGCCAGGAGTGGCACGGCCGTGCTTGATGGCACGGGGTGACCGTGCCAATTCACTGCCTAGCTTGCCTAGGAAAGCTCTTCTTCACGGTTTTGTGATAGCTTTGAAGGTTTTTGAAAGTTCGATGCAATCAGCTATGTCAAGGCTTGATTTTGTGTGGATAAGAGG
This sequence comes from Carnegiea gigantea, assembly GCA_029747015.1. Taxonomy (NCBI): domain Eukaryota; kingdom Viridiplantae; phylum Streptophyta; class Magnoliopsida; order Caryophyllales; family Cactaceae; genus Carnegiea; species Carnegiea gigantea. The sequence goes on along the minus strand of JAKOGI010000064.1, from coordinate 112,180 downwards.
AATCAAAGGAGTAAGGAAGTGAGGGAAGTAAAGGAGGATAAAAAGACACTAAGAAGAACAAAGGTAATTCATGGTTTAAGAGGAGTGAAACCAAGAACTAGTTTGTGAACTTCAAGAGTGTTTAATGAAACTTGGATAGTTCTAAGCTAGATGATTAGATAAGATACACCACTAATCATTTAGCTTAGGGCCCTCAATCTTGGATTAGGATAAGATTCACCACCTAACCAAAGATTGAGACTCACTTGATCACCACCTTAATCGGCCACAATTAAGGATAAGCAAGTTAAGTATTTAGGAAATCACAAGACACAAAGTCTTTTCTCTCTACTGAAAATTCAACTCTATTCCTTCAAAATGAACATACAAGGCTTTATATGGCCTTGAGAGTACACAAATGAGCTTTCCTTCCAAGGGAGGAAAGTCATTAAACTTGCTAATCACTTCCTAACACACGGTTTACTCTAATACAAACCAAAAGCTGAAAGCTTACTTTACAAAGCACTTAAATTATCTTCCTAACCCTTTCCTATGCATTAAGGAATGTAGATGACTCATTTTCCCAGCTAGAAAGGTAAGAGTGCATGGCTAGCCACCTCAAAAGGACTGAAGAATGCATGTGTGCCATGTCATGCTTGAGTGGTCGAATGAGGGCTTGCAAAATGGTGATGTTTCACTTGCTCCACGTGTCTCTCTCTTAAGTAGCTGAGTGGTGGTTGATCAAGCAGCTCAAAATGACCTACTTGGCAGCCTTCCACCTTAAGCAAACCCCTTGAAGGAGGAAAACCACCAAGCTAAGCAACCGGGTGTCAAGCAGCCGGTTTCTGCCTCCACTTGAAACGCATGTTTGACACCTCAAATGATGACTATTTGCTACGTTTCTTACATGGTTGGAAACCTCAAGATGTCTAGTTTACCCTCCATTTTGAATCGTAGCATTTGGACGTCATTTGCCCCCTGAACAAACTAGAAAACCAAAACCGTGCATTTTGCAGTGCAATCCGGACAGGTTCAAGAGATGAACTGTTTTAGGTAACCAAATGAATTCCAAATGATATGAAACCAATTGGACTTAAAAGCTAACATCCTGCACTTGATAATCATCCAAAAAAACGGACACCAAAATATGCTTTAGGCCGATGTAATAAGATAGCAAAAACCGGGTAAAAATCTGGATGAGAACCTGGGTGTATCACCTTGTGTGTTTGCCATCAAGTGACTCATGGCCGTGACTTTGGAGTTGATTTCTTGATTATTTTGGATCAATGAAACATTTTTAGACCTTGAGGATGGACCTCCATCATTCTCCCCTTGTTGGGAAGATTTGATCCTCAAGTCAGAAAGGACGTACTACCCAACAGCAAACAAAGGTGAACTAGGCTGAAAAAGGATCAACTCTTCAAATAAGCTTGGTTTAAACTTTGCTTCTGTATTCCTCACATCAGCCACGTGAAACTTAAGTGGGTGTTGAAATGAATGGATGGGGGGTGGGTTTGGATTTTGCTTTGGGAGAGTAAATTGAGCAAGTTTAGGACCTGAGCATGCGAGATCCTGGATAGACGTGAATGGAATGATTTTGTGGGGAAAGGATGGGATATGGTCTTGCTCCTTTGGAATGAATAACATACAAACATGAATATTCATATGTTGTTCATGCTCTTCTTCATGAAAATTTGGAGACATCTTCTCCAAGAGTAGCATTTCACCTTCATCAGCAGTTATCTCAATTTCTTCAAGGTCTTCTTCTTGAGTTTCTTCCTCCTTTTCTTCCTTTCCAATTGCCTCCCACTCAGCCAGAGTGATGCTTCTTCGATTGACACAATCGGCGGCTATGTGTCCAAATCCTTGGCACTTAAAACATCGGGAAGTGCCATGCTTGGGTTTAAGTTGCGGGGTAGGCTTTGTAGTGGTGTTTGGTTCTTTTGTGGAGTAGGAAGTGGGGGGCCATGGGTTTAGGGACAAGGTTTGGGCTCCCCTTGTTGAATGGTTGTTCTTGAGGAAGGAATGTGGGAACTTCTTCACAAGTATGAAATCGAGACCTTCTTTGTTGTTCCACTTTGTGAGCTAAGACACAGATCTCATCAAAAGTGGTGAAGGCTTGCAATTCAACCACGTTGGCTATCCTAGGATTAAGCCCTCCTAGGTAACGAACCATGGTTTGTTCTTCAGGCTCATGAATGTCACATTTGATCATGAGTTTCTCAAACTCATGAGTATATTCTTCAACACTCATCTTACCCTGATTCAAATGGTGAAAGAGCATGTATTGATCTTGGACATATGTGGAAGGCAAAAACCGTGCCTTCATCTTGGCTTTCATCTTGTCCCAAGTAGTAATCTTACTCTTCCTCTCCCTAGTTCTCTTAGCATTAAGGTTTGTCCACCATAAGGAGGCATATTTCCTTAGTCTAAGAGCAACTCTCTTGACTTTCTTATCCTCCGGAATCTCCTTAAACTCAAAGATGCGTTCCACTGTTTGCAACCATTCAATGAACTCATCAGGATCTAACTTACCTTCAAACTCAAGAATTTCAACCTTGAATTCATTAGAGTTGAAAGTAGGCCGTGTCCTTCTTTGTGTTCTTTCGAATGGTACATCCTCTTCAGAGAATGAAGATGCATTGCTGGCTTCCTTTTCATGGCCATAATCCGTCCTAATTTGAATGCTGGGCGGCTCTTGGAACTTTTGCTTTTGTTTCATGTAGTTTCCAAGCTGTTTTCTCAAGTACTCATTTCGAGCCTTGAGTTCTTGATTACTCACACTTATTTCTTGCATTTGCTTGGAAAGAACCTCAAGCCTTTCTTCCACAGACATGCTCGTACTCATTGTAATCGCAGGAATGAACAGCTTGTGTTTGATTGTGTTTGAAATGACTTCAGAGATAAGCTGGGAATGACGTGGGGTTCAGGCCAAGTTCTGAACCTGGCTCTGATACCAAAAATGATGTAAGTCCAAGGGAAGGATAGCAACCCAAGTTAACTCACGTCGAAGGAAGCTAGAAATCAAGCAATTTCTCACGGCCAGGAGTGGCACGACCGTGCTTCGGGGTGACCGTGCCAATTCACAGCCTAGCTTGCCTAGGAAAGCTCTTCTTCACGGTTTTGAGATAGCTTTGAAGGTTTTTGAAAGTTCGAGGCAATCAGCTATGTAAAGGCTTGATTTTGTATGGTAAAGAGGAATCAAGGAGTAAAGGAAGTGAGGAAAGTAAAGGAGGATAAAAAGACACTAAGAAGAACAAAGGTAATTCATGGTTTGAGAGGAGTGAAACCAAGAACTAGTTTGTGAACTTCAAGAGTGTTTAATGAAACTTGGATAGTTCTAAGCTAGATGATTAGATAAGATACACCACTAATCATTTAGCTTAGGGCCCTCAATCTTTGATTAGGATAAGATTCACCACCTAACCAAAGATTGAGACTCACTTGATCACCACCTTAATCGGCCACAATTAAGGATAAGCAAGTTAAGTGTTTAGGAAATCACAAGACACAAAGTCTTTTCTCTCTACTGAAAATTCAACTCTATTCCTTCAAAATGAACATACAAGGCTTTATATGGCCTAAAATGAACATACAAGGCTTTATATGGCCTTGAGAGTACACAAATGAGCTTTCCTTCCAAGGGAGGAAAGTCATTAAACTTGCTAATCACTTCCTAACACACGGTTTACTCTAATGCAAACCAAAAGCTGAAAGCTTACTTTACAAAGCACTTAAATTATCTTCCTAAACCTTTCCTATGCATTAAGGAATGTAGATGACTCATTTTCCCAGCTAGAAAGGTAAGAGTGCATGGCTAGCCACCTCAAAAGGACTGAAGAATGCATGTGTTCCATGTCATGCTTGAGTGGTCAAATGAGGGCTTGCAAAATGGTGATGTTTTACTTGCTCCACGTGTCTCTCTCTCAAGTAGCTGAGTGGTGCTTGATCAAGCAGCTCAAAATGACCTGCTTGGCAGCCTTCCACCTTAAGCAAACCCCTTTAAGGAGGAAAACCACCAGGCTAAGCAACCGGGTGTCAAGCAGCCGGTTTCTGCCTCCACTTGCAACGCATGTTTGACACATCAAATGATGACTATTTGCTACGTTTCTTACATGGTTGGAAACCTCAAGATGTCTAGTTTACCCTCCTTTTGGAATCGTAGCATTTGGACGTCATTTGCCCCCTGAACAAACCAGAAAACCAAAACCGTGCATTTTGCAGTGCAATCCGGACAGTTTCAAGAGATGAACTGTTTTAAGTAACCAAATGAATTCCAAATGATATGAAACCAATTGGACTTAAAAGTTAACATCCTGAACTTGATAATCATCCAAAAAACGGACACCAAAATATGCTTTAGGCCGATGTAATAAGATAGCAAAAACCGGGTAAAAATCTGGATGAGAACCCGGGTGTAACACCTTGTGTGTTTGCCATCAAGTGACTCATGGCCGTGACTTTGGAGTTGATTTCTTGATTATTTTGGATCAATGAAACATTTTTAGACCTTGAGGATGGACCTCCATCACTCTAAGTCATGTATTTTTACATATTTTTGGTCCCCAAGATCTTAGATTTCATGTCCAATTGGAATTACCAGATTTGGAGTTCAATTGGTTAGTGAATTAAGCTAATTAGTAAACCTGTGCTGTTTTGAAGTCCAATCTGCACGGTTTGGGAAATCAGGCTCATTCAAGGGGTAAATGACGTCCAAATGCTATGATTCAAAAACGAGGGTAAACTAGACATCTTGAGGTTTCCTTCCATGTAAGGAAAGACAAGATTACTCAGCATTTGAGTGTCAACCATGCAGCACAAAGCACGGCAGAAACAGGCACCTAGATACCCGGTTGCTTAGCAAGGAGGATTTCCCTCCTAGATGGGTTTGCTTGAGGTGTGTGCTTGCCTACTTGGTCATCTAGAGCTACTTGGTAAGCTGCCACTCAGCCACATAGGTGAATGACACGTGGAAGCATGAAGAAGATGACACATGGCAAGCTATGGACCGACCACACTCAAACAACTTGGCAGCCATGCATCCATCAGCCTTTTGAGGTGGCAAACATGCATCCCTTACTTTCCTTGAAGGGAAATTGAGTCAACAAGGTTTCTTAATGCTTAGGAAAGAGTTTAAGAAAGAAATCTTGTGTTTTGTAGCTTAAACTTTCAGCTTATGCATGTTTAAGCTTAAACCGTGTGTAATTAAGCATAAGATTAGTTTAATACCTTTCCTTGCCTAGAAGGAAAGCTTTTTTTTTCGTGTGTTCAAAGGCCTTATAAATGCCTTTGCTGCTCTTTTGTAAAATATAAGCTTGAGTATTGAAATTAAGAAAAGACTTTGTGTCTTGTGTTCCTCTCAAATACTTAACTTGCTTATCCTTAATTAGGCCGATTAAGGTGGTGTTCAAGTGAAGTCTTAAACTTGTGTAACTGGTGTTTCTGTATCTTAATCAAGTTTAGGGGCCCTAAACCTTCATTTGGTGGTGTTTCTGTTTCCAAACAAAGGTTTAGTTCTATCCATCTACCTTGTTTATCTACACGGGTTTGAAGATTACTAAGCTAGTTTTTAGATTGCAAAGCCTTATGTTCTTACTCTCTAGCTTTGTTTTCATTTAATCCTTTGAAGATGCTTCAAGTTCCTTTTCCTTTTCCCATTTAGAATCCTTTGATTCTAAATTCCATCCCTACCTCACGTTGTCGCTGCCTCACAAACAGCCCCTAACGTGCCACTTTCCTTGGTTTTTCCCTTGATTGCATTCTTCCATGGTTTTAAGCTTTCACTCTTCAATTGAGTTTTAGCATTAACCCTCGGGAGGTACATCAATTGAGCAATCAACGAGTTGCTAAGGATGAACAACGTGAGAACATCTTTCACTCACGGTGTACAGTCCAAGGCAAAGTGTGCTCGTTAATCATCGATGGAGGAAGTTGTGCCAACGTTGTTTCATTGAGCATGATTGAGAAACTGGGCCTTCAGTCCACGGCACACCCACACCCATACAATATTCAATGGCTAAATCAAGGCAAGGGATTACAAGTTAACTCTCGTTGCTTGATTTCATTCTCTCTTGGTAAGAACTACCAAGATGAACTTTGGTGTGATATTATCCCCATGGATGCTTGCCATATTCTGTTAGGACGACCATGGATGTATGACAGGAAGGTTATGCATAATGGTTATCTTAATACTTATTCTTTTACCAAAGGATGGCAAGAAGATTACCCTGAATCCTATGTCACCATCCGAACTCCACAAAATGAAACCACAAAAAAGCCAAAATCAATCTGACTTGCTTTTGACATATGTTGAACCACTTTTAAAGGCTTCTCAATATGAGTTCAAGGCCTTGAAAGAGTGGATATTGCAAGTACAAGATGAGCCAGAAACACCACTTCCATCCCATCCCATAGCTAAGGTCATATTGAATCAGTTCAGTCACCTATTTCCAGATGAGATACCTTCGGGTTTACCCCCAAAGCGTGACATTCAACATCATATTGACCTTATCCCAGGATCCATTCTACCTAATAAACCAGCCTACAGGACAAATCCCAAAGAAACTCAAGAAATTCAGCGTCAAGTTGAAGAACTGATATTCAAGGGATTGGTACGAGAATCCTTAAGTCCGTGTGTTGTTCCTGCTCTTTTGGTTCCGAAAAAGGATGGTAGTATGAGGATGTGTGTTGACAGTAGGGCCATAAACAAAATTACTATCAAGTATAGGTATCCTATACCTAGGCTTGAAGATATGTTGGATGAGTTACATGGCTCTAAGGTGTTTAGTAAGATTGATTTGAGGAGTGCTTATTATCAGATTCGTATTAGGGAGGGCGATGAGTGGAAAACTGCTTTCAAGACTAAGGGCAGATTATATGAATGGTTAGTCATGCCTTTCGGTCTTTCCAATGCCCCTAGTACGTTTATGAGGTTGATGAATCAAGTATTTCGGCCATACTTGGGCAAGTTTGTGGTCGTTTACTTCGATGATATTTTGGTGTTCAGCAAGAATGAGCAAGAGCATCAAAATCACTTAACTTAGGTGATGCTCGTTCTTGAAAAGGAGAAATTGTTTGGAAACCTAAAGAAGTGTACCTTCTTTACCCATGAGGTTACCTTCTTAGGTTATATTGTTTCTGAAAGTGGTATTAAGGCAGATGAAAGCAAGATTGAGGCTATTCGGACTTGGCCTGTTCCTAAGAGTATTCATGATGTTCGAAGCTTTCATGGCTTGGCTTCTTTCTATAGGAGATTCATACGCAATTTCAGCGCTATTCTAGCTCCTATGACTGAAGTTCTTAAGGGCTCCTCGTTCACTTGGAATCCTAAAGCCCAAGCAGCCTTTGAAGAAGTGAAAGAGAGGCTAACTCAAGCGCCGGTTTTAGCTCTACCGTGTTTTGAAAAAGTCTTTGAAGTTGAATGCGATGCTTCTGGAGTTGGTATTGGAGGAATTCTTACTCAAGAAGGACGCCCTTTGGCCTTCTTCAGTGAGAAGTTATGTGATACCAGAAGGAAATATTTAACTTATGACAAGGAGTTCTATGCCATCGTTCGATGCCTAGAACATTGGAACCATTACTTGATTGCCAGTGAGTTTATTCTGCACTCAGATCATGAGGCTTTGAAGTATATTCAAGGCCAACATAAGTTAAACTCACGCCATGCTAAATGGGTTGAGTTCCTGCAGTCCTTTCACTTTACTATCAAGCATAAGTCCGGTAAGTTGAATCAAGACGCCGATGCCCTTTCTCGGTGTTATCTATTGATGTTCCAGTTAGATGCTTGTATCCTTGGATTTGAGCATCTAAAGGCTTTATACCAGGACGATGAAGATTTTGGGGTGTTATACTCTGAGTGTGCTAAACATCCCAAAGGGGATTTCTTAATTCAAGAAGAGTTTCTCTTTAAAGGTGCTCGGTTTTGTATCCCCAAATGCAGCACTCGTGAGTGGTTGATTCGAGAAGTCCATGCTGGGTCTTTAGCTGGTCATTTTGGTGAAGACAAGACCCTAATCATGCTTAGGGAACATTATTATTGGCCAGGCATGGAGAAAGACGTTCAAGACATCATTAGAAGGTGCAGTACGTGTCAGATAGCAAAGAGTCATTCGCTCCCCCAGGGGTTGTACACGCCACTTCCTATTCCTACGTTGCCATGGGTAGACGTTAGTATGGATTTCATACTTGGTTTACCAAGGACACAAAGGAGTAAAGATTTTATCTTTGTGGTTGTGGATCGATTTTCAAAGATGGCTTATTTTATTCCCTGCAACAAGACTAATGATGCTACTCATGTCGCTGAGCTCTATTTCAAAGAAGTGATGAGATTACATGGAATTCCTCGTTCTATCGTCTCAGATCGAGATACCAAGTTCCTAAGTCACTTTTGGATTACTTTGTGGAAAAAGTTAGGTACCAAACTCAAATACAGTACCACTTATCATCCACAAACAGACGAGTAAACAGAGGTCACCAATCGAACTCTTGGTACCTTATTAAGAGTTTTGATTAAGCACCAAGCTAAAGCATGGGATCTGTCACTTCCACACGCTGAGTTCGCATATAACAAGACTCCAAGCAAAGCTACTGGTCTATCACCCTTTAAGGTGGTCTACAGAACTGATCCCCTAAGTCCACTTGATCTTATTCCTCGACCGTTAGATCAGAAGCCAAGTGCGGATGCCGCAGCTAGAGTGGAAGAAATCCAGAAGTTGCATGAATTAGTAAAGGCAAAGATTGAGAAAACTACACTCTCATACACGGCCCAAGCTAATAAGCATAAAAGAGAGAAGCTTTTTAAGCCAGGTGATTTGGTCTGGATACATCTACGCAAAGAACATTTTCCTTCCAAAAGGAAAACTAAGCTGATGCCACGAGCAGATGGTCCATTCGAGATTTTGGAAAAGATTAATGATAATGCTTATAAGGTGGAGTTACCAGGAGATTATGGAGTATCAGCTACGTTTAACGTTGCTGATTTAAGCCCTTAAGAAGCAGATGGTTACCTTTCTGATTTGAGGATCAAATCTTCCCAACAAGGGGAGAATGATGGAGGTCCATCCTCAAAGTCTAATAATGTTTCAATGATCCAGAATAATCAAGAAATCAAGTCCAAAGTCACGGCCATAGGTCACTTGATGGAGAAAACACAAGGTGATGCACCTAGGTTCTCATCCAGATTTTCACCCGATTTTTGTTATCTAATTACACAGGATTGAGGCACATTTTGGTGCTCGTTTTTTGGGGAATTTTCAAGCTCAAGATCTTAGCTTTTAAGTCCAATTGGTTTCATATTATTTGGAGTTCAATTGGTTGCTTAAAACAGTTCATCTTTTGACCCTGTCCGGATTGCACTACAAACTGCATGGTTTTGGAATTCTGGTTTGTTCAGGGGGCAAATGAAGTCCAATTGCTGCGATTCAAGTTGGAGGGTAAACTAGACATCTTGAGGTTTCCATCCATGCAAGAAACGTAGCAATTAGTCAGCATTTGATGTGTCAAACATGCATGACAATCTGAGGCAGAAACCGACTGATTGACACCCGGTTGCTTAGCCTAGTAGTTTTCCTCCTTCAAGGGGTTTGCTTAAGGTGTAAGCTTGCCTACCAGGTCAAATTGAGCTGCTTGGTAAGCAGCCACCTAGCCACCCATGAGAGAGACACGTGGAGCAAGGGAAAAGCCTCTATTTTGCAAGCTTTCACACGGCCACTCAAGCATGACATGGGAACCATGCATTCCTCAGCTCTTTTGAGGTGGTAAGCCGTGTAACCTTACCTTCCTAGCTGGGAAATTGAGTCATTGACATTCCTTAATGCATAGGAAAGAGCTTAGGAAGATAAAATAGTGCTTTGTAACTTAAACTTTTAGTTTGTGTTTGTTTTAGGCCAAACTGTGTACTAAGTAGTCTTAGGCATGCTTAATGACTTTCCTACCTTAGAAGGAAATGACTTTCCTACCTTAGAAGAAAAGCTCTCTCATGTATTCTCAAGGCCATATAAAAGCCTTGTATGTTCATTTTAAGCATATAGAGTTGAATATTCAGTTGAGAGCATAGACTTTGTGTCTTGTGATTTCCTTAAACACTTAACTTGCTTATCCTTAATTGTGGCCGATTAAGGTGGTGACCAAGTGAGTCTTGATGTTTGGTTAGGTGGTGTATCTTATCCTAATCCAAGATTAAGGGCCCTAAGCTAAGTGATTAGTGGTGTATCTTATCTAATCATCTAGCTTAGAACTATCCTAAATTTATTAAACACACTTGAAGTTCATAAGCTAGCTCTTGGTTTCTCTCCTCTCAAACCGTGAGTTCCCTCTTTGATCTTCTTAGTGTTCTGAATCCTACTTTCAATCCTCACTTCCCTTACTCCTTTGTTTACTCATTTCCACACAAAATCAAGACCAAGACAAAACTAATTGCATCAGACTTCCATTAGTCCTCAAAGCTATCTCAAACCGTGAAGTAAAGCAATTTCTAGGTGAGCCAGGCAGCAATTTAGCATGGTCACCCCGTGCCACTAAGCACGACCGTGCCTCCTTGGCCGTAGGGTGTTTGCTTGTTTCTAGTGTCCTTGATGTGAGTTGACTTGGGTTGCTTCATTCCCTTGAGACTTACATCAGATCTCCTTCCAAAGGAAGAACAAGCTCATGCCAAGGGCTGATGGCCCATTTAAGGTATTTGAACATATAAATGACAATGCTCATAAGGTTGATTTGCCAAGTGACTTTGGAGTTTCAGCCACGTTCAATGTAGCTGCCTTGAGTGCTTACCAAGCCGATGATTACCTTGCTGATTTGAGGATCAAATCTTCTCAACAACGAGAGGATGATGGAGTCCCCACCAACCAAGACAACGAAGAAGATCCAACAAGTCCAACAAGGTCCTATGTGAGCTCTAAGGTCCAAGCAATGGCTTAGATTGTGGGAAAGAGCCAAACTGAAATAATCGAGTTGTATGGCCATAATGTGCCCGATTTTGTTTATCTCATTACTTAAGCTACATTGTGGCTTAAGTTTGATGTTTTTACATTTTTGGATTCTTCATGATGTCTACTTTTAGGTCCAAGCATTAAATTCAGTCATGCACAACCGAAGATAAGAGATCAAGGCATTTTGTCCAACCTACCAGTTTTGGTCCAAACCTGCACGGTTAAATGTTTTAGTGGAATTCTTCTACTTAAATATGATTTAACCTTGATTTCTTGACAGTGGGTTTGCACATACCTTAAGGTTCCCCCCATGGCTTGAAATCAAAATCATGACCACTTTTGGTTGGGTTTAAAGAAGTCAGAAGACCAGGTAATTTTTGCCCCTAAAACCCGATTTGTAGCAGCTTCGGCTTTTTCCCTCATTCATGGATTTCCTTGGTTGATTGCTTGCTTGCTTACTTCACACACTCTTCAAAATCTCTCGAAACCCAATCATAAGCTACAAGGTTTAGCATTTTGGGAAGAGGAACCAATGAGAAGCAGAAGGAAGGAAAGATGTCTCTACACCCAAATTGGCTAGTCGAAAAGCAATGTTACTTTACGGCTGTTTTTCTTCTTTCCTTAGTATTCTGAATGTATTAAGTCTAATTATATGTAATTAAGGTTGTAAACATCATTTGTCTTGCTTTCCTTTTCATTTTGATTGTAATTAGATTAAGCTAAGTGAGTTAGTATTCTGTTTAGTGCTAACCGTGAGGATTTGCTTAAGTTAACACGTTTCCTCTTTAGGAAGGAAACCTCAGTAGCTAGCTTGCTTGTTTAGGTGCTAGCTAGGTTTGTGCTAAAGATGTTCATGGCCATTTGCATTCATTACTCACTTGAATGAAAAACTAGTTTGGGAGCACTTAGCTTTCGTACACTCCAAATACTTCACTTGCTTATCCTTAATTTGGTCAATTAAAGTGGTGATCAAGTAAGTCCTAATCTTTGTTTAAGTGGTGCTTCTGTATCTTAATAAAAGTTTGGGGACCCTAAACTAGAGTTTGGTGGTGTTTCTGTATCTAAACAAAGGTTTAGAAATTATCATTCCTCATTGATTATCCACAGGTTTGGTTAAACTTAGCTAGAATTTAGTTTGCATATTCTTTAGCACTTGAATTCTTGCTTGAGTTTTCATTCATTCCCTTCAAGATACATCACGAAGTGGAGAGATCAAGCCATTTTATTCAACCTATTAGTTTTGGTCCAAAACTGCACGGTAAAATGTTTTATTGGAAATCTCCTACTTAAACATGATTTAACCTTGATTTATTTGCAAGGGGGTTTGTACACACCCTAAGGTTTCCCACCATAGTCTAAAATTGAACTCTTGCTCACTTTTAATTGGTGGAAAGAAGGGCAGAAAACCGAGTCGAAAACAGGTTTTAGAACCCGACAAGTAGCTGCGCGTGTTTTCCTCCTTCTAAGGGTTTCCTCAGCTAATTTCCTACTTGCTTGCTTCAATCATGCATCAAGGAGACCAGGAGCATCATTGGCAGCTGAAACAGGTTTTGGGAAGAGCAACCAATGAGAATGCAATGAGAGAAATCAAGCCCTCCATCTGGATTGGCTAGCCAAAAAGGGGAAAGTACTTTATGTCTACTTTTTCTATCTTTTCTCCAGTAAAGCTGATGAATTAGGCTTAAATACATGCTGATGTATATGAGAGTCCAAAGTGACCAAATTCAAAGAATAAGGGTAGGATGTGGGGGTGATGAAGGAGTGAAGGTAAAGGTGAAGGGAGGATAAATCAAGACTTTGATTTGAGATAATCCCGCTTGGGAGCCACGCAAGCCTTAGTCTTGGGCTATTCTTTTTACCCAATCTAGGATATAGAAGATTCACCACCTAGGAGAGCAAAAAGAACCTAGAGCACCACTTAAGGTAGCCAACCTTAAGATATAGAACTAGGATTTCAAGCAAGCACACTAGAGAACACTCAAAGGCTTAGTATTACTTTGAAATTGGAGTACAAGCTGATGATCCCTCAACCCACACGCCTAGCCCCTTTTATAGTAGAGAACAACACAAATGAAAGGGCATAAGTTACAAGAAATAACATAGGGCACACCAAAGGACACATTAATGTGTCGGTTACAAATAATCAAGGGGAAGGGGAAAAGATGAGTTCCTTGAGATGCCATAACTCCTTGGCTGCATAAATTACATTAACCCCCTAGTATAAGAAAGGTCTCATGTCCAAATGCAGCTGAAAAGGTTCATGAACCGAATGGGAACACCAAACATCCTCCTTCTTTAATGCACTCACACCCTTGCAGCAGCTTTGACTTTGGACGGCCATATATCGCGATTTACTGGGCCAAATTGCGTGATTTTGGGATTGTTGGAAAGCTCTGGATGTGTAGTTTCCAGGAAGCACACGTTTTCCCAATTTGGACCAGCCGTTTGAAAGTTATGGCCCAAACAATGAAGACTACTCAGACTGGCCTGCGCCTGGACATTGGGCCTTTGAGGTCTCTTGTTGCCCAACCAAATGAGATCCAATTTAAGCATGGTTGGACTTATTAGAAAGCTAGCATCTTAGGATAAAATATTATGTGGGCCCTCAAGCCATGGGTCCACCAAATCGTGCACAAAACAAGTAACAAAGGCCTGGTTATGATTGAATGAATCCGGCGTCAACTCGTCGGGCATTGCCATGATTGTTCTGCAAAGTTTAGACACTTCCTTGACCCCCTTGAGCTTAGTAGTGTCTTCCTTAAGCTGAGAAAGGAGCGTAGGAGAGTGGGCTTGATGGTCTCCATCAGATCCTCATTTGGGAAACACCTTGGAATAAGGCACTTTGAAGTTCAAAACAAACTCCACAAAGTGTCTTGTGTCATGGAACTCAAATAATGGGACCAAATATAAGTGTTTCCATGTATGATCTTGTTTGGCCTTTACCTCCCTTGAAGTTGAGCTAATGATGCATATGGAAATATGCATCATACTCCCCGGGTTGTTTGGAGTTTGTCCTCAAACTCAAAAGGTCTTCGCTCTTCTCGTAAAAGGGGTCAATCTTATGAAATGTGGTTCTTTGTGGGGAAAGGCCATAGGACATCTTTGGAGGGAGAGCAAGGCCATGGGCTGGATAAAAGGGGAAGAGGGAAAGGTCAATTTTGTGCTGGATGGATCTTGGTGGAGGGAGACCGTGGAGGATTTCTTGTGGGAACACATGATGGAAGGATTGTAGGAGGGGAGTGAGTAGGGGGTGTGAGTGGGTAGGGGGTTCCGGCGTGGTTTGCATAAGTATCAAGTCCTTAAAGGGTTCGAACTCATGGTGTTGGGACTTGAGAAGGGTGGTGAGAAAGACATCCTAATGTATGTGTGGCTGATATTGTGCACGTTTTGGAGGCTTCTAGATGGAGATAATCAGCTGATAGAAATCCTAGAATATTCCTTGTAACCTCCCCTACCCCTTTTATGATGAGCCTTTTCATTTTACTTAGTCTTTTCATTGGCTAGTTTTAATTGTTAGGAGTTGTTGAGTCTTTTGGTTGTCTTTTGCTGAGCTTATAAAAGAGGAGGGGCGTGTGATGCTTGTCATTCAGATTGTATGAGATTTCCAAAAGCAATACAAGTACTTTGAGTGTGTTTCTCAAAAGTGCATCTAAAATTCCTAATTCTATATCTTGAATTGTGGCGAATTCAAGTGGTGTTCTAGGTTCTCTATCTTCTCCATTGGAGTGATTCCTCGGTTAAGACAAGAGAATTAGCCCCAGATCAAGTCATTGAGTGGCTCTGTGAAGGATTATCTCAATTACAAGGTCTTATTCTATCCTTTTCTTGTGTGGTGAAGATCTTCTTCCATCTCATCCATCTTGCATTACTCTTTTCACTTTGGTTTGTTTTGAGTTTGAGTTTAAGTTTGATTTGGATCACTTTCTACGCACACATACATCAATTGGTATCAGAGCCAAGGTTTTTAAGTGACCCACATCACACCCAAATACATCCCAAAAGTCAAAATATAAAACACCCCTGCAATAGCTTCACCCACAAACCCGAACCTACGCACGGTCGCCCGTGCCAAGGAGCACGACCGTGCCTCCTTCAAAATCTGCATTTCACAAGTCGAAGCAAAGCACGGCCACCTCGTGCCTCACTGCACGCCCGTGCCACCTTCCCCAGCAGCATTTTCTTCCCCCAAAGCATTTCAACATGTCTACTAAGTCTACAAGAAGCGATCAAGCAAGAGTAGAGGAGTTGCAAGCCCAGGTTACATATCTCCGGACACAACTTGGCCAACTCTTAGAGGAGAAAAGAAGGTGGGTTCATAGCCCCACACCCTCTCACCCTCATGAACCGGTGGTCGGAGCTGAAGAGGAAGTCCTTCACTCCCGTGCCAACTCAAGTGATGAGGAAGCCCCATGGAGACGAAAGCAAGGAGGCAATATTGGTGGTGTCCGAATTGACATCCCCGAATTTGAAGGTCAACTTGTCCCGGATTTGTTCCTCGATTGGTTGCATACCATTGAGCGAATCTTTGAGTACGAGGACATCCCGGAGGACAAGAAGGTAAAACTTGTAGCCCTTAAACTCAGAAAATATGCTTCAATTTGGGTGGCTAATCTTGGAGCTAAAGGAGCAAGGAATGGAAAGGGAAAAATCAAAACTTGGGCCAAAATGAAAGAAAAGCTTAAGGCCAAGTTTCTTCCCTCTCACTATGTGTAAGACAATTATCTCAAGCCCCATCGACTCAAGCAAGGATCCAAGAGTGTGGAAGAATACACTCGGGAGTTTGAACAACTCCTACTCAAATGTGATTTGAAAGAAGACGACTCACAAACCTTGGTAAGATATTTGACCGGTCTTGATGAGTCCATTGCTCATGTAATTGAGTTGTAACCCTATTCATCCCTAGATGACTTGAGTTCTCTAGCCTATAAGGTAGAGCAACAAAAGAAATCTAAAGGAAAGAGCATCTTGTCCAAACCTCTTTCTCGTCCCCACTCCACACAAAGACCTCCCTACTACCCTCCTAGACCTCAAAACCCTCCACAAGCCAAAAACACCACTCCAACCCCTCCTAAGCCCTCTACACAAGAGCCCAAATCTAAGGACAAGGTTCGATGTTTTCGTTGCCAAGGAATGGGACACTATGCCTCAGAGTGTCCAAACAAAAGGATTTTTTCCTTAGCAGAATATCAAGAAGCATGTGAAGAACATGCATATGAAGAAGAAGAAGGAGAACATTTTGAAGAAGGAAGCTTTGAAGAAGTTGAAGAAGGCCCCGATGAAGGAGAATTGCTAGTCATCCGCCGGGCATTGAGTGGATTTGCCACTCAAGAAGACATGGAGCAAAGAGAAGCTATATTCCACACAAGGTGTACCGTGGGAAACAAGGTATGCTCTCTCATTATTGATGGTGGAAGTTGTGCCAATGTTGCTTCCAAGACTATGGTTGATAAGCTCAAGCTGCAAGTCTCTCCTCGCCTCAATCCCTACACCATTCAATGGTTGAACCAAGGCAAGGGTTTGCAAATCACTCACCGATGTCTTGTTTCTTTTTCAATTGGGAAAAATTATAAGGATGAAATATGGTGTGACATTGTCCCTATGGATGCTTGTCATATTTTGTTGGGTAGACTGTGGCTATTTGATAGAAGTGTTATCCATGCTGGCCGGATGAACACTTATTCTTTCCAAAAAGACCACAAAAAGATTACCCTTACTCCTCTCAAAATTCCCTCCACCACTAGACCCAAAGACAATCCTCATTTGGATGTCTTCCTCACCACTCTCCTCAAATCCGAGCACCATGAATTTGAGTCTTTCAAAGACTTGATTCTTCTACAAGAGGAACCTAAGCCACCATCTTCCACACATCCACTACTCACATCTCTCCTTCAAACCTACCATCATGTCTTTCCACAAGAGATTCCACATGGCCTTCCCCCTCCTAGATCCATCCAACACAAGATAGACCTCATTCCCGGTTCCGTTCTTCCCAATAAGCCGGCCTACCGAATGTCTCCTAGTGAAACTCAAGAAATCCAAAGACAAGTAGATGACCTCTTGTCCAAGGGTTTAATTCGGGAGAGTTTGAGTCCATGTGCCGTGCCCGCCCTCCTTGTTCCTAAAAAGGACGGTAGCATGTGCATGTGTGTGGATAGCCGGGCTATAAACAAAATCACTATCAAGTATCGGTATCCTATTCCAAGATTGGAAGATCTACTTGATGAACTCCATAGAGCCGCTATCTTTTCCAAGATTGATTTACGAAGTGGCTACTATCAAATCCGGATCTTTGAAGGTGATGAATGGAAAACCGCCTTTAAGACTAAAGGAGGTTTGTATGAGTGGCTTGTGATGCCATTTGGGCTTACTAATGCCTCTAGCACTTTCATGAGGCTTATGAACCAAGTTCTAAAGCCCCTCATTGGCATTTGTGTTGTTGTCTACTTTGATGATATTTTGGTCTATAGCAAGACCGAAGAAGAGCATGCCCAACACTTGCAACTAGTTTTGGAGATCCTTTCTCAAGAGCAACTCTATGGCAATATGGAGAAATGTTATTTCTTCACCCCTCAAGTGGTATTCTTGGGTTTCATTGTGTCCGCCCCAAGGTCTTCAAGTTGATGATAGCAAGATCAAGGCTATCCAAGAATGGCCTACTCCTACATCTATCACGCAAGTAAGGAGTTTCCATGGCCTAGCATCATTTTACCGGAGATTCATCCGAAATTTCAGCACCATTGTGGCTCCTATGACCGAGGTAATTAAAGGCAAAGAATTTTTTTGGAACGAGCAAGCACAACAAGCCTTTGAAGAGATCAAGAAGAAACTCACTAGTGCTCCCGTCCTAGCCTTGCCCGATTTTGCCAAAGTTTTTGAAGTTGAATGTGATGCATCCGGGGTAGGAATTGGAGCTGTCCTATCTCAAGAGAAGAGACCCATTGCCTTCTTAGTGAGAAGCTCAACGATGCCAAGAAGAAGTACTCCACCTACGACAAGGAGTTTTATGCTATCATTAGAGCATTGGAGCATTAGCGTCATTATCTTGTTGGAGGAGAATTCATTCTCCATTCTGATCATGAGGCTCTCAAGTACATTCAAGGACAACACAAACTCAGCCCTAGACATGCTAAATGGGTAGAGTATCTTCAATCCTTCCATTTCACCATCCAACATAAGGCGGGGACTCTCAACAAAGGAGCCGATGCACTCTCTCGTAGGTACTTGTTACTCTCCACTTTGGGTACTAAAGTACTTGGTTTTGAGATTGTGAAAGACTTGTACTCCAAAGATGATGATTTCAAGGATATTTTTGAGAAGTGTTCTAAGCACCCCCATGGGTTGTTTCACTTACAAGATGGGTTCCTATTTAAAGGCTCACGCCTTTGCATTCCTTAATGCGGATTTAGAGAGCTCCTTATCCAAGAGCTACATGGAGGAGCCCTAGCCGGCCATTTCGGTGTAGAGAAGACAAGAGCAATGTTGAAGGAACACTACTATTGGCCAAAGCTGTCAAGAGATGTAGAGCATTTCATCAAAAGATGTTCCACTTGTCAAATGGCTAAGAGCCATGCGTTGCCCCAAGGCTTGTACTCCCCTCTTCCTATTCCTCAAGCCCCTTGGGAAGATATTAGTTTGGACTTCATTACGGGTTTGCCTCAAACCCAAAGGAACAAGGATTCCATTATAGTAGTTGTGGACCGATTTTCCAAGATGGCGCATTTCATCCCTTGCCACACTACTAATGATGCTACTCAAGTGGCTAACTTGTACTTCAAAGAAATTGTGAGACTACATGGCATTCCTAAGAGTATGGTATCCGATCGTGACCCTAAGTTCCTTAGTCACTTTTGGCTCACTTTGTGGCGTAAATTGGGTATTCAACTCAAGTTTAGCACAACATGTCATCGCCAAACCGATGGATAAACTGAAGTCACTAATAGGACTTTGGGTACTTTACTACGAGTCCTTGTGAAGAAGCATTTGAAGAATTGGGATGAGTTGTTGCCCCATGCCGAGTTTTCATTCAATCGAGTGCCTAGCAAGTCCACCCAACTCTCTCCTTTTCAAGTTGTCTATGGCTATAATCCCAGGAGTCCGTTGGATCTTATTCCTATTCCCACTCCTACAAAACTTAGTTGGGAAGCCGAGAAACGAGCCAAGGAAATTCAAGAACTTCATGCTCGCGTTCATGACAACATAGCCAAGGCTAATGAGAGAGCCATGCAAAGCGCCAACAAGCACCGGAAAGAGGTACATTTTCAGCCTGGAGACTTGGTTTGGATTCACCTGCGAAAGGAACGTTTTCCTTCTAAAAGAAAATCTAAGTTGATGCCTCGATCCGATGGGCCCTTTGAGATCCTTGAGAAAGTTGGGCCTAATGCTTACAAGGTTGATCTTTCCGGAGATTATGGAGTTTCAGCTACATTTAACGTCTCCGACCTTAGCCCCTATTTTACTGATGAGCCCCTTCCTAGTTTGAGGGCAAACTTTCACTCACCCGGGGGGGAATGATGGAGACCATCATGAACGGCCCAAAGACCATCAAGCCCAGCCCAAGGAAGACCCAATCAAGCTTCAAGAAGTCAAAGACGTGACAAAACTCTGTAGAAAAGTTTTATTCCTTCCGGAAGAATTAGTGCCCGATTCATCCCTGCGGAAGGTAATTTCTGTGGCAACTTTTGGACAAGCTCAAGTAGACCCACAACTTGAGGGCTCATATGCTTTGGAAGCTTAAGATTTCAGCTTTAAAGTAAGCCCAAGTTTGTTTAATTTGGACGTCATTTGATTGGGCAAAATATCACTCAATGGTACATTATTCTGATCCAGTCCAGTCTGAGATAGGTGCATTGTTTGTGCCATAACTTTTAAACCGCTTATCCAAATTGAGCAAATGAGCCCATTCTGGAAAATAGACTTCCAGGGCTTTCTCGCAAGCCTAAGAACGTGTGTTATGGCTGCGTATTCTGGAACATATACTCTGTTGAATTTGAGGCAGCTGCAAGGATTAATTCTGGGAAAGTGAAGACTCTTCGGTTACATGTGTTTGTATGGCTGATATTGTGCACATTTTGGAGGCTTCTAGATGGAGATAATCAGCTGATAGAAATCCTAGAATATTCCTTGTAACCTCCCCTACCCCTTTTACGATGAGTCTTTTCATTTTACTTAGTCTTTTCATTGGCTAGTTTTAATTGTTAGGAGTTGTTGAGTCTTTTGGTTGTCTTTTGCTGAGCTTATAAAAGAGGAGGGGCGGGTGATGCTTGTCATTCAGATTGTATGAGATTTCCAAAAGCAATACAAGTACTTTGAGTGTGTTTCTCAAAAGTGCATCTAAAATTCCTAGTTCTATATCTTGAATTGTGGCAAATTCAAGTGGTGTTCTAGGTTCTCTATCTTCTCCATTGGCGTGATTCCTCGGTTAAGACAAGAGAATTAGCCCCAGATCAAGTCATTGAGTGGCTCCGTGAAGGATTATCTCAATTACAAGGTCTTGTTCTATCCTTTTCTTGTGTGGTGAAGATGTTCCATCTCATCCATCTTTCATTTCTCTTTTCACTTTGGTTTGTTTTGCATTTGAGTTTGATTTGGATCACTTTCCACGCACACATACATCACATCTGTATGAGGGTTGTCCTTGGGTTTTGGAGAGTGGGTGGGTTTGAGAGGGGTCAAGGTGATTTTCTTCTGGTCTTTGTGGAAGGTATAAGTGTTCATCCGGCCATCATGGATGACACTTCTATCAAATAACCAAGGTCTTCCCAAAAGGGTGTGACAAGCATCCATGAAAACTATATCACACCATAGCTCATCTTTGTAGTTTTTACCAATGGAGAGAGAGACGAGGCATTGGGTAGAAATTTGCACACCTTTGCCTTGGTTTAACCATTGGATAGTGTAAGGCTTAGGATGGGGTGTGGCTTTGAGCTTGAGCTTGTCTACCATGGTCTTAGAGGCAACATTAGCACAACTACCTCCATCTATAATGAGTGAACATACCTTCCCTTCAACGGTGCACTTTGTATGGAAAATAGCTTCTCTTTGTTCCAAGTTATCTTGGGTGACAAAACTACTCAAGGCTCTTCTAATGACCAACAATTCTCCTTCATCGGGGCCTTCTTCAACTTCTTCCACATTTTCCACCAAGCAATCTTCTCCTTCTTCTTCTTCATGTGGCTCCTCAAAGGAAGCTTGGTACTCAGCAAGGGACACTATTCTTTTGTTAGGATATTCAGATGCAACCTGTCCTAAGCCTTAGCATCGAAAGCACCGGATTTTGTCCTTGGGCTTCGAAGGTACCTTTGTAGAGGGTATAGAGGTGGCAGGAGGGGTGCTTTTGGGTTGTGAGGGGTTTTGGGGTTTGGGAGGAAAGTAGGAAGGCTTTTGAGTGGGGAATGGCCGAGGAGTGGGTCTAGAAATGGGGCTCTTTCCTTTAGACTTCTTTTGTTGCTCTACTTTGCAAGCAAGAGAACTCAAGTCATCTAAGGAAGTGTATGGATGCAATTCAACTACATGAGCAATAGACTCGTCCAAGCCACTTAGGTACCTTACCATTGCTTGGGCATCATCTTCTCTCAAGTCACATTTGAGTAGGAGTTGTTCAAACTCCCGGGTATACTCTTCAACACTCTTGGAACCTTGCTTTAGGTGATGGAGCTTAAAGTAGTTGTCTTGAATATAATGTGAAGGGAGGAACTTGGACTTGAGTTTTTCTTTCATCTCAGCCCATGTTCGAATCTTCCCTTTCCCATTTCTTACTTGTTTGGCCACAAGGTTTGCCCACCAAATAGATGCATACTTTCGGAGTTTGAGGGCAACGATTTTTACCTTCCTATCTTCAGCCACGTCTTTGTACTCAAAGACTCGTTCAACGGTTTGCAACCAATCTAGGAAGTGATTTGGGTCGAGTTGGCCTTCGAATTCTGAGATGTCAACTCTGAAATCGCCAAGACTACTCTCTTGTCTTCTTTGGTATCTTCTTGGAAAATCCTCTTCATAACTAGAGTTAGCATGGTAACTCTTTTCTTCCCTTTCGGACTCATCCGAATCCACATGAGTACGTGAGCGAGAGGGGCTTTGATTCAATCTTCTTTTCTCTTCCTTGAGTTGGCCAAGTTGAGTTTGGAGGTACTTGACTTGGGCTTCCAACTCGTCAACTCGATCGTGAGCACCTTTTGACGACTTTGAAGATCTAGCGGATGTGGTGATGTGTGTAGGCTTGATGGAGGGCTGTTTGAGACGTGAAGGAAGGGGCGCGGTCGTGCGCTATGGCACTAGGGGGCTGTGCTTGTGTTCAAGCTTTGAAAAGGCTGAAAATGGAGATGGCACGGTCGTGCCTAGGCGCACGAGTACACCGTGCCAAATTTCTAGTTGGCGAGTTTCAGGATTTGCACGGTTTGCCGGTTTGTGTGTTTGTTTTGTCTTTTTGGGTTTTGGTGTTTTGCGATGTGTTTGGAGGCAATTTGATCACTTGATAACCTTGGCTCTGATACCAAATGATGTATATGAGAGTCCAAAGTGACCAAATTCAAAGAATAAGGGTAGGATGTGGGGGTGATGAAGGAGCGAAGGTAAAGGTGAAGGAAGGATAAATCAAGACTTTGGTTTGAGATAATCCCACTTGGGAGCCACGCAAGCCTTAGTCTTGGGCTATTCTTTTTACCCAATCTAGGATATAGAAGATTCACCCCCTAGGAGAGCAAAAAGAACCTAGAGCACCACTTAAGGTAGCCAACCTTAAGATATAGAACTAGGATTTCAAGCAAGCATACTAGAGAACACTCAAGGGCTTAGTATTACTTTGAAATTGGAGTACAAGCTGATGATCCCTCAACCCACATGCCTAGCCCCTTTTATAGTAGAGAACAACACAAATGAAAGGGCATAAGTTACAAGAAATAAACATACGGCACACCAAAGGACACATTAATGTGTCGGTTACAAATAATCAAGGGGAAGGGGAAAAGATGAGTTCCTTGAGATGCCACAACTCCTTGGCTACATAAATTACATTAACCCCCTGGTATAAGAAGGGTCTCACGTTCAAATGCAGCTGAAAAGGTTCATGAGCCGAATGGGAACACCAAACATCCTCCTTCTTTAATGCACTCACACCCTTGCAGCAGCTCTGACTTTGGACGGCCATATATCGCGATTTACTGGGCCAAATTGCGTGATTGTGGGCTTGTTGGAAAGCCCTAGATGTGTAGTTTCCAGGAAGCACAAGTTTGCCCAATTTAGACCAGTCGTTTGAAAGTTATGGCCCAAACAATGAAGACTGCTCAGACTGGCCTGCGCCTGGACATTGGGCCTTTGAGGTCTCTTGTTGCCCAACCAAATGAGATCCAATTTAAGCATGGTTGGACTTATTAGAAAGCTAACATCTTAGGATAAAATATTATGTGGGCCCTCAAGCCGTGGGTCCACCAAATCTTGCACAAAACAAGTAACAAAGACCTGGTTATGATTGAATGAATCGGGCGCCAACTCGTCGGGCATTGCCATGATTGTTCTGCAAAGTTTAGCCACTTCCTTGACCCCCTTGAGCTTAGTAGGGTCTTCCTTAAGCTGAGAAAGGAGCGTAGGAGAGTGGGCTTGATGGTCTCCATCAGATCCCCATTTGGGAAACCCCTTGGAGTAAGGCACTTTGAAGTTCAAAACAAACTCCACAAAGTGTCTTGTGTCATGGAACTCAAATAATGGGACCAAATATAAGTGTTTCCATGTATGATCTTGTTTGGCCTTTTCCTCCCTTGAAGTTGAGCTTGAGGAATGAAAATGATGCATATGGAAATATGCATCACATGCATGAAGGTTAAGTATTACCATTTGTCTTACTTTCCTTGCATTCTAGTTGTAATTGGCTTAGATTAGTCAAGCTTGTAAACTAGATTAGTCCTACGCACCTAGCTAGGCATACTTAGATGTTTCCTTCATAGGGAGGAAACCTCTTTTGCTGGTTTTTTGCCTAAGGGCCATGCGTATAAGATTCTTTCAAGGCTTATTTTATGGGTATAACTTGAATATTGAATACAAAAACCAAAATTGTGGGTAGCTTGCTTTTGTTTCCCTAACCACTTCACTTGCTTAGCCTTAATTTGGTCGATTAAGTTGGTGATCAAGTAAGTCTTAACACTTAATTGGGCGGTGTTTCTATATCCTAATTAAGGTTTTGGACCATAAACTCAGGCTTAGTGGTGTTTCTGTATCTAAGCAAGAATCTAGATTATCATTCATTCTAACATTCTTTTACCGAATCACGTAGACTTTAGCTTGAATTCAATTTGCTTTCCCTTAGCTTTGAATTCAGGTTTGAGTGTTTGTGTTTCCCCTGCTAGGATGCATCAGCTTTTGATAGGAGAACCAAGCTAATTTCCAAAACAGATCATATTAGAGCCCAGCCTACAACGATTAGCAAAATGGGCTAAATCACTGTGAAGAACTGGTCATCATTTTGTTTTCTCTTCATAACTTGAATCCTTAGGATGTTAGCTATCATCCCAAGCAAAAATATTTGCCCTAAGTTAGGTTTTAGGTGGTGATTCCGCCTAATCTTCCAAAGTGGGTAAACTAGACTTCCCTGGTAGACCTTCATTGTTTTGGACCAATATAGCAAAAATGCCTATGGTGTAGGCCAAAATTGAGTCCCCTCCTTGAGAATAGACTTCTTAGGGAGTCCAACAAAGTATGACTTGCCCATAGGAGGTCCTAAAAACTCTCAAAATCATGTCATCCAAAAGGGTGCTTAATTCTGGTTTAGAGCAAGAGAACAAGGCTTCAATCCGGCTAGGTGTAATCTAGTTGCCTTAATCTCCTTAACCTTGGTTAGTAGCTTAGTGTCGATTTGGATCTTAGGCGCCCTCTTGGGTGCCATGCCCTACATCAATCTCCCCTTCTTCCAGATGATTTGGCCTCAAATGCGAAGGGTCTTCAAAACAGTCCTCCACATAAGGACTCAAGTCACCAATGTTAAAGGTGGCAGAAACAGCCATATCTCCTGGAAATTGGAGCTTATATGCATTATCCCCAACCTTCTGAATGATCTTGAATGGCCCATCCCCTCTTGAGATAAACTTGTTCTTTCTCCTGGATGGAATCTCTCCTTTCTGAGGTGTAACGAAGTGAGATCTCCCGGACTAAATTCCAGTTTCTTCCTATGTTTGTTTGCGCTTGCTTTTGATGTATCTATGGAGGAATTCAACTAACACTCAAATCTGATTTCAAATGCAAAGGAAGTAAGATAAAATCAAATTTAAGTCTAGTATGAGAAGGATGAATGTAATCTAAATTCTTAATTAGATACAGATATCACCACTAGTCTTGAGTTGAGGGCCCTTAAGCTTAATTAGGATATAGATATCACCACCTAATCAAGGCTTAAGACTGATGTATCTGTAGGGGAGAATCACAAATACTCAAAGTTGAATTCAAAAGCAAAACAAAGCAAGTTGAATTCAAAGGTGAATTTCAGTGAATTCACGAACGAATGAAGGGATAATTAATAATCTAAACTCTCACTTAGATATAGAAACGTCAGTAAGTTTGAGTTTAGGGCCCTTAACCTCAATTAGGATACAGAAACACCACCTAGTTAAGAGTTAAGACTTTAGTTAATCACCACCTTAACCGGCCCAGTTAAGGATAAGAAAGCGAAGTGTTTAAGGAAACAAAGGGAGCAAAGCTCACAATTCTGATTTTAATTTCAATATTCAAAAGCTGAGTACAAAATGTGCATTCTAAGGCCTCACATACACAGCCAAAGGCAGCTTGTATGCTTAGGAGGTTTCCTTCTAACGGAGGAAAACTCTTAAGCATGCTTAAGCCTTGCTTAGAACTAAGCTAATTGCACCAGCTTGATTAACCAAAGTGATGTATCCTCAAGGGGGAAGCCAAGAGGATGGGAAAAAGTGGAAGAAGAATGCAAGGGAAGAATGCAAGGCAACTTTGAAATCACAAACTCACCTTAGATATGGATTGATAACCGGAACTAACACCCACCTTGGATATAGGAACACCACCAAGGAATGATGTTAGGGCCCTTAACCACCTCTTGGATACAGAAACACCACCAAGAAAGAAGTTAAGACTCTTGCTAGATCACCACTCAACCCGGCCAAAGGAAGAGATAAGCTAGAAGAGAGTTTGAGAGTTCAAATGAGCAAAGCTCAACTTCATTTCATACAAAGGCTTGAGTGTGGCCGGCCAAGGGCCTTGGGGGGGGATTTAATACAAAGCTTCAAGTACAAACATAGGCCTTAGGTTGCACTACAAGCTAAACTAGGCAAAAATACAAAGATCAAATCAAAGCATAAAAGGATAGATGCATCCTCCACTTGACACCTCTTCATTGCTAATCTTGAGGATGATGTGTCGGCTTAGGGGCTAATGGAAGCTTCCTTGGCAGCTTAGTACTCCTCATGATGACTCTTGCAAGTGGCTAAGCATGGATTAGAGCAAAAACCACCTCCTCCTTCTCTCCTTGTACCCGGCTGGCCATGGACTGGATTTTAGGGTGTTTTGTGCCTTGTTTTGGTGGTTAATAGCTCCTCATGTGTGTAATTTGGCTGGGGTTTTTAATGGCCACTTGATAATATTTTTAAATTACTTTCAAACCATAAAAGTTTCAAACCAAGTAGAGGAGAAATGAGCCACCAAACGGCCTCTTGTTTCAGCCATGTCCAGTTCAGCGCTAGGATGTAGCAGTTGATTTTGCTTGAGGTTTTGAGGTATCAAATGATCTCCAAATGACTTGCAAGAGGTCTTCATGGAAAGAGCACATCTTGAACTTAAACTTAGGCTTCCTGAAACCCCATTTTAGCCTTGGGAAGGTTAGGAAATAACGTGCACAAAACCGGGTTTGTGCACGCCTGAAATTCCAGTTTTGACAAAAAACTTCCCTTGCTCTCCTACGCCGATTTCTTGCACTTTGGACATGAGACTTGGACTTTTTGGGTTTCCTTGATGGCCTTGGATCATGATAGGAGATGGGCCTCCATCATCCTCCCCTTGTTGAAGAGAATTTGCCCTCAAATTAATTAGATGATCATCCTCCTCATAAGGGCTAAGGTCGGCTACATTGAAAGTGGCCGAAACTCCATACTCACCGGGCAAATTTATCTTGTAAGCATTGTCATTGATGCGCTCTAACACTTCAAAGGGGCCATCAGCTCTCGGCATCAATTTGCTCTTCCTCTTAGAAGGAAACCGTTCCTTCCTCAAATGAACCCATACCAAATCACCGGGGTGGAACACCATCTTCTTTCTATGCTTGTTGGCATGGTCCTTGTAGGATGCATTTGTCTTCTCAATCTTGGCCCTTACGGTTTCATGGAGTTTATGAATCTCTTCAACTCGTTTGCTAGCCTCCACGTGAGGCTTCTCATTCATTTCTCTTGGAACAAGATCAAGGGGACTCAAAGGATCCAACCCATAAACTACCTTGAATGGAGATAGACCCGTAGCCTTGCTAGGTGACTTGTTGAAGGCGAACTCAGCTTGTGGCAAGGCTAAGTCCCAAGCTTTGATGTTGGACTTCACTAGCACTCTTAGGAGAGTTCCCAAAGTCCGGTTGGTGACTTTGGTTTGCCCATCCGTTTGAGGGTGGCATAAAGTGCTATATTTGAGCTTGGTTCCCATCTTCTTCCATAGTGTCACCCAAAAATGGCTAAGGAACTTGGTATCCCTATCCGAAACAATGGATCTAGGGATGCCATGTAGCCTCATCACTTCCTTGAAGTACAATTCGGCAATGTGGGTGGCATCATTGGTCTTAGTGCAAGGTATGAAATGGGCCATCTTAGAGAAACGATCAACAACCACGAAAATTGAATCCTTACCCCTTTGTGTCCTTGGAAGGCCAAGAACAAAATCCATGCTTACATCTTCCCAAGGATGATTGGGAGTGGGTAAGGGAGTGTACAGGCCGTGGGGTAGGAGGTGGCTTTTGGCAACTTGGCAAGTTGCACACCTCTTCAACACATCTTGTACATCCTTGCTCATACTCGGCCAATAATAATGTTCCCTTAGCATCATAAGGGTCTTGTTTTCTCCAAAGTGACCGGCTAGAGATCCACCATGGACCTCACGTATGAGTCTCTTGTGCCACACTTAGGCACACACAATCTTGAACCTTTGAACAAAAAACCATCTTGGACAAGGAAGTCACCTTTGGGATGCCGAAGACACTCCCTGTAGAGCTCTCCCAAATCTTCATCATTTTCATAGAGGGACTTCAAGTGTTCAAAGCCAAGAATGCAAGCATCAAGTTGCAATAGAAGTAAGTGCCTCCTTGACAAGGCATCGGCTCCTTGGTTGAGCTTTCCGGACTTGTGCTTGATGGTGAAGTTGAAAGATTGGAGGAACTCCACCCACTTGGCATGCCGTGAGTTAAGCTTATGTTGCCCTTGAATGTATTTTAAGGCTTCATGATCTGAGTGGAAGATAAACTCACTAGCTACCAAGTAATGATTCCAATGCTCAAGGCACCTCACTATTGCATAGAACTCCTTATCATAAGTTGAGTATTTTTTCTTTGAGTCACAAAGTTTCTCACTAAAGAAGGCTAAGGGCCGCCCCTCTTGAGTGAGAACTCCTCCAATGCCAACTCCGGATGCATCACACTCTACCTCAAACACTTTATCAAAGCAAGGCAAAGCAAGAACCGGTGCTTGGGTGAGTTTGGACTTGATGGTTTCAAAGTCCTCTTGAGCCTTGGGAGTCCACTTGAAGGTTGTGCCTTTGATAACTTCGGTCATAGGGGCCATAATTGTGCTAAAGTTCCAAATGAACTGCCTATAGAATGAGGCAAGCCCATGGAAACTTCGCACATCATGGATGCTCTTTGGGATTGGCCAAGACCGAATTGCTTCCACTTTGCTCTCATCAACCTTGATGCCTTCACTTGTGACAATGTAACCAAGGAAGGTTACCTCATGAGTGAAAAATGTACACTTCTTGAGGTTACCATAAAGCTTTTCCTTCTCTAGAACCTTCATGACTTGAGTGAGATGTTGAAGGTGCTCTTCTTCATTCTTGCTATAGATGAGGATGTCATCAAAATACATCACAACAAACTTTCCAATGAAGGGTCGGAACACTTGGTTCATGAGCCGCATGAAGGTACTTGGAGCATTTGACAAACCGAATGGTATGACTAGCCACTCATACAAGCCTCCTTTGGTCTTGAAGGCCGTTTTCCACTCATCTCCTTCTCTAATGCGGATTTGATAGTAACCACTTCTCAAGTCCACTTTAGAGAACACTCTAGAGCCATATAACTCATCAAGCATGTCTTCAAGGCGGGGAATTGGATATCTATACTTGATGGTTATTTTGTTGATTGCTCGACTATCAACACACATGCGCATACTCCCGTCTTTCTTTGGCACAAGGAGGGCCGGAACTGCACAAGGGCTCAAGCTCTCTCTAATCAACCCCTTATCCATAAGCTCATCAACTTGCCTTTGGATTTCCATGGTTTCCTTGAGGTTTGCTCGGTTAGCCGGTTTGTTTGGGAGGATGGAATCGGGTATGAGATCAATGTGGTGTTGGATGGTTCTTTGTGGAGGTAGGCCGGGAGGTATTTCTTCGGGAAGGACATGGCTAAAGCGTTCAAGGAGGGAAAGGACTAGGGGGTGTGATGGTGTGGGGGTTTCGGACTCCTCAAGGGTGGCTAGGATCCACTCCTTAAAGGCCTTGAATTCATGGTGAGAAGCCTTAAGGAGAGGCTCACTCACGGCTAGGAGCATGTCCGAATGGTCATGGCTTGGTTGGGGCTTGCTTTTGTGGAGTTGGGAAGGGCTTAATGGGGCAAGGGTGATCTTCCTCCCATCCTTGTGGAAGGTGTAGGTGTTCAGATAGCCATCATGCATGACTTTCCGATCAAATAACCATGGTCTTCCCAACAAGAGGTGACATGCATCCATGGGGATGATATCACACCACAATTCATCATGGTAATGCTTGCCAATTGAAAATGAAATCAAGCACTTTGAATTAACTTGCAACCCCTTACCTTGATTTAGCCATTGAATGTTGTAGGGGTGAGGATGAGCCGAAGCTTGAAGGCCAAGCTTCTCCACCATAGTCAATGATGCTACATTTGCACAACTCCCTCCATCAATGATGAGGGAACACACTTTGTCTTGAACGGTACATCTTGTATGAAAGATGTTCTCTCTTTGTTCTTCAAGTTCTCCTCTTTTGGTACTCAAGTTTCTCCTCAATACAAGTAGTTCTCCTTCATCCGCCTCTTCAATCACTTCCTCTTGTTCCTCCATGTAGTACACTCCTTCTCTTTCTTCCTCCTCTACTCCCTCTTCTTCCCTTTTCTCATCCCACTCGGCCAAGGTGATAACCCTCCTATTTGGACACTCCGAAGCAATGTGTCCAAGACCTTGACACTTGAAACATCTTCTTTGGTCATTTGGTTTATGGTTGGGACGGTTTTGGGATGGTGGACTTTTTTGTGGAGCTTGGTTCTTTTGTGGGGGTGAGGGTGTAGAAACCGTAGGTTTAGGAGGTGGGTAAGAGCTCCCCTTGTTGAAAGGTTGGCTCTTAGGAAAGGGTTTGGGAGGTTCTCTTTTGTAGAGCTTGGATTTCCTTTGTTGTTCTACTTTGTGGGCTAAAACACACACCTCATCAGAGGTAGTGTATTGTTGCAATTCAACCACATGAGCATATCTAGGATCTAAACCACCCAAATATCTTACTATGGTTTGTTCTTTGGGTTCCCTCAAATCACACTTGATCAACAACTTCTCAAATTCTCTAGTGTACTCCTCAACACTCATGCTACCTTGGGTAAGGTTGTGAAGTTGGGAGTAGTTATCTTGTAGGTAAGATGGGGGTAAGAAACAGGCTTTAAGTTTGGCTTTCATTTTCTCCCATGTTCGAATCTTTCCCTTCCCTTGCCTAGCCCTCTTAGCACAAAGGTTGGACCACCAAAGAGAAGCATATTTACGAAGTCTAAGGGCAACAAGTTTTACCTTATTCCCTTCCGAAATCTCCTTGTAATCGAAGATTCTCTCAACGGTTTGCAACCATTCCAAGAACTCATCGGGGTCTAGCTTTCCTTCAAACTCTGGAACCTCTACTCGGATGTCGCCATGGTGTGAGGTTGTTTTCCTTCCTCTCCTCATTCTTCCATAAGCCTCTTCTTCACTTGATGAGCTCAAGTGTAGGGCTTCTCTTGCTTCTGGCTCGGAGTCGGAGGAATTAGAAGATCGGGAACTCCTAATCTCCTTGCGTTTTTGCTTCAAGGATTCTTCGAGTTGTCGCCTCAAGTACTCATTTTGACCCTTGATCTCCTCATTTTGTAGCCTCAAGGCCTCATAGTTCTTCATGAGAGCCTCAAACTTCTCTTCCACGGTCATACTAGTAGTACTTATGTTGAAACAAGGTGGAACTTCACGGACTGAATGTGGCACGGGCGTGCTCTTGGACACGGGGTGACCGTGCTCTGGTTCTGGACGTGAGTGAAGTTGGGATGTGGCTGGGAAAGGGGTGGCACGGTCGTGCGACATGGCACGGGGTGACCGTGCTGAGGTTCTGGATGTGGGTGAAGATGAAATGTGGTTGGGAAAGGCAAGTGGCATGGTCGTGCTTCTTGGCACAGGGGAACCGTGCCGAACTTCTGGGCAGTGAAAAACCGTGGAGCACGGTTTGGGTGTTTTTGTGGGGGAAATGTATTTAGGTGTTTGGAAGGGTGTTGGACAGCAAGCTCAGGCCTAGGGAAGCCTTAGCTCTGATACCAAGTATGATGTATCCTCAAGGGGGAAGCCAAGAGGATGGGAAAAAGCGGAAGAAGAATGCAAGGGAAGAATGCAAGGCAACTTTGAATTCACAAACTCACCTTAGATATGGATTGATAACCGGAACTAACACCCACCTTGGATACAGGAACACCACCAAGGAATGATGTTAGGGCCCTTAACCACCTCTTTGATACAGAAACACCACCAAGAAAGAAGTTAAGACTCTTGCTAACTCAACCCGGCCAAAGGAAGAGATAAGCTAGAAGAGAGTTTGAGAGTTCAAAGGAGCAAAGCTCAACTTCATTCAATATTCAAGCTTGAGAGTGGCCGGCCAAAGGGCCTTGGGGGGTTTTAATACAAAGCTTCAAGTACAAACATAGGCCTTAGGTTGCACTTCAAGCTAAACTAGGAAAAAATACAAAGATCAAATCAAAGCATAAAAGGATAGATGCATCCTCCACTTGACACCTCTTCATTGCTAATCTTGAGGATGATGTGTCGGCTTAGGGGCTAATGGAAGCTTCCTTGGCAGCTTAGTACTCTTCATGATGACTCTTGCAAGTGGCTAAGCATGGATTAGAGCAAAAAACATCTCACTCTTCTCTCCTTGTACTCGGCTGGCCATGGACTGGATTTTAGGGTGTTTTGTGCCTTGTTTTGGTGGTTAATAGCTCCTCATGTGTGTAATTTGGCTGAGGTTTTTTATGGCCACTTGATAATATCTTTAAAGTACTTTCAAACCATAAAAGTTTCAAACCAAGTAGAGGAGAAATGGGCCACCAAACGGCCTCTTGCTTCAGCCACGCCCAGTTCAGCGCCAGGATGTTGCAGCTGACTTTGCTTGAGGTTTTGAGGTATCAAATGATCTCCAAATGACTTGCAAGAGGTCTTGATGGAAAGAGCACATCTTGAACTTAAACTTAGGCTTCCGGCAACCCCATTTTAGCCTTGGGAAGGTTAGGAAATAACGTGCACAAAATCGGGTTTGTGCACGCCTGAAATTCCAGTTTTGACAAAAAAATTCCCTTGCTCTCCTAGGCTGATTTCTTGCACTTTGGACATGAGACTTGGACTTTTTGGGTTTCCTTGATGGCCTTGGATCATGATAGGAGATGGGCCTCCATCACTAAGCTAATTACAACCTGTAAGCTTAATAATAATACAAAACAAAGGACTAAGCTTAACATTAAAACACTTAATTTAGCTTAATACATTAGAGTAATAGAGAAAATAAACAAACAACAGTCGTAAAGTGCTTTCCCCTTTTTGTCTAGCCACTCAGATAGCAAGGTGCTAAATATTCCTTTGTTTTCTCATTGGTTAGGCTTTTTCCAAGGCTTGTTTGCTGCATATGATGGTGTCTCTTGCAGCCTTAATGTGAAGTAATTCAGCAGCTAAGCAGCTTAGTAAACCCTTAGAGGAAGGAAATTACACCTAGCACTAAACCAGGTTCTAGAACCTGTTTTTCTGCCCGATTTTGTGCCTTTGTTTCCACCAATCAAAAGTGAGCATGATTTTAACTTCAGGCTATGGGAGGACTCCTTATGGTGTGTACAAACCCCCTATAAAGAAATCAAGGTTAAATCGTGTTTAAGTAGAAGATTTCTACTAAAATATTTTACCGTATAGATTCAGTCCAAAACCGATAGGGTTGATAAAGTGGCCTAATTTCTTCACTTCGACTGAGCATGATTGGTTTTGCTTGCTTTAACATGAAAGGTAACATCTACGGGAATCCAAAAATGTAAAATCCAGGACTTGAACCATAATGTAGCTTAAGAAATCACACACTCAAAACCGGGTACATTCTGGTTCAACTGGGCAGTTTGGATAGTTTGGGTTTATTAGCTGAATTAGATGGGTAAATAAAGTCCAAATAAGTTGAAACTAGTTTTGCTCGCAAGATAACTTCTTGAACTTCAAACCCATTGAAAAATATTGGACTTAAACCTCAAAGAGTCATAAGTAATTAGGTAATCAAAAATCAGGTTTATTGCTGGAATCAACCCGCGACCTACTGTTTTGCTTCTTAAACAAAATGTGGATGATTTATTTACATTTTGGCCAGTAAAATAAGACTACCTTGACTACTTTGATTCTCTAAATTAAATGGCATGGAGAGATCTCTATCATCCTCCCCCTGTTCAGAAAGATTTGACCTCAAATCGGTTTAGGTAATCACCTTCGATACTTTGCTCAATTCCAGCTTAAATAAGATCATCCATTCAAATGAGTCTCTCTTGATCTTAGAGACTCTTTTCCTTTCATTCCCCTTGCTGATTTGAATCTAGTTTATAGGGGACCCCTCATACTTGCCTTGAATCTTTTCCTTAAATACTCTTAATTAAGAATTAGGAGCTCTAAGTATTGGTTCACCAAAATTGAGAAAAAGGCTAAAATGCTCATGGCTCCTTGGTGGATGGTTGGTGCCCAAAGTGAGCATATCACCTTCATCTGCTTTTACTGCTATCTCCTCTAGAGTTTCTTTAAAATTATCCCCATCATTCTCTTCATTTTCCTCCTCTAATTTGGCTTCCTCTACTGCCTTCCATTCCGCTAAGGTCACAAACCTGCGGTTTGTGCAGTCCAAAGCTAAGTGCCCAAATCCTTGGCACCTAAAACATCTTTAGATGTCCTTAGGAAGGGGTTTAGGTCTAGGTTATGAGGGTATGCTTTGCTGTGGAGTTTGGTTTTTTTATGGAATGGGAGGAATAGGTGTCGTGGGTTTAGGGGTAGGAAATGGACTCCCCCTGTTCATGGATTGGTCATGGGGTGGAGGCTTTGGAAACTCATGCTTAAGGGGCTGTTTATTCTTCTTTTGCTGATCAACCTTGTGAGCCAGCACACAACCTTCATCAAAAGTGGTGTAAGCTTGCAAATCAACCACATTAGCATACCCAGGATTAAGGCCTCCTAAGTAACTAACAATGGTTTGCGCTTCTAGTTCTTTAAACCACATTTGATCATAAGCTTTTCAAACTCACGTGCGTACTCTTACACATTCAAGTTACCTTGAGTAAGATTGTGGAGTTGAGAATAGCAATCTTGAACATAGGTAGGGGGAAGAAACCGAGCCTTAAGCTTGGATTTCATCCTTTCCTATGTCATGATCTTTGTCTTTCTTTCTCTAACTCGTTTGGCACACAAGTTAGTCCACCAAAGAGAGGCGTATTTTCTGCATCTTAAGGCTACCAGTTTCACCTCCTTATTTTCTGCAACATCCTTGTACTCAAAAACACGCTCAATTGTATGCATCCAATCCAAAAACTCTTCTGGATCAAGCTTGCCTTCATATTCTGGGATTTCAACTTTGAAGTCATTTGTATTCACTTGAATCCGTGGTTCTGGTCTTGCCATCCTTAAGGATTCATCCTCACTAGATGAATCCAAATTATGACTAGACACTTGTTGTTGCCTTTTAGGATCAGAATGGAGTGGTTCTTCCTTGACTTGTTGCTTTTGCTCCAAAAATGCACCGAGCTATTTTCGAAGATACTCATTTTGAGCCTTAGTTTCTTGCTCACGTTGAGCCTCTGCATTAAGGATCTTCATTAGTATCTCATTCTGCCTCATAAGTGCTTCAAATCTCTCTTCCAAACTCAAACTCATACTAGAACTCATGATAGAATTGGATATGTATGGGGCTGATTTGTAGATGTGTCTTAGGGAATGTGTTTGGGTGGCTTTAGGGCATATGGGGGTTGGTTTTAGGCCAAGATGAAACTTGCTCTGATATAAATATGATGTATCTGTGGGGGAGAATCACAAATACTCAAAGCTGAATTCAAAAGCTAAATAAAGCAAGCTGAATTCAAAGGTGAATTTCAGTGAATTCACAAATGAATGAAGGGATAATTGATAATCTAAACTCTCACTTAGATACAGAAACACCACTAAGTTTGAGTTTATGACCCTTAACCTGAATTAGGATGCAGAAACACCACCTAATTAAGAGTTAAGACTTTACTTGATCACTGCCTTAACCGGCTTAGTTAAGCATAAGCAAGCAAAGTTGATGTCTCTTGAAGGGAATGAACAAAAACTCAAGCAAGAATTCAAGCGCTAAAGAATATGCAAACTGAATTCTAGCTAAGCTTAAGCAAACCCGTGGATAATAAATGAAGAATGATAATTTATAAACCTTTGTTTGGATACAGAAACACCACCAAACTCAAGTTCAAGGTCCCTAAACTTTGATTAAGATGCAGAAATACCACTTAAACAACGATTAGGACTTACTTGATCACCACCTTAATTGCCTAAATTGAGGATAAGCAATTGAAGTATTTGGAGTGTACAAAAGCTAAGTGCTCTCAAACTGGTTTTTTTCATTCAAGTGCGTAATGAATTGCAAATGGCTGTGAGTTACATCTTTAGTACAAACCTAGCTAGCACCTAAACAAGCAAGCTAGCTACTGAGGTTTCCTTCCTAAGGGGGAACCGTGTTAACTTAGGTAAATCCTCATGATTAGCAGTAAATAGAATACTAACTCACTTAGCTTAATCTAATTATAATCAAAATGAAAAGGAAAGCAAGGCAAATGATGTTTACAACCTTAATTACATGTAATTAGACTTAATACACTCAGAATACTAAGGAAAGAAAAGAAAAACATCCGTAAAGTAACATTGCTTTTCGGCTAGCCAATCCGGATGTAGAGATATCTTTCCTTCCTTTTAGTTCTCATTGGTCCCTCCTCCCAAAATGCTGAAACTTGTAGCTTATGATTGTGTTTTAGAGATCTTGAAGAGTGTGTGAAAGTAGCAAGCAAGCAATCAACCAAGGAAATCCACTGATGAAGGAAAAAGCCGAAGCTGCTACAAACCGGGTTTTAGAAGTAAAAATTACCCGATTTTCTGACTTCTTTAAACCTAACCAAAACTGATCATGATTCTAATTTCAGGTCATAGGGGGAATCTCAGGGTGTGTGCAAAGCCCATCTGCAGAGAAATAAAGGTTAAATCATATTTAAGTAGAAGAATTCCACTAAAATATTTAACCATGTAGTTTTGGACCAAAACTCGTAGGTTGGACAAAATGCCTTGATCTCTTAACTTCGATTCTGCATGATTGGAATTTAATGCTTGGACCTGAAAGTAGATATCATGAGGAATGCAAAAATGTAAAAATTTCAAACTTAAGCCACAATGTAGCTTAAGTAATGAGATGAACAAAACCTGGCACATTCTGGTCGTACAACCCGGTTATTTCAGTTTGGCTCTTTTCCACAATCTGAGCCGTTGCTTGGACCTTGGAGCTGCATAGGACCTTGTTAGACTTGTTCGACCTTCTTCCTTATCTTGGTTGGTGGGGACTCCATCATCCTCCCCTTGTTGAGAAGATTTGATCCTCAAATCAGTAAGGTAATCATCGGCTTGGTAAGCACTCAAGTCAGCTACATTGAATGTGGCTAAAACTCCATAGTCACCTAGTAAATCAATTTTATAGGCATTGTCATTTATACATTCAGGTACCTCAAATGGACCATCAGCCTTTGCTATGAGCTTACTCTTCCTTTTTGATGTATATGTGGGTGGTAAGTGAACCAAATCAAACTCAAATAAACCCAAATAAGAATTGAACCAAAGTAAAGAGAAAAATGGAAAGTTGATTGAGATGGAATGAAAGTAATAACAAAAAAAGAACAAAGGATAAACAAGACCTTGTAATTAAGATAATCCTTCACGGAGCCACTCAATGACTTGATCTTGGGCTAATTCCCTTATCTTAACCAAGGAATCACTCCAATTAGAAAAGGAAGAGAACCTAGAACACCACTTGAATGAGCCAAATTCAAGATATAGAACTAGGAATTTTGAGACACAAATGAGAATCACTCTCAAAGGTGCTTGTATTACTTTGGAAATCTCTTACAATGCTGAATGATTAGCTTCACATGCCCCTCCCCTTTTATAGACTCAGCAAAAGACAATCAAAAGACTCAAATAACTCCTAACAATTAAAACTAGCTAATGAAAAGTCTAAGAAAAATGAAAAGACACATCATAAAAGGGGGTGGGGGAGGTTACAAGGAATATTCTAGGATTTTTGCAGCTGATTACATCAATCTAGAAGCATCTAAAACGTGCACAATATCAGCCACACAAATATATGTAACCTAAGACTCTTCATATTCCCAGCATTAATCCTTGCAACTGCCTCAACTTCAACAGAGCATAACTTCCAGAATACTCGGCCAAATCACGCGTTCTTGGGCTTGTTAGAAAGCCCTGGAAGTCTATTTTCCAGAATGGGCTCATTTGCTCAATTTGGATAAGCGGTTTGAAAGTTATGGCCCAAACAATGCACCTATCTCAGACTGGACTGGATCAGCACAACGTATCTTTGAGTGATATTTTGCCCAATCAAATGATGTCCAAATTAAACAAACTTGGGCTTATTTGAAAGCTGAAATCTTAAACTTCAAAACCATGTGGAGCCTCAAGTTGTGGGTCCACTTGAGCTTGTCCAAAAGTGGTCACAAAAAATCGGGTTCCGCAGGGATGAATTCAGCGCCAAATTTCTAGCAAAGCTTAACCTCTTTTTGACCTCTTCATAGTGTCGTGAGTCTTTGAACTCACTTAATAAGACCAAATAAGCACACTTCCAAGCATGATCTTCTTTGACCCTTTTCTTCTTTGAAATTGGACTTGAATAAAAATGATGCATATGGAAATATGCATCATACTCCCCGGGTTGTTTTGAGTTTGTCCTCAAACTCAAAGGGTTGGCAAGCTTCTCATGAAGGGAGGCATGCTTATGAAATGGGAGCTCTTGTAGGAAGTGGTCAAAGGGCATCACCTCTAGAGAGATATAGAAGAGGGTGAGGGGAGGATGATAAAACGGGTCATATCTGGTGAGGAGAAGAGGCGGAAGTGGGAAATCTTCTTTGGGGGCAAGGGTTTGGGAAGGATGAATGAGGGTTAAGGCTTGTCGGTCCTTTTGTGGTTTGAAGGGTTGGGAAGGTTGAATGGGGGTTAAGGTGAATTCTTCTTGGGTCAAGAGTTGCTCAACTTCTTCAATAACCCCACATGCCTCCAACTCGGGTGCTTGGAGTTCGGTAGGGCGTACTTCTTGAATCAAGAGTTGTTCAAACTCTTCAGCAACCCTACATGGCTTCATCACTTCAAGGTCTTTAACTACATGCTCTTCAATTCTTGGGGTTATGCTCAAATTCACCTCATTATCTTCTTGGCACCCTTCTTGGGTGAAGGATTGCTCAATTTCTTGCACAATCTCTTCTTGCTTCAACTCGGATCTTTGGGTCTCAAGTTCAATGGTCTCTTCATCACCACAGTCACCAAAACAAGAGGTAGGTCAACTAGGCTTGAAGCTTTTTCTCCAAGGATCTCTTCATCTTTGTTTGGCTTTTGAGAAACCTTCTCTAAGGGAAGTATTTCTTCTTTTTCAACCTTGAGTTCAATTTCTTCTTCAAGGCTTTCCTCCTGATCGTTCTCTTCTTCCACGGCTTTCCTTTCTTCCAAGGTAATGACCTCGTTATTTGGGCAATCCGTGGATAAGTGTCCAAGCCCTTGGCACTTGAGACACCTCCTAGGTTGTGGGGGAAAGATCATTTGTGGGGTTGGTTCTTTTTGTGGGGTGGAAGGGAATGAACCCGTGAGCTTAACGGAGATACTTTCTTTCATGGGCATGTAAGTGGATGGGTAAAAGGAACCCTTCAACTTACTACTCAATTTCTTCCAAGTTCTCACCTTTTCTTTTCCTTTCTTTTTTCGCTCAAACTTATATTTATTCCACCACTGAAGTGCACAACCTCTCAATCTTGAAATAACCACTTCGAACTTCTGTTGGTCATTAAGGATACAACAAGCAAAAACTCGTTCCACCTTAGATAACCAACCTGCGAACTCTTCCTTTTCGCCATGAAATTTTGGAATTGCAAAGCAAGCATATCCAATATCAATAAGAGCTAGTTCTTTCTCCAAGTTCTTTGAAGACGGCATGAAGGATGAGGTCTAGGGTTCTTCGTGGATTGATTTGAAACGTAAGTTGGCTGTGGCAAAGGTGGCACGGTCGTGCAAGGGGGCACGGTCAGGCCGTGCTATGCTTCGGCTGAAGAAAATGCAGAAAAGTAGAGTGGCACGGTCGTGCTTGGCGGCACGGGGGCACCGTGCTCCGTCTCGACTTGAAGATTCCTGGAAAAAGAATATGGCACGGTCGTGTGTTGTGGCACGGGGGCACCGTGCTGCTTCTCTGGTCTTCAAGACTTCGGATTGCCGGTTTGTGCCTCTTTTTTGTTTTTGTGTT
This sequence comes from Carnegiea gigantea, assembly GCA_029747015.1. Taxonomy (NCBI): domain Eukaryota; kingdom Viridiplantae; phylum Streptophyta; class Magnoliopsida; order Caryophyllales; family Cactaceae; genus Carnegiea; species Carnegiea gigantea. The sequence goes on along the minus strand of JAKOGI010000064.1, from coordinate 72,257 downwards.
TTGGCTTTTTGGGATGTGTTTGGGTGTGAAGTGGGTCACTTAAGAACCGTGGCTCTGATACCAAATGATGTATATGTGGGTGGTAAGTGAACCAAATCAAACTCAAATAAACCCAAATAAGAATTGAACCAAAGTAAAGAGAAAAATGGAAAGTTGATTGAGATGGAATGAAAGTAATAACAAAAAAAGAACAAAGGATAAACAAGACCTTGTAATTAAGATAATCCTTCATGGAGCCACTCAATGACTTGATCTTGGGCTAATTCTCTTGTCTTAACCAAGGAATCACTCCAATTGGAAAAGGAAGAGAACCTAGAACACCACTTGAATGAGCCAAATTCAAGATATAGAACTAGGAATTTTGAGACACAAATGAGAATCACTCTCAAAGGTGCTTGTATTACTTTGGAAATCTCTTACAATGCTGAATGATTAGCTTCACATGCCCCTCCCCTTTTATAGACTCAGCAAAAGACAATCAAAAGACTCAAATAACTCCTAACAATTAAAACTAGCTAATGAAAAGTCTAAGAAAAATGAAAAGACACATCATAAAAGGGGGTGGGGGAGGTTACAAGGAATATTCTAGGATTTTTGCAGCTGATTACATCAATCTAGAAGCATCTAAAACGTGCACAATATCAGCCACACAAATATATGTAACCTAAGACTCTTCATATTCCCAGCATTAATCCTTGCAACTGCCTCAACTTCAACAGAGCATAACTTCCAGAATACTCGGCCAAATCACGCGTTCTTGGGCTTGTTAGAAAGCCCTGGAAGTCGATTTTCCAGAATGGGCTCATTTGCTCAATTTGGATAAGCGGTTTGAAAGTTATGGCCCAAACAATGCACCTATCTCAGACTGGACTGGATCAGCATAACGTATCTTTGAGTGATATTTTGCCCAATCAAATGATGTCCAAATTAAACAAACTTGGGCTTATTTGAAAGCTGAAATCTTAAAGCTTCAAAAGCACATGGGCCCTCAAGTTGTGGGTCCACTTGAGCTTGTCCAAAAGTGGTCACAAAAAATCGGGTTCCGCAGGGATGAATTCAGCGCCAAATTTCTAGCAAAGCTTAACCTCTTTTTGACCTCTTCATAGTGTCGTGAGTCTTTGAACTCACTTAATAAGACCAAATAAGCACATTTCCATGCATGATCTTCTTTGACCCTTTTCTTCTTTGAAATTGGACTTGAATAAAAATGATGCATATGGAAATATGCATCACTTTTGGAAGGAAATCTCTCCTTCCTTAGGTGAATCCACATGAGGTCTCCAGGTTGAAACACCACCTTCTTCTTATGCTTGTTGGCTTGAGCTTGATATGATGCATTGGTCTCCTCTATTCTACTCCTTACTAACTCATGAATCTTTTAGATTTCTTCCACCCTTGAAGCTGCATCCGCATTTGGCTTTTGATTTAATGGTCGTGGGGTGAGATCAAGTGGACTAATAAGATCAATCCTATAGACCACCTTGAATGGTGATAGACCAGTAGCCTTGCTTGGAGCCCTGTTATAAGCAAACTCTGCATAGGTAAAAGCAAATCCCAAACTTTGGCATGAGGTTCAATCAATGCCCTTTGAAGTGTTCCTAAGGTTCGATTAGTAACCTCAGTTTATCCATCAGTTTGTGGATGACAAGTAGCACTATACTTGAGTTTAGTACCTAACTTCTTCCACAATGGAATCTAGAAATGGCTTAAAAACTTAGTATCCCTATCAGAAATAATTGGCCTAGGAATACCATGTAATCTTGCTACTTCCCTCAAATACAACTCGACAATATGTGTAGCATCATTAGTCTTGTTGCATGGAATAAAATGAGACATTTTAGAAACCCTATCTGATGGAAGCTTGCAAGGACAAGACCAAACTCACAAACTTGCTTCAAAGTAGAACACGGAGTGATGAAGAAGAAGAACAAAAAATGGAGATGAGAATTCAAGAGTTTGGATAGTCAAGTGACCTTTCAAGGGATAATCCTAGGAGCCACCCTTGGAGAACACTTGGGCAATCTCTTTGTATCAACTAGTTACAGAATTTAATCACCTTCTAGTTGAGAGAAAGAGACCTAGAGACCCACTTGAGCTGCCAAGCTCAACATATAACACTAGGAATTTTGTAGAGAGAGTTTTAAGAACTTACAAGCTCATGCATTCAAAGTTGCTTACAAATGAAAGGCCAATCTGGTTTTACCCTTACTTGGCCGAGTTCCCCACCCTTCCCATGCAGCAAAAACAAAGCTTAGTACATGTGGGGAAGAGTAACACATCCAATCATCCATTGCTAGCTAAACACTTCACTACCTAGCTTAATCTACCTCATTAGGGCTTATGATGCCTCCTAAGTGAGGTGTCAAGCTTACAAGGATCCTAGAGTGCAGCAAAAATGAGTCATTCAGCAAGTGGGCAAGCAAAAACCCAAGAAACATCAGCCCCTTCTACCGGCTAGTGAAGGACCGGGTAAAGGGGTGTTTTTCTTGTCCTTTTGGCTGGATAAAACCAACACAAGAGGGTGCTTTGAATGGGATTTGAACCCATGACCTGATAAATATTTATGTCCCCTTCCATGCTGTAAAAGTTCAGAAAGAATGGACTTGAGTTGGTGGTCCAAACTTCTCCTTGATTCGGACAGTGCTGGATTGGCGCCTAGACTGTAGGGTTGGAAACAACTTGCTGTTTGACTGACCAAATGACCTCCAAATCCCTTGCAACTTGTTTTATTGGATTCCTAACATCGTAAACTTAAAGAAAGGGGGCAAAGCAGTCAATCATCCCCTCACCTTCAAGTCCCAAAAGGTGCACAAAATCGGGCCAATTTTTGGTTGAATCTGCCCCAGTTCTGTCCGCATGCTCCAATGTGTTTTTGACCAAGGCATGAATGTTCTTGACTTCTTTGGGGCTCAAATGGACGTGTGGGCTTGGTGGTTGCATACTTGGAGCTTGTACCTGATGGTCCCTATCACTATCTACCACAACAAAGATAGAATCCTTGTTCCTTTGGGTCTTAGGCAATCCAAGAATGAAGTCCATACTTACATCAACCCAAGGTGTAGTAGGAAAAAGTAGAGGTGTGTATAGGCCGTGGGGTAAGGAGTCACTTTTGGCCGCTTAATAAGTCCCACACCTCTTCAGAATGTCTTGAACATCTTTCTCCATGGCTGGCTAGTAGTAATGCTCCCTTAGTATAGTGAGTGTCTTGTTTTCTCCGTAATAACCAGCCAGAGAACTCCATGAACTTCCCTTATTAGAAGCTCCCTTATGCTACACTTTGGTACACACCGCCGTGTACCTTTGAACAAAAACCCTTCTTGAATCAAAAAGTCTCCTTTGGGGTGCTTGGAACAATCAACATACAACTCCCCAAAGTCTTCATCCTTATCATACAAAGCTTTTAAATGCTCGAAACTAAGTACACAAGCATCTAATTGAAACAAAAGAAGATACCTCTGTGATAGAGCATCTGCACCTTGATTGAGTTTTCCAGATTTGTGCTTGATTGCAAAATGATATGATTGGAGAAACTCAACCCATTCGGCATGCCGTGAGTTTAATTTTTGTTGGCCTTGAATGTACTTCAAAGCTTCATGGTCAGAATGTAAGATAAACTCACTTGCAATCAAATAATGATTCCAATGCTCTAAACACCTCACAATGGCATAAAACTCTTCATCATAGGTGGAGTATTTTCTTCTTGAATCATAAAGTTTCTCGCTAAAGAAGGCTAGAGGTTTACCTTCCTGAGTAACAACACCAACTATACCAACTCTAGAGGCATCACATTCCAGTTCAAAGACTTTGCTAAAGCATGGCAAGAATAGAACTGGTGCTTAAGTGATGTATGCTGAACTGCTTGCTTGACTTAAACACAGCTAGCAACTCAACATGGAAGATATGAACTGGCCTAAAGGATTTAATTCCACCAACCAGAGCTACAAGGATTCACCACCAACCCCTTAAAGCAGGATGCACTAGGAAATTGGATAAAGAATCACTCTCATACACCACCTGAACAGGCTAAAGTTAGAGAGATTTGAGAGAGTTTCGCTTAAAAACTAGCAAAAAGGGGGTTTTTATTCAATATAATCTGAGTATTAAAATAAAGGGCAAGCCTTAAATATTAGGTTACAATCAAGAAATCAACGGCCAGAACTAATCCTGGCCAAAATTAGAAAAATAGAAAAGACTTAAATTAGCTTAATTCAGCTGCTGGCTGGATACTTGACACCTAAACTCTTACTTGTCTCCATGATTGAGGTGTCAAACCATAATGTCATCAAAGTACTTGCTAATGATGGTCGTGAGAAGAGGCTTTGCAGCTGATTACACCGGGTTTAAGCATTCTGCCAGCAAGTACAACACCCTAAAATCCAAGGGATAAAAGGGTATTTCTTGCATTCTGAAGCTGAATAAAAGCTTGTGCTAAGGGAGTTGAATCTGCATTTTTAGGGCCTTGTTAGATAAATACTTAAACATTTTTCCAAGCCCTTAGATTGACCAAAACGAGCTGCTAAGTTAGAGGACTAAAATCCTCCCATAAAACTGCTGTTGCTGTTGCTGCTGCTTCCAGAATTAATTTTCATGGCCAAATTCAAGTAACCTTTATCATTTAGGAGCTGAATATAAGCTGATAAATGAGTTAAGGTACTGATCAAAAGGGAATGAATTCCTTTGGCATGACTGAGTTACTGGAAGTAAACATAAATTAACCTCAAGCATGCTGACTGTAGGTTGCTTTTATTAAGCTGAACTGAACTAAGGCTGCTGTGTGAGCCTCAAAAGACTTAGTTTGGTTAGTAATGATGCTAGGGTGTCCAACAAACCAAAGATATTCCCAAGGTGGCCTCCAAATTGAGCTGCATTGCTTCACAAAACAGGCCTGGTTGGTGACTGAGCATCAAACCCCTCTCAAGTTCTGGCTGAGTGTTCTGAACTGACCCTTAATCTACATCATTGAGTAAGCCTTGCATTGATTTCTTCAAAGGCAGATTGAGCTTTCGGTGCCCACACAAACGATGTACCTTTCCTAACTTCAGTCATAGGAGCCATAATGGTACTAAAACCACGAATGAATCTCCTATAGAATGAAGCTAACCCATGGAAAGCTCGGACATCATGAATACTCCTTGGAACTGGCCATGATCGAATTGCTTCAACCTTGCTCTCATATGCTTTTATGCCATCTCCAGCAACAATGTAACATAGAAATGTAACTTTAGGAGTACCAAAAGCACATTTCTTAAGGTTACCAAGCAAGCTCTCACGTTCCAGAACAAGCATTACTTGAGTTAAATGGTCTTGATGTTCATGCTCATCCTTGGAATACACTAGAATATCATCAAAGTATACTACCACAAACTTCCCTATATATGGCCTGAACAATTGGTTCATTAATCTCATGAAAGTACTAGGTGCATTTGAAAGACCAAAGGGCATTACCAACCATTTATGAAGCCCTCCTTTAGTTTTGAAAACTGTCTTCCATTCATCACCTTCTCTAATCCGTATTTGGCAGTAACCACTTCGAAGATCAATCTTAGAGAACACTTTAGAGCTATATAATTCATCTAGCATATCTTCAAGTCTAGGTATAGGATACCTATACTTGATTGTAATCTTGTTCATGGCACCAGTGTCCACACACATTCTCATTCCACCATCCTTCTTAGGCACCAAAAGAGCTGGAACGGCACAAGGACTCAAAGACTCACGGATTAAGCCTTTGGTCTTCAACTCTTTAACTTGTCTTTGTATCTCCATGGTGTCTTTTGGATTCATTCCATAAGTGGGCATGTTTGGTAGGATGGAACCTGGAATAAGATCAATGTGGTGCTAAATGTCCCTTTTAGAAGGCAAACCCGTGGGTATCTTCTCAGGAAACAAATGACAGTAGTTTTGGATGACTGCTTTGGCTACAAAGTGAGTCGGTAAAGTACTTACTGGCTCATCTTGAATGCTGAATATCTGCACCTTAAAGGCTTTAGACTCATGTTGGGAAGCCTTTAGTATAGGTTCACTCACGAACAGAAGCAAATCAGCTTCCTTGGGTTTGTTTTGTGGCTGAATTTTGTGGAGTTTAGATGGGGGTAATGGAGCTAGAGTAATCTTCTTGCCATCCTTGGTGAATGAATAGGTATTTACGTAACCATTATGCATAACCTTACGGTCATGCAGCCATGGTCTTCCTAAAAGCATGTGATAAGCATCTATAGAAATAACATCACACCATAACTCATCTTGATAGTTCTTTCTAATAGAGAAAGAAATCAAACACCTAGAGTTCACTTGAATTCCCTTGCTTTGATTCAACCACTGGATGTTGTATGGATGTGGATGAGTCATTATTTGTAATCGTAGTTTCTCAATCATGCTTAGAGAAACCACATTTGCACAGCTCTCTCCATCAATGATCAAAGAACATACCTTCCTCTAGACAGTACAATGGGTATGGAATATGTTCTCTCTTTGTTTATCTTTTACTCCCTTTTGATTACTTAGAACTCTTCTTAAAACTGAGAGTTCTCCTTCATCAGCCTCTCCCACGACCTTCTCTTGAGTTTCCTCAAGTTCATGCTCACTTTCATCTTCAATTTCTTCCTCTTCAAAAACTTCCTTCACGACTGACCATTCGGATAAGGTAATTACCTTACAGATAGTTCGAGGCTATATGCCCAAGTCCTTAGCATTTGAAACACCTTCTATTGCTCATAGGATTGGGATTAGGCCCATTTTGAGGAGTTTGGATCTTTTGTGGAGCTGGGGTTCTTTGTGGAAAGGAAGGGGATCGATTTTGTGGCTTGGAAATGGGATTGGAACTCCCCTTGTTAAAAGGTTGGTTTCGGGTGTAAGGTTTCTGGTTTTGGGGTTTAAGGGGCTATCTTGCATTCTTTTGCTACTCTACCTTGTGAGCCAGCGCACAAACAACATCAAAGGATGTATAAGCTTGTAATTCTACCACCTTAGAGTACCTAGGATTAAGACCTCCCAAGTATCTAACTATGATCCGCTCTTCAGGTTCTTGGATATCACACTTGATTAAAAGCTTCTCAAACTCACGTGTGCACTCTTCAACACTCATGCTGCGTTGAGTAAGATTATGGAGTTGAGAATAACAATCTTGCACGTAGGTAGGAGGAAGAAATCTAGTCTTAAGCCTGGATTTCATCTTTTCCCACGTACGGATTCTAGGCTTTCTTTCTCTAACCCATTTAGCACTTAAGTTTGTCCACCACAAAGATGCATACTTTCTTAGCCTTAAGGCCATTTACTTGACCTTCTTATCTTCAGGAACATCTTTATACGCAAAAACCCTCTCAACAGTATGCAACCAATCGAGAAATTCTTCGGGATCAAGCTTACCTTCAAATTCAGGAATTTTAACCTTGAAATCGTTGGTATTTGCTTGAATCCGACGTTCTGCCCTTGTCATTCTAATTGGTTCATCTTCACTAGATGAATCAACTTCATGACTAAAGACTTGTTCTTGCCTTCTTGGTTCGGATTGTAAGGTTTCTTCATTCATTTTCTGCTTTTGCTTCAAAACCGTACCAAGCTGCCTTCTTAGATACTTATTTTATACTGAGTTTCTTGGTTTCGTTGAGTATCCTCTTGAATCTTCTTAGCCAGCAACTCATTTAGCCTCATTAAGGCTCCAAATCTCTCTTCCAAAGTCATGCTTGTTGAACTCATGTTGCTCACGGATTGTGTTTGCACTCACACTAGAATAATTATGCTTGGAAATGAATGAGTGAATGAATTCTGGAAGGGAATGGACGTACCAGGCCAAGGAGAAACCTAAGCTCTGGTACCAAATATGATGTATGTTGAAGGGAATGAACGAAAACTCAAGCAAGAATTCAAGTGCTAAAGAATATGCAAACTGAATTCTAGCTAAGCTTAAGCAAACCCGTGGATAATGAATAAAGAATCATAATTTCTAAACCTTTGTTTGGATACAGAAACACCAACAAACTCTAGTTTAGGGTCCCTAAACTTTGATCAATATGCAAAAACACCACTAAAATGAAGATTAGGACTTACTTGATCACCACCTTAGTCGACCAAATTAAGGATGAGTGAGTGAAGTATTTCGAGTGTACGAAAGCTAAGTGCTCTCAAACTGGTTTTTGTCGTTCAAGTGAGTAAGGAATTACAAATGGTCGTGGGTTACAACTTTAGTACAAACCTAGCTAGCACCTAAAGAAGCAAGCTAGCTGCTGAGGTTTCCCTCCTAAGGAGCAAACATGTTAACCTAAGCAAATCCTCACGGTTACCAGTAAATAGAATACTAACTCACTTAGCTTAATCTAGTTACAATCAAAAAAAAAGAAAAGCAAGACAAATGATGTTTAGAATCTTAATTACATGTAATTAGACTTAATACACTCAGAATACTAAGGAAAGAAAAGAAAAATAGCTGTAAAGTAACATTGCTTTTCGAGTAGCCAATCCAGGTGTAGAGACATCTTTCCTTCCTTTTGCTTCTCATTGATTCCTCTTCCCAAAATGCTGGAACTTGCAGCTTATGATTGTGTTTCTAGAGATCTTGAAGAGTGTGTGAAGCTAGCAAGCAAGCAATCAGCCAAGGAAACCCACAAATGAAGGAAAAAATCGAAGCTGCTGTAAACTGGGTTTTAGGAGCAAAAATTACCCGGTGTTCTGACTTCTTTAAACCTAGCCAAAAGTGATCATGACTTTGATTTCAGGCCATGGTGGGAAACCTTAGGGTGTGTACAAAGCCCCCCTATAAAAAAATCAAGCTTAAATCATGCCTAAGTAGAAGAATTCTACTAAAACATTTAACCGTGTAATTTTGGACCAAAACTAGTAGGTTGGACAAAATGCCTTGATCTCTTAACTTTGATTATGAATGATTGGAATTTAATGCTTGGACCCGAAAGTAGACATCATGATGAATCCAAAAATGTAAAAATATCAAACTTAAGCAACAATGTCGCTTAAGTAATGAGATGAACAAAATCGGGTACATGCTGGTCGTACAACCCAGTTATTTCAGTTTGGCTCCTTTCCATAAGAAGCCATTGCTTGGACCTTGGAGCTTGCATAGGACCTTATTGGACTTGTTGGACCTTCTTCCGTGTCTTGGTTAGTGGGGACTCCATCAGAAGTGTTTAAGGAAAGAAAGGGAGCAAAGCTCATAATTCTGATTTTAATTTCAATATTCAAAAGCTTAGTACAAAATGAGCATTCTAAGGCCCTATATACATGGACAAATGTAGCTTGTATGCTTAGGAGGTTTCCTTCTAAGTGAGGAAAACTCTTAAGCATGCTTAAGCCTTGCTTAGAACTAAGCTAATTACACCAGGTTGATTAACCTAAGCTAATTACAACCTGTAAGCTTGGTAGTACAAAACAAATGATTAAGCTTAACATTAAAACACTTAATTTAGCTTAATATATCAGAATACTAGAGAAAATAAACAAACAGCAGCCGTAAAGTGCTTTCCCCTTTTTGGCTAGCCAAGCAGATTGCAAGGTGCTAAATCTTCCTTTGTTTTCTCATTGGCTAAGCTCTTTCCAAGGCTTGTCTGCAGCATATGATGGCGTCTCTTGCAGCCTTAATGTGATTGGAAGTAATTAAGCAGTCAAGCAGCTGAGCAAACCCTTAGAGGAAGGAAATTACACCTAGCACTAAATCGGGTTCTAGAACCTGTGCTTCAGCCCGGTTTTGTGCCATTGTTTCCACCAATCAAAAGTGAGCATGATTGCAATTTCAGGCCATGGGGGGACTCCTTAGGGTGTGTACAAACCCCCCTGTAAAGAAATCAAGGTTAAATCATTCTTAAGTAGAAGATTTCTGCTAAAATATTTTACCGTGCAGATTCAGACCAAAACTGGCCGGTTTGATAAAATGGCCTGATTTCTTCACTTCGACTGAGTATGATTTATTTTGATTGCGGGGACCTGAAAGGTATCATCTAGGGAACCGAAAATGTAAAAATCCAGGACTTAAACCATAATATAGCTTAAGAAACAACATACTCAAAACCGGGTACATTATGGTTCAACTGGGCAGTTTGGATAGTTTGGGTTTATTGGCTGAATTGTATAGGTAAATGAAGTCCAAATGAGTTGAAACTTATTTTGGTGGAAAGATAACTTCTTAAACTTCAAAACCATTGAAAAAAATTAGACTTGAACCTCAAAGAGGCCTAAGTAATTAAGCTATCAAAAATCGGGTTTATTGCTAGAATCAACCTGTGACCTGCTGTTTTGCTACTTAAATAAAATATGGATGATTTATTTACATTTTGGCCAACAAAATGAGATTACCTTGACTGAGTTGATTCTCCAAATTAAAGGGCATGGAGAGATCTCCATCGAAGACTCACTTATTCACCACTCTAACCGGCCTAGTTAGAGATAACCAAGTGTTTAAAGGAAAATGATGTATATTTTCAAGGGTCTCATTTTCATTCTTTCCACTCGACTTCATGGGAGGAAAGCTCCAAACAAATTTACACATGGCAAGGCCCTTCTTCAGGTCTGCTTTTCGAATTTCATGACAAAACACACTTTATGGAGTTTTACTTGAACTTCAAAATACCATTTTTGAAAGATGCAGTTCCGGACAGCAAGTGCAGCAACTTGGTCACCCTAATCACCTCGATTCAAGGTGGTTTAAACCCATTTTATTGCTTTAGGATTTAAGTTTGGAAAGTTAGCTTTCCAATAAAGCAAATTTCAAGTCATTTGGACTTCATTTGCACACCCAACTCAGCTCTCAAAGTTCAGCTATACAATCTGCCCAAATTCCAGCCCAATGATGGGGACCATCGTGCCCAAGCTTCATCCACACATTCAGCAAACCCTCACACCCATTCAACCCCCAAGGAGGCCAAAGAAGTTCATGCCTTGGTCAGAAAACTCATGTACACAGCAGAAGATGCACTGTCCAGTTCGTCCAGTTTCTGGCCCGGTTTTGTGTCGCTGTTGGAGCAAAATATAGAGGGGAAAATTTCCTGCACGCACCACCCCCTTAAAGCTTAAGATCTTAGCTTTCCAACAAGACCTTTTGCAAGGCATTTGGAGTCCATTTGGTCAGCCAACCAAGCCCAAAACTGAAGACAGTGCACTGCAGGGCGCCAATCAGCACAGTCCGAATTAAGGGAATGTTTGGCCCACCAACTCAACTCCATTGTTTCTGAAATTTTGCAGCATGAAAGGGGACATAAATATTTATCAAGTCAAGGGTTCAAATCCCATCCAAAGCACCCCCTTGTGTAGGTTTTATCCAGCCAAAAGGACAAGCAAAACATCCCTTTACCCGGTTTGTTGCTAGCCGGTACAAGGGCTGTTTTTCTTGGACTTTTTGCTTGTCAACTTGCATCCCCACTTGCTGAATGACTCATCTTGCTGCAACCTAGGACTTTTGTAAGCTTGACACCTCATTTGGGAGGCATAATAACCCCTAATGAGGTAGATTAAGCTAGGTAGTGAGGTGTCTAGCTAGTAGTGGCTGATTAGGTGTGTTTCTCTTCCCCACATGTACTTAGCTTTGTATTTGCTGCCTAGGAAGAGAGGGAGCTCGGCCATTGCTTGTTAAAAGGCAGCTTGGTTCCTTCATTTTGCAACCAACTTGAATGTATAAGCTTGTGAGTTCTCAAAGAAACTCTCCCCTCAAAATTCCTAGTCTATATCTTAAGTGTGGCAACTTAAGTGGTGTCTAGGTCCCTTTATCTCAATTAGGTGGTGATTCCTAATTGATCTAAGGGGATTGCCCAAGTATCCAACAAGAGTGGCTCCTCTTGGATTATCTCTTGAAGGTGCTTGCTCTATCCAACCTCTCCTCTTATCTTCTACATTCTCTCACTTTCCTCCATTAGTTTCCTTGGCAAGAACAAGGGTGAAGTAAGCTTGGGTTGTGTTCATTGCAAGCATACATCATTTGGTATCAGAGCTTAGGCTACTTTCTTGGCCAAGCTTCCTTGCCCAAACACATTCCCCAAACACAAAACTCACAAAACCGCCCAAACACGCACCCACAAAATTCCAGCCGTGCCTATCCAGAAAGTAGCACGGGCACCCCGTGCTCCCTACGCACGACCGTGCCACGTCCAGAGCTCAACACCCATTTTCCAGCAATCCAGCACGGTCACCCCGTGCCACCCCACACGACCGTGCCACATCCCCTGTCCCAGAATCCACCATCAGCCTGTGAGCACGCTCTGACCGTGCCACACCACCCGACCGTGCCTCTCCCTTTTCATCCCAAAACACATCCCAAAACACAAAACCCATCCCACAAAGATCCGGAATGCCATGTCCCTTAGGAAGTTACTCAAGTTGAAACATGAACTTGATAGCCTTGAGTTACGCATCCAACAATGGGGTCTCAAACTTGAATCTCTCATCCATGATAAGGAAAGCAAACAAGGAGAACCCTTGATCGTTAAAGAAGAATGTCATGAAAACCATGAGGTGAGTTGTGACCTACCTCCAAGATTTGATGAGCGTGAAATCGAAGAACTCCAACTGTCTGATTTGGAGCAATGTGGGGTTGTTGAAGGAATTGAGGAACTCGTGAGTCAAGAAGAATACCCTCATTCACAACAAGAATTGAGGACAATTCTTTTCGAAGAAAGAGGGTTTGATGTATATTTTCAAGGGTCTCATTTTCATTCTTTCTACTCGACTTCATGGGAGGAAAGCTCCAAACAAATTTACACATGGCAAGGCCCTTCTTCGGGTCCGCTTTTCGAATTTCATGACAAAAGACACTTTATGGAGTTTTACTTGAACTTCAAAATACCATTTTTGAAAGATGCAGTTCCGGACAGCAAGTGCAGCAACTTGGTCACCCTAATCACCTCGATTCAAGGTGGTTTAAACCCATTTTATTGCTTTAGGATTTAAGTTCGGAAAGTTAGCTTTCCAATAAAGCAAATTTCAAGTCATTTGGACTTCATTTGCACACCCAACTCAGCTCTCAAAGTTCAGCTATACAATCTGCCCAGATTCCAGCCCAATGATGGGGACCATCGTGCCCAAGCTTCATCCACACATTCAGCAAACCCTCACACCCATTCAACCCCCAAGGAGGCCAAAGAAGTTCATGTCTTGGTCAGAAAACTCATGTACACAGCAGAAGATGCACTGTCCAGTTCGTCAGTTTCTGGCCCGGTTTTGTGTCGCTGTTGGAGCAAAATATAGAGGGGAAAATTTCCTGCACGCACCACCCCCTTAAAGCTTAAGATCTTAGCTTTCCAACAAGACCTTTTGCAAGGCATTTGGAGTCCATTTGGTCAGCCAACCAAGCCCAAAACTGAAGACAGTGCACTGCAGGGCGCCAATCAGCACAGTCCGAATTAAGGGAATGTTTGGCCCACCAACTCAACTCCATTGTTTCTGAAATTTTGCAGCATGAAAGGGGACATAAATATTTATCAAGTCAAGGGTTCAAATCCCATCCAAAGCACCCCCTTGTGTAGGTTTTATCCAGCCAAAAGGACAAGCAAAACATCCCTTTACCCGGTTTGTTGCTAGCCGGTACAAGGGCTGTTTTTCTTGGACTTTTTGCTTGTCAACTTGCATCCCCACTTGCTGAATGACTCATCTTGCTGCAACCTAGGACTTTGTAAGCTTGACACCTCATTTGGGAGGCATAATAACCCCTAATGAGGTAGATTAAGCTAGGTAGTGAGTGTCTAGCTAGTAGTGGCTGATTAGGTGTGTTTCTCTTCCCCACATGTACTTAGCTTTGTATTTGCTGCCTAGGAAGAGAGGGAGCTCGGCCATTGCTTGTTAAAAGGCAGCTTGGTTCCTTCATTTTGCAACCAACTTGAATGTATAAGCTTGTGAGTTCTCAAAGAAACTCTCCCCTCAAAATTCCTAGTCTATATCTTAAGTGTGGCAACTTAAGTGGTGTCTAGGTCCCTTTACCTCAATTAGGTGGTGATTCCTAATTGATCTAAGGGGATTTCCCAAGTATCCAACAAGAGTGGCTCCTCTTGGATTATCTCTTCAAGGTGCTTGCTCTATCCAACCTCTCCTCTTATCTTCTACATTCTCTCACTTTCCTCCATTAGTTTCCTTGGCAAGAACAAGGGTGAAGTAAGCTTGGGTTGTGTTCATTGCAAGCATACATCAGAAAATAGGGGCAATGCGCTCAATTCTGATTCAATGTATTATCAAAAGCTAAGCTATAAAATGGGCCTTTCAGAAGGCCTTATACATGAGGCCTAAAGCAGCTATGATGCTTAGAAGGTTTCCTTCCAAATGAGGAAAACTCTTAAGCATGCTTAACAAGCGCTTAGATCTAAGCTAATTACAAAGCTTGATAAACTTCAGTTAATTACATTCTGTGAGCTTTGCAAAGCAAAATCGATAACTAAACTCAGCCTAAATACACTTAATTAGCTTAAATACATCAGAAAGGGGAGAAAAGTAGTCATAAAATAGTCCCTTTTTGGCTAACCAATCAGCTTGCATGGTGTCAAATCTTCCTTTGTTTGCTCATTAGCTAGGCTCTTTCCAAGGCTGATTTGTAGCTCATGATGGTGTTTCTTACAGCCTTGAGCATGATTAGCTAGTAAATAAACAACCAAGTAGCTAAGCAAACCCTTGAAGGAAGGAGAACACAGCTAGCATTAAACCGGGTTCTAGAGGCCGTTTTCTACCCAGTTTTATACCCATATTTTAGCCCACCAAAACTAGGCATGATTTTGTTTTTAGGCCATGGGGGGAAACTTTAGGATGTATACAAACCCCCAAAACAAAGAAATCAAGGTTCTGACTTGTTCAAGTAAAAGAATTCGTATTTCTCCTTTACAGTTACATCAGTTTTGTTATCAGAGCAAGTTCGGATCCTTACCTAAGCCCCGCGCTCCCAAAATTAATCCAAACATATTCCTAATATTCAGCCTCAAACACACCGCAAACACAACTCGTATTCACCCACTTTCACCGTGACATCTAGGAAAGCTATGTCTCGAAGAAAGTTCCTCAAACTACAAGATGAACTTAAAGCATTTTCCCTCAGGATGCAAGACATATATCTCAAGATGCAACAACAAGCACTTGACCTAAAAATGCAACAATATGAATTTGATCTACTCTCATTTTGGTTTGAAATGAGGAAGGAAGCCAAACAGCCCTTGGTATCACCAAAAGTAGACCAAAGTCACGAAGGTCATTGAAGCAAATGTCATGCCTACACAAGTCCAAGAGAGCTCACAATCCTTCTTAGTGCTTACAAGCCACAACAAGGAGGACTTAGCCCATGTGCTATTTTGGAGCTTCCATTCCAACCTCATCCTAAGCCTTCAGGATGTGTTACTCTTTTATTTTGGGAAGGTCAAGAGGCCTTCTAAAGGGTTTTGTCCATCAAAATAAAGTTAAACCCACAGAGATAATAAGAAAGTCCTAAAACAGCAAGGTATATGCTAGCTATAACTTAACCCCATTTTAACCTAGCTTTGTGGGCTTGATTATTCAAGCTTAGCATGGGTTTAAAATGCTACAAATGCACTTTTTGGGAACCTTCTTATGTCAGCTAAAAAGGCATAAAAAGAGTTCTAGGTTAAGTAATTAGGAGATAGATCAAATGAAGTCACTTTCAGCAAGCTATAGATTCTTATCCAGTCTCGACCATATAGAGAGTTTGGACTGTAACTTCGAAACGGTAGCTCCAAATGCCTTCTCACTTGAGCCATCCGCAAATAGACTTTCCAAGCTTTCTAACAAGACCCGTTTGAGCTGATTTGGGTAAGTGTGGCAGAAGTTATAACTATTAGAAGTTGAAGGTTGTGCTTAGAAAGCGACAGGATAGCATGTCACTATCACCTTTGCACTTACTTTGCTTTTTGCTTTTCCCTTGCCTTTATGGAAATTTGAAAGGACCTTTTGCTGCTTTCTTTCAGCTTGTAAAAGGCTTTCATATATAAGGGAGGCGTTAGGATGTAATATTCAGATTTGAATCATATGAATTAGCTCAAAGCTTTCTCTCTCTAAAATATCATTTCTCTTTATCCTTGTTCTAAGGTGGTGAGTCTTGAGTGGAACCTTTATAGAAGTGTTGGTCGCTTAGCCTTTAGGCATTTCTTGGTGGTTTCTTAGTCTTGGTGTGTGGCTTAGCCTTTAAACCAAGTCATATCTTAAGCACAAGGGAAATTTGCAACTAAACTCAAGCAAGCTACATCCGACCCATCTAGTTCACACCCCAGTCATGAGGTTGACAATGCAAGAGAAGAAGAAAAGGAAGCTTACGTGGAAGATGTTCAAGAAGACGAAGGCAAGGAGGTTAGTTTTGACCTACCTCATAGGTTTGGTGAGTATGAACTTGACAAGGGTGAAATACTTCTTTTGGGAAAGCACTTGGGATGATCCAAAAGAAGAAGAAGCTGAACAAAGTGATGTATTCTGGCCTCAATAATGCAGAAGATAGCGAAAGGGAGTCAAGAATGCACATAAGCAAATTGAGGGTAAGTGACCGAAAGGAGATATGTGAAGATAGAAGAATAAGTAGGCTAGCAAGGGTGACCCGAATGACCCACCTTGGTTCACACACTTAGGCAATCGTCTTAGCTCAACTAAATTATAGAACTTAATCACCTTCTTAGTTGAATCCGGAAGACCTAGAGACCCACTTGAGGTCACCACACTCAAGATGCAACACTAGGATTTCAAGAGAGAAAGAGCTTTCTTAACTCAAGCTTATGCATTCATTCAAAGTTGTGATACAAAAGGGAAGTGGCTGGCTTTTAAAAAAGCAAATAAGCCAATTCAAACTTCAAACTCAGCTAAGGGGATTGAAAGTGCAAGGGGGAGTGGGGAAGGGTTAATTCGGCCAGCCTAAGTACAAAGCAAGTCTAATCTACCTTTGGCCACCTCATTAGGACTAATGATGCTCCCAAACGAGGTGTTAAGCTTTTAAGGCAGCCTAATTACATCATTACAAGTTAACTTTTGTACTGGCTGGTGTATAACTGGGTAAAAGGGGATTTTTGTTATCCTTTTGGCTGGATAAAAGTAGCAATAGGGGGTGCTTTGCGGACCCTTTGGGCCCTTAATTTGATAAATATTTATGTCTTCTTTCATCCCTAAAGTTTCAAAAAGAATGGACTTTAGTAAGTCATCTTAATTCCCCTTGAATCTGCCCTTCGCCAGTTTATCGCCAGAACTGCACTATCTGAAAGATCTTGCCGTTTGACTTAGCAAACGACCTCCAAACGCCTTGAAACTTGATTTATTTGAAAGATAACATCTTTAACTTAAAGGTTGTGGTTAAGGCAGTCAATCATGTGATGTATCTCCCAAGGGTTAATGCTAAAACTCAAATTAAGAGTGAAAGCTTAAAACTAAGAGAGAATACAATCAAAGAGAAACCAATGAAAGTGGCACGTAATAGGCTGTTTGTGAGGCAGCAAACATGTGTGGTAGGAATGGTATTTAGAATCAGGGATTCTAAATGGGAAAAGGAAAAGAAACTTGAAGTATCTTCAAAGGATTAGATGAAAACAAAGCTAGAAAGCAAGAACACAATGATTTGCAATATGAAAACTAGCTTAGTAATCTTCAAACCTGTGTAGATAAACAAGGTAGATGGATAGAACTAAACCTTTGTTTGGATACAGAGACACCACCAAATGAAGGTTTAGGGCCCTTAAACTCGATTAAGATACAGAAACACCACTTAAACAAGTTTAAGACTACACTTGAACCCCACCTTAATCGGCCTAGTTGAGGATAAGCAAGTTTAGTATTTGAGTGTGCAAAGCACGAAAGCACAAATGCTCTCAACTTGGGTTTTGATTTATGATTTGCTATCTCTCATACATGGTGATGTATATGAGAAACCAAAGTGACCAAATTCAAAGAATAAGGGTAGGATGTGGGGGTGATGAAGGAGCGAAGGTAAAGGTGAAGGGAGGATAAATCAAGACTTTGATTTGAGATAATCCCACTTGGGAGCCACACAAGCCTTAGTCTTGGGCTATTCTTTTTACCCAATCTAGGATACAGAAGATTCACCACCTAGGAGAGCAAAAAGAACCTAGAGCACCACTTAAGGTAGCCAACCTTAAGATATAGAACTAGGATTTCAAGCAAGCACACTAGAGAACACTCAAGGGCTTAGTATTACTTTGAAATTGGAGTACAAGCTGATGATCCCTCAACCCACACGCCTAGCCCCTTTTATAGTAGAGAACAACACAAATGAAAGGGCATAAGTTACAAGAAATAAACATAGGGCACACCAAAGGACACATTAATGTGTCGGTTATAAATAATCAAGGGGAAGGGGAAAAGATGAGTTCCTTGAGATGCCACAACTCCTTGGCTGCATAAATTACATTAACCCCCTGGTATAAGAAGGGTCTCACGTCCAAATGTAGCTGAAAAGGTTCATGAACCGAATGGGAACACCAAACATCCTCCTTCTTAAAGACACTCACACCCTTGTAGCAGCTCTGACTTTGGACGGCCATATCTCGCGATTTGCCGGGCCAAATCACGTGATTTTGAGCTTGTTGGAAAGCCCTGGATGTGTAGTTTCCAGGAAGCACAAGTTTGCCCAATGTGGACCAGCCGTTCAAAAGTTATGGCCCAAACAATAAAGACTGCTCAGACTAGCCTGCGCCTGGACATTGGGCCTTTGAGGTCTCTTGTTGCCCAACCAAATGAGATCCAATTTAAGCATGGTTGGACTTATTAGAAAGCTAACATTTTAGGCTAAAATATTATGTGGGCCCTCAAGTTGTGGGTCCACCAAATCTTGCACAAAACAAGTAACAAAAACCGGGTTATGATTGAATGAATCCGGCGCGAACTCGTCGGGCATCGCATTGTTCTGCAAAGTTTAGCCACTTCCTTGACCCCCTTGAGCTTAGTAGGGTCTTCCTTGAGCTGAGAAAGGAGCGTAGGAGAGTGGGCTTGATGGTCTCCATCATTGAAATGCAAGGTACTCTTGATCCCCATTTGGAAAACCCGTTGGAAAAGGCACTTTGAAGTTCAAATAAAACTCCATAAAGTGTCTTTTGTCATGAAATTCAAATATTAGGGCCAAAGAAGGGCCTTGCCATGCATGAATTTGTATGGAGCTTACCTCCCATGAAGTTGAGTTGAAAGAATGAAAATGATACCCTTGAAAATATACATCAATCCCTCTTTCTTCGAAAAGAATTGTCCTCAATTCTTGTTGTGAATGAGGGCATTCTTCTTAACTCAAGAGTTCGTCAACTCCTTCAACAACCCCAAATGGCTCCAAATCGGACACTTGGAGTTCTTCAATTTCAAGCTCATCAAATCTTAGAGGTAGGTCACAATTCACCTCATGGTTTTCATGACATCCTTCTTTAAAGATCAAGGGTTCTCCATGTTTGCCTTCCTTATCTATCCCTCTTGGTTGTCCCTCACTTGTGTTTCCTATTTGTCCCCCTATGGTTATAAGTTCGTCTAGTTCAGGTTCTAATTGTGGGGATAATGGAACAATGAAATTGTCATAACAAGGATCAAAGTGAGCAACACATGCTATTCCCTTATCTAAATGGTGATCTAGCACAAGTGGCGAAGGACATGAATAGTCTTCTTGTCCCTCAAGTTCAAAGGTTTCATCATCACCATAGTCATCAAAAACAGGAGGTAGGTCAACTAGGCTTGAAGCTTTTTCTCCAAGGATCTCTTCATCTTTGTTGGAGTTAAGTTTCTCCAAATAACAAAAGGAAGTAGAGCTAGAGTTACAAGTACTCATTGGACTTCCCTTGTTGAAATGGAGGTTTTTAGAAGAGGAATTAAAGCTGTTTACCTCAAAGGAAAGAAAAGGATGCTTGTGTAAGTAAGAGGTTGGAGCGAAAGTATCCATTAATTTACCTCTTAACTTAACCCATGTTGTGATCTTACTTTTCCTTCTCTTCTTCCTCTTATACTTGTACTTTTCCCACCATTCAAGCGCATGGCCTCGGAGCTTCTTGATAACCACCTTAAACTTCTCTTGCTCGTCAATATTGTAGCGAGTGAAGACTTGATCCACTTTGGAAATCCAGTAAGGGAAATCTTCTTTTTGGCCACGAAACTTTGGAGTTTCAAGGATGACCATCTCCTTTTCAATCAAAGCAATCTCTTTTCGCAAGTTCCCAAGAGAAATCATGATGGATGAATGCTTAAGGGTTCTTTGTGGGTTATGTGTTTAGGCTATAAAAAGGCTGTTTTGGAGAAGAGGAGGGAGGGCACGGTCGTGCAGCTAGGCACCGGGGAACCATGCTTGAATGCTGCCTTGCAGAATGCAGGAAAACAAGGGTGGCACGGTCGTGCTTGGGAGCACGGGGGGGACGTGCCAACTTTCTGCCTGCGGATGCTCGGTTTTTGCACGGTTTTGCTGGTTTGAGTTGTTTTTGTGTTTTTTGTTTGGGAAATGTGTTTGGGCTGCAAACTTGGTCAAATGGCAACCTTAGCTCTGATACCAAATGATGTATATGAGAGTCCAAAGTGACCAAATTCAAAGAATAAGGGTAGGATGTGGGGGTGATGAAGGAGCGAAGGTAAAGGTGAAGGGAGGATAAATCAAGACTTTGGTTTGAGATAATCCCACTTGGGAGCCACGCAAGCCTTAGTCTTGGGCTATTCTTTTTACCCAATCTAGGATATAGAAGATTCACCACCTAGGAGAGCAAAAAGAACCTAGAGCACCACTTAAGGTAGCCAACCTTAAGATATAGAACTAGGATTTCAAGCAAGCACACTAGAGAACACTCAAAGGCTTAGTATTACTTTGAAATTGGAGTACAAGCTGATGATCCCTCAACCCACACGCCTAGCCCCTTTTATAGTAGAGAACAACACAAATGAAAGGGCATAAGTTACAAGAAATAAACATAGGGCACACCAAAGGACACATTAATGTGTCGGTTACAAATAATCAAGGGGAAGGGGAAAAGATGAGTTCCTTGAGATGCCACAACTCCTTGGCTGCACAAATTACATTAACCCCCTGGTATAAGAAGGGTCTCACGTCCAAATGTAGCTGAAAAGGTTCATGAACCGAATGGGAACACCAAACATCCTCCTTGTTAAATGCACTCACACCCTTGCAGCAGCTCTGACTTTGGACGGCCATATCTCTCGCTTTACTGGGCCAAATTGCGTGATTTTGGGCTTGTTGGAACGCCCTGGATGTGTAGTTTCCAGGAAGCACAAGTGTGGCCAATTTGGACCAGCCGTTTGAAAGTTATGGCCCAAACAATAAAGACTGCTCAGACTAGCCTGCGCCTGGACATTGGGCCTTTAAGGTCTCTTGTTGCCCAACCAAATGAGATCCAATTTAAGCATGGTTGGACTTATTAGAAAGCTAACAACTTAGGCTAAAATATTATGTGGGCCCTCAAGCCGTGGGTCCACCAAATCTTCCACAAAACAAGTAACAAAAACCGAATTATGATTGAATGAATCCACCGCCAGCTCGTCGGGCATCGCCATGATTGTTCTGCAAATTTTATGATGTATGTTAACCATGGGAATGTCAAAGATCAGAATGTATGATGGGGAAGATTGAAAACAAGGACAAGCAAAAACCGAAAAGAACAATGAGCTCAACCGGTCTTGATGGATAGTGTGCAACTCTCTTGTCTAAGATAAGCCAAAGGCGCCACTTAGAGGAGAAGTTGGGCTATTCCTTCTTCACTTATGGATACAGAATATCACCACCATAAGCAAGAGAAAGGAACCTAGAAGATCACCACTTGAACTAGCCAATTCAAGCTAAAGCAACTAGGAGTTTCAATGGAGAGTAAAACACTCAGATTTCATTGCATGATATTCAAAGCTGCCTTTCTTACATTCCTAAAGGTCCCTTATATAGGAGGGAGCCTCAAAATTCAGATTACATGGGTTACAATGCAAGCCAAACGGATCAAGACAAAAGGGAAGCACAAAAAGCAAGAAAAGTACAAAAGGTGATGTTGACAGTTGCTGTCCAGTTTTCCAGATTGCAGGGTCAACTTTCAGCAGCTGTATCTTCGTCCTTACTTACCCAAATTGGCTCCAACATACCTTATTAGAAAGCTTAGAAAGTGTTCTTTCATATGACTACTTTTGGAGCTCATTTGGTGCAGCCGTTCAGGAGATATAAACAGAACAAGTGAGATGGTGCAGGCTGACTTCCCAAAAGCAGCTTTAGAAGTTTCCTTGCTTTTAGCCTCCTTGGGACACGTTTGACTCTGGTTTCTTTTCCCACCCTTTTAGCCAATTCAAAAAAGGATCTAGGGGTTAAAATTCCAGGTTGTTAGGGTTACTTTAGGTTGGGGAAAATGGGCTCCCAAAACCGGACAAAATCTGACCTGGAAAACAGTTTTGGACAGTTTGGCTTTAACAAAGGGTTTGGATGGGCAAATGACATCCAAATGGGCTGAAACTTGATTTATTGGGCAGCTAACTCTCCAATCTTTCCAGACATACCAAAAGTTTGGCTTTAAAGCCTCAGGTCATCAGGTCACCAAGGTCAGAAAGTCGGGCCATGTGCGGGATGAGCCCGGCAGAATGCAAGTGATCGTGTCTTGAGTGATTTCTAATCCTTGGAAAGCCTTTGTGACCTCTTGAGCTATAAGAACCCCTTGGGGCTGATCCCCATCATCCCCCCCAGCTTGGGAAGAGTTTGTCCTCAAACTTGGTAGCTCGTCTTCTTCATCAAAGTAGGGCCTCAAATCGGCTACATTGAATGTAGCGGATACTCCATAGTCACCGGGCAAATCAACCTTGTATGCATTGGAATTGACTTTTTCAAGGATCTTGAATGGGCCATCCGAGCGTGGAAGAAGCTTGGACCTTCTTTTGCTAGGAAATCGCTCCTTTCTTAGGTGGATCCATACTAAATCTCCGGGCTTAAATTGGACTTCCTTGCGGTGCTTGTTTACCCGATCCTTGGTCTGATCATTGAACTTCTCAATTTTAGCCCTCACTTGTGCATGGAGCTCTTGGATTTCCTTTGCTCTCTTCTCGGCCTCCCAACTAAACTTGATTGGAGTAGGGAGGGGTGTAAGGTCCATAGGTGTACAAGGGTTGAAACCATATACAACTTGGAATGGAGAAAGACCGGTGGCTTTGCTTGGCACTCGATTGTAGGCAAACTCGGCATGGCTAAGCAACTCATCCCAACCCTTTGTGCTCTTCTTGGCTAGGACCCTCAACAAAGTACCCAAGGTCCTATTGGTGACCTCGGTTTGGCCATCCGTTTGGGGGTGACATGATGTGCTAAATTTGAGATGAGTGCCCATCTTCTTCCATAGAGTGAGCCAAAAATGGCTCATGAACTTGCTATCCCGGTCGGACACCATGCTTTTGGGGATGCCATGGAGCCTCACGATCTCTTTGAAGTAGAGGCTTGCAATTTGAGTGGCATCATGGGTAGTATGGCATGAGACAAAGTGTGCCATCTTCGAAAACCGATCAACTACCACCATTATGGAGTCCTTGTTCCGTTGTGTCCTTGGTAGGCCGGTAATGAAATCTAAACTCACATCCTCCCAAGGAGCCTTTGGGACCGGTAAGGGCGAGTAAAGACCTTGAGGCAAGACATGGCTTTTGGCAAGTTGACAAGTAGAGCACCTTTTAACATAATGCTCAACATCCTTGACCATCTTGGGCCAATAGTAGTGCTCCTTCAACATGAGTGAGGTCTTCTCAATGCCAAAGTGGCCGGCCAAAGCTCCTCCATGCACTTCTTTAATCAAAAGCTCCCTAATGCCTCCTTTAGGGATACATAACCGGTTTCCTTTGAATAAGAACCCCTCTTCAATGTGAAATGGACCATGGGGGTGCCGTGAGCATACTTCAAAGGTCTCCTTGAAGTCTTCATCCTTGGTGTACAACTCCTTGATCAATTCAAACCCAAGGACTCTTGAGTCAAGGGAGGAGAGGAGTAGATATCTTCTAGACAAGGCATCCGCACCCTTGTTTAAGTGCCCGGATTTGTGGTGGATCACAAAGTGGAAAGCTTGAAGATATTCCACCCACTTAGCATGCCTTGGGTTGAGCTTGTGTTGACCTTGTATGAACTTGAGTGCTTCATGATCCGAGTGGAGGATGAACTCTCCCCCCACCAAATAATGTCTCCAATGTTCCAAGGCCCTCACTATGGCATAAAACTCCTTGTCATACGTTGAGTATTTTCGCTTGGCCTCATTGAGTTTTTCACTAAAGTAGGCTAATGGTCGGCCTTCTTGTGATAGGACCGCCCCTATGCCCACCCCCGAAGCATCACACTCCACTTCAAATATCTTGGAGAAGCTTGGAAGAGCAAGTATGGGTGCACTAGTGAGCTTCTCCTTCACATCTTCAAAGGCGGCTTGGGCCTTTTCATTCCACTCAAATTTCTTGGATTTGAGAATCTCGGTCAAAGGAGCCATGATTGTGCTAAAGTTCTTGACAAACCTCCTATAAAAAGAGGCTAGACCATGAAAGCTCCTCACTTGGTGAATAGAGGAAGGAACCGGCCATTCCCGGATGGATTGAACTTTGCTCTCGTCCACTTGTATACCATGGGCCGAAACAACATACCCTAAGAAAACAACTTGGGGAGTGAAGAAGTGGCACTTCTCCAAGTTGCCATATAACTTCTCTTGGGAGAGCACATCAAGAACTTGTTGAAGGTGATTAGCGTGCTCCTTCTCACCTTGGCTATAAACCAAGATGTCATCGAAATAGACCACTACAAACCTCCCAATGAAAGGCTTGAGAACTTGATTCATTAGACGCATGAAAGTGCTTGGAGCATTGGTAAGGCCGAATGGCATGACCAACCATTCATATAGTCCCCCCTTGGTCTTGAATGCCGTCTTCCATTCATCCCCTTCATAGATTCGAATTTGATAGTAGCCACTCCTAAGATCAATCTTAGAGAAAATGGTGGCCCCATGCAACTCATCAAGTAGGTCCTCCAATCTAGGGATGGGATAGCGGTACTTAATAGTGATTTTGTTGATAGCCCGACTATCCACACACATCCTCATGCTTCCATCCTTCTTTGGTACCAATAAGGCCGGAACGGCACAAGGACTCAAGCTTTCCCGAATCATTCCTTTGGCCAAAAGTTCATCCACTTGCCTTTGGATTTCTTGGGTTTCTTGTGGATTCATTCTATAGGCCGGTTTATTTGGAAGGGTGGATCCGGGAATGAGGTCTATTTTGTGTTGGATGGTTCTTTGAGGGGGTAGGCCATGGGGAATTTCTTGCGGAAACACATGGTTATAGGCTTGGAGAAGTGGGATGAGGAGGGGATGGGAGTGAGTGACGGTTTCGGTTTCACCTAGGCCAAGTAGGAGCCACTCCTTGAATGACTCATACTCATGGTTTTCGGCCTTGAGGAGGTTAGTGAGTAGGATGTCTTTTTGTGGGGTTTCTTTTGGCTTGAGGAGTTGGGAAGGACGAATGGGGGTAAGGGTGATTTTCTTGTGGTCTAGGATGAAGGAGTAGGTGTTCATTCGGCCATCATGCATAACATTTCTATCAAAGAGCCACGGTCTACCAAGGAGTACATGACATGCATCCATGGGAATCACATCACACCAAATTTCATCCTTATAGTTCTTTCCAATGCTCAAAGAAACTAAACAACGAGATGAGACTTGGATACCTTTGCCTTGATTGAGCCATTGAATGGTGTATGGAAAAGGGTGTGGAGATGCCGTGAGTTGAAGCTTGTCCACCAAGGTCTTGGATGCCACATTTGTACAACTCCCTCCATCAATGATGAGGGAACATACTTTGCCTCCTATGGTGCACCTCGTGTGAAAGATGGCCTCCCTTTGTTCATTCCCATCTTGAGTAGCCAACCCACTCAAAGCTCGCCTAACCACCAAGAGTTCACCTTCATCCGGGCCCTCCTCTACTTCTTCTAGGGCCTCATTCAAGTACAACTCCTTTTCTTCTTCCATTTCTTCTTCAAAAGATGCTTGGTACTCGGCTAGGGTGACCACTCTCTTGTTTGGACATTCGGATGCAATATGTCCAAGGCCTTGGCACCTAAAGCACCTCCTTGTCTCCTTTGGTTTTGTGGACATTTGAGGGGCTGTTTTGGGGACCGAAGGGGGAGGAGGTTTTGGGTTTGGAGGGTTAAAGGGCTTTGGCGTGGTGTATGAAGGCCTTTGGGGAGTGTAGGCACGATTTTGTGGTTTAAAGGCTTCACTCTTTCCCTTAGTCTTCTTTTGTAGTTCCACCTTGTGAGCTAGAGAACTTAACTCATCAAGGGTGGTGTATGGGTGCAACTCTACTATATGGGCTATCTTCTCATCCAACCCACAAAGATACCTCACCAAAGTTTGTTCCTCATCCTCTTTAAGGTCACATTTTATGATCAATTGCTCAAACTCCCTTGTATATTCCTCCACACTTAAAGACCCTTGTCTCAAATGGTGAAGTCTAGAAAAGTTCTCTTGAAGGTAGTGAGATGGAAGGAACTTCTCTTTGAGTTTTTCTTTCATTTTCCTCCAAGTTTTAATCTTCCCCTTCCCTTTCTTGGCCCTCTTAGATAAAACATTAGCCCACCAAGTAGAAGCATACTTTCTAAGTTTAAGGGCAACTAGTTTTACCTTCTTTTCATCCGGGATGTCCTTGTAGTCGAACACCCTCTCCACGGTTTGTAGCCAATCCAAGAACTCGTCCGGATCAAGCTTGCCTTCAAACTCGGGGATGTCAACTTTGAAGTCGTTGAATCCACCTCCTTGATGCCTTTCTTGTCTCCTTGATCCTCTACTAGCTCTTCCTTGTGACCCAAAAGGGTTGAAATCCGAATCACTTTCACCCGGGTCACTAGATTCACTTGGAATAGGTGAATCCCTCAAGTTGTCTCTCCTTTCCTTCATGAGCCTTTGAAGTTGAGTTTGCAAGTACTTGACTCTAGCTTCCATTTCGGCCTTTTCTCTTAAGGCTTGTTCGGCCACTTGCTCGGGTGTTTGGCTAGAAGACATGATATGTGGGCTTTGTGGGAGAGAAACACGAGATTTGGCTGAGAATGGGGTGGCACGGTCGTGCCGTGGGACACGGGCTTCCCGTGCCAAGTTACTGCCGTGACAAAAGTGCAGAAAAGAGGTGGCACGGTCGTGCCTTAAAGCACGGGTAGGCCGTGCCACAATTCTGTCCCGTGCAGATAGAGAAAGGATGTTTTGTGGTTTGTGTTTGAGAAATGTGTTTGGGTGGAAGCTTGGCCAAGAGGGTAGCCTAAGCTCTGATACCAAGATGATGTATGTTAACCATGGGAATGTCAAAGATGAGAATGTATGATGGGGAAGATTGAAAACAAGGACAAGCAAAAACCGAAAAGAACAATGAGCTCAACCGGTCTTGATGGATAGTGTGCAACTCTCTTGTCTAAGATAAGCCAAAGGCGCCACTTAGAGGAGAAGTTGGGCTATTCCTTCTTCACTTATGGATACAGAATATCACCACCATAAGCAAGAGAAAGGAACCTAGAAGATCACCACTTGAACTAGCCAATTCAAGCTAAAGCAACTAGGAGTTTCAATGGAGAGTAAAACACTCAGATTTCATTGCATGATATTCAAAGCTGCCTTCTTACATTCCTAAAGGTCCCTTATATAGGAGGGAGCCTCAAAATTCAGATTACATGGGTTACAATGCAAGCCAAACGGATCAAGACAAAAGGGAAGCACAAAAAGCAAGAAAAGTACAAAAGGTGATGTTGACAGTTGCTGTCCAGTTTTCCAGATTGCAGGGTCAACTTTCAGCAGCTGTATCTTCGTCCTTACTTACCCAAATTGGCTCCAACATACCTTATTAGAAAGCTTAGAAAGTGTTCTTTCATATGACTACTTTTGGAGCTCATTTGGTGCAGCCGTTCAGGAGATATAAACAGAACAAGTGAGATGGTGCAGGCTGACTTCCCAAAAGCAGCTTTAGAAGTTTCCTTGCTTTTAGCCTCCTTGGGACACGTTTGACTCTGGTTTCTTTTCCCACCCTTTTAGCCAATTCAAAAAAGGATCTAGGGGTTAAAATTCCAGGTTGTTAGGGTTACTTTAGGTTGGGGAAAATGGGCTCCCAAAACCGGACAAAATCTGACCTGGAAAACAGTTTTGGACAGTTTGGCTTTAACAAAGGGTTTGGATGGGCAAATGACATCCAAATGGGCTGAAACTTGATTTATTGGGCAGCTAACTCTCCAATCTTTCCAGACATACCAAAAGTTTGGCTTTAAAGCCTCAGGTCATCAGGTCACCAAGGTCAGAAAGTCGGGCCATGTGCGGGATGAGCCCGGCAGAATGCAAGTGATCGTGTCTTGAGTGATTTCTAATCCTTGGAAAGCCTTTGTGACCTCTTGAGCTATAAGAACCCCTTGGGGCTGATCCCCATCATTTTAGCCACTTCCTTGACCCCATTGAGCTTAGTAGGGTCTTCCTTGAGCTGAGAAAGGAGCGTGGGAGATTGGGCTTGATGGTCTCCATCATTGAAATGAAAGGTACTCTTGATCCCCATTTGGAAAACCCGTTTGGAAAAGGCACTTTGAAGTTCAAATAAAACTCCATAAAGTGTCTTTTGTCATGAAATTCAAATATTGGAATCAAAGAAGGGTCTTGCCATGCATGAATTTGTATGGAGCTTACCTCCCATGAAGTTGAGTTGAAAGAATGAAAATGATACCCTTGAAAATATACATCACATGGCCGTGTGTTTGCCTTTTAATACAAAGTGCATCATGCAAGAAAGCAAGCAAACAAGCACCTAGACCTTACCCTCCTAGTGAGAAAAGGTATTAACTAAGCTAATCCCTACGGTTAAAGCATAACCGTGTACAACCATGCTTAAGCTTAATCTAATTACACCCTTAACCTTAAGGAAAGCAAGACAAATGATTAGGCCGATTGAGCTGGTGTTCAAGTATGAATCAGATTAGAACACGAAAAGGTATTAACTAAGCAAGACAAATGAAGTTCACTGATTAGAACACGAAAAGAGAGAGCTTATGGTTTAAGGAATCCAAAAGCTAACTTCATGAACTTTAAGTGAATTCAATGGAATTTGGATAGTTCTAAGCCTTGTGATTAGATAAGATACACCACTAATCACTTAGCTTAGGGCCCTTAACCTTTGATTAGGATAAGATACACCACCTAATCAATGATTAAGACTCACTTGAACACCACCTTAATCGGCCTAATTAAGGATAAGCAAGTTAAGTGTTTAAGAGGAACTCAAGACACAAAGTCTTTTCTCAAAGTTTTAAACTCAAAATCTGATTCATGAAGTGAGAAGTACACGGCCTTATATAGCCACTAAAGTCATGAAACAACCTGTCCCTCTAAGGGAGGAAAGGTATTAGTCTAGCTAAGCACACTTATACAAGGTTTAAACTAAAGCAAAGTAAAACCGGTACAATCAAGCTTAATACACAAGTTTACTCATCCTAAGACCTTTCTTAATATCTAAGGCATAATTGTGACTCATTTTCCTTCCTTGGAGGGCAAAGATACACGGCTACCTCCTAGCAAAAGGCTGCTGAGTTCGAGCTTGACATGTGTGTTGGTGGTGGCCGAATACATGCTTGCAAAATGTCTTCTTCTTCATGCTCCCACGTGTCTCTCTCCTATGTGGTTGAGTGGCAACTTACCAAGCAGCTCATTTTGACCAAGTAGGCAAGCTTACACCTTAAGCAAGTCTCTCTTGAATTTAAGTAATTAACCTGGCTTTGTGAACTTCAATCTCAATGCAAAATATTGGACTTAAACCTTAAAGAAGTTTAAGTAATTAACCTCTCAAAACTGGGTTTGCTGCAAGAAGCAAACCATGACTTGCTGTTTTAGGTCTTAAACAAAATAAGGATGATTTATTCATCCTTTAAACACCAAAATGAAATTACCTAATTGATTTGCTTCTTTTAAATCAAGGGGCATGGAGGGATTTCCATCATTCTCCCCTTGTTGAAAAAGATTTGTCCACAAATCTAATTAAGTAATTACTTCTTCTCCTTACTTCAGTTCTGGCTGAAATAAAATCAGCCATGAAAACAAGTCTCTCTTGAATTTAGAGACTCTTTTCTTTACTCTCCCCTTGCTGATCTGAATGGTGGACGTAGGGGACTTCTTGGACTTGCTTCGAACCAATTCTTCAAATGCTCTTAACTCAAAATTAGGAGCTTTTAGTAATGGTTCTGAAATGGATTGACAGAAATTTGGGTTGAGTGTTTTAGGTGTGGGTGGAGTGGGAAAAAATGATGGTGGTTCATGAAAAGTGGTGGGAAGGCTGAGATGCTCATGGCTTCTAGGTGGATGGTGGATGTTTAAAGTGAGCATATCACCTTTATTTGCCTCAATCTCTATCTCCTCAAGATCATCTTCTTCATCCTCTTCTTTTTCCTCCTCTAATTCGACCTCCTTCGGTTCTTCCACCAATGGCATCTTCTTTTCCTCCTGATTTTCCTCCTGATGGAAATCCCTCCATCCCTTTTGTTAAAAAAGAATCAAATCAAATTAGGTAATCTTATTATGCTGGTTTAAGGATGAATAAATCATCCAAGTTTTGATTAAACATTGAAACTGCAGGGCAAGGGTTAAATCCAGCAGCTAACCCATTTTTGTGTGCTTAATTTCTCAAACATACTAAGGGTTTATGTCTAATATTTTTTGATGGATTTGAAGATCAAGATGTTAGCTTTCCAACAAATTAAGTTTCATCCAATTTGGACTTCATTTGGTCGTTCAAATCAGCAATTAAACCCAAGGTGTCAAAACTGCCCAGCAGGGCCAGGATGAACCCGGTTTTGTTCTTTTTATTTCTTATGATATAGTTTAGCTTAAGTCTTGAATTTTTACATATTTTGGGTCCCCAAGATCTTAGCTTTCATTTCCAATTGGAATTACCAGATTTGGAGTTCAATTGGTTAGTGAACTAAGCTAATTAGTAAACCTGTGCTGTTTTGGAGTCCAATCTGCACGGTTTTGGGAATCAAGCTGATTCAAGGGGCAAATGATGTCCAATTGCTATGATTAAAAAAGGAGGGTAATCTAGACATCTTGAGGTTTCCATCCATGTAAGAAACGTAGCAATTAGTCATCATTTGAAGTGTCAAGCATGCGTTGCAAGTTGAGGCAGAAACCGGCTGACTGACACCCGGTTACTTAGCCTAGTAGTTTTCCTCCTTCAAGGGGTTTGCTTAAGGTGGAAGACTGCCAACTAGGTCATTTTGAGCTGCTTGATGAAACACCACTCAGCTACTTGTGAGAGAGACACGTGGAGCAAGTGAAACACCACCATTTTGCAAGCTCTCATTTGACCACTCAAGCATGACATGGCACACATGCATTTTTCAGTCCTTTTGAGGTGGCTAGCCGTGCACTCTTGCCTTCTTAACTAGGAAATTGAGTCATTTACATTCCTTAATGCAAAGAAAAAGGCTTAGGAAGATAAATTAAGTGCTTTGTAATATAAACCTTCAGCTTATGTGTGCTTTAGCTTAAACCGTGTATTACTAAACATAGGATTAGTTTAATGACTTTCCTTGCCTAGAAGGAAAGCCGTTTTCATGTAATGACAAGGCTATATAAGTGCCTTGGCTGCTCTTTTGTAAAACAAGAAGTTTGAGTTTTGAAATTAAGAAAAGACTTTGTGTCTTGTGTTCCTCTCAAACACTTAACTTGCTTATCCTTAATTAGGCCGATTAAGGTGGTGTTCAAGTGAGTCTTAATCATTGATTAGGTGGTGTATCTGTATCCTAATCAAAGGTTAAGGGCCCTAAGCTAAGTGATTAGTGGTGTATCTTATCTAATCACAAGGCTTAGAACTATCCAAATTCCATTGAATTCACTTAAAGTTCATGAAGTTAGCTTTTGGATTCCTTAAACCATAAGCTCTCTCTTTTCGTGTTCTAATCAGTGAACTTCATTCCCCACGTCTCCTTTTCCTTTTCATATTCTTTTCAAGCTCAATCAAGGCCAAGGTTTCTTGCTTTGATTTAGTTTTGAGTGCAAACACAAATCCATTTCAAACCGTGAGGAGTCACAATTCCAGGCGTGCTAGGCAGCAAGTTGGCACGGCCACCCCGTGCTGTCAAGCACGACCGTGCCTCCCTGGCCGTGAGTGTTTGCTCTCGCTTTTGCTTGTTATCTTGTATCCTTGATGTGAGTTAACTTGGGTTTCTTCATTCCCTTGAGACTTACATCACCTCCCCTCTCACGGCTTTCCTTTCTTCTGAGGTAATGACCTTGTTGCTTGGGCAATCCGTGGCTAAGTGTCCAAGCCCTTGGCACTTGAGACACCTCCTAAGTTGTGGGGGAAAGATCATTTGTGGGGTTGGTTTTTTTTTGTGGGGTGGAAGGAAATGAACCCGTGAGCTTAATGGAGATACTTTCTTTCATGGGCATGTAAGTGGATGGGTAAAAGGAACCCTTCAACTTACTACTCAATTTCTTCCAAATTCTCACCTTCTCTTTTCCTTTCTTTTTTCGCTCAAACTTGTAATTATTCCACCACTGAAGTGCACAACCTCTCAATCTTGAAATAACCACTTCGAACTTCTGTTGGTCATTAAGGATACAACAAGTAAAAACTCGTTCTACCTTAGATAACCAACCTGTGAACTCTTCCTTTTCGCCACGAAATTTTGGAATTGCAAAGCAAGCATATCCAATATCAATAAAAGCTAGTTCTTTCTCCAAGCTCATTGAAGATGGCGTGAAGGATGAGGCCTAGGGTTCTTTGTGGGCTGATTTGAAATGTAAGTAGGCTGTTTGTGTTTGGATTTAATTTGGGAGCGTGGGGTTCAGGCAAGGATCTGAACTTGCTCTGATACCAAAAATGATGTAAGTCTCAAGGGTAGAAACAACCCAAGCCAACTTACAACAAGAACACAACCAAAACAAGTGGAAAACTCACGAACCAAGGGAGGCACGGTCGTGCTTAAGGGCACGGGTGACCGTGCTAACTTGCTGCCTAAGCACGCCTAGTTTGTGATTTTCACGGTTTTGAGATGGCTTTTGTGTTTGGGCTCAAAACTGAATCAAAGCAAGAATTCTTGGCCTTGATTAAGCTTGAAATGAATATGAAAAGAAAAAGAGAAGAGAGGAATGAAGTTCACTGATTAGAACATGAAAAAGGAGAGCTTTGGTTTAAGGAACTCAAAGCTAACTTCATGAACTTTAAGTGAATTCAATGGAGTCTGGATAGTTCTAAGCCTTGTGATTAGATAAGATACACCACTAATCACTTAGCTTAGGACCTTAATCTTTGATTAGGATAAGATACACCACCTAATCATTGATTAAGATTCACTTGAACACCAGCTCAATCGGCCTAATTAAGGATAAGCAAGTTAAGTGTTTAAGAGGAACTCAAGACACAAAGTCTCTTCTCAAAGTTTTAAACTCAAAATCTGATTCATGAAGTGAGAAGTACACGGCCTTATATAGCCACTAAAGTCATGAAACAACCTTTCCCTCTAAGGGAGGAAAGGTATTAGTCTAGCTAAGCACACTTATACAAGGTTTAAACTAAAGCAAAGTAAAACCGGTACAATCAAGCTTAATACACAAGTTTACTCATCCTAAGACCTTTCTTAATATCTAAGGCATAATTGTGACTCATTTTCCTTCCTTGGAGGGCAAAGATACACGGCTACCACCTAGCAAAAAGCTGCTGAGTTCGAGCTTGACATGTGTGTTGGTGGTGGTCGAATACATGCTTGCAAAATGTCTTCTTCTTCATGCTCCCACATGTCTCTCTCCTATGTGGCTGAGTGGCAGCTTACCAAGCAGCTCATTTTGACGAAGTAGGCAAGCTTACACCTTAAGCAAACCCCTTGAAGGAGGAAAACTACAAGGCTAAGTAACCGGGTGTCAACCAGCCAGTTTCTACCTCAACATGTCACGCATGCTTGACACATCAAACGCTGACTACTTGCTACGTTTCCTACATGGATGGAAACCTCAAGATGTCTAGATTACCCTCCTTTTCGAATCATAGCATTTGGACGTCATTTGCCCCTTGAATCAGTCTGATTTCCCAAACCGTGCAGATTGGACTCCAAAACAGCATAGGTTTACTAATTAGCTAAATTCACTAACCAATTGAACTCCAAATCTGGTAATTCCAATTGGAAATGAAAGCTAAGATCTTAAGCTTTTCAGGGATGCAAAAATTGGACACTTAAACCTCATGGAAGATTAAGAAATGTAATCACCAAAACCGGGTAAAATCTGGATGTAAACTGTCTTCAGGGCAGTTTGTATATCTTGGTTTTATTGGCTAATTTGAGAGGGTAAATGAAGTCCAAATGGGATGAAACTTGATTTTCTGGAAAGCTGGCTTCGTGAACTTCAATCTCAATGCAAAATATTGGACTTAAACCTTAAAGAAGTTTAAGTAATTAACCTCTCAAAACCGGGTTTGCTGCAAGAAGCAAACCATGACCTGCTGTTTTAGGTCTTAAACAAAATAAGGATGATTTATTCATCCTTTAAACACCAAAATGAAATTACCTAATTGATTTGCTTCTTTTAAATCAAGGGGCATGGAGGGATTTCCATCATTCTCCCCTTGTTGAAAAAGATTTGTCCACAAATCTAATTAAGTAATTACTTCTTCTCCTTACTTCAGTTCTGGCTGAAATAAAATCAGCCATGAAAACAAGTCTCTCTTGAATTTAGAGACTCTTTTCTTTACTCTCCCCTTGCTGATCTAAATGGTGGACGTAGGGGACTTCTTGGACTTGCTTCGAACCAATTCTTCAAATGCTCTTAACTCAAAATTAGGAGCTTTTAGTAATGGTTCTGAAATGGATTGACAGAAATTTGGGTTGAGTGTTTTAGGTGTGGGTGGAGTGGGAAAAAATGATGGTGGATCATGAAAAGTGGTGGGAAGGCTGAGATGCTCATGGCTTCTAGGTGGATGGTGGATGTTTAAAGTGAGCATATCACCTTTATTTCCCTCAATCTCTATCGCCTCAAGATCATCTTCTTCATCCTCTTCTTTTTCCTCCTCTAATTCGACCTCCTTCGGTTCTTCCACCAATGGCATCTTCTTTTCCTCCTGATTTTCCTCCTCTCTCACGGCTTTCCTTTCTTCCGAGGTAATGACCTTGTTGTTTGGGCAATCCGTGGCTAAGTGTCCAAGCCCTTGGCACTTGAGACACCTCCTAAGTTGTGGGAGAAAGATCATTTGTGGGGTTGGTTTTTTTTGTGGGGTGGAAGCAAATGAACCCGTGAGCTTAATGGAGATACTTTCTTTCATGGGCATGTAAGTGGATGGGTAAAAGGAACCCTTCAACTTACTACTCAATTTCTTCCAAGTTCTCACCTTCTCTTTTCCTTTCTTTTTTCGCTCAAACTTGTAATTATTCCACCACTGAAGTGCACAACCTCTCAATCTTGAAATAACCACTTCGAACTTCTGTTGGTCATTAAGGATACAACAAGTAAAAACTCGTTCCACCTTAGATAACCAACCTGTGAACTCTTCCTTTTCGCCATGAAATTTTGGAATTGCAAAGCAAGCATATCCAATATCAATAAAAGCTAGTTCTTTCTCCAAGTTCATTGAAGATGGCATGAAGGATGAGGTCTAGGGTTCTTTGTGGATTGATTTGAAACGTAAGTAGGCTGTTTGTGTTTGGATTTAATTTGGAAGCGTGGGGTTCAGGCAAGGATCTGAACTTGCTCCGATACCAAAAATGATGTAAGTCTCAAGGGTAGAAACAACCCGAGCCAACTTACAACAAGAACACAAACAACCCAAGTGGAAAACTCACGGACTAGAGTGAGCACGACCGTGCTTAATGGCACGGAGTGACCGTGCTAACTTGCTGCCTAAGCACGCCTAGTTTGCGATTTTCACAGTTTTGAGATGGCTCTTGTGTTTGGGCTCAAAACTGAATCAAAGCAAGAATTCTTGGCCTTGATTAAGCTCGAAATGAATATGAAAAGAAAAAGAGAAGAGAGGAATGAAGTTCACTGATTAGAACATGAAAAAGGAGAGCTTTGGTTTAAGGAACCCAAAGCTAACTTCATGAACTTTAAGTGAATTCAATGGAATCTGGATAGTTCTAAGCCTTGTGATTAGATAAGATACACCACTAATCACTTAGCTTAGGGCCCTTAACCTTTGATTAGGATAAGATACACCACCTAATCATTGATTAAGATTCACTTGAACACCAGCTCAATCGGCCTAATTAAGGATAAGCAAGTTAAGTGTTTAAGAGGAACTCAAGACACAAAGTCTTTTCTCAAAGTTTTAAACTCAAAATCTGATTGATGAAGTGAGAAGTACACGGCCTTATATAGCCACTAAAGTCATGAAACAACCTTTCCCTCTAAGGGAGGAAAGGTATTAGTCTAGCTAAGCACACTTATACAAGGTTTAAACTAAAACAAAGTAAAACCGGTACAATCAAGCTTAATACACAAGTTTACTTATCCTAAGACCTTTCTTAATATCTAAGGCATAATTGTGACTCATTTTCCTTCCTTGGAGGGCAAAGATACACGGCTGCCACCTAGCAAAAGGCTGCTGAATTCGAGCTTGACATGTGTGTTGGTGGTGGCCGAATACATGCTTGCAAAATGTCTTCTTCTTCATGCTCCCACGTGTCTCTCTCCTATGTGGCTGAGTGGCAGCTTACCAAGCAGCTCATTTTGACCAAGTAGGCAAGCTTACACCTTAAGCAAACCCCTTGAAGGAGGAAAACTACTAGGCTAAGTAACCAAGTGTCAACCAGCCGGTTTCTGCCTCAACTTGTCATGCATGCTTGACACATCAAATGCTGACTAATTGCTACGTTTCCTACATAGATGGAAACCTAAAAATGTCTAGATTACCTTCCTTTTTGAATCATAGCATTTGGACGTCATTTGCCCCTTGAATCAGTCTGATTTCCCAAACTATGCGGATTGGACTCCAAAATAGCACAGGTTTACTAATTAGCTAAATTCACTAACAATTGGACTCCAAATATGGTAATTCCAATTGGAAATGAAAGCTAAGATCTTAAGCTTTTCAGGGATGCAAAAATTGGACACTTAAACCTCATGAAAGATTAAGAAATGTAATCACCAAAACCGGGTAAAATCTGGATGTAAACTGTCTTCAGGGCAGTTTGTATATCTTGGTTTTATTGGCTAATTTGAGAGGGTAAATGAAGTCCAAATGGGATGAAACTTGATTTTCTGGAAAGCTGGCTTCGTGAACTTCAATCTCAATGCAAAATATTGGACTTAAACCTTAAAGAAGTTTAAGTAATTAACCTCTCAAAACCGGGTTTGCTGCTGGAAGCAAACCATGACCTGCTGTTTTAGGTCTTAAACAAAATAAGGATGATTTATTCATCCTTTAAACACCAAAATGAAATTACCTAATTGATTTGCTTCTTTTAAATCAAGGGGCATGGAGCGATTTCCATCAAGTAGGCCACTCACGGATGGCCTTGATCTTCTCTTCATCCACTTGGATGCCATTGGCCGAAACAACATACCCCAAAAACTTCACTTGGGGAGAGAAGAAATGGCACTTTTTAAAGTTGCCATAAAGTTGTTCTTGAGCCAAGACACTCAAGACCTCATGCAAGTGCTTGGAATGCTCCTCTTCTCCACGGCTATATACCAAAATGTCGTCAAAGTACACAACAACATATCTCCCAATGAATGGCTTAAGAACTTGGTTTATAAGTCTTATGAATGTGCTTAGTGCATTTGTCAAACCAAAGGGCATGACAAGCCACTCATAGAGGCCACCCTTGGTTTTGAAAGCTGTTTTCCATTCATCCCCTTCAAAGATCCGAATTTGATAGTAGCCACTTCTAAGGTCGATTTTGGAGAAGATAGTGGCTCCGTGAAGCTCATCAAGTAAATCCTCCAACCTTGGGATAGGGTACCGGTACTTGATGGTGATCTTGTTGATAGCTCTACTATCAACGCACATTCTCATACTCCCATCTTTCTTGGGCACAAGTAGAGCCGGGATGGCACATGGGCTCAAACTCTCACGGATTAAGCCCTTGGATAGGAGCTCATCCACTTGTCTTTGAACCTCTTGTGTTTCTTGGGGGTTCATGCGGTAGGCCGGCTTGTTTGGGAATGTGGCACCGGGGATAAGATCAATTTTGTGTTGGATAGATCTTTTAGGGGGTAGGCCGTGGGGTATTTCTTGTGGAAAAACATGGGAAAAGGCTTTTATGAGGGGTGTAAGTAAAGGATGGGAAGGTTCCTTTACCTTGGCCGGTTCTTGGCCTAAGAGAATCCACTCTTTGAAGTCTTCAAATTCATGGAGTTGAGAGTGGAGTAAGGTGGTGAGGAAGACATCCAACTTGGGATTGTCGTGGGGGTTCTTTTGTGGGCTAGGTTTGAGGGGAGTGAGGGTGATTTTCTTGTGGTCTTTGGTGAAGGTGTATGTGTTCAAGCGGCCATCATGCATGACTCTTCTATCAAATAGCCATGGCCGGCCCAAGAGGACATGACAAGCGTCTATGGGCACAATATCACACCAAGTTTCATCCTTGTAAGTTCTTCCAATGGAAAAGGAAAGTAGACACCGAGTGGTGATTTGCAAACCCTTACCTTGATTGAGCCATTGAATTGTGTAAGGATTTGGATGAGGTGTGACCGGGATCTTGAGTTTGTCCACCATGGTTTTGGAGGCCACATTAGCACAACTTCCTCCATCAATAATGAGAGAACACACCTTTCCACCCACGGTGCATCTAGTGTGGAAGATGCTTTCCCTTTGTTCCATGTCTTCATGAGAAGCACGCCCACTCAAGGCCCTTCTAATCACCATGAGCTCTCCTTCATCCGGGCCCTCTTCTACCTCCTCTGTGGTTTCATTCAAATATAACCCTTTCTCTTCTTCTTCCTTCTCTACCTCCTCTTCTAGCTCCTCTAGGGAAGCTTGATATTCGACTAGAGAGACCATTCTTTTGTTTGGACATTCAGATGCATAATGTCCAAGGCCTTGGCAACGAAAACACCGGACCTTGCTAGAGGGTTTTGGGGGTGGTTGTTTGGAGGGAGTTTGTGGAGTGATGTTTTGTGGGGGCTTCGGATTTGGAGAGGGGAAGGATTTTTGAGGAGTGTATGGGGGTTTTTGAAAGCCATAAGGCCGTGGGGTAGGTTTGGGGATGGGATTCTTGCCTTTGAGTTTCTTTTGCATTTCAGCCTTGTGGGCTAAAGCACTTAGCTCATCAAGGGAGGTGTAAGGATGTAACTCAACAACATGAGCAATTTGTTCATCAAGGCCACTCAAGTATCGAATCAAGGTTTTGGCATCATCCTCCTTCAAGTCACATTTCAAGAGAAGTTGTTCAAAGTCCCTAGTGTACTCCTCTACACTTTTGGAACCTTGCTTGAGATGGTGGAGTTTAAAAAAGTTATCTTGGAGATAATGTGGGGGTAAGAATTTGGCCTTTAGTTTGGACTTCATTTGCTCCCAAGTCTTAATCTTACTTTTCCCCTTCCTTACTCTCTTGGACACAACATTAGACCACCAAATAGAGGCATATTTACGAAGTTTCAAAGCTACTAGTTTTACCTTCTTGCCTTCTGGGATGTCTTTGTATTCAAAGACTTGTTCCACCGTTTGCAACCAATCACGAAAGATATCCAGATTAAGTTGGCCTTCAAACTCCGGGATGTCAACTTTGAAATCACCATAGCTTCTTTCACTTTGCCTTTGGTGTCGACGCGTCATCTATCTTGCTCTTCTTCACTTGAATCACCCAAAGGGTTGCTTCCCTCGGAATCATCCGAGTCCCTATGCTTGCTTGAGCTTCTAGAACTCCATTGGTTTCGCCTTTTCTCCTCCATGAGTTGGCCAAGTTGTCGTTGAAGGTACTTGAGTTGGGCCTCAAGTTCGGCCTTCTCCTTAAGAGCTTGTTCAGCCACTTGCGAAGGGGTGAGGCTAGCGGACATGGTGACTTTATGGTGAGAAGTTGGTGTTTTGGGACGAAAAGGGGTAGGCACGGTCGGGGTGTGCTCACGGGCTGAAGGTGAATTCTGGAGTAGGGGAGGTGGCACGGTCGTGTGTGGTGGCACGGGGTGGCCGTGCTGGGCTACTGGAAAATGGGTGGGCAGTTCCTGGCATAGCACGATCATGCGTATATGGCACGGGGTGCCCGTGCTGATTTTCTGGGAGAACATGGCTGGGAATTTTACGGGTATGTGCTTGGGTGGTTTTGTGAGTTTTGTGGCTGGGGAATGTGTTTGGGTAAGGAAGCTTGGCCAAGAAAGTAGCCTACGCTCTGATACCAAGTTGATGGAAGCTTGCAAGGACAAGACCAAACTCACAAACTTGCTTCAAAGTAGAATACGGAGTGATGAAGAAGAAGAACAGAAAATGGAGATGAGAATTCAGGAGTTTGGATAGTCAAGTGACCTTTCAAGGGATAATCCTAGGAGCCACCCTTGGAGAACACTTGGGCAATCTCTTTGTATCAACTAGTTACAGAATTTAATCACCTTTTAGTTGAGAGAAAGAGACCTAGAGACCCACTTGAGTTGCCAAGCTCAAGATATAACACTAGGAATTTTTGTGGAGAGAGTTTTGAGAACTCACAAGCTCATGCATTCAAAGTTGCTTACAAATGAAAGGCCAATCTAGTTTTACCCTAGCTTGGCTGAGTTCCCCACCCTTCCCATGCAGCAAAAACAAAGCTTAGTACATGCGGGGAAGAGTAACACATCCAATCATCCATTGCTAGCTAAACACCTCACTACCTAGCTTAATCTACCTCATTAGGGCTTATGATGCCTCCTAAATGAGGTGTCAAGCTTACAAGGATCCTAGAGTGTAGCAAAAATGAGTCATTCAACAAGTGGGCAAGCAAAAACCCAAGGAAAATCAGCCCCTTGTACCAGCTAGTGAAGGACCGGGTAAAGGGGTGTTTTTCTTGTCCTTTTGGCTGGATAAAACCAACACAAGGGGGTGCTTTGAATGGGATTTGAACCATGACCTGATAAATATTTATGTCCCCTTCCATTGATGTAGTCCCCACCGCCATCAGTAATGAAGAAGGTCCAACAAGTCAATCAAGGTCCAATACAAGCTCCAAGATACAAGCCATGGTCCAAATTGTCCAAACATCCCAAGGAGGTGCACACGGGTTCAAGACCCAAACCTTACCCGGTATTGTGCACTTGATTTCCTAAGCTTTAAGGAGGCTTAAGTCCTTAATTTTTGCATTTTGATAACGCTTAAGATGTCCCCTTTCATGCCCCAATGTTAGTTCAGCACTATCCAAGTCAAAGAAAGGAGGAACAAGGTGTTTTGTCAAACTGGTCAGAATTGCACCTAATCTGCACGGTTTTTTCTTTTAGTTTAAAAACCCTACGTAAAATTTGTTTAACCTTAATTTCTTAGTTGGGAGGGTTTAAACACATCCTAAACTTTCTTCCCATAGGTTAAAACCAGAGTCAAACTCACTTTTGTCAAGGTTGAACCAAGCCCCAAAACCGGCCACAAAACTGTCCAAGAACCCGGTTCAGCAGTCCGGTTTTATTTTGCCTTCTCCGGTGGGTTTTCTTCACTTCAGCAGATATGGCACGCCCCTCAAGGCTGGGCACACGTCCCAAAGTCCCAATGATGAGCTGCAACCTTGAGAAGAATGACCAATGGGAGAGAAGCTGCCATGGAAGATGTCCCCTCTTTGTAATTGGCTAGCCGTAAAGCACTTGTTCTCTTTTCGGCTGTCCAATGGCAAGAGAGGAGATTTATCAGCTGCTTTGGCTTATGTTTAAGTTAATTATAATGTAAACATCATTTGTCTTGCTTTCCTCAATGTTAAAGGATGTAATAAAGCTAGCTAAACCTAGGTAATAACCGGTTTTGCTCTAATCGGGTATGTTTAGCTAATTAAGACTTTCCCCCCTAGGAAGGAAAGGACTAGTAAGGTGCTTGCTTGCTTGTGTGCTTGCTTGACATGCTTACTAAAGGAATGCACGGCCATGGTAAGAGAAACCAGCTTTTATTGAATGAAAATCAGTTTGAAGGCTTGAAAGCTTTCTCTCTCAAATTCTTGCTTGCTTATCCTTAATTAGGCCAATTAAGGTGGTGTTCAAGCCAAGTCTTAACCTTGATTGAGTAGTGATATTGATGTATATGTGGGTGGTAAGTGAACCAAATCAAACTCAAATAAACCCAAATAAGAATTGAACCAAAGTAAAGAGAAAATGGAAGGTTGATTGAGATGGAATGAAAATAATAACAAAAAAGAACAAAGGATAAACAAGACCTTGCACTTGAGATAATCCTTCGCGGAGCCACTCAAGGACTTGATCTTGGGCAAATCCTCTCGTCTTCACAAAGGAATCACTCCAATTGAAAAGAAAAGAGAACCTAGAACACCACCTGAACTTGCAAAATTCAAGATATAGAACTAGGGATTTTTTTTTTGGACACAAATGAGAATCACTCTCAAGGCGTTTGTACTACTCTTGGAAAAGCTTACAACTCTGAATTCAAATGCAACTACATAACCCACCTATTTATAGGCTAAACAAAGATAACCAAAAGACTTAAAAACTCCTAGCAATTAAAACTAAAAAATTGAAAAGGCGTGGAAAATGGAAACGACTCAACATGAAGGGGTGGGGGAGGTTACAAAGAATATTCTAGGCTTCCAATCAGCTGAAGACATCCATCTAGAACACTCCAAGTCGTGCATGATGTCATCCACATGACGTCATGTAACCAAAGTCTCTTCATTTGCCCAGCATTTAATCCTTGCAGCAGCCTCCACTTCAACGGAGTATAACTCTCAGCAAACACGTCCAAATCAGGTGATTTTGGGCTTGTTGGAAAGCCCTGGAAATCGATTTTCCAGAATGGGCTCATTTGCTCAATTTGGATAAGTAGATCAAAAGTTATGGTCCGAACATTACACCTATATCAGAACTGGACTGGAACAGGACATGTCTTCTTTGAGTAATATTTAGCCCAACCAAATGACGTCCAAATTAAACAAACTTGGGCTTATTTTAAAGCTGAAATCTTAAGCTTCCAAACATATGGGCCCTCAAGTTGTGGGTCTACTTGAACTTGTCCAAAAGTTTCCACAACAATTACCTTCCGCAGGGACGAATCGGGCACTAATTCTTCCGGAAGGAATAAAACTTTTCTACAGAGTTTTGCCACATCTTTGACTTCTTGAAGCTTGATTATTGGGTTGGTCTTGATGGTCTTTGGGCCGTTCATGATGGTCTCCATCATTATTGAAATGCAAGGTACTCTTGATCCCCATTTGGAAAACCCGTTTGGAAAAGGCACTTTGAAGTTCAAATAAAACTCTATAAAGTGTCTTTTGTCATGAAATTCAAATATTGGAACCAAAGAAGGGCCTTGCCATGCATGAATTTGTATGGAGCTTACCTCCTATGAAGTTGAGTTGAAAGAATGAAAATGATACCCTTGAAAATATACATCAATCCCTCTTTCTTCGAAAAGAATTGTCCTCAATTCTTGTTGTGAATGAGGGCATTCTTCTTGACTCAAGAGTTCCTCAATTCCTTCGACAACCCCACATAGCTCCAAATCGAACACTTGGAGTTCTTCAATTTCAAGCTCATCAAATATTGGAGGTAGGTCACAATTCACCTCATGGTTTTCATGACATCCTTCTTTAAAGATCAAGGGTTCTCCATGTTCGC
Organism: Carnegiea gigantea; assembly: GCA_029747015.1. NCBI lineage: Eukaryota > Viridiplantae > Streptophyta > Magnoliopsida > Caryophyllales > Cactaceae > Carnegiea > Carnegiea gigantea. Next base: position 28,668 of record JAKOGI010000064.1, on the reverse strand, counting down.
CTTCCTTATCTATCCCTCTTGCTTGTCCCTCACTTGTGTTTCCCATTTGTCCCCCCATGGTTATAAGTTTGGTTAGTTTAGGTTCTAACTGTGGGGATAATGGAACAACGAAATTGTCATAACAAGGATCAAAGTGAGCAACACATGCTATTCCCTTATCTAAATGGTGATCTAGCACAAGTGGCAAAGGATATGAATAGTCTTCTTGTCCCTCAAGTTCAAAGGTCTCTTCATCACCAGAGTCATCAAAAATAGGAGGTAGGTCAACTAGGCTTGAAGCTTCCTCCCCAAGGATCTTTTCATCTTTGTTGGGGTTAGGTTTCTCCAAACAAAGGAAGGAAGTAGAGTTAGAGATACAAGCACTCATGGGACTTCCCTTGTTGAAAGGGATGCCTTTAGAAGAGGAATTAAAGCCATTTCTCTCAAAGGTAAGAAAAAGATGCTTCTGTAAGTAAGAGGTTGGAGCAAAAGCATACTTTAGTTTACCTCTCAACTTATCCCATGTTCTGATCTTACTTTTTCCTCTCTTCTTCCTCTTATACTTGTACTTTTCCCACCAGTCAAGCGCATGGCCTCGGAGCTTCTTGATAACCACCTCAAACTTCTCTTGCTCATCAATATTGTAGCGAGTGAAGACTTGATCCACTTGGAAATCCAGCAAGGGAAATCTTCTTTTTGGCCACGAAACTTTGGAGTTTCAAGGATGACCATCTCCTTTTCAATCAAAGCAATCTCTTTTCTCAAGTTCCCAAGAGAAATCATGATGGATGAATGCTTAAGGGTTCTTTGTGGGTTATGTGTTTAGGCTAGAAAAAGGCTGTTTTGGAGAAGAGGAGGGAGAGCACGGTCGTGTAATAGGGCACTGGGGAACCGTGCTTGAGTGCTGCTTTGAAAATACTGAAAATCAAGGGTGGCACGGTCGTGCTAGGGAGCACGGTGTGGCGGTGCCAAATTGCTGCCCGCGGATGCTTGGTTTTTGCACGGTTTTGCTAGTTTGAGTTGTTTTTGTGTTTTTGTTTGGGAAATGTGTTTGGGCTGCAAACTTGGTCAAATGGCAACCTAGGCTCTGATACCAATTGATGTATATGTGGGCGGTAAGTGAACCAAATCAAACTCAAATAAGCCCAAATAAGAATTGAACCAAAGTAAAGAGAAAATGGAAGGTTGATTGAGATGGAATGAAAACAATAACAAAAAAGAACAACAGATAAACAAGACCTTGCACTTGAGATAATCCTTCGCGGAGCCACTCAAGGGCTTGATCTTGGGCAAATCCTCTCGTCTTCACCAAGGAATCACTCCAATTGGAAAAGAAAAAGAGAACCTAGAACACCACTTGAACTTGCCAAAATTCAAGATATAGAACTAGGGATTTTTTTTTTAGACACAAATGAGAATCACTCTCAAGGTGTTTGTACTACTCTTGGAAAAGCTTACAACTCTGAATTCAAATACAACTACATAACCTACCTATTTATATGCTAAACAAAGATAACCAAAAGACTTAAAAACTCCTAACAATTAAAACTAGAAAATTGAAAAGGCTTGGAAAATGGAAAAGACTCAACATAAAGGGGTGGAGGAGGTTACAAAGAATATTCTAGGCTTCCAATCAGCTGAAGACATCCATCTAGAACACTCCAAGTCGGGCATGATGTCATCCACATGATGTCATGTAACCAAAGTCTCTTCATTTGCCCAGCATTTAATCCTTGCAGTAGCCTCCACTTCAACGGAGCATAACGCTCAGCACTCACGTCCAAATCAGATGATTCTGGGCTTGTTGGAAAGCCCTGGAAATCTATTTTCCAGAATGGGCTCATTTGCTCAATTTGGATAAGTAGATCAAAAGTTATGGTCCGAACATTACACCTATATCAGAACTAGACTGGAGCAGGACAACTACCCTTTGAGTGCTACTTTGCCCAATCAAATGACGTCCAAATTAAATAAAATTAGGCTTATTTTAAAGCTGACATCTTAAGCTTCAAAACCATGTGGCCCCTCAAGTTGTGGGTCTACTTGAGCTTGTCCAAAAGTTGCCACAGAAATTACCTTCCGCAGGGATGAATCGGGCACTAATTCTTCCGAAAGGAATAAAACTTTTCCACAGAGTTTTGCCACGTCTTTGACTTCTTGAAGTTTGATTGGGTCTTCCTTGGGCTGGGCTTGATAGTCTTTGGGCCGTTCATGATGGTCTCCATCATTGAAATGCAAGGTACTCTTGATCCCCATTTGGAAAAACCCGTTTGGAAAAGGCACTTTGACGTTCAAATAGAACTCCATAAAGTGTCTTTTGACACGAAATTCAAATATTGGAACCAAAGAGGAGCCTTGCCATGCATGAACTTGTTTGAAACTTACCTCCCTTGAAGTTGAGTTTAAAGAATGAAAATGATCCCCTTAAAAATATACATCAATCCCTCTTTCTTCGAAAAGAATTGTCCTCAATTCTTGTTGTGAATGAGGGCATTCTTCTTGACTCAAGAGTTCCTCAATTCCTTCGACAACCCCACATAGCTCCAAATCGGACACTTAGAGTTCTTCAATTTCAAGCTCATCAAATATTGGAGGTAGGTTACAATTCACCTCATGATTTTCATGACATCCTTCTTTAAAGATCAAGGGTTTTGCATGTTTGCCTTCCTTATCTATCCCTCTTGGTTGTCCCTCACTTGTGTTTCCCATTTGTCCCCCTATGGTTATAAGTTTGGTTAGTTCAGGTTCTAATTGTGGGGATAATGGAACAATGAAATTGTCATAACAAGGATCAAAGTGAGCAACACATGCTATTCCCTTATCTAAATGGTGATCTAGCACAAGTGGCAAAGGACATGAATAGTCTTCTTGTCCCTCAAGTTCAAAGGTCTCTTCATCAGCATAGTCATCAAAAATAGGAGGTAGGTCAACTAGGCTTGAAGCTTCCTCCCCAAGGATCTTTTCATCTTTGTTGGGGTTAGGTTTCTCCAAACAAAGGAATGAAGTAGAGTTAGAGATACAAGCACTCATGGGACTCCCCTTGTTGAAAGGGATGCCTTTAGAAGAGGAATTAAAGCCATTTCCCTCAAAGGTAAGAAAAAGATGCTTCTGTAAGTAAGAGGTTGGAGCAAAAGCATACTTTAGTTTACCTCTCAACTTATCCCATGTTCTGATCTTACTTTTTCCTCTCTTCTTCCTCTTATACTTGTACTTTTCCCACCAGTCAAGCGCATAGCCTCGGAGCTTCTTGATAACCACCTCAAACTTCTCTTGCTCATCAATATTGTAGCGAGTGAAGACTTGATCCACTTGGAAATCCAGCAAGGGAAATCTTCTTTTTGGCCACGAAACTTTGGAGTTTCAAGGATGACCATCTCCTTTTCAATCAAAGCAATCTCTTTTCTCAAGTTCCCAAGAGAAATCATGATGGATGAATGCTTAAAGGTTCTTTGTGGGTTATGTGTTTTGGCTAGAAAAAGGCTGTTTTGGAGAAGAGGAGGGAGGGCATGGTCGTGCAATGGGGCACTGGGGAACCGTGCTTGAGTGTTGCTTTGAAAATACTGGAAATCAAGGGTGCCACGGTCGTGCTAGGGAGCACGGTGTGGCCGTGCCAAATTGCTGCCCGCGGATGCTTGGTTTTTGCACGGTTTTGCTGGTTTGAGTTGTTTTTGTGTTTTTGTTTGGGAAATGTGTTTGGGCTGCAAACTTGGTCAAATGGCAACCTTGGCTCTGATTCCAATTGATGTATATGTGGGTGGTAAGTGAACCAAATCAAACTCAAACAAATTCCAAACAAGAATCAAACCAAAGAAAAGTGAATATGGAAGTTGATTGAGATGGAATGAAAATAATAACAAAAAAGAACAAAGGATAAACAGACCTTGCACTTGAGATAATCCTTCGCGGAGCCACTCAAGGACTTGATCTTGGGCAAATCCTCTTGCCTTCACCAAGGAATCACTCCAATTGGAAAAGAAAAGAGAACCTAGAACACCACTTGAACTTGCCAAAATTCAAGATATAGAACTAGGGATTTTTTTTTGGGATACAAATGAGAATCACTCTCAAGGTGTTTGTACTACTCTTGGAAAAGCTTACAACTCTGAATTCAAAACACTTCACACCCTCACTATATATAGGCATCAACAAGACAAGCAAAAGACACAAACTCCTAGCAATTTAAAGTTAGAAAATTGAAAAGACTTAGGAAAAATAAAAAGACACAACTTAAAGGAATGGCGGAGGTTACAATGAACATTCTAGACTTCCTATCAGCTGAAGACATCCATCTAGAACACTCCAAGTCGTGCATGATGTCATCCACATGATGTCATGTAACCAAAGTCTCTTCATTTGCCCAGCATTTAATTCTTGCAGCAGTCTCCACTTCAACGGAGCATAACTCCCAGCACACATGTCCAAATCAGGTGATTCTGGGCTTGTTGGAAATCCCTAGAAATCTATTTTCCAGAATGGGCCCATTTTCTCAATTTGGATAAGCGGTGTAAACGTTATGGCCCAAACAATGCACCTATCTCAGACTGGACAGGATCAGAATAACGTATCTTTGAGTGATATTTTGCCCAATCAAATGACGTCCAAATTAAACAAACTTGGGCTTATTTTAAAGCTGAAATATTAAGCTTCCAAAGCATATGGGCCCTCAAGTTGTGGGTCTACTTGAGCTTGTCCAAAAGTTACCACAGAAATTACCTTCTGCAGGGACGAATCGGGCACTAATTCTTCCGGAAGGAATAAAACTTTTCTACAGAGCTTTGCCACGTCTTTGACTTCTTGAAGCTTGATTGGGTCTTCCTTGGGCTGGGCTTGATGGTCTTTGGGCTGTTCATGATGGTCTCCATCCTTGAAATGCAAGGTACTCTTGATCCCTATTTGGAAAACCCGTTTGGAAAAGGCACTTTGACGTTCAAATAGAACTCCATAAAGTGTCTTTTGTCACGAAATTCAAATATTGAAACCAAAGAGGAGCCTTGCCATGCATGAACTTGTTTGAAACTTGCCTCCCTTGAAGTTGAGTTTAAAGAATGAAAATGATCCCCTTAAAAATATACATCAATCCCTCTTTCTTCGAAAAGAATTGTCCTCAATTCTTGTTGTGAATGAGGGCATTCTTCTTGACTCAAGAGTTCCTCAATTCCTTCGACAACCCCACATAGCTCCAAATCGGACACTTGGAGTTCTTCAATTTCAAGCTCATCAAATATTGGAGGTAGGTCACAATTCACCTCTTGGTTTTCATGACATCCTTCTTTAAAGATCAAGGGTTCTCCATGTTCGCCTTCCTTATCTATCCCTCTTGGTTGTCCCTCACTTGTGTTTCCCATTTGTCCCCCCATGGTTATAAGTTTGGTTAGTTTAGGTTCTAATTGTGGGGATAATGGAACAACGAAATTGTCATAACAAGGATCAAAGTGAGCAACACATGCTATTCCCTTATCTAAATGGTGATCTAGCACAAGTGGCAAAGGACATGAATAGTCTTCTTATCCCTCAAGTTCAAAGGTCTCTTCATCACTGATGCATATTTCCATATGCATCATTTTTATTCAACTCCAATTTCAAAGAAGAAAAGGGTCAAAGAAGATCATGCATGGAAATGTGCCTATTTGGTCTTCTTAAGTGAGTTCACAGACTCGCGACACTATGGAGAGGTCAAAAAGAGGTTAAGCTTTGCTAGAAATTTGGTGCCGAATTCATCCCTGCGGAACCCGATTTTTGTGCCCACTTTTGGACAAGCTCAAGTGGACCCACAACTTGAGGGCCCATGTGCTTTTGAAGCTTAAGATGTCAGCTTTAAAATAAGCCCAATTTTATTTAATTTGGACATCATTGGATTGGGCAAAATATCACTCAAAGATACGTTGTGCTGATCCAGTCCAGTCTGAGATAGGTGCATTGTTTGGGCCATAACTTTAAAACCGCTTATCCAAATTGAGCAAATGAGCCCATTCTGGAAAATAGACTTCCGGGGCTTTCTAACAAGCCCAAGATACGCGTGATTTGGCCGAGTTTCTGGAAGTTATGATCCTGTTGAAAGTTGAGGCAGTTGGCAAGGATTAATGCTGCGGGAATATGAAGAGTCTCTATGTTAAATATATTTGTGTGGCTGATATTGTGCACGTTTTAGGAGCTTCTAGATTGATGTAATCAGCTGCAAAAATTCCGAGAATATTCCTTGTTAACATCCCCACCCATTATGATGTGTCTTTTCATTTTTCCCCTTAGATTTTCATTAGTAGTTTAATTGTTAGAGTTATTGAGTCTTTGATTGTCTTTGCTGAGATCTAGAAAGGGGAGGGGCATGTGAAGCTAATCATCAGCATTGTAAGAGATTTCCAAAGTAATACAAGCACCGTTGAGAGTGATTCTCATTTGTGTCTCAAAATTCCTAGTTCTATATCTTGAATTTGGCTCATTCAAGTGGTGTTCTAGGTTCTCTTCCTTTTCCAATTGGAGTGATTCCTTGGTTAAGACAAGAGAATTAGCCTAAGATCAAGTCATTGAGTGGCTCCGTGAAGGATTATCTTAATTACAAGGTCTTGTTTATCCTTGTTTTTTTTGTTATTATTCTTCAAACCATCTCAATCTATCTTCCACCATATTCACTTTTCTTTGGTTGCTTCTTGTTAGTTTGGTGTTGGTTGATTCGTTCCACTTACCACCCACATCTACATCATCTCCATAGTCATCAAAAACAGGAGGTAGGTCAACTAGGCTTGAAGCTTCCTCCCCAAGGATCTTTTCATCTTTGTTGGGGTTAGGTTTCTCCAAACAAAGGAAGGAAGTAGAGTTAGAGATACAAGCACTCATGGGACTCCCCTTGTTGAAAGGGATGCCTTTAGAAGAGGAATTAAAGCCATTTCCCTCAAAGGTAAGAAAAAGATGCTTCTGTAAGCAAGAGGTTGGAGCAAAAGCATACTTTAGTTTACCTCTCAACTTATCCCATGTTCTGATCTTACTTTTTCCTCTCTTCTTCCTCTTATACTTGTACTTTTCCCACCAGTCAAGCGCATGGCCTCGGAGCTTCTTGATAACCACCTCAAACTTCTCTTGCTCATCAATATTGTAGCGAGTGAAGACTTGATCCACTTGGAAATCCAGCAAGGGAAATCTTCTTTTTGGCCACGAAACTTTGGAGTTTCAAGGATGACCATCTCCTTTTCAATCAAAGCAATCTCTTTTCTCAAGTTCCCAAGAGAAATCATGATGGATGAATGCTTAAGGGTTCTTTGTGGGTTATGTGTTTCGGCTAGAAAAAGGCTGTTTTGGAGAATAGGAGGGAGAGCACGGTCGTGCAATGGGGCACTGGGGAACCGTGCTTGAGTGCTGCTTTGAAAATACTGAAAATCAAGGGTGGCATGGTCGTGCTAGGGAGCACGGTGTGGCGGTGCCAAATTGCTGCCCGCGGATGCTTGGTTTTTGCACGGTTTTGCTAGTTTGAGTTGTTTTTGTGTTTTTGTTTGGGAAATGTGTTTGGGCTGCAAACTTGGTCAAATGGCAACCTGGGCTCTGATACCAATTGATGTATATGTGGGTGGTAAGTGAACCAAATCAAACTCAAATAAGCCCAAATAAGAATAGAACCAAAGTAAAGAGAAAATGGAAGGTTGATTGAGATGGAATGAAAATAATAACAAAAAAGAACAACGGATAAACAAGACCTTGCACTTGAGATAATCCTTCGCGAAGCCACTCAAGGACTTGATCTTGGGCAAATCCTCTTGACTTCACCAAGGAATCACTCCAATTGGAAAAGAAAAGAGAACCTAGAACACCACTTGAACTTGACAAAATTCAAGATATAGAACTAGGGATTTTGTTTTTGGACACAAATGAGAATCACTCTCAAGGTGTTTGTACTACTCTTAGAAAAGCTTACAACTCTGAATTCAATTGCAACTACATAACCCACCTATTTATAGGCTAAACAAATATAACCAAAAGACTTAAAAACTCCTAGCAATTAAAACTAGAAAATTGAAAAGGCTTGGAAAATGGAAAAGACTCAACATAAAGGGGTGGGAGAGGTTACAAAGAATATTCTAAGCTTCTAATCAGTTGAAGACATCCATCTAGAACACTCCAAGTCGTGCATGATGTCATCCACATGATGTCATGTAACCAAAGTCTCTTCATTTGCCCAGCATTTAATCCTTGCAGCAGCCTCCACTTCAACGGAGCATAACTCTCAGCACACACGTCCAAATCAGGTGATTTTGGGCTTGTCGGAAAGCCCTGGAAATCTATTTTCCAGAATGGGCTCATTTGCTCAATTTGGAAAAGTAGATCAAAAGTTATGGTCCGAACATTACACCTATATCAGAACTCGACTGGAGCAGGACAACTTCCCTTTGAGTGCTACTTTGCCCAATCAAATGACGTACAAATTAAATAAAATTGGGCTTATTTTAAAGCTGACATCTTAAGCTTCAAAACCATGTGGCCCCTCAAGTTGTGGGTCTACTTGAGCTTGTCCAAAAGTTGCCACAGAAATTACCTTCCGCAGGGACGAATCGGGTACTAATTCTTCCGGAAGGAATAAAACTTTTCTACAGAGTTTTGCCACGTCTTTGACTTCTTGAAACTTGATTGGGTCTTCCTTGGGCTGGGCTTGATGGTCTTTGGGCCGTTCATGATGGTCTCCATCATTGAAATGCAAGGTTCTCTTGATCCCCATTTGGAAAACCCGTTTGGAAAAGGCACTTTGACGTTCAAATAGAACTCCATAAAGTGTCTTTTGTCATGAAATTCAAGTATTGGAACCAAAGAGGAGCCTTGCCATGCATGAACTTGTTTGAAACTTACCTCCCTTGAAGTTGAGTTTAAAGAATGAAAATGATCCCCTTAAAAATATACATCAATCCCTCTTTCTTCGAAAAGAATTGTCCTCAATTCTTGTTGTGAATGAGGGCATTCTTCTTGACTCAAGAGTTCCTCAATTCCTTCGACAACCCCACATAGCTCCAAATCGGACACTTGGAGTTCTTCAATTTCAAGCTCATCAAATCTTAGAGGTAGGTCACAATTCACCTCATGCTTTTCATGACATCCTTCTTTAAAGATCAAGGGTTCTCCATGTTTGCCTTCCTTATCTATCCCTCTTGGTTGTCCCTCACTTGTGTTTCCTATTTGTCCCCCCATGGTTACAAGTTTGGTTAGTTCAGGTTCTAATTGTGGGGATAATGGAACAATGAAATTGTCATAACAAGGATCAAAGTGAGCAACACATGCTATTCCCTTATCTAAATGGTGATCTAGCACAAGTGGCAAAGGACATGAATAGTCTTCTTGTCCCTCAAGTTCAAAGGTCTCTTCATCACCATAGTCATCAAAAATAGGAGGTAGGTCAACTTGGCTTGAAGCTTCCTCCCCAAGGATCTTTTCATCTTTGTTGGGGTTAGGTTTCTCTAAACAAAGGAAGGAAGTAGAGTTAGAGATACAAGCACTCATGGGACTCCCCTTGTTGAAAGGGATGCCTTTAGAAGAGGAATTAAAGCCATTTCCCTCAAAGGTAAAAAAAAGATGCTTCTGTAAGTAAGAGGTTGGAGCAAAAGCATACTTTAGTTTACCTCTCAACTTATCCCATGTTCTGATCTTACTTTTTATTCTCTTCTTCCTCTTATACTTGTACTTTTCCCACCATTCAAGCGCATGGCCTCGGAGCTTCTTGATAACCACGTTAAACTTCTCTTGCTCGTCAATATTGTAGCGAGTGAAGACTTAATCCACTTTGGAAATCCAATAAGGGAAATCTTCTTTTTGGCCACGAAACTTTGGAGTTCCAAGGATGACCATCTCCTATTCAATCAAAGCAATCTCTTTTCGCAAGTTTCCAAGAGAAATCATGATGGATGAATGCTTAAGGGTTCTTTGTGGGTTATGTGTTTAGGCTAGAAAAAGGCTATTTTGGAGAAGAGGAGGGAGGGCACGGTCGTGCAATGGGGCACTGGGGAACCGTGCTTGAGTGCTGCTTTGAAAATACTAAAAATCAAGGGTGGCACGGTCGTGCTAGGGAGCACGGTGTGGCGGTGCCAAATTGCTGCCCGCGGATGCTTGGTTTTTGCACGGTTTTGCTAGTTTGAGTTGTTTTTGTGTTTTTGTCTGGGAAATGTGTTTGGGCTGCAAACTTGGTCAAATGGCAACCTGGGCTCTGATACCAATTGATGTATATGTGGGCGGTAAGTGAACCAAATCAAACTCAAATAAGCCCAAATAAGAATAGAACCAAAGTAAAGAGAAAATGGAAGGTTGATTGAGATGGAATGAAAATAATAACAAAAAAGAACAACGGATAAACAAGACCTTGCACTTGAGATAATCCTTCGCGAAGCCACTCAAGGACTTGATCTTGGGCAAATCCTCTCGTCTTCACCAAGGAATCGCTCCAATTGGAAAAGAAAAGAGAACCTAGAACACCACTTGAACTTGCCAAAATTCTAGATATAGAACTAGGGATTTTTTTTTTTGGACACAAATGAGAATCGCTCTCAAGGTGTTTGTACTACTCTTAGAAAAGCTTACAACTCTCAATTCAAATGCAACTACATAACCCACCTATTTATAGGCTAAACAAAGATAACCAAAAGACTTAAAAACTCTTAGCAATTAAAACTAGAAAATTGAAAAGGCTTGGAAAATGGAAAAGACTCAACATAAAGGGGTGGGGGAGGTTACAAAGAATATTCTAGGCTTCCAATCAGCTGAAGACATACATCTAGAACACTCCAAGTCGTGCATGATGTCATCCACATGATGTCATGTAACCAAAGTCTCTTCATTTGCCCAGCATTTAATCCTTGCAGCAGCCTCCACTTCAACGGAGCATAACTCTCAGCACACACGTCCAAATCAGGTGATTTTGGGCTTGTCGGAAAGCCCTGGAAATCTATTTTCCAGAATGGGCTCATTTGCTCAATTTGGATAAGTCGATCAAACGTTATGGTCCGAACATTACACCTATATCAGAACTGGGCTGGAGCAGGACAACTTCCCTTTGAGTGCTACTTTGCCCAATCAAATGACGTCCAAATTAAATAAAATTGGGCTTATTTTAAAGCTGACATCTTAAGATTCAAAACCATGTGGAGCCTCAAGTTGTGGGACCACTTTAGTTAGGCCAAAAGTGCACACAGAAATTACCTTCCGCCAGGGGACGTGTAATGGGTACTAATTCTCCGGAAGGAATAAACTTTCTACAGAGTTTGCCACGTCTTGACTTCTTGTGAAGCTTGATTGGGTCTTTCCTTGGCGCTGGCTTGATAGTGTCTTTGGGCCGTTCCTGATGGCTCCATCATTGAAATGCAAGGTTACTCTTGATCCCCATTTGAAAACCCGTTGGAAAAGGCACTTGACGTTCATAAATTTAGGAACTCCGTAAAGTGTCTTTTGTCATGAAATTCAAATATTGGAACCAAAGAAGGGCCTTGCCATGCATGAATTTGTATGGAGCTTACCTCCCATGACGTTGAGTTGAAAGAATGAAAATGATACCCTTGAAAATATACATCAATCCCTCTTTCTTCGAAAAGAATTGTTCTCAATTCTTGTTGTGAATGAGGGCATTCTTCTTGACTCAAGAGTTCCTCAATTCCTTCAACAACCCCACATAGCTCCAAATCGGACACTTGGAGTTCTTCAATTTCAAGCTCATCAAATATTGGAGGTAGGTCACAATTCACCTCATGGTTTTCATGACATCCTTCTTTACAGATCAAGGGTTCTCCATGTTTGCCTTCCTTATCTATCCCTCTTGGTTGTCCCTCACTTGTGTTTCCTATTTGTCCCCCCATGGTTACAAGTTTGGTTAGTTCAGGTTCTAATTGTGGGGATAATGGAACAATGAAATTGTCATAACAAGGATCAAAGTGAGCAACACATGCTATTCCCTTATCTAAATGGTGATCTAGCACAAGTGGCAAAGGATATGAATAGTCTTCTTGTCCCTCAAGTTCAAAGGTCTCTTCATCACCATAGTCATCAAAAACAGGAGGTAGGTCAACTAGGCTTGAAGCTTCCTCCCCAAGGATCTTTTCATCTTTGTTGGGGTTAGGTTTCTCTAAACAAAGGAAGGAAGTAGAGTTATAGATACAAGCACTCATGGGACTCCCCTTGTTGAAAGGGATGCCTTTAGAAGAAGAATTAAAGCCATTTCCCTCAAAGGTAAGAAAAAGATGCTTCTGTAAGTAAGAGGTTGGAGCAAAAGCATACTTTAGTTTACCTCTCAACTTATCCCATGTTCTGATCTTACTTTTTCCTCTCTTCTTCCTCTTATACTTGTACTTTTCTCACCATTCAAGCGCATGGCCTCGGAGCTTCTTGATAACCACCTTAAACTTCTCGTGCTCTTCAATGTTGCAGCGAGCAAAGACTTGGTCCACCTTGGAAATCCAGCAAGGAAAATCTTCCCTTTGGCCGCGAAACTTTGGAGTTTCAAGGACGACCAACTCCTTTTCAATCAAAGCAATCTCTTTTCTCAAGTTCCCAAGAGAAATCATGATGGATGAAAGCTTAAGGGTTCTTTGTGGATTATGTGTTTAGGCTAGAAAAAGGCTGTTTTGGAGAAGAGGAGGGAGGGCACGGTCATGCAATGGGGCACTGGGGAACCGTGCTTGAGTGCTGCTTTGAAAATACTGAAAATCAAGGGTGGCATGGTCGTGCTAGGGAGCACGGTGTGGCGGTGCCAAATTGCTGCCCGCGGATGCTTGGTTTTTGCACGGTTTTGCTAGTTTGAGTTGTTTTTGTGTTTTTGTTTGGGAAATGTGTTTGGGCTGCAAACTTGGTCAAATGGCAACCTAGGCTTTGATACCAATTGATGTATATGTGGGTGGTAAGTGAACCAAATCAAACTCAAATAAGCCCAAATAAGAATAGAACCAAAGTAAAGAGAAAATGGAAGGTTGATTGAGATGGAATGAAAATAATAACAAAAAAGAACAACGGATAAACAAGACCTTGCACTTGAGATAATCCTTCGCGGAGCCACTCAAGGACTTGATCTTGGGCAAATCCTCTCGTCTTCACCAAGGAATCACTCCAATTGGAAAAGAAAAGAGAACCTAGAACACCCCTTGAACTTGCCAAAATTCAAGATATAGAACTAGGGATTTTTTTTGGACACAAATGAGAATCACTCTCAAGGTGGTTGTACTACTCTTGGAAAAGCTTACAACTCTGCATTCAAATGCAACTACATAACCCACCTATTTATAGGCTAAACAAAGATAACCAAAAGACTTAAAAACTCCTAGCGATTAAAACTAGAAAATTGAAAAGGCTGGAAAATGGAAAAGACTCAACATAAAGGGGTGGGGGAGGTTACAAAGAATATTCTAGGCTTCCAATCAGCTGAAGACATCCATCTAGAACACTCCAAGTCGTGCATGATGTCATCCACTTGATGTCATGTAACCAAAGTCTCTTCATTTGCCCAGCATTTAATCCTTGCAGCAGCCTCCACTTCAACGGAGCATGACGCTCAGCACACACGTCCAAATCAGGTGATTTTGGGCTTGTTGGAAAGCCCTGGAAATCTATTTTCCAGAATGGGCTCATTTGCTCAATTTGGATAAGTAGATCAAAAGTTATGGTCGGCACATTACACCTATATCAGAACTGGACTGGAGCAGGACAACTTCCCTTTGAGTGCTACTTTGCCCAATCAAATGAGTCACTTAAATAAAATTTGCGGCTGGAGTTGTAAAGTTGATGATCTTTCTTACAGCACACACAAACACACACGTGGCCCCTCAAGGTGGGGTTCTACTGAGCTGTCCAAAACAGTTGCCACAGAACATAACCTTCCGCAGGGAGCAATCGGGGTAACTAATTCTCCGGAAGGATAAAACTTTTCTACAGAGTTTTGCCACGTCTTTTGACCGTACTGTTGATCCCCCCACAGAGTGATGGGTCGTGATGTGGAGCTGGGTAGTTTGGATGTAGTTTTTGTGTGTCCGTTCATACGGCCCCTCAGAGAGAAATGACCGTTACTCAGCATCCACATTTGGAAACCTTACAGCAGAGGAGAAAAGGGCACTTTGACGTTCAAATAGAACTCCATAAAGTGTCTTATGTCATAAAATTCAAATATTGGGACCAAAGAGGAGCCTTGCCATGCATGAACTTGTTTGAAACTTACCTCCCTTGAAGTTGAGTTTAAAGAATGAAAATGATCCCCTTGAAAATATACATCAGATATCTGTATCTTAATCAAGTTTAAGGGCCCTAGACTCAAAGATTGGTGGTGTTTATGTATCCATTCGTTGAGTTTAGCCTATCCTAATTTGCTCACATACAACCGGGTTAAGAGAAGATTAAGGTAAGATTATTAGCTTAAGTTTACAAGTTAATAATCTCTTACTTTGAAGTTCCCTCAAATCCCTTCACTCTCTCATCCCTCATACCCTTCATTCCATCCCATTCCACGGTTTATAACAACCTAAAATCCAAGCAAACATGTCCAACACCAAGAACACTCAACCGGGTTCAAGTGAGAGCATTTCAGCTAGCACAACCAGAAAAGTGGCACGGCCTACTCGTGCTCCTAAGCACGACCGTGCCACCTTGGTACGACTCAAACCTTTGTATTTTTGAACTCTTTTGATGTGTGTTGGTTTGGAGGCCCTTCCGTCCTTAAGACATACATCATATTTGGTATCAGAGCAAAGGTTTCACCTCGGCCTAGCATCCACTTCCACTTCCATAAAACATTCACTTCCCTTCTTCTCCACCAAATTGATTTCTCCCTTTAATTCCAACATGTCTTCAACAAGCATGTCTTTGGAAGAAAGATTTGAGTCATTAATGAAGCAAAATGAGTTCTTGGCAAGCAAAATCCAAGAGGATTCACAAAGAAACCAAGAGGCTCAAGCACAGAATGAGTACTTAAGGAAGCAGTTGGGTTCGTTCATGAAGAAAAAGCAGAGAATGAATGAAGAATATCTACAATCTAAACCCAAGGCACATGAGCAAGTCCATAGTTATGATATTGATTCATCAAGTGAAGAAGAAATGCCTAGAATGGCTAGAAGAGAGCCACAAAATCAAGTCAATACCAACGATTTCAGAGTTGAAGTTCCTGAATTTGAAGGTAAACTTGATCCTGAAGAGTTTATTGATTGGTTGAATACAATTGAAAGAGTCTTTGAATATAAGGATATTCCTGATGATATGAAGGTTAAGTTGGTAGCCTTAAGACTCAGAAAGTATGCATCCTTATCGTGGACAAATTTGAATGCTATGAGGCTTAGAGAAAGAAAGGCAAGAATACATACTTGGGAAAAGATGAAAGCTAAGCTTAAAGCACGGTTCCTTCCGCCAACGTATGTCCAAGATTGTTACTCCCAATTTCATAATCTCATACAAGGTACTATGAATGTTGAAGAGTATACTCGTGAGTTTGAGAAGTTGATGATTAAATGTGACATACAAGAACCTGAAGAACAAACCTGATGTAGTCCCCACCACCATTAGTAATGAAGAAGGTCCAACAAGTCAATCAAAGTCCAATACAAGCTCCAAAATACAAGCCATGGTCCAAATTGTCCAAGCAACCCAAGGTGGTGCACACGGGTTCAAGAACCAATCCTTACCCGATTTTGTGCACTTGATTTCCTAAGCTTTAAGGAGGCTTAAGTCCTTAATTTTTGCATTTTGATAAACCTTAAGATGTCCCCTTTCATGCTCCAATGTTAGTTCTCCACTATCCAAGTCAAAGAAAGGAGGAACAAGGTGTTTTGCCAAACCGGTCAGAATTGCACCTAATCTGCACGGTTTTTTCTTTTAGCTTGAAAACCTCACTTAAACTTTGTTTAACCTTAATTTCTTGGTTGGGAGGGTTTAAACACATCCTAAACTTTCTTCCCATGGGTTAAAACCAGAGTCAAACTCACTTTTGTCAAGGATAAACCAAGCCCCAAAACCGGCCACAAAACTGTCCAAGAACCCAGTTCAAGAGTCCGGTTTTATTTTGCCCTCTCCGGTGGGTTTTCCTCACTTCAACAGCTATGGCATGCCCCTTAAGGCTGGGAACACATCCCGAAGTCCCAATGATGAGCTATAACCTTGAGAAAAACAACCCATAGGAGAGAAGCTGCCATGGAAGATGTTCCCTCTTTGTAATTGGCTAGCCGTAAAGTACTTGTCCCCTTTTCGGTTGTCCAATGGTAAGAGAGGAGGTTTATCAGCTGCTTTGGCTTATGTTTAAGCTAATTATAATGTAAACATCATGTGTCTTGCTTTCCTTAATGTTAAAAGATGTAATTAAGCTAGCTCAAATTAGATAACAACCGGTTTTGCTCTTAACTGGGTATGCTTAGCTAATCAAGACCTTTCCTCCCTAGGAAGGAAAGGATTAGTAAGGTGCTTGCTTGACATGCTTACTAAAGGAAATGCACGGCCATAGCAAAAGAAACCAACTTTTGTTGAATGAAAATCAGTTTTGAAAGCTTGAAAACTTTCTCTCTCAAATTCTTGCTTGCTTATCCTTAATTAGGCCAATTAAGGTGGTGTTCAAGTCAAGTCTTAACCTTGATTAAGTGGTGATATCTGTATCTTAGTCAAGATTGAGGGCCCTAAACTCAAGATTGGTGGTGTTTCTATTTCCTTTCATTGAGTTTAGCCTATCCTATTCATGCTTGCCTCAACCGGGTTAAGAGAGGATTAAGGTAAGATTATTAGCTTAAGTTTATAAGTTAATAATCTTTTACTTTGAAGCCCCCTCAAATCCCCTCACTCCCTCATCCTTCATACCCTTCCTTCCATCCCATTCCACGGCCTAGAACATCCAAAAGGCCTAGCAAACACACCCATCACCAAGAACATACAACCGGGCTCAAGTGAGCCAATTTCAGTTTCCACAACCAGAAAAGTGGTACGGCCTACCCGTGCTCATAGGCACGACTGTGCCACCTTGACTCGACCCAAACCTTTGTATTTTTGATCTCTTTTGATGTGTGTTAGCTTGGGATCCTTCCTCCCTTGAGACATACATCATATTTGGTATCAGAGCAAAGGTTTCGCCTTGGCCTAGCATCCGCCTCCACTTTCCACAAAACATCCACTTCCCTTCTTCTCCACAAACTGATTTTTCCCTTTAATTCCAACATGTCTTCAACAAGCATGTCTTTGGAAGAAAGATTTGAGTCATTGATGAAGCAAAATGAGTTATTGGCAAGCAAAATCCGAGAGGATTCACAAAGAAACCAAGAGGCTCCAGCACAGAATGAGTACCTAAGGAAGCAGTTGGGCTCGTTCTTGAAGCAAAAGCAAAGAATGAATGAAGAAACTCTACAATCTGAACCCAAGGCACGTGAGCAAGTCCATAGTCATGATGTCGATTCATCAAGTGAAGAAGAAATGCCTAGGACGGCTAGAAGAGAGCCACGAAATCAAGCCAGTACCAACGACTTTAGAGTTGGAATTCCTGAATTTGAAGGTAAACTTGATCCTGAAGAGTTTATTGATTGGTTGAATATAGTTGAAAGAGTCTTTGAATATAAGGATATTCCTGATGATAAGAAGGTTAAGTTGATAACCTTAAGACTCAGAAAGTATGCATCCTTATAGTGGACAAACTTGAATGCTAAAAGGCTTAGAGAAAGAAAAGCAAGAATTCATACTTGGGAAAAGATGAAAGCTAAGCTTAAAGCAAGGTTCCTTCCACCAACGTATGTCCAAGATTGCTACTCCCAATTTCAAAATCTCACTCAAGGTACTATGAATGTTAAAGAGTATACTCGTGAGTTTGAGAAGTTGATGATTAAATGTGACATATAAGAACCTGAAGAGCAAATCATAGTTAGATACTTGGGAGGTCTTGATCCTAGGTATTCTAATGTGGTGGAGTTGCAAGCCTATGCTTCTTTTGATGATGTTTGTGTATTAGCTCATAAGGTGGAATAGCAAAAGAAGGCTAAACAGCCCCAAAAACCCACATATACAAAGTCTTTCATTCGGAACCAACCTTTTAACAAGGGGAGTTCCAACCCACCTACTAAACCACAATCTCCCTCTCCCTTTAAGCCACAAACTCCCTTTCCCTTTAATCCACAAAGAACCACGGCTCCTCAAAAAGCTCCAACAACCCCATTTCGGCCTAACCCAAACCCCATGAGCAATAGAAGATGTTTCAAGTGTCAAGAGCTTGGCCATATTGCCTTAGAATGTCCAAACAGAAAAGTTATCACTTTGGCTGAGTGGACCGCCGTGAAAGAGGATTTTGAAGAGGAAGAAAACGAGGTTGAAAGTGAGTTAGAAGTTGAAGAAACTCAAGATGAGGTTATTGAGGAAGTAGATGAAGGTGAACTCTTAGTTTTGAGAAGAGTTCTAAGCAATCAGAAAGGAGCTAAGGATGAACAAAGAGAGAATATCTTTCACACTCGATGTACCACCCAAGGAAAGATATGTTCTTTGATCATTGATGGAGGAAGTCGCGCTAATGTGGTTTCTCTAAGTATGATTGAGAAACTAGGGCTACAAACAATGACTCACCCACATCCATACAACATCCAATGGCTAAATCAAAGCAAGGGCATTCAGGTGAATTCTCGTTGTTTGATTTCCTTTTCCATTGGAAAGAACTATCAAGATGAGTTATGGTATGATGTTATTCCTATGGATGCATGTCATGTGTTATTAGGACGACCATGGTTGTATGATCGAAAGGTTATGCATAATGGTTATCTTAATACCTATTTATTTTCCAAAGATGGCAAGAAGATTACCCTAGCCCCATTATCCCCCTCCAAGCTCCACGAAATTCAACCACAAAAAGAGCCTAAGCATGTTGATTGTTTGCTATCCGTGATTGAACCCATTTTAAAGGCTTCTCAACATGAGTTTAAAGCCTTTAGAGAATGAATATTGAACGTCCAAAGTGACCCAGAAAATGTGTTGCCTACTCATCCCATTGCAAAGACACTCCTTGAAAATTTCTGTCATGTGTTCCCCGATGAGATTCGCACGGGTTTACCTCCAAAAAGAGACATACAACACCACATTGATCTTATTCCTGGTTCCGTCCTACCTAACAAACCAGCATATAGGATGAACCCAAAGGATACTAATGAGATTTAAAGACAAGTTGCAGAGTTGCAGGAAAAGGGATTGATTCGAGAGTCTTTGAGTCCCTGTGCCATTCCAGCTCTTCTAGTACCAAAGAAAGATGGAGGAATGAGAATTTGTGTTGATAGCAGGGCCATTAACAAGATTACAATCAAGTACAGGTATCCCATACCAAGACTTAAAGATATGCTCGATGAGTTATATGGCTCCAAGGTGTTTTCAAAGATTGATCTTCGAAGTGGTTACTACCAAATCAGAATTAGAGAAGGTGATGAATGGAAGACAGCTTTAAAAACAAAAGGTGGACTCTATGAATGGTTGGTAATGCCTTTTGGTCTTTCTAATGCACCTAGTACTTTCATGAGGTTAATGAACCAAGTGTTTAGACCTTATATTGGAAAGTTTGTGGTAGTATACTTTGATGACGTTTTGGTTTATTCTAAGAATGAGCATGAGCATCAAGATCACCTAACTCAAGTGATGCTTGTCTTAGAACGTGAGAAGTTATTTGGTAAACTTAAGAAGTGTGCTTTCTTCACTCCTGAAATTACATTTCTTGGTTATATTGTGACTGAAGATGGATAAAGGTAGATGAAAGTAAGGTAGAAGCCATTCGGTCTTGGCCTATACCTAAGAGCATACATGATGTTAGAGCTTTTCATGGTTTAGCTTCATTCAACAGGAGATTTATTCGCAGTTTCAATACTATTATGGCTCCTATGACTGAAGTGATCAAAGGAACATCCTTTGTATGGACTGCCAAAGCTCAATCTGCCTTTGAAGATATCAAAGCTGATGTAAAAGTCAATGGGTATGAATACACACACCAACCTCACACCAAAGAAGACCAAAACTCAAGAATGCTCATGGACTGAAGTGGCACGGCCGTGCTAGGAGGCACGGGTACACCGTGCTATATTGCTGCCCCAAAAACTAGAATTGCCTAGTTTTACCCGGTTTGAGAGCTTTTCAACTCTAGCTGGTTTTCTAGCTTTTTGGTGAAGTGGACATGGCGGAAATAGATGTGAATGATAGTAGAAAGAGTGGAGTAATGAGGGGAAATGATGAACACGATTAGTGGAAGTGATTACCTTGAACAATCAAACAAGCAACTTCACTAATGAACCGTGTGGATGAACCGAAATGAGATAAGACTAAACCCTTGGATTGGAAACAGAAATCACCACCAACCTTTGAGTTTAGGGCCCTTAATCTTGATTAAGACACAGAATCACCACTTAATCAAGGTTAAGACTCACTTGAACACCACTTAGTTTGGCCTAAACTAAGATAAGCAAGCAAGAGTTTTGGAGAGAAAGCCTCAAATGCTCTCTATGGTTTTTCATTCAACAAAAACTGAAGTGTTCTTGGCTTCCCCGTGTGTGTTTTACATATTCAGCAAAATAACCAAACTAGCAAACTCTCACACAAGCACCTCTACCTTTCCTTCCTAGGTAGGAAAGGTATTAAGGCCTAATCACACCCGGTTAAGACTAACCGGTTGTTGATCACACTTAATGCTAAACAAAGTGCATCAAAACTAACTAGGAAAGCAAGACAAAAGAGTATTACAACTTAATTATCTTGTGCTTAGGCCTAAACAACTTGGAAACTCAGCAAAAGACATGTGCACAGCCGAAAAGTGGATCCTCCTTTGCGGCTGTCCAATGAGAAACAAGCTAGCACCTTCTTTGTCTTCCAACAAGAATCAGGAGACAAGTCTTCTTGCAGCCCTTCCCTCATTGGTTGTTCTCTTCCCTAGGCTACCTTGGACGTGTGCCAGCATTGAGGGGTATGCCCATTCAGCATGCTTGAGAGGAGGAAACCCTTGTGATGAAGCAAACAACCGGGCACTCTTGAACCGGGTTCAGGGCAGTAAAATGGCCAGTTGTGAGGCTTGGTTTTCCCTTAGCAAAAGTGATCATGATTTGGGTTTTAAGCCATGGGGGGAAACCTTAGGGTGTGCACTAACCTTCCAAAGAAAGAAATTATGGTTAAAACAACTTTAAACATAGTAACTAAGCCAAAACTTCTAACCGTGCAGAATTGGGCCAATTTGACTGTCATGGGAGAAATGCCTTGAACCCTTATCCTCTTGAAGGCATGAAGCGAAACCATTGCTTGAACCTGAAAGCTAACTTCATGAGGATGTAAAAAATGCAAAAATATTAGACTTAAGCCACAATGTAACTTAAGAAACGAGATGCACAAAACCGGGCTTATGCTGGCCGGTTATCCCGTTTGTGCTAGTTTCAACTTCTTGCCAAAGGTGAGCCATCTTCTTGGTTTGGGACCTTGTTCTTGGGCGACTTGGAATTGTTACATCTTGATCAAGGTCTTGGCTAGCTAGGACTCCATCATCCTCCCCTTGTAGAAAAGATTTGACCCTCAAATCTGGGGGGGAAGTGTCCGGATAAAATGGGCTCAAATCAGCTACGTTAAAGGTGGCTGAAACCTCAAAATCACCAGGGAGATCAATCTTATAAGCATTGTCGTTGATTCTCTCCAAGACTTCAAATGGACCTTCAGCTCGTGCCATGAGCTTGTTTTTCCTCTTAGAAGGAAAACGTTCCTTTCTCAGATGGATCCATACTAAGTCTCCTGGTTGAAAGACAATCTTTCTCCTATGCTTGTTGGCGTGTGCTTCATAGGCTGCATTAGTCTTCTCAATTCGTGCCTTCACCAACTCCTGGAGCTTTTGAATCTCTTTTACTCTTTGTGTTGCATCAACATGGGGCTTTTGGTCTTGGGGCCGTGGGGTGAGATCATTTGGACTCAAAGGATCAATCCCATACACCACCTTGAATGGTGAAAGATCAGTAGCCTTACTAGGTGCCTTGTTGTATGCAAACTCAGCATGTGGCAACAGTAAATCCCAGGCTTTAGCATTTGGTTTAATCAAAGCCCTTAGGAGAGTTCCTAGGGTTCGATTACTTCTGTTTCGCCATCAGTCTGGGGATGACAGGTAGTACTAAACAGCAACTTGGTACCAAGCTTCTTCCAAAGAGTAATCCAAAAATGACTCAGGAATTTTGTATCCCTATCTGAAACAATGGTCTTAGGAATACCATGCAACCTTGTTACCTCTTTAAAATAGAGCTCGGCAATGTGTGTAGCATCATTGGTTTTGCAGCAGGGAATGAAGTGTGCCATCTTCGAAAATCTGTCTACCACCACGAAGATTGAATCCTTTCCCCTTTGAGTCTTAGGTAGACCCAAAATGAAGTCCATACTCACGTCCACCTAAGGTAGAGTTGGTACGGCCAATGGGGTGTATAAGCCGTGAGGTAGGATATGGCTCTTGGCTGCTTGGCATGTTCCACACCTCCTAAGGATGTCTTGAACATCCTTCTCCATTCCTGGCCAGTAGTAACGTTCCCTTAACATGGTTAAGGTCTTTGACTCTCCAAAATGACCCACCAAGGAACCTCCATGAAATTCCCTAATTAGAAGCTCACGAGTGCTACACTTTGGAATGCACAATCGCACTCCCTTGAATAGATAACCTTCTTGGATTAGTAAATCTCCCTTGGGATGCTTCAAACATGCAGCATAGAGATTCCCAAGGTCTTCATCTGCAGCATATAAACTCTTGAGATGCTCAAAACCAAGAATAAGAGCATCCAATTGGAACATAAGGAGATGTCTCCTTGATAATGCATATGCACCTTGATTCAACTTTCCCGACTTATGCTTAATAGTGAAGTGGAATGACTGTAAGAATTCAACCCACTTGGCATGGCGTGAGTTAAGTTTATGCTAGCCTTGAATGTACTTCAATGCCTCGTGATCTGAGTGAAGTATAAACTCACTAGCCACTAAGTAATGACTCCAATGCTCTGGGCACCGAATGATAGCATAGAATTCCTTGTCATATGTGGAGTATTTTCTTCTTGAGTCACATAGTTTTTCACTGGAGAAGGCCAATGGCTTGCCTTCTTGAGTTAAAACTCCACCAATTCCCACTCCTGATGCATCACATTCAATCTCAAAAACCTTCTCAAAGTACGACAATGCAAGAACAGGTGCTTGAGTAAGTTTCTTCTTGATTTCTTCAAAGGCAGTTTGTGCCTTAGGATTCCATTGGAACAATGAACCCTTTAGCACTTCGGTCATAGGGGACATGATGGTGCTGAAGTTTCGAACAAATCTTCTGTAAAACGAAGCCAAGCCATGAAAACTTCTGACATCATGTATACTTTGTGGTTGAGGCCAAGTGCGAATAGCCTCTATCTTCCCTTCATCAACCTTAATGCCTTCACTAGAAACAATGTAACCTAAGAATGTAACCTCATGAGTAAAGAAGGTACACTTCTTAAGATTACCATATAACTGCTCACGCTCAAGGATGATGCATATTTCCATATGCATCATTTTTATTCAAGTCCAATTTCAAAGAAGAAAAGGGTCAAAGAAGATCATGCATGGAAATGTGCCTATTTGGTCTTCTTAAGTGAGTTCAAAGACTCACGACACTATGGAAAGGTCAAAAAGAGGTTAAACTTTGCTAGAAATTTGGTGCCGAATTCATCCCTGCGGAACCCGATTTTTGTGACCACTTTTGGACAAGCTCAAGTGGACCCACAACTTTAGGGCCCATGTGCTTTTGAAGCTAAAGATTTCATCTTTCAAATAAGCCCAAGTTTGTTTAATTTGGACATCATTTGATTGGGCAAAATATCACTCAAAGATACGTTATGCTGATCCAGTTCAGTCTGAGATAGGTGCATTGTTTGGGCCATAACTTTTAAACCGCTTATCCAAATTGAGCAAATGAGCCCATTCGGGAAACGAGACTTCCAGGGCTTTCTATCAAGCCTAAGAACGCGTGATTTGGACGAGTATTATGGAAGTTATGCTCTGTTGAAGGTGAGGCAGCTGCAAGGATTAATTCTGGGAATATGAAGAGTCTTCGGTTACATGTGATTGTGTGGCTGACATTGTGCACGTTTTGGAGCCTTCTAGATTGGTGTAATCAGCTAAGAAATCATAGAATATTCCTTGTAACCTCCCCCACCCCTTTTATGATGTGTCTTTCCATTTATCTTAGTCTTTTTATTTTACTAGTTTTAATTGTTAGGAGTTATTTGAGTCCTTTTGTTGTCTTTTGCTGAGCCTATATAAAGGGGGGGCATGTGAGCATTGTAGATCAGATTTCTAAGGCATTTTCAAGAGTAATTCAAGCACCTTTGAGAGTAATTCGCATTTGTGTCCCAAAAATTCCTAGTTCTATATCTTGAATTTGGCTAATTCAAGTGGTGTTCTAGGTTCTCCTTTTTTTCTTTGGAGTGATTCCTCAGAAGAGTGAAGGGAATTAGCCCAAGACCAAGGTGTGAGTGGCTCCGGAAGGATTATCTCATACTCAAAGTCTTGCATTATCCATCTCTATCCTGTTTGGTGATATTCTTCATCTTTCGCATCTTTCTCTCTTTTCATTTTGCTTAGTTTGATTTGAGTTTGATTTGGATCACTTTCCACCCACATATACATCAATTGGTATCAGAGCCAAGGCTTTTAAGTGACCCACATCATACCCAAATACATCCCAAAAAAAAGCCAAAATATTATCTCAAAGTCGAAGCGGAGCACGGCCACCCCGTGCCTCACTGCACGCCCGTGCCACTTTCCCTGCTGCATATTCTTCCTTCAAAGCATCTCCAACATGTCTACAAAGTCCACAAGAAGCGATCAAGCACGTGTGGAAGAGTTAGAAGCTCAAGTCACTTATCTTCGAACTCAACTTGGGCAACTTTTGGAGGAAAAACGAACGTGGGTTCATAGCCCCACTCCCTCTCGTCCTCATGAACCGGTGGTCGAATTGGAAGAAGAAGTCTTTCAATCACGAGCCAATTCTAGTGACGAAGAAGCCCCAAGGAGACGAAGGCAAGGAAGCAATATTGGTGGTGTCCGAATTGACATCCCCGAATTTGAAGGCCAACTTGACCCGGACTTATTTCTCGATTGGTTGCACACCATTGAGAGGATTTTTGAATACGAGGACATTCCGAAGGACAAGAAGGTGAAACTCGTAGCCCTTAAACTCCGCAAATATGCTTCAATCTGGTGGGCTAACCTTGGAGCGAAAAGAGCAAGAAATAGGAAAGAAAAAATTAGAACGTGGGCCAAAATGAAAGAAAAGCTTAAGGCCAAGTTTCTTCCCTCTCACTATGTGCAAGACAATTATCTCAAGCTCCATCGATTCAAGCAAGGATCCAAGAGTGTGGAAGAATACACTCGGGAGTTTGAACAACTCCTACTCAAATGTGATTTGAGAGAAGACGACTCACAAACCTTGGTAAGATACCTAACCGGTCTTGATGAGTCCATTGCTCATGTAATTGAGTTGCAACCTTACTCATCCCTAGATGACTTGAGTTCTCTAGCCTATAAGGTAGAGCAACAAAAGAAATCTAAGGAAAAGAGCATCTTTTCTAGGACTCCTTCCCGTCCTTTTTCTCAAGAATCACCTTACTTTCCCCCACAAATTCAAACCCCCTCACCCGCCAAAAGTGTCCCTCCCATCACCCCTCCACCTCCCACAAAAGTGCCCTCACGGCCAAAAGGCCAGGTTCGTTGTTTCCGTTGTCAAGGTATGGGACATTTTGCATCTGAGTGTCCTAACAAGAAGATTGTTTCCCTGGCTGAGTACCAAGCTTCTTTTGAGGAGCATGACCATGAAGAAGAGGAAAGTTTGGAGGAAAAGAAGAAGAGGTTATCATAGGCCCCGATGAAGGTGAGTTGCTTGTCATTAGGCGAGCATTGAGCGGATTTGCTACTCAAGAAGGCTTGGAGCAAAGAGAGGCGATTTTCCACACAAGTGCACTATTCAAGGGAAAGTTTGTACCCTCATCATCGATGGAGGTAGTTGTACAAATGTTGCGTCCAAAACGATGGTGGACAAGCTCAAACTTGAGACTACACCCCATCCTAAGCCTTGTAGCATCCAATGGCTAAATCAAGGCAAAGGTATATGCGTTTCTCATCAGTGCCTCATTTCTCTTTCTATTTGAGACCACTATAAGGATGAGATATTGTGTGACATTCTTCCTATGGATGCAAGCCATATATTGTTGGGTAGACCATGGATGTTTGATCGCCATGTAATTTATCATGGGCGCCTCAACACCTACTCCTTTATTAAGGATGAGAAGAAAATCACCTTGACCCCTATTCCATCGTGCCAAAGCCCCAAGCCACAAAAGGACTGACAAGCCTTAATCCTCATTCATCCTTCCCAAACCCTTGCCCCAAAAGAAGATTTCCCACTTCCGCCTCTTCTCCTCACCAGGTATGACCCGTTTTATCATCCTCCCCTCACCCTCTTCTATATCTCTCTAGAGGTGATGCCCTGTGACCTCCTTCCCCTAAAGCTCCCATATTGTAAGCGCGACCCCTTTCTTGAGAGGCTTGCCAACCCTTTGAGGTTGAGGACAAACTCAAAACAACCCGGGGAGGATGATGCATATTTCCATATGCATCATTTTTATTCAAGTCCAATTTCAAAGAAGAAAAGGGTCAAAGAATATCATGCTTGGAAGTGTGCTTATTTGGTCTTATTAAGTGAGTTCAAAGACTCACGACACTATGAAGAGGTCAAAAAGAGGTTAAACTTTGCTAGAAATTTGGTGCCGAATTCATCCCTGCGGAACCCGATTTTTGTGACCCTTTTTGGACAAGCTCAAGTGGACCCACAACTTGAGGGCCCATGTGATTTTGAAGCTTAAGATTTCATCTTTCAAATAAGCCCAAGTTTGTTTAATTTGGACATCATTTGATTGGGCAAAATATCACTCAAAGATCCGTTATGCTGATCCAGTCCAGTCTGAGATAGGTGCATTGTTTGGGCCATAACTTTTAAACCGCTTATCCAAATTGAGCAAATGAGCCCATTCGGGAAACTAGACTTCCAGGGCTTTCTATCAAGCCCAAGAACACGTAATTTGGCCGAGTATTTTGAAAGTTATGCTCTGTTGAAGTTGAGGCAGCTGCAAGGATTAATTCTGGGAATATGAAGAGTCTTCGGTTACATGTGATTGTGTGGCTGACATTGTGCACGTTTTGGAGCCTTCTAGATTGGTGTAATCAGCTAAGAAATCCTAGAATATTCCTTGTAACCTCCCCCACCCCTTTTATGATGTGTTTTTCCATTTATCTTAGTCTTTTCATTTTACTAGTTTTAATTGTTAGGAGTTATTTGAGTCTTTTTGTTGTCTTTTGCTGAGCCTATATAAAGGGGGGGCGTGTGAGCATTGTAGATCAGATTTTCAAGGCATTTTCAAAGAGTAATTCAAGCACCTTTGAGAGTGATTCTCATTTGTGTCCCAAAAATTCCTAGTTCTATATCTTGAATTTGGCTAATTCAAGTGGTGTTCTAGGTTCTCCTTCTTTTCTTTGGAGTGATTCCTCAGAAGAGTGAAGGGATTTAGCCCAAGACCAAGGTGTGTGTGGCTCCGGAAGGATTATCTCATACTCAAAGTCTTGCACTATCCATCTCTATCCTGTTTGGTGATATTCTTCATCTTTCGCATCTTTCTCTCTTTTCATTTTGCTTAAGTTTGATTTGAGTTTGATTTGGATCACTTACCCCCCACATATACATCATTTGGTATCAGAGCCACGGTTTTTAAGTGACCCACATCACACCCAAGTACATCCCAAAAAGCCAAAACACAAAAAAAAAGGGCACAAACCGGCAAACCCAGTCTCGAAGACCAGAGAAGCAGCACGGTGCCCCCGTGCCCCCTTGCACGACCGTGCCACTTTCCCTGCTGCATATTCTTCCTTCAAAGCATCTCCAACATGTCTACAAAGTCCACAAGAAGCGACCAAACACGTGTAGAAGAGTTAGAAGCTCAAGTCACTTATCTTCGAACTCAACTTGGGCAACTTTTGGAGGAAAAACGAAGGTGGGTTCATAGCCCCCCTCCCTCTCATCCTCATGAACCGGTGGTCGAATCGGAAGAAGAAGTCTTTCAATCCCGAGCCAATTCTAGTGACGAAGAAGCCCCAAGGAGACGAAGGCAAGGAGGAAATATTGGTGGTGTCCGAATTGACATCCCCGAATTTGAAGGCCAACTTGACCCGGACTTATTTCTCGATTGGTTGCACACCATTGAGAGGATCTTTGAATATGAGGACATTCCGGAGGACAAGAAGGTGAAACTCGTAGCCCTTAAACTCCGCAAATATACTTCAATCTGGTGGGCTAACCTTGGAGCGAAAGAGCAAGAAATGGGAAAGGGAAAATTAGAACGTGGGCCAAAATGAAAGAAAAGCTTAAGGCCAAGTTTCTTCACTCTCACTATGTGCAAGACAATTATCTCAAGCTCCATCGACTCAAGCAAGGATTCAAGAGTGTGGAAGAATACACTCGGGAGTTTGAACAACTCCTACTCAAATGTGATTTGAGAGAAGACGACTCACAAACCTTGGTAAGATACTTAACCGGTGTTGATGAGTCCATTACTCATGTAATTGAGTTGCAACCTTACTCATCCCTAGATGACTTGAGTTCTCTAGCCTATAAGGTAGAGCAACAAAAGAAATCTAAGGAAAAGAGCATCTTTTCCAAGACCCCTTCCCGTCCTTTTTCTCAAGAATCACCTTACT